>JAUDJH010000005.1:10000000-11250000 GCA_036320925.1 Automeris io
GTTGTATAATATTATCGGTGTTTGTTAGAAAGAGACGAACTTACCGATAATAAAGAGACATCGATAGAAACACCACAATGACGTATCAGTGTACCAGTGCCATGATTTTTATCTATATATAAAAATTCGTAATTGTATCTTTTATTAACGGATATATTTATTTCCCATGTTTGACATAAATAACTGTATGGGTTTAATTCCTAAAAGGCAAATAAAAGGTCAATGTAAGTGAAGATATCATACGGCAAAATAGACTTGCGTAACTTATCGAGTGTACAATGGCGAGTTTTCTAAAGAATTGTATGATTTCGTATCTTCATCACCATTTTTACGACATACTTTGCGCGATTGCAACGACCATCACTGACATCAAAAGTGTGGTTCTCTAGAAAGTTCTTTTCGCACACTTTAACATTGTGAAATGAGCTACGACATGGAACCATTCAAAAGAGTAAAAAGCACTATTTTAGGGCGGTTGCGCAATAATGCATTTTGTTTGTTTCATAGGCAATAATAATAGTTGCTGCTAGTCCCCGCTGCCTTTCCTTCACATAAATAAGATATATTTATAGTCTCTATATTATTACACGTTGTCATCACAAAACCACTAGATGCCCCTTTATATGGTAGACATTCCCTATATTCGCACTCAAATATTCGCTTTTTCATTTATATTATGAAGAGCCAAAGAATGAAATGCACTTCCTCATATATTTTTCCACGTTATTACGATTTGGGAGCCTTTGCTTATTTATTTGGCAATAGCTTGACCAAACTTAAAAATATCAGCCTTCTTTATAAAATCCGAGTCTTGCTGGAAAAAAGGTAAATGACAATGAAGCTAAATTATTTTAAAACGTAAGCCATAATACGTGGACGGATATATTCGTGATTGTAATTATTACAGTACTGGAAAAATTGGTAGAGTAACCGGATAGACCGATCAAAAAATGCTATCTCCGTAGAAAAGCTCAAGTCAATAAACAAAATATCTTGCGATCCTATGCTTTGTTCTTGAAATAGAATCGTTTCAGTCTAGTTCACTTATGGTTATGATATCATCCAGCCTTTTCCATTCTTGTCGGCCAGGGTTTTTCTTACTTAGGTGCTTATAAAATTTTAAACCTGCATTTGTACATCAAGCTAATTAATATTGCTGATTGAATTTTGTTATAGTGACGGATATATGAGTACAGTATAATTTTTATATAGCGCTATCACCTTTACGGCTCATCAAAGTGATATGAAATATGAATGTATGGTGGAAACAAAACCACAACATGAATCTGATGTACCTACAGCCTCTGGTTAAACTGAACCGATGACGCAGCGATTCTCTAGAACATCCTTGTAGGGCACTTAGGAATTATTGAATGGGCTGCCAGGTAAAAAAATTGCTTATGACATGAGGATATTCAAAAGAGCAATGAACAATGTCCCCAAAGCAATGATACAATGGTAACCTCTTAATCCGGAAGACCGTTAAATTGTTTGCCGACCACAGTTTAAAAAAATATTATCGAGGGGTGAAAGGCTATTTGGTTTAAGCGACATTTTTTGGTGATATAGTAATATATGTATATTTTTGAAATCGGTAAGCTGATTTAAAAAAATATATATGTTACTATATCACCAAAAAATGTCGCTTAAATCAAATATCCTTTCACCCCTCGTTATTAATTGAAGTCGTTTTTGTCGTGAGCGTAATTTTACAGTATCCATATGTAATACGTAATATTTGTATGGAAAAATAATGAAGATTTATCATTGTGAAAGTCACTTTGCTAAAAAAGTTTTAAAGAGGTAACCGCATTAAAATAATTCACTGAAGCCGCGGTCGACGCTTGTTCTGCACAACCGGTTCGTTGACCTAGACTCTTGTAACTCCGTTTTTATTTAATATTTACATAATTTAAATGTGTGCCAAGGAATCAGTCGTGTTACTAGTTGCTTTATCAAAATGTTTTTAATTTTACTAAGCCTTTCTATCGTATTTGTGTTATTTTTTATATATTTACGAAGATCTCAGGATGATAGTGGTGTGAAAACGTTACCTTATGGGTTGCCGTTGATTGGTCATGTGCTCAAAGTGGTTACTATAAGAGGTAAATTATTTTTTAGATAGTTGTATTTGTTACAATAACTCATTATAAATACATTACCGAGTCTTATGAAATAAACGTAGAACCATAAAAGTAATTTACTTTGCACTTTATGCTAAGATTTTTGTAGACACGGACAAGACTGGAGCTCGGTGAGATTTCATAGACGGGGCAAACGATGCAAACGAAAACGGCAAATGGTGTTGCTCCGTCGTTTTACGTAAAAAAAAAATTATGGTGTGTACACGGTGTGTTCCGGCTCCGTGCCGTACGTGAACCAGACTTGCAAATATATTTTATGATGTACTTTGTTACTTTTTGTATTAAGTAAAATTAAACTAAATACCTGAACTAAATACTTTCCAAGCAAAAAACGGCGGTTCCCGCCCTGGGATGTGGGTTTATGAGTGGAACTCATGAGAGTTTTAATAAAATTCGAGCGTTGCAACACATCGTGTTCCTGGCTCTTATACTTCGCAAGACATTTCGAAGTAGAGATATATTGTGGAGGAAAGGGTGCTCCAGAATATGGACGATGAGCCTCCAGCTGTATTGTCACCAACTGTGAAGGCAGTCAGAACGGGACTCGCTGCATTACTTGGACCGTACCGAATTTTATAAATTATTTATAGGCGGACCCTTCCCCTCAATCACACTTGATGGAAGGTGAAGATGAACCCGATGATGAGCCGCGTCCGCCCAACAAATGCCTATTCACTCTTCTCTTAAAGACTCCCAGGTCATAAGATCACGGAAAATTTTCACTGGAAGCATATTCCACTCCTTAGCTGTTCGCATGATGAATGTAGAAGCGAATCTCTAGCGATTACGTTGGGGTCGACAGTTGTGGACAATCCTCCACAATGGATGGCTTATCAGCCACCGCTTGTAGTGGAGCCCTTTCCGCTTGTCGAAGGCTTGTCTCTACCGCTAGGAGAGACTAGTGATTCAAAAGAAGTCCTACTTCAAATCCCATTTATTATTTATTTGTTGCTATTTATATACAATGCACTCGACCTGTATATCGAGCATTGAACTGTAAGTAACCTTACATTGTATTAAGGGCATAAAACTTCCATTAACCTTGTTCAGCATAATATATGTCACCACAAGATCATTGGATGCCATGATACCATTTGATAGATCCCATTGGGCCCTGTCTAATATATTATTAATCAAAAAGACAGTTTCTTCTTCAGTAACAACTGGTGCCATATATTAGTTTGAGAGTGTTACTAAAACGCGCATTAGCTTCATTCCACGACACCGGTGTCGCCAGCAGCGCCGAAGAAGGATAGTTCAGTCAACTGCTGCTAACCACTCCGACACTCCGCAGTTCCACTCCGACGCAACCTTGAGTTTCTTTCGGCGTTTCTTCTCAAAGTAGTCACTTCCGAAACGCTAGTAGATCACCCGTAGGGTTAGTATTTTATTTTGGCTGGCAGTCCAAGTCGAGATTCGTAGCTACAGGGGTGCCCTTGCATTGCCACCCAACTCATAAACTCTCTGGCTGAGCACCTTCTATGCTCGCCCCCTAAGCCCGGTTGAACTGTAAATGCCTTTCCCGTCACTCAGTAGTTAGTCCGCTTCAAAAACAAAAAAAAAATGTTACTAAATTAATAATCAAAATATATTTTTTTTGTTTTCAGATATATTCGGAGAAATTGTGAAGTTTGGTGATCAAGCTGTTGATGCGGGTGATATAGTAAAATTATATCTTGGCACTCATGCACTTTATTGTAAGTTAATTTGTATGTTTTCTCGCTTATGATCCTGCATGACATCTAATAAAAGTGTCATGTGTAAGTACCTTGAGAACGGCGATCAGCAGTGCTTCTGGTTACGTTGGGCACGGCACATAAGCGCAAAATGGATACAGCCTGTAATGTATCTCTGCTCATTCCATTTATTTTTTTACATAATAATTTGACTACAGTGAATGCAGATTTCCCTTTTCTATTTGTTCATGCGCGGGAAGATACAAGTAAAACACTCTGTTACAGGTCACCACAGCTTAATAACTGAACATAGCACGTAAACCCAATTATTAATTTGTTTTTTTTTTCAATATGGCACTTTTGCCTTATGTACAGTTGCTGAGTACGAAACTATATCGCGATGCAATTTGGCTCAACGCCATCTACCGAACAGAGATGCATTAAAGCCATAGTCTATTCACAGCAGCTTTTTAATATCCTTTACTCAAACAGTGCACCTTATGGTAAGTACAGTGTAGTCCAAAAACGAAAGCGACTATTAAAGAATGAAAATCCATTGGTAGTATCCGTCATGTCGGTCTACATATACCACGACTGAAGGTCTCCAAGTATATGCGTTACTGGATATACACAAGCTGATCCTGAAACGTGACAGGTGAAAGCAAGTCACTATGACGGTCTTTACACTCGTGTTTTGTGGTCATTGCCCAGTTCGATCACTCAGCCTACCACCACAAAACGAAATAGACATATCGGGGCAATATATTATTATTTTAACGATATGACATAATATTATATAATAATATCTATTTCTGATTTCAGTCATAACTGATCCCGATGACGCCGCGACAACATTAAATACTTGTTTGAAAAAAATGTTCGTGTACAACTGGATTGAACCAATATTTGGGAAAATTTTAGTTGCAGCTGAAGGTATGGACTATAGCTAATTAATGTCATTAATTATGCACGAGGCAGAGCGGTTTTCGAAAAACGCAAAAAAGAGAAACAAAAGAGAGTAATAAACATGATGTAAAGAGCCTTTGGCTTAATGTCGTAGAGGAAGTCTATGGTGCTGAAATTCGCGAAACCCACCGGTAATGTTACATCTTACTAAGAAAAATAATAAACAGCAAATATAAATAATAAACTTGAAAAGATATTTTTATCTACATAAAAAAGTAACGTTTCCTTTTACTAATAAAAATAATAAACAGTAAATATAAATAACAAACTTGAAACAATATATCTACATAAAAAAGTAACGTTTCCTCTTACTAATAAATATAATAAACAGCAAAAATAAATAATAAACTTGAAAAAATATCTTTATCTAAATAAAAAATTAACGTTTACCTACCTACACACAATACCTACATATAATTATATCATACAATTATAACTTCCGTCTTTTCGCGTCGGGAGTGGATAACCAGAAGAAAGACGATTGGAACCGTTTACTACCAAATGGAATATCTGGCCGCTTAATGCATTAATTTAATTTTTAATTCCAGTGCCCGTCTGGAAACGCAATAGACGGTTAATGGACGCAGCGTTTAAGCAACGTATTCTGGATAACTACCAAGAGTTTTTCAATCAGCAAGCGCAAAGACTAGTGGAAGCGCTGAATAAGAAAGTTGGCAAGGGCTACGTGGATTTAATAGAAATCATCAACTGGAACGTACTAGAAACTTCGTTCCGTGAGTAAAATAATAATGAGTCACATAATGCGCAGTTTTTTTGTTACCTAAATACTTTCTATGTATAGCAAAAAGGTCTGGTTGCTACTGTTACGGTTGAAGTTGTTTTTGGACTGCAATTTACATTAGTATATAGCAAACCCTGCGAACTTCGTTTCGCCACCAGTTGGCTTCGTTTTTTGTAACATTTCGTTTGGGGATTTAAAGATGAAGAAAAATTATTTTTTTTGTTTATAATTAGAAAAAGAAAAATTTTATTTCCTTTCACAACAGTAATGATGAAAAAAATATTATTTTCCCCGTCTTCCTGCTTTTCTGTTGAAAATTTTCCTGAATTTTGTTTGCTATAAACCTCACGGAGCCCGAGACTTTTCCTAGGAATGCAAAACTGTGGAAATCGGTTTGTGCGTTCTGGAGTTATAGCGTCAGGAAGGAAAACCCGACTTATTTTTATATTATAGATAACAATAATAATTATTGAGTACCTTTGGTTGCAAGGACATATGGAAGAGGGCTTCACAGACGATTTTATCGGGATCTTCGTGGGCATAATATAGACTCGATTGCCTCCGTCTCTTGGCTACGTTTCGGTGCCCTTTTTGGGGGAACCCAAGATTTTGTTTGTGTAATTATCAAGACAAACAACTATAAAAAGTACGTCCTCAAGGACGGAACGGTCGACTTATGTCGGGCAAGTCACCACTCTGGAAAATCTTTGAGACATGTGGTTTCTGGTTGTTCTTATGTGGTTGACGTTCTAACTACTTGCATGAGATGCGTCGCCACTCTACGAACGCCCTTTTACGAACCGCCAAGGAGTGGAAATCACTTCCTGCGTCTGTTTTTGCAACATCTTTCGACATAGGAATCTGCAAACGACGATTGAATCGGTATTAGTTGGGTGAGCGCACACCACCATCGGCGTTATGATCTCTTTCCATCGGGTGATATTGATGTCCAGGGCTAAACTGTCTGTAGTAAAAAAAGATTCCTTTGCCAAAACGTAAATTTTGCGAGATAAATAGATAGATAGAGATAATATCTTGACTGCGCTTATTAAAATAAAAAAATAGAGTAACAAAAGACTTCAAACTTCAGTATTTGATATCTTTGAATGCTTTCTTGAAAAGGTTCTTAATAGATAAACAAATATTAGGTCCTTACATATGAAATTGGCGTTTTTCGTAGTGGCCACTTTAATCACAAATTTCTCCTCTTTGGTAAGGAATTCCAAATTCACACTTGTTTTTTTCTTCTGTTTTTTTTCTGTTTGCGTCACTCATTTTACAAAATGGAAAACTTAAAATATCACATTATTTACGAGTACGAGTTCCGCCGTGGCACTAGTGTTGCGGAAACAACTCGAAGGGTGAATGATGTGTATGGCGGTCGTGTTGCAAAAGAAAACACAGTTCGTTTTTGGTTCCAACGTTTTCGTTCTGGAAATTTCGACCTGCAGAACAAGCCCCGTGGACGGCCTGAGACTCAAGTTGATAATGAAGAGTTGAAGGCTATTGTGGAAGCGAATCCATCGCAAACCACGTCCGAGTTAGCTGCAGGCTGCGATGTTAGTGATAAAACTGTTTTAATTCACTTGAAGCAAATTGGGAAGATTAAAAAGCTTGAAAGGTGGGTACCTCACGAATTGACTGAAGCAAACCGGCAAACGCGCGTCGACTGCTGCGTTACATTACTAAACCGGCACAATAATGAAGGTATTTTAAACCGAATCATTACCTGTGATAAAAAATGGGTTCTTTACGATAATCGGAAGCGCTCAGCGCAATGGTTGGATCCTGGCCAGCCAGCCAAATCCTGCCCCAAGCGAAAATTAACGCCAAAAAAGTTACTTGTAAGCGTTTGGTGGACTAGTGCCGGTATTGTTCATTACAGTTTTCTCAAATCTGGCCAGACTATTACGGCTGATGTCTATTGTCAGCAATTGCAAACCATGATGGAAAAGCTAGCGGCTAAACAACCTAGGCTGGTCAATCGCTCCACGCCACTGCTGCTTCACGACAACGCTAGACCACACACTGCGCAACAGACGGCTACTAAATTAGAAGAGCTTCAATTGGAAAGTCTAAGACATCCTCCGTACTCCCCAGACCTTGCTCCAACAGATTACCATTTTTTTCGAAATTTGGATAACTTCTTGCAAGGGAAAAAATTCAACTCCGATGGGGCAGTCCAAATCGCCTTCAAAGATTTTATTGATTCCCGTCCGACTGGTTTTTTTAGTAAAGGGATCAATGAACTACCTATGAGATGGCAAAAGTGCATAGAAAATAATGGTTCATACTTTGATTAATTAAATTAATGATAAATAAAATTAATTATTATATTAAAAAATATTCGACTTTTTGTTACTCCCATACAAAACGCCAATTTCATATGTAAGGACCTAATATAAGGTGATCCTATAACCTTTAATTTTTCCTACTACAATACAGAACTAAAAATAACTCTGTCTTTCTTACTTATTATTACTTATTACTACTTACCTATTATTACTTATTACTTATATATATATATATATATATATATATATATATAATAAAGTTATGGAATACTATAAACTTGTGGAAATTTTTAATTATATCATTTTTATGAACACAGGTTGTACGGTACTTCGATAGCTCCGCAAGTGGCACGAGCTGCCTAAAGAGTTTCACTTACCGTGATCACCAGTTTGCCAACTCCTCAGGGGCCCCTGCTTCTCCTCCAGGATACTGGTGTCTTTGAGGATCTTCCAAGCACACTTATACACTTTGGAATCGAATATTTTGTTGCTTTTAGGAATATTTGTATGTTTTATGTCGTTACTCGGCGGATCGGTTCGAGCGAGAGCAAAACTCAATTGACAACCCGTACGGTGTTGCCAGAGCAGTCGAAAATTACCCGCACATAAATACGAATACGGAACATGCCGCCGACCTTAAAATACGTAGGATTTTAATTAGAAAAGGACGAGTATCCAAGTCTGGACGGATAAGTTACGACGATGTTGTAACTTGGAAAAGATTGAAGCAGAGACAGTACTCATGCTTCGGAAAAGAAAGTGGTTTATAATTGTAAATAATTCACCTACGTATAGTGCGAGTGGAAAGTTATATAGTATAGTATAGTAGTAGTAGTTATGTAGTAGTAGTAGTTATGTTAGTAGTATAATATATGTGTATAAAACTAAATAAAAATAAATAAGAATGATTATGTGAACTTAAACTAAAGTTATACCAACACGTAGTGAAGGTGGAAATATTGTTTGATTGTCGATTGGAAGTGGAAATACCTTAACGACAGACCGCTTGGTGTAGGAATTGCCCACGCGCAGTGTTACAGCGCGGACAACGCCGTCGTGGCCAGGGTGTACCTTGTGTACACGAGCTAGTTGCCACTGCATCGGTGGCAATGCATCGTTCTGTAGTAATACTATAGCACCCTCGGTAATCGCGGTTGTTTTGTTGTGGTACCATTTACCCCGCTGCTGGAGTTGTTGGAGGTATTCGCGACTCCATCGTATGCAATGATGTTGTAGCATTTGTTGAAGCATTTCCCATCTCAGCAAGATGTTGGTTTGCGAGTTGGACCAGTCATACTCAGGCAACGAGGTCAATGGACCGCCCACCAAGAAGTGCGCCGGAGTTATTGGCAAAGGATCTGATGGATCATTGCTAAAAACACATATCGGTCGGAAGTTAAAGACTGCTTCGATCTGATATATTATAGTGTTAAACTCGTCGTAAGTTAGGATTCGAAAACCTACAACGCGGAATAAATGTTGCTTGTAACTTTTCACTCCGGCCTCCCATATACCACCAAAGTGACTAGCGTGAGCAGGTTGAAAATGCCAATAAATTTTTAAATTGATAGAATGTTGTTCGATATTTGACTTATAAGTTTTCAAGAAAGCGTACATCTTTCTTAAGTACGAGTTACACCCCATAAAATTGCGTCCGTTATCCGAATAAATGTCGGAACAAGCACCGCGTCTTGCCGTGAAGCGGCGAAGAGCTGAAATGCAAGCTTGTGTGAATAAGTCGGGAACCAACTCAAGGTGTATAGCCTTGGTGGACATGTATACGCAAGATTTGAAGGTTTTGGAATAACGAAGGGGAATAGTTTTCATTAGAAAAGGACCGACGTGTAAATTTAATTTACGAAAATGATTGATTGTTGAAGTGATAAGTAAGTAAGTTAAAATGTTTGACTTAGGTAAGAGTAATTGATATTTTGCTTTGTAATGTAGTTTTGAATTATATATGCGGCCGCCGACCCTGACGACACCAGCATCATCGATGATAGACTTTAATTTTTGTAAATTAATTTTTTGAAGGACCATGACAATATCCTCTTGTAGTTTAGGACTTGTCAGAAGATTGTTGTTTGATGATCGTCCGTTAGTAGTGGGACAGGAATCATCGAATGCAACTCGAGTTTTCGTAGCTGCATCTTGTGTTTTCACCACGTAGTGATGAGGAAGAAAGTACCTTTCAGATACAGATAAGGTCTCTGAAGAAGGTGGAATAAGTAGCATGTGCCCAAGATCTATGTATTCTTGTAAGCACCGATTGTAATCTTGTAGTAAGCAAGAGTTACGGAAAAAACGTTTTTGTAGTATTTTAAAACGAAGTAATGTGGTATCTCGCGATTCGCCGAGCGGTAGTACGTTTGGTTTGAATGGCAACGAAACCGAATATCTGACAGAAGAGTGTCTTGTGTGATGAGTGTTGATGAAGAGCGTTTCACACAAGGCCTCGTCGGGCGAAAGTGTTGTAGTTGCTGGAACAGAGCGTTGAATATTGGCGTCCGTTTGGAAGGAAGTTACACAAACGTTAAGTGTTGTAGAAGGTTTATTTGATATTTTATTCGAAAAAACATACCCAAATATTGTATTTATTGCAACTGGAGCACCGCGATTACCTCTAATGTTGTCATCGAGAAGAATCACATCGCTGTAGTCTGCTCCAAATAACAGCTCGACCGGACGCGCGGAAGAGAATTCCGGATCGGCTAGTGGTAGGTTGCAAATGGGTGCTAAAGTTGTATTTTGAACCTGTGGCGTGCTATTGGTAATTCTAGATATTACTAAGGTGTTTATACCAATAGATGGCTTTAGTGGGTCATGAGGTGTGACATCACAAGAAATGACACCGTGGGGTTGTACGGCTTCTCCTTCTCCTACACCTATAATAGAAATATTTGACCGGGCGCTATGACTTTTCTGTCCCAACCGCTGAGCACAAGCCTGCGTGATTAAAGAAGTTTGAGAACCGGGGTCGATAAGCGCTCGAACGGTGTAAGCCGTCACAGAAGTGCTGCCGCGGGGACGGATGTCGGCAAGTGGGGTCGCAAGGAGTACAGAGTATTCTGTGTCGCAGAGTTGTCCGTGGTCACCATCAGCGCGTGCGGCTGAGGTGCAGCTCACTGCTGCTGACACTGCGATGTTCGAAGTGGCTTGTTGTTGGTTACCCAAATTTGCCGACGTTTCTGTATTAGTATGTAAGGACGTATGATGTCTTTGTTGACATATCTCACATTTAAAACGCGAATAACACTGCAGAACCGTATGTCCATGAATTAAACAATTCGGACAAATATTTTTAGTTGAAATAAAATCTTTACGTTGTAATGTAGGCAAGTTAAGAAATTCAGAACATTTATTCGATGAATGTGCATTAGATTTACAGTAATAACAGAAAAGCTTCAGTTTAGTAGCAACTTTGTTAAGGTACGGTGATTGTGTTGTGGCCGGTGAACTATGCGCTATAGTCGCACTGAGCGCGGGCATCGAGCGGCGCGGTGAATACGAACGCCCGGGGCGAGCTGAAGCAGGCGCGCTAGGTTTAGCGGACGGATTGACGGTGCTCGCACAGCCGAAGGTACTGCGTTCGAATCCCGTTAGCGACGTCGCGGAAGAGCCTTTTAGTATCGCGCTAGTATTAAATTCCTTTTGTTCACACTTAGTTGTGTGGCCATGAGACTGAAGTAGTGGAAGAGGTGGCAGATTTATTTTCGGACGCATGTTATAACAATTTTGTGAAGAATTTACCGATTGATTACTAGTAGGCGTAGATTGTTGTATTTTTAATTTTTGTTGTAGTTTCAACTTATCAGCGGACAATTTGGCTTTGTAGTATAAATCTTTAAATTTATTTCTATGTCCAAGTTCCAGTTCTGAATTAAAAGAATCATCTTTAAAATATATTTTTTCCAATTTAGACTGAACACGTGTAAAATTATTTTTTAAATGTGTTAAGTTTTGTGCACGACGCATAAATTGGTCAGTATCCATGCACTCGTCCTGTAGAAATTGTAACATTCCCTCTAAATTACTATAAATGGCATCGCGTTCATAAGTTAATGGCTTGATTTCTGTCATTTTGAATCAAATAAGTTGATATTTGGCAGTTGAATAAAAAAGTATAAGTTTCTATCACGTTATTAATAGAAAAGTAGAATTTATTGTTAGTTGAAGGTAGATCTGGGTAGTCGTAATGAAAAGGTTCCAAGCAACACAAAGTAATTAAATAATATATCGTAGATATAGATATGTAGGTATAACGTTTGTAGGATAATAATGTAGTTTACGGATGTAGTTATATGAATGATTGATTCCAAAATGTATTATTTGTTTGTAGTTTTGTTGTAAATTGTTGTTAAGATTTGTAAGTAGTAATAATGAAATTAAATTAGAACATTCGAACTTTTGTAGGATAAATGAAAATAATTAAATGTATAAGCCGACCGAATGAAGGTGACTACGCTTTGTAGGTTAGCCAGGTTCCTTCTTTCACGTAGTGAAACTGGACGGGTTATAGCTAGTGCAGTATTACGTTTATAACCGACCGAATAAAGATGACCGCCGGTAGTACAGCAAGTCGTTTCTTTGTTGTAGTAGTAGATTTGGACGGATTATAATTTTAAAATACCTTGCACGTTATGGAATTAAATTTTGGATACGTTATGAATGTTCTGGATTGTAGTAATTAACACGAAAAATGAACTAATTTCGCAAGATCAGTATCTAAGGAACAAAATTATGAAAGATCCGGCTCGGAGGAACAAAATTGTGAAAGATCCGGCTCGGAGGAACAAAATTATGTACGGTACTTCGATAGCTCCGCAAGTGGCACGAGCTGCCTAAAGAGTTTCACTTACCGTGATCACCAGTTTGCCAACTCCTCAGGGGCCCCTGCTTCTCCTCCAGGATACTGGTGTCTTTGAGGATCTTCCAAGCACACTTATACACTTTGGAATCGAATATTTTGTTGCTTTTAGGAATATTTGTATGTTTTATGTCGTTACTCGGCGGATCGGTTCGAGCGAGAGCAAAACTCAATTGACAACCCGTACGGTGTTGCCAGAGCAGTCGAAAATTACCCGCACATAAATACGAATACGGAACACAGGTCTTGATTTTAGTTTTGTATTATTTTTTTAAGAAACAACGATGGGGAAGATCCAAAACGAAGATGACATAAGCAAGGAGTACATCACAGCAATACATACATTATTTAAAATCATTGTAGAAAGAGCCCTCAAGCCTTGGCTATTCTTCGATTTGACCTTCAAAGCATCCAGTTACGGGAAAGAGTTTGAGAGGAGCTTTAAGATTATTACTGAACAGTCTGAAAGGGTAATTATCCACCAATTTTAGTTCACTGTTGGATATTTGCGTTTGAAAGAGGAAGAAAAAACATTACGTAAAATTTTGCCCATATACGATAAAAATCAAAAGCAAATAAATAACTAAAAAATATAATAATAAGAAGGAAGATAGTACAAGAAATAAAATAATATAATAAAAATATATCATCACACTATATCTGGGTTTGACGGTCTCTTTCTGCTGGCGGTGGTGAAAATCATGGTCGGCAGAGAAGAGGCATAGCAAGAAATGTCATCAGCGAGGTTGTGATGAAGCAGTCGGAAGCCACTGAAAGGTTAAGAGAGCGACCATCTTCCCTGGCCATTCGGGGGCCAAGACTAGTGATGACTATGCCCGGGAATTTTCCTAAAGTGCCCAAAAACTTCCTTGGGAATAATCCCGGGAATTTACGAAATGTTCTCCGAAATTTTGGGCACTTTGGGAAAATTCCCAGGGATTTTCATCACTAGCCAAGACACCGTCGTCGAAGGGATGCGTTCGCCCAGAGCGAGTGCGACATACCTAGTGATGAAAATGCCCGGGAATTTTCCCAAAGTGCCCAAAACATCCGAGAACATTTCGTAAATTCCCGGGAATATTCCCAAGGAAGTTTTTGGGCACTTTGGGAAAATTCCCGGGCATTTTCATCACTAGACATACCTTAGTGACAATAGCCGGGCAGTAGACTTGAGGAAGTCTGCAAAAAATTATATGTTTTTCTCAATTCTTTCAGATGTTGCAATTACGGAATAAAGAATATATTGATCGTATAAATAATAAGGACGAATTCGACGAAAAAGGTAATAAGTTATAATATTATTTTATATTATTTATGCGATATTATAAAGCTGTATTACGATTCCTCCAGTTCAGTAACAAATATTTTATTTTCTTTATTTTTTAAAGGGAAGCATACAGCAATATACAAACGATAGAATATATACAAAAATGATACATAAGCTGCAAAGTATCCACAAAAAAAAATCAAGCTAAGGAACACAAAACTATAAAAGAAAATCAACCAAAGATACATATACACATGCATATATACATTTACCAATAAATAGTACATATATAAAAAGAAATACAGCGAAGAAAAAAACAAAATAGAATTTAAGCTAACATTTTTCTTTTCACCATTCGTCTAAAGGGCCCAATAGCACAGGACAGTATAATCTTATATGAAAAATTATTCGAACATAAACTGTAGTTTATGTTAGCTTAGTTAGTTATTTATAATACTTGTATAGCTATTTCTAATATTGTTCATTATTGCAAGAACAGAAAATTTTATACATTATTTATACTCAAAGAATAACACTGCTGTTAAAAAAAAAACTAGCTGTCAATAGTTCGTTAATTTGCTATTAGGCGCAAGAACTCGTTTACACTAATGTATTACCTGTCAGAATGTCCGTTCTCAACGAGTGTATGTTGTCAGCGCAATGACATTTATCATTGTCGATTATGAAAATATTATTGGTGAACATAACAGTATTATTACTTATTGAAAAACAGCCATTATTACCATCTCTGGCAATTTAAAATGTAAACCTCTCAATTGATAGATATATACTGAATTACAGACACGAGTTTCCAGAGTTTTTTGGAATTTTTACTAGAACTTAACAAAGGAATTAACGGAGATGTATTTACTCACGAGGAATTGAGAAAATTATCGGACAACTTGTTACTGGCTGGTCTAGATACAACATCCTATGAATTATTCTTTATATTGCTATGTATTGGGACACATCGCGAAGTGCAGGACAAACTACATGAAGAGTAAGGATTTTTATTTGTAGAAGCTTAAAGCGCGAAAAGAGACAATATTTGACTTTTTTCGTGCAACTTTTTATGAAGACAATCTTTCGCCGAAGAGATGAAAACAGGTATCAATTTAGAGAGGGCTCCTTTATTTATAAAACAAACGAGTGAAAAAGCTCCTATGTTTTTTCTCCCTATTTTTTCACGATGTTAAGGTTTGACAACTTAAAGAGATGACTCAAAAGGCATTTTATACCAGTGCGATAAAATGACCCAGTGCGGACAATCGTCTTACCATCTTATTGCGCATGCGTGTTCCATCAACGGCCTCATCTTCACTTTCCACCAGGTGTGAATAAGTTAGAATTTGGCTTGTATATACATATCTATTAAAATGAAGATAAGGAGAAAATAACGTGACTGAATATCAAAATACTGAGACAGTGGCTAGGAAGCATTTTTTGTGGTGCGACGACTTGTAATGTGCCCGGTATATAGGTTATAGGTTCAAACGGGCTCATTCTCCGTAACTCGACGTCCAAGAGCCCTTATTTTGCATGAGACCGGATTGGGATGATTTCAGTCATCCCAGACCAGCTCCTCCAGGAAATCCGACAGCCACCGGATGTTACATATTGCTTCCTGAAGGGACCTCGGTGAACCGGTAATAATTGAAAGAAAACGTACACATATGCGTTAATGTCCCATATGTCATATGGTCCCATTTTCGCCATGTTAATATGTTTTTGTTTTTTCTTTTGTTTCTGTATGTTGTTGTCTTGTAACAGAAATGTTACTGCTTTTGAATTTCTAGTATTTTGTTAGTTTGTGGTGAAAATAAATATATTTAATTTAATTTCATTTCATTTCATTTCAATGTCCCTGAATAGGTTCAAAGTCTTCTGCTCTGTTTATTTCCGGTAATATTGCATTATTTATGATTTTTCAGAATAACCACGGTAATGGGAGATGAAGTCTACGTCACAAAAGAGCATTTATCAAATTTAGTTTATTTGGATGCAGTTATAAAAGAGGGTTTACGACTGTATCCAATTGCACCTGTGGTAGCAAGACATGTGGACCAAAAGTTGGTGTTAAGTAAGTATTTTAACGATTAACTTACGTGGTCGCCGGTAAAGAAAAACATCGTGAGAAAATCTACATGCCAATTAACAAAAAAATATCATGCGTAAGTGCTTTAAGAACAGTGACTAACTGTGCAATTGGTTACGTTAGTTAAATGTCATAATTTTTTAAGTTAATAGCAAATATTTGTGAATATATTTACAAGTGATTGAACTGGGTGAGACTAAAATGCAGAACATAGGGCATCGACGTAAATTCACCAGCTTCGCAGTCTTTTACCGGTTGCACAGTGGAGAGTTCTCAAAAGCTACGTTCTCTTATTCTACCAGCCCCATTTCATCATAAAACCACTAGACTCCGTGTTGGATACCATTCGCATGTAGTGGACGTTTCTTATATGCGCACGACAAGAATCGCTTCTACATATGTTATGCGAACAGCTAAGGAGTGAAATATGTTTCTAGCGAACATATTTCAATGGTATTATGACATGGGAGTATTTACGGGAAAAGTAAATAGGCATTTGAAAATGGATTTCTGATTAAAAATAATATTATTTAAATAATTCTTGTGAATGTTAGCTAATAATATTAATAATATGTTGAAGTATAATATATGTAGGCGCAGGGGGAAACATCATTAATTTAAATAAAGATGTCTTCACAATTCACTTCCACCTTCTGTTTACAATTTGATTAACTATCGAATTCCATTGTTAGCCTATTAACTATTGTAATTTAATAAGAGAGTAAAATAAAATGAATACTGTAAACGATTACTTTAAAACACGTGCACCGGGCAACCGTTGCCGTATAATTTAAGTATCACCTATCCAAAAACGTTCACATACAATGAATTAATTTGAGTTTATCTTTATAGTTTTGATTCAAGTGTCGAAATTAGGCGTACTAATAAAAAAAAAACATTAAAAAAAATATCACGAAATCTTTTGAATTTTTCCGCAACATTGGGGTTAAATTGTTGCATTTTAAGTCCTTTATTATATAATTTAAAATAATGATAATATAAAGTCACGCTATATCACTTTCGGGGCTAGCAGAGATACATGAGATACTGTATCCACTTTGCGCTTATATGTTGAGTCCAACGTGACCAAGAGCGCAGCTGATTGCCATTACATGCTACAAATAATACGGCGGGTTAACGATAGCTTGAAGTATCTAGTTTTCTTTCATGTATTTCATGTTCATCCTTTCCTGTACACCTTCAGAAATGAAATGTCTAGAGGTGAACTAATTTGACCTACAGATGAAGATAATGATTTTTTTAAATATATTTTATTAGAAAATGCAACGATAAATCCCGGTTCTTCGATAGTAGTTCACATTTGGGCCATAAACCGGCATAAAAAGCACTGGGGACCGGATGCAGATGAATTTAAGCCGGAACGATGGCTGGGCGACACAAATGAGAGAGGACAAGAGGCTTTCGTCAGCTTTTCTTCAGGGCGACGAGGCTGTATAGGTAAGACTTTGATTTGAACAGTGAATAATTTTAATAAAACGAGTAAATCAGTTACTGTCAGGCACGCTACATCGACTGCCTCTACACTGTTTTCTATTAGGTGTGATTAGTTCTAACGTCAGCATGTTCGTATTAGAAACATGTAGTAAAGAGTACAATACAAATGTATTTATACTGGCCCTGGAGAAGTGTGTAAAGCGTTGTAGATATGGAGGTGAAATTAACCCACCTTAGGTCTATAGCGCAAGTGTAGCGTGTTGAGATGAAAGTTGATAGAAGGAAATGACGAAGTCCAGACAGCAAGATTGAAGCAGTTTAATATAACATAGTAAGAAATCACAGTTAAAATAAGCAAGCACAAGCAGAGATGGGCAAAGTGTAATCTGATTAATGATTACAAAATGTAGTTGTAATTTTAATTTTCTTGCTCTTTAATCATGATTAAATCCATTTAAAACATTAAGAAATCATAAATGTGTTTGCAATCTGGGATTCTGTAGTGTTTAAAACATAAATGAGCGAAATGCAGTCATATCAATGGTAAAAAACGTAAAATGTAATCGTAATCATTTTTATTAATCTGGTCACATTTTGTCCATCTATGAGCACAAGTATGTCAGTCCAAATAGTAATAGAGTACCCAGCGCAATAGAAATACAGGATACAAACAACAATAACTGAAACAGTATAGCGCGCAAGCGGGTGAAACGTGTGCTCAGTCTGAGTGTGATAGCAAGACTGCAGCCACCGGTAACGACGCTGACGCTGCGGTCCACGTCTGCGCATTAGGGTGGATTTACATCAAACGAACATAGAGCTAGAGCTAGAACAAGAGCATTCTTTCTCGCTCTTTTAGTGTAAACGAAATATCGTTCTTAGCGTTTACACCAAACGATCAACGAGCAAGAATGAGAACCAAGAACCAGAATTCGAATGTTTAGCAGCCGAACGAATGCTCATTGCTCATTCGTGTCAATTATGTGATTCTGTGGCCATTATGGCCAACTCTGACAGCGATGTTATAATTGCAAGAGAAGCGAGTTCATCTTTTTTTTTACTTCTTCAGCATTGAATTCTAGTATATTTGCAATCTCTAGCCAATCATTTTGTTTGCGATTTGTATTTTTGTAGTGTTCAAACGTCGGATCTCACAGACATCTGGAAATTCGGTGGGCTTCTATTATAAATAGGCATTTTTCTTGAGACCAATCCATAGTTCAATCGACGAGTATACTCAGATCAGTGATCGAGATCATTTGAACACAAGTACACTTTGAAGAGACCGCTCCGGCGGGCGAGCGTGTCCGAACACGCAAGAACACTCTAAGTACTCTAGTAATGTTTACATAAAGCGAACGAGCATTCTCAGAATATTCCATAGAATCTTTGCGAGCGCAGGGAGAACAACAAAAAAACGCTCGATGTCTGTTTACAGTAACAGAATTTGATAGAGTGGGGATAGAATGAACATTCGCTCGTTTGATGTAAATCCAGCCTTAGATGTGCGACGTTGCCAGATTTACGGCTCCTAGGGGTGTATTTGCATCGCACAACACGATATTAACAAATATATACCAAGTGTGTTAGTATGAAATGTGTCGATAAAATTATATAGATGGCTAAGGGTATGCTCTTATTAATTCGGAACACATTTTTTTTCTATCGCTATTTATGAATATTTAAATACAATAATTTAGCAAAGATTTATATATAAAATCCTGACAAGCATAATTAAAAAAATTTACTTAGTTAATAACTATTTCAAAGAGTTCATAATTCTGATTTCGAAAACAATGTCGTTACTTGTACTTTGAGTACAAATAAAAACTCAAAATTACCCATCGTAACGAGTAATTTAAAATAATATTATGTTATTAGGTAAATCTTACTCCATGATATACTTGAAGACGACGTTAGTTCCAGTACTGAAAAGATTCGTCTTGAAGTCAGATCACAAGAAACTCGAGTTCGAATGCTATATCCTGTTGAAAGCCATCTCTGGACATTCAATGAAACTGGATTTGAGATAAATCTCAATTCATGCAATCAAGAAATACCTGGAAGTTTAATCTAGTACAAAACGCGCGTATGAAAGTGAAGCAATACATTTTCAAGTTTTCGTTAATTCATGACCTTTTTTATCGTGTATTTTGTTTAACTCTTTAGAGTTAGTTTAGGATTTTTTTACATTTACTAATTAAATATTTAAATTATATAACTATGTATATTATGGTTCGGTGCTAAAAGAGCTAAAATAATTAATGTTGGTGATAAGGGCTTATTTTACTGTCATATTATTGGAAATAAACTAAGTAAACCTAATTTCAATGTTACAAAATTATATCACATACCTAAAAAAATATAATAATTTACTGCCCGATTGCTTACCTAATTGGTAGCATAGATGGGTAAAATTTAATTAGATTAATGATTACGAAACATAATTTCAATTTCTTTAATCTGCAATCACAATTAAGCCCTTCTAAAAATGAATGGGTCATAAATTTGTATGCAATTGAGAATTCATTAATGTTTAAAACATAGATGGGCAAAATGTTATCGGATTATAAGAAAATGTAATCGTAATCATTAATCTCATTACATTTTGCCCATTTATGATTGATAGTAACCCTCTGCGCTACGTTGAAAGATTTTACGCTGAACGTGTGTAACTATCCATGAAAATACTATTTATTAATTGTTAATTTGTAAATTTTAAAGGTTAGAAATATACAAACTTTATATTACAATTCAATTTCTTTTTATTCAGAAACACATCGAGTTTACACAATTCATAATTTTTTGTAACATGATTGACATTCATTTTTTAATAGTAAGAAAACAATTGACAAATTCTTAGTAAATTAGCTTGAATGTAGACTCAGAAAAAGCTCATACACCGATAATACACAGGAAAAACAATCATGCTTAAATTACATGGAAAACCGTTTGCATGATGATTTGGAAATCGAGAGATCAATACAAAGGCAAAGATACAAATAACAATTAAAAGTAATAGTTGTCATTGTCTAAAAAAATACTATATAGTAGAAATGTTTTATTTTTTCATAATTGCTACTCGAAATTATTGTTTCGACAAAATAGCTATGAACGGTTAGGTACTACGATTATTTGAACATTAAATCTATTTCACAACACCTTTTCTAATTGCTACTCTAATATTATCGGATAAAAACATTATATTTGTCATGCTGCTTTGATATTGCCTAGGCATACATATGTAATATGCCTGATACGAATCTTGAGTCCAACTTGGCTAAATTTTTCGGTCAAAATGGGCGCAAAAATCTGTAAGGTCCGAAAGCTGGCATGATATTTTGTATATATGCCTGGATAATGATTTATTATCATCCTATCAGTGGCAATTGTATTATTAAAAAAATATATAGGTCGAAATCCTCTTTAAAGGAGTGATCACACTTATAGATGCGGAATTGCCGTATACGGGTCAAAAAGAACTCTATATGTATGTAATAAAAGTAACAAGACGTCACTGGACTCTTTTCGGATCGGACGATGTGTTTCAACATCAGACGGCATCAAATTTGTGTCGTGCCGAATTGCAATACTCATCGTCACTTTAACGCAAGAATACACCAGTTGACGTCACGTTTAGTGATTCGTTTTCTTCTCGAGCCGACTCCGCGTCTATAAATGTATTCAAAGGCTTATTCTCCTGGTAAATACCTACTCAAAATTCGTGTTGATCACCGTAATAAGTCAAACCAGAATTCAGGGTATGAAATTACAGGCTATAAAACATAGAGATATTTTCGATAAATGTATTATATATCAAGATTTTTAAACAGTCCTGTGAAGATATGATAGAATATTTACTATGAACGTAGACCTCATATTAATCTAAATAATCTCATTTGTAAATAATATTCAAAAATTACATACTGTATACATATTTTTAACTAAATTATTAGAAACCCGTAAAAAGAAACTTAGTAGAGTATATGATTTATAATAGTTGATATAATTATATTAATGAATAAAATTCGTGTTCATTCAAATAAATCTTAATTATTCTCATTTTAAACAACGTCTAAATGACAGCGACATGCCATTCGTTAAAAAATAATTCTTAACGGATTCATAAGCAAATGGACGTAATCGTTTGTTTACAAAGCGATTCTAACGTTAATAAACATTTGTATTTTGTAACAAAAATTGAAACAAAACTCGACTAGCATCGTAATACTTCAGCTTCGTAAAATATTAGGTACAATAAACTAAATGAAATCAATTTAAAGGCAACAATATTAGCATACGAAACGGAGGTTTCTCTTAATTTTATACTTAAATAGTTTAGATACCACATAGAATTTATTTTACAGGCCAAGTGACGATTATTCTATTTTAAAAGTACTAAGGCAATATTTTATTACAAGTGCGTACATAGTTGCATAAATGCTTTGAGATTATAATAACATCCTCTAATTTATTTTCTTTAAAATAAGTATCATTGTCTCTTGAAGTATTTTGATTTCAATAATAATCACGTCAAAATCCACATTTAAAATGTATAATCTATAATAATCCAGTAACTCATTACAAATCTAACGTGTACGTTATTATGTAAAAGATTTGACGTGTAAAGTACGGAAAATTGGTTCTCAGCCACAGATACAAGAGGGAAGAACTATCCACAATAGATTAAGAAGAAGAAATAAGATAAGAAGTTTACGCAGTTTAGAAATGTCTCGTGTGTTAGCGACAGCTATACACAATAATCAATTAATCACACATTAAAATGTAGTTATAATCAAATAATACACACAAAGTGTGACTGAAAGCAGGAAAACATTACTTAGTTTTAAAATAGAATTTCGTGAAGTTATACTAGATCACAGTCTATGTAAACAATACATATAATTAGATAAACATTTACCTACAGTTTTACAGGAAACATCATTAACGTCAATTTGACGTAGAGATTTTAAATACCTACTACATTAACAATTACAAACTGTACGTGGCAGAACAAAAACACTTCGATCTGAACTATTCCTAACATTCCATTTAATATTAATGTTGTTTTTATATTTCTTTAAATTAACCAATGTAATGTATTTCAAGATTGATTCGCTTATTTTCAGTAGCTATAGGCCTTTACCTCAAAATCAAATCAACGAATACAGTTACCAAAAATTACTGATTCTTGATAATTTAAAGTAATTTTGTTATGCCACTAAATTAGAAGTTCACATTAAACTACTTAAAACGAAGTGTCTAATAGTAGAAATTTACAGGTAACCACAATACATTTGGCCGTAATTTCACAGAGTTGATTGATCGTGTGCTATTTGCGCACTATGAGATGCAATACAACGCTACGCTATAAAAAATTACTAATGGAATAAAACAGTTAAATTTTAAATAATTAATCTTGGGATATTGATTTTGTATGCTTTTATGATAAGTAGCATTTTGTAGGTGAAATTATGTCAATTTGACACCGTCAGCGCTGTGTAGTTCAAAGTGTGAGCGATTATCCAGGTACAAGAATATATTAACGGTTCCATTTATCATGTCAATCTATTAAAATTGTTCCTTATGTTGCTTGCTGAGGGTATTAGGTTAAAAGTAATTGCACTTTCATAGTATGATTATATAGTCTGTGATTTTTCTTAGGTAAGTTATTTTCTTATATATGCTAATATTTAAAGATTCAAAGTGATTATACTTTCTGCAAAACGCGTAAAGAGGAATTTAATGAGCCGGTATGATTACATCTACAGCGAATATATTCTCGTCTCTTGATAGCCGATGTTAATTTTTGATTATAGCATTTATAATTAGTTAGACAACATTAAATGATGACGTCAAATTGACAACTCCACAAATTAGAACTTGTAGTAAATATTAAAATGTATTACACAGTATAACTATAAACATATATTTAGTGCAATTTTATATCATCAGTGCAACTTTGAAATAATTTCTAAAATAAAGTACAAAGCCAACGGTCAATCATCTCACGTTAAGACCTTAAGAAAGAGGAGCGCAGCCGGGTGAGTGAATTAGTCAACAGATTTGGACGGTTTCACTCGATTCGGTTTTTCTACACGCTCTGTACTAGACTGGCTACCCCTGGAACAAAATTAAATTACTATTTAAATGATATTATGGATGAATAATCGCAGCTGCTAAGCGATACACCAGCGACATCTGTTGAACAATTTTCAGAAAACAACGATGGACTTTTTATAAAGATAGTAAGCTTAATATACAATCATATTAAATGCGATTCAATTATTTGCTTTCATATAATATTTTTTTAACTACCTCAACAATATCACTCCAGTGCTCCTGAGGTAAAACACAGTGCAGTTCAAGTATGGCAAAATTGACCAAAGGACGGGTATGTATTGAAAATCATCGTTACCAAGTTAACCCAGATATACCACGAAAAAAGGTCTCTCAGGCTGAGATTTGTAGACGCTATTTTAAATTTGCTTAGCAAAGCTCTCAAAAATTAAATTCATTTTGACAAAAAACTGAATGTATAATAAGAACTTGAGTATACCCATAGTAGTCGCAGAGCCAAGTCTATGTTGACAAAATCAATGTCTTACAAAATCCTGTGACATTCTTTGAGTAATAAAATTTGTAATGTTTTGTAAAGTCTAAGCAAAGTTAAAGTTGCGTCTATAAATCTCAGTCTGAGTGTGACAATTGGACGTACACAAGCTAATTTTGCAACGTAACAGACCGAAACAAGTTATTACGACATCAACAAAAATAAAGCAAACTTTTTTGTGCCGTAGTGTTTACCGGCAGAACAGAATAATACCTCCCTCTTCATCATAACAAGGTGTCGTAAAAGCCAACTAAGGTAACATGTAGCATGCTGTTTTGCATGCAGATTGCTAGCATCTAAACTGCTGCACGCATCTTCTCTGCACATAGTGTACTCATCAAACCGCATTGGACAAGCGTACTTGGTTAAATATCCAAACCCTTTCCCATGGATCCACGGATATAGTGGAGAAAAGAAAGAAGGTTTTTGGTCTTTTGGGAGTCGAAGCTGCTCGCGTCCGTGGGCTTTACCCTAGTTTCCCTACACGTGACTCCTGGGTGGTGCTAAACGAGCAGCAACGAGGTGGTAGGGCGCCGGTGCCCATCTGGATCGCGACCACAGTGCATGGGTGTAGAGCCCGTCATAGTGACAAGTTTCGGCTTGTCGCGTTTCGGGATCAGCTTGTGCATATCCAGTAGCTCGTATACCTAGAGACCTTCAGTCGCGGTATATGTAGGCCGACATGACGATGTAGACTATCAATGGATTTTCATCCTTTGATAGTCGCTTTCGTTTTTGGACTACACTGTACTTACCATCAGGAACTCTGTAGTCAATATGTCGAGCCAGTGTAAAAAAAAAATCTTCAGTGGGTCGAAACTGACTAATTATTTAACAAGAGTAAACATAAAGAAATGTTGTAAAACTATATTAAGCATAGTCATTAGTTAACGCTCCGTCGTACAGCGGGCTATGGAGAGGACAATGCTTTATGTTTCTCAACGAGACAGAATTAGTAATGAAGAAATCCGTAGACAAACCAGAGTCAACGACTATAGCACAGCGGATTAGCATATTGAAGTGCCAATGGCCAGGACATATAGCTCATAGAGAGGATCACCGATGGAGCAGAAAAGTGGGAGTGAAAACTACGCACTGGCAACCGCACCTACAAAGGTGGGTCACTTAATCCAGATCGCAGGACTAGTGATGAAAATGCCCAGGAATTTTCCCAAAGTGCCCAATACTTCCGAGAACATTTCGTAAATTCCCGGGAATATTCCCAAAGTTTTTGGGCACTTTGGGAAAATTCCCGGGCATTATCATCAGTACGCAGAACGACGCTGGATGACAGCTACTCTGAACGGCCAGTAAAACATTAGAACATAATTTTGATCTATAAAACAATGAAAACATGTATGGAAGTAACTTTGTGAGAACAGATATGAGGGTGTGGTGCTATTGAGTAAAAATCTCCTCACCAGTTCAAACTTATTCGTCACAACATGTGACAAAGTCTGCCTTTATGCTTCGTCCTTGTGGTCGGTGCTGCCCCCTGTTCCATTTCTTCGGCGAAGACCGTCGTGTGATTGTTCGTCTCTGTCACCATCGTTGCTTTCTTGACTAGCGGCTTCTCTTTCTCGCAGTCCCGCTGTGTGCTTGGGGCGGCGTATAGAGATCTGCAACAGGCTTTTGATTGTAATAGAAATTAGAAAAATTGAAAATAAAAACACATAATAATTGCAGCAATATTTTGAATCTATCAATTATCAACGTGTTTCAATGTATTGCCAATTCATATGTAATCCTTAAAATGCTTTTTTTTTCTTGTTGTTTTAATTAACCCTTTGAGGCCGTGCCACAAAATAACCACTTATGGTTGACACTCTAAAACCACACAGCACCGGTCGCGATCGCGCCAAACAAAGTGTCAATTTTTTTTTTCTACTAAGCCGAGTCAAGTGAAACTCCATGGAGCCACTTGGTTCTATAAAGCATACGTTGGTAAAGTTACCAATGCCATACCAACGACTTACCGAAGCACCCGAGCGTAGAGCTAGCTCTCTATGCGGATGACACCGCACTCTACGTGTCGGACTTTAATCTCTCTGTTATTATTAACAAATTACAGAAAGCCATGACTCTTCTAGGCATATGGTTCCGGAAGTGGAGAATTGAAGTCAACCCCGAGAAAAGCGTAGCAATACTCTTCTCTCGGAGGAGGCCGAAATTTCTGCCAGGAAACGTATTCCTATACGACAAACCCATCCCATGGTTCAAAAAGGTCAAATATCTCGGGGTCACACTCGACGATAGATTGACCTTTTCAGAACATATCAGGACCGTGCGAAATCGCGCCGCCTTCATTCTCTGCAAATTGTATCATTTGCTGTCCAGTCATAGTAAACTGTCCCTTAGAAATAAGGTGACACTTTACAAGACTGTCGTTAGACCGGTGATGACCTACGCTTCTGTAGTATTCGCCCACACCTCCCCGTCCTCTTTGAACACCCTTCAGGTCGTTCAAACAAAATTCATGCGTAGAGCCGTGAACGCACCACGGTACATACGCAACCTCGATCTCCATGACGACTTCGGTCTGGAAACGATCGCCAGTTACATGCGTGAAGCGTCTCGTCGTTACTTCGACAAGGCGCAGCACCACTCTAATCAGTTAATCAGTAAATCTTGCGTCTACGCACGCAAGAGTGAATTCGCACCCGTCATTCGTCGTCCTCGCGACGTGCTAGGGGATCCGGATGATCCAATCACAGTGGCTGTAAAAAGAGCCACCGATCGATCAAACAGTGAGGTACACACACGCACTAGTTTCATTCCAAGACACCGGCGTCGCCGGCGGCGCCGAAGAAGGATAGTTCAGTCAACTGCTGCCAACCGGTGCGTTTACGCACCGAGGCGCAGTTCTACTCCGACGCAGCCTTGAGTTTCTTTCGGCGTTTCTTCTCAAGGTAGTCACTTCCGAAACGCTGGTAGATCACCCGTAGGGTTAGTACTTTATTTGGCTGGCGGTCCAAGTCGAGGTTCGTACCCACAGGGGTGCCCTTGCATTGCCACCCAACCCAAAAATTTCGCTGGCTGAGCACCTTCTGTGCTCGCCCTCTAAGCCCGGTTGAGCTGAAAATGCCTTTCCCGGCAATCAGTAGTTAGTCCGCTTCAAAAAAAAAAAAAAAAAAAAAAATTACCAATGCCAAAAATAATCCATAAAGGAATAAAAATGACTAAATTATGAATAACGTGAATTTCCGCCCGCGGGCAGCAACGGTACAATTGTTGGGCACATTCATGAAACGCGGGCGTCAAAGGGTTAATAAAATATTCTTGGGTGTACTTTTGCCTCGTGCAAGTAAGTGGTTTCTTTATATTTCTTTATTCTATGCTTATGGCTATTGATAACGAAGTATATAAGCCCACTGACACTAGCTTCTTTCTGCGATTACCTTACCAATGAAAAATATAATATCATATTGAGGTTTTCTTTATATTGGATCTAAAAAGTGTATACATTACACCTGATAGAAAGCACAGTGTAGTTAAAGAACGAAAATAACCGCACAAGGACGAAAATTTATTGACAGCCGCCATCGCTATGTCAGCCCATATATACCACAGCGGAATTTAAACAACTGAATAATAACAAAGTGACCCTGAAACGCGACAGCACGAAGCGAGTCACTATTTGGTGGTAGGGCGATTGCCCGAACTGGGTCACCACAGCACACAAGTGGAAAGACCATCGTAGTGATTCGCTTTGGCCTGTCGCGTTTCGGAATTAGCTTGTGTATATCCAGTAACTCATATACATTTTTTTTTTTATTTTGATAACCCGGGGGAAATCCCTAACGGACTTCAGGGAGCGGTGAGGGCTGTCCCCCGGTGTGTCGGGATTGCACCGACTTAAACCCCAGGGGTGTTCCTTCTTCCCGTCTGACCGGGGCCGGAGGTGGCGTGCTATCCTCTTCTCCGACCCTCCACGACATCTGGCCTTTTGTTCAATATCTTGGAGCGGTGTGCGGAAACACGTCAAACACCGCTCTCGCCGGGATAAGTTGGGCGGTGCGCTCTCTCAAGCGCACGGCTTAAGTAACTCATAGGTATACCTAGAGACCTTCAGTCGTGGTATATGTGGGCCGACATGACGGCGGAGACAGGCAATGGATTTTCAACGTTTGATGATCATTTTTAAACTACACTGTACTTACCGTCAGGTGTACAGTAGTCACTATGTCGAGCCAGTGTAAAAAAAGCTGACAGTCTACACTTGTTTACTGTGGTCACGATACAGTGGTGATTTAAATATCTCACATCCCATGTAGATTTGCATTAGTAAGTTTGCTATGGGTCTCATTAGAAACCTCATTGTTACACAGCAAGCTATGGAGAGGACTATGCTTGAGGTTCCCCACGTGATCGAATCAGAAATGAACAAATCCATAGACGATCAAGAGTCACCGAGGTAGCCCAGCTAATTTGTAAGTGTGGCGATAGTCAGGACGCATTGCTCGTAGAGAGGATGGCCGATGGAGCAGGAAGGTTTTCGAATAAAGACTACGTACTAGCAAGCGCAGTGTGGGATGTCTACATACAAGGTAGACAGCCGTCCTAATCCAGATCACAGGATAACTCTGAATGATAGAACGTCAGATGCTTCACATCGGCTTTTCTAGAAAATATAAAGCTAGACAAGGAGTCGGCAACCTGTGGCTCGCGAGCCACATGCAGCTCTTCGGATGTGAAGCTTTTTTTTTACACTGGCTCGACATAGTGACTACAGAGTACCTGATGGTAAGTACAGTGTAGTCCAAAAACGAAAGCGACTATCAAAGGATGAAAATCCATTTATAGTCTACATCGTCATTTCGGCCATATATACCACGACTGAAGGTCTCTAGGTATATGAGCTT
Organism: Automeris io; assembly: GCA_036320925.1. Classification (NCBI taxonomy): domain Eukaryota; kingdom Metazoa; phylum Arthropoda; class Insecta; order Lepidoptera; family Saturniidae; genus Automeris; species Automeris io. Next base: position 10,028,982 of record JAUDJH010000005.1, read on the forward strand.
CTGGATATACACAAGCTGATCCCGAAACGCGACAAGCCGAAACTGATCACTATGACGGGCTTTACACCCATGTACTGTGGTCGCGATCCAGACGGGCACCGACGCCCTACCACCTCGCTGCTGCTCGTTTAGCACCACCCAGGAGTCACGTGTAGGGAAACTAGGGTAAAGCCTACGGACGCGAGCAGCTTCGACTCCCAAAAGCTGCGACTCTTTAGTTTCATACGAAAATATTATTTATTTTATAAAAACAAAGATATACTTAAAACCCGTTCCAACTCGATATATAAATAGATTCGTTTTTTTTTTTAACTTTCAAGTACTATTTATTCTTAACAAGACAATTTTTATTTCTCTTAAAAATTTTGTAAATTGTAATTTTTTACTCTTTCGACTCAAAAGGTTGCCGACTCCTGGGCTAGACCTATGTTCAGTAGTGGACGTCCTGCGGCTGATATAACGTCGATAATGTACAGCAGTTATGTATTTACCTTGTCAACTTGTTCCTAGCAGGTCTAGATGTGAAATTTCCACTCTTCCCTCTACGCAATGAGTGGAATGACGTCTTGATTGGCTTGGCAATGGCCGTGCTGCTAGAACTGTCAGAAATACCCTTCGTACAGTTAAGGGTGGTGACTGTGAATTCTACGTCTTTAATTGGCTCGTTTAAGGCTGCAAATAAAAGCTTGAGTTACAGTCATGAATTTAATATGCAGTTAGATGTTGCAAGTATCCGGACTGACGTCTAGACATAAAAAAAATCGATAAACGATAACGCTAGAAGAAAGCGTAAGATATATCGACTAGTCTGTCTCTCTAGTAGCCATAATCCTAGCGGAAGTTTTAGGGTCTAAATCAATTTGTGTAATTGTCCACAAAAAATATTAATTACATTTTTTAAAATTTATAGGCGGACGCTTGACCTCACACCTGGTAGAAGATGAAGATGAGTCCGACAATGGATCGCGTCCGCCCAAAAAATGCCTTTTCAATCTTCTCTTAGAAACACAGGTTATGACCTGGGATCGTGGTAATATGGTCGCTGGAAGCACCACTTCTTAGCTGTTCGCATGAGGAATGTAGATGCGAATCTTTTCGTGCTGATATAATAGTAATCAGAGATGAGAAAAATTTAATCTGATTAATGATTACAAAACGAAGTTGTAATTTTAATTTTTCTGCTCTTTATCCGTGATTAAATCCCATTTTGATGGGACAAACCAATTTCATTCCATTCCATTTCCATTTCCATTTTTGGGGGAATGTTTTGACATTAAGGAATCATAAATGTGTATGCAGTTGAGGATTTCGTAGTGTTTAAAACATAGATGAGCAAAATGCTGTCATATTAATGATGAAAACGCACAATGTAATCTTAATCGTTTTTCATTAATCTGATTACAGTTTGCCCATCTATGACTGTAATTTTTTTTTACCAGTGAATTCTTCGATAGGTTTATCGATAGTGTCATGATCGATCCAGGTCAGGCCCATCTCGACTTTCTCGGCGAGGTCCTGCCAGCGCTGCCGATTCTCCATAGTCCCGGTGTACAGTGGCTGTATCCATGGGAATGTGTCCGAGAGAACTTTGTAAAGCGGCAGGCATATCATATCGATGAAACCCACTTGCATTTGAGGTAGTTCATCTTTCTTTTCGCTGAAATTCACACATATAGAGAGTTATTTGTTAGAACTAACACGCACTGCGAATTTTCACCGCGCGATGGATGTTTCGGAGTTGATGACACCCCGGAGGTTATTAGTCAGAAGGAGTCTGGTCCACTGAGGCAGCGACGCTCCCAATTCTATGTTTTTTTTTTTAGATTACTATAAACAACACTCGGGTACCCAGTGTTCTTCCGGTGGCGTAGTTCCAGATTCCTATGATATTGTGTTCATTAAATGAAGAGTGAAGAGATATTTGTGCCGCTCGATCACTGGAGTAGGGATATGTTTTGTTTTTGTTGCCGATAACTACAGTTGTATTTGTTTAGATTTCACCATGCTAACCATCAGACGTAGTGTGTTAATTATACCAAGTTAGGACAAAAAAGAGAAAGAAAAAAATGTTTACCGGTCCATCATTGCAATAGGTTGTTGGTTTAACTGCAGCTTCTCCAAGTCACCCTGGTCAAAGAATTCATCGGCAACTAGTTTGGCAACTTTGTGCTGCACCTCCCAGGGTTTTGCGATCGCTGACACGTCACACGCTGTCATCATCATACCGCAAAGTACTGAAAATATATTTCATTCATTAATAATGGAAATGTGTAGATCATATTTGTCGCAGGATCGACCACGTTAGAGTATACGAGTTATGGATTGGAGACCGCGATTCAGCTAGTGTGCTGTGTAACTCCTACAGGCTAAATGCACCGAAGACTTTTAAAAAGTTGTTGAATAAACAGTTTAATGTATTTAGAGTGAAATTTTTGAGGGTTAAATCTTTTAGGCCTAACACGCACTACAAATTTTCACCACGCGATTTTTTATCGAAAATTTTGTAACAGTAGTAATTGTATGAAAGCACACTCACAGGTGACAATAATCGCGCCAGAAATAACTCGCTAAAATGAAACAAAGCTCTTGAGCACACTCTCTAGAGTGAAGCCCGTAAAAGACTGCAAGGCATGTTGTATGATATTAAAAACTCTGTGATGACAAAACTGAGCGAAATTAGTTTCGTAGTGCGAGCTAGGTGAAAATTTGTTCGCGAATATTATTCACGCCCACGCAGTGTGAGTCCGCGGTGCGGTCTAAGCCTTATATCCAAAAGTAAAAAAACGCTGCTCGTCGTCGAAAAAAGATAAGCATGGATTCGCGTCGCGACACGCTAGGACGCTAACGTAAACGTTACGTAGAACAACAGGTAAATCAAATTCATTTAATCAACCTAGTTCATTATTCTTATACTGTACTAATAAAAATGAACCTAGGATCAGCAGCTCTCATACCAGATTGCATAAAAGCAATATATGCCTTACAATAAATTAATTTTTAATAAATAACTTTAAGCTATAAAAAAAATTGTTTACATGATTATGAATATGCATCATTCTTATCATTTTAAATATTATGTAAAAATATGCACATTTATTATTAGCGGGCTTTTTATTGAAAAATCTTTTTGAGCTTAAATCCCATCGCAATGGTTAACCCGTTCAAATACGGCATGTTCCCTCCTCTATGTATATCATCTATAGTATTAAATGTGTACTTACACTCCTTCTTTTCCTGACTCTGCCAGTCAAACTCCCCATTGTCGACCAAATCTAGGAACTTTGATTTCTTCTTGAAGTACATCGCCAGGTCGGTGGATAAGATAGCAGTCTCAACTACCCTCATTACATCTTTGTAATCGCTCGGTGAAAGAGCCTGAAAATATATTTCTAATTAGCAATCAGCTGTATTAATTACGCTATATCTTTTTCGGTGTGAGCTGAGATATAATTAATGATGGTTGCATACATTTTGGGCTTAATTTGCCTAACGAGACTAGTACCGCAGTTGATCACCGTTCTCAAAGCACTTACACGTGACATTTCCATTACATGCTGTGTGGGTTTTATCACGATGTTTTCCTTTACTGCAGAACATGTGGTGACTAAATACGAACTTAATCTGGAAAAACCAGATGAATGTTTCAGGATTAGAACTTACGACCATTTGCGTTTTCATGCTTGGACACCGATTCCTTACCCATTATGCCACCACAGCCACGGCTTTATTATTAATTAAAAAAATAGTTAAATATAAATAATTCTACCTGAAATATGTTGTTACTTTCGCTGTTCAGTATCATGACACATTGGTCGAAATGGTGATGTTCCATAGTCGATGTCGAATACAATATGGCCAAAGGACTCTCAGTCTTTGTCTGAAAAGCGTTATTCGTCCCTCTATGGTCGAGGTCGTGACATAGACAAGCAACTAAAAGACCCAGTATCTCGAGATCTGACATAAATCTCTCCATCTTCCCAGTTTTCAACATCGCAAACATCGTTTGAGCCACGTTGAGAGCGTGTCGCCAGTTGTGATATTTGACTGGACGATAATTCTTTTTGACGCTTAATATCCATCTGCAGAGTACCTGAAATGTGTTAAATTAAGAAATAAAAATGAGGTTATATAACAACCAGTAAACCTGAAAGAGTCTGCTGGATGAGGTGGAGGCGCCTGACAAAGAAATCCTGAAGGATGGTCTAACACCATTCACTGGCCGGATCGTAGGAAGAATATGGATCCGAAAGCCTAGTTTGCATCGAGTTGGGGAATATCCCGGGGGTTTTTAGTCACTTAGAGTCTGGCACACGAGGCCCCTGCCCTCACGATTACGCTAACGATCCTCTGCAGGATTTTCCCCCGGATTACAAAAGGGTGTACGATCTGAACATTGATTATCCCTTCTTGACACCGACCGGACAGTACCTTTATTTTCTGAACGTTAAATACAATTGGCGTATGCCAATTTGCTTTTAAATAACTGTATAATTTGTATTGATGTTATAGTATCTAGTTTCGAACGTGGTTTTAATTTATTACAAAATCACCAGCGATTCCACATCTTTTCCTATCTCTAATGTTGTATGTAAAGATACGTACGTATTCCAGTCAGCGTACTGTTAAAGATTCTACTATAGGCTCATCTACTTAGTATAGACAATATAAATGGACAGTTGTATTTACTCACGTCGTAAGGTATGTGGAACTTCTCGACAAGATTGCATTGTAGGAACATTCGCAGGGTTGCTCGACACGTGTCTTCATCCGATAGATCGAAGTCTGGAATAACATCAGTCAGTTTAATAGAATATTCGTCTAACAATTATTTGGGTACGACGGAAAAGTTTTATTTACGATCACATGTTGCATTCTTTCAGAAAATAAATAAGTAACTTTAAAATATTAAGGGTAAAATTTATAGATGCTACTGCGACTTTGCTTAACCTTTATTCAAACGGTACAAAATATATTATTTAGTTAACGTCGAAGAATATTAGCCATCGATTTCTTCAACTAAGATTTCTTTCTTTATTTTGTGAATACTTTAGTTTACTATACTCATTAGATATAGTTCCTATAATATATTCAATTTTTGTTTAAGACTTTTATTCTGAGTAAAGTCTAGATTAAGTCAAAGTCGCTTCTATAAATTCCAGACTAATAATAAAAAGCAAATTTGTGTTCTTTTACAATTAATTATTCATGGACCTCGTAAACTCTTAATAAAATCATTCTAAGAAAAGCTAATACCTAAAAAATAGCTGGAAGGGTGTTAACTTAATTAAAAGCTGAGTAGTTTATGAAAACATTTACATATTATAATATTTTATGAGAAATTTGCATAATTTATGAAAAAGTTTTTTTTTTTTAACTTTTTTAGTAGAATTTGGTTATTTATAACATATCTTCGTTATTTATTTAAATTAAATTTTAAAAAATTGAGGGGCTAATGTAAAATGTTTCTTACGTAATGCAATCAGTTTTAGTTTTCTGTGAAGAGTACGATATTCTGAGCCATCTACTATTATAACTCCAAGGAAACAAGATTGGAGTTCTAATGATTTCTAATGGTTTCTGAAGGTTAAAGTGTAGTATAAATGAAAAAATCCTAAATCTGATCAACTGGGAAGATAAATACATGAGAATTAACACCCACCCACTTCATACAGTGCGCATAAAGAAATTATTATAAAAATCTGGAAATAAAATATGAATTTACTTTTTTCAATATCCTCTAAAGGTGGTATATCGACGGAGCATCGACAACAGTGTTACTTCATAGGAACACACCCCGTACAAATCAATACAAATAAGTCAAATTGTATGCCTTTGGCGTGGTCGACATACCACCTTTAAAATTGATTCCAAATTTCAAACATAACCTCAAAGCTACTTCACAAATCGCTATGCAAAAACTGCTGTATAATTGATTGCATGTTACCGTGAAAATGGAAACTATATAAATTGTACGTCTCTGCAGATGGGATGACGTCCTGACAGAGCTTGTAAGTGTCCTCGGTAGATGCCGTGGCGTGGTACGACAAACATTCCAACGCTACCTGTGAAATATAATCATTGTTATCATTTTGTAATACTGTGTTAAGGATTTTGGAGTTACAAAGAATAAATAACATCAAATTTTAGGTTCGCCGATGACAATGACAATGACGGATCTACTTCCCAGGTTGCAGGGAATCCTGGACGGCTTAGGTGATTCTTCAGTCATCACGTCTTTGGAATAAATACGGATAAGACCAAAATTATGCATTACTCCGAGTCTTGTTATCGTTAAAGATTTCCACTTGGAATTGTTCAAGAATATGTTTACACAGGCCGAAATTATTAGGATCGTGGATAAATACAGTAAGACTAAAATCGTGTATCATCCCGAGTTCTATTATCGTTAAAGGATTCCACTTTAGCTTTCCCAAGAATATGTTAATCTGGGGCAAACATTTCACTTAGATACGAATAACTTCAAGAGGGAAGCTAAATTTACTTGAGACAGGAACCATTTTCCAAATAACATAGGATTTTTTAGTCACTTATTCCACAATGCTTGAAAACTAAAATGTTCAACCCATGTGTACGACCAGTTATGACGTAAAGGGTCAATTCATAGACAATAATGGTTGTGCTAGTTCACCAGGGTAAACGTTAATCAGCGTGCAATTAAACGAGCGATGCTAGGCATCTCTGAAGAAAAAATACCGGAATGCAGTTAACCGAACAGAGAAGCACAGTCTTTGATGTAGCTCTTCGGATTAACAAGCTGGGGTGGTATTAGGCAGGCAACATGTGCCGAAGAACCTGTAGGCTACCTTTTTATTCAAACCTTTTTTATATTTTAAGTTATAATTTTTTATAAATGTCAATATGTAAAAGAATCAGATTCGAATTTGTGACGTTCGATGGTGTTGTATATAGCTCTTAAGAAAAACTGTTTATATTATTAATATATTCATATTAACTTCTCGAGTATCTTAATTCTCCTTCCCGTGTTGTGGAAACTGCACCTCTACATTGGTGACCCCGACGTGATCACGAAAAATGAATGTGAGTAAAGAAACCGATACACAAAACTCTGATATTTTTTCCGACACTAGAGATGAAGGCGTGTCGATTCCAAATATCGATGTTTGTAAAGTCGGCATACGAGTACCACCTTTTTGGCCAGAAGAGCCTGAGATATGGTTTACTCAGGTAGAGGGACAATTTACCAACTCGGGAATTACGAGCGACAGCACTAAGTTCAATCATGTCGTTGGTGTACTTGACAACCAGTTTTTACGGGAGATTAAAGACATCATCCTCCGCCCACCCACTAACAACAAATACGAGAAGCTCAAGGCCGAGCTAATCAAAAGGGTAAGTGCATCGAATGAGAAGAAAATTAGACAGCTACTTATGTTTGAGGAACTTGGTGATCGCAAACCGTCACAATTTCTTCGACATCTACAGAGTTTGGCTGAATTTAACGTACCTGACGATATTTTGAAAACCATTTGGACAAGCCGTCTACCGCATGGAATCCAGACTGTTCTTGCTGGTCGACCAACATCGTCGACTCTGGAGGACCTTGCAGATTTGGCTGATCGTGTGAATGACCTAGCTTTATCGACACCTACCATTGCCGTCACTAGCAACCCATTCTCTAGCTTAGAAATCAATGAGCTTACAAGGGAGGTTGCAGAGTTGAGGAGACAGGTTCAGGATTTGTCCCACAACAGGAATAGCAGGTCACGTAATTACACCACTAGAGCTAAACGCAGCGCCTCCATGCAGCGATCTCAATCGAGCTACCGCAAACATCCTACTTGCTGGTTCCATCACAAATTCGGAGAAAACGCCAACAAATGCGTTCGACCCTGTGACTTCCAGGCAACGGAAAACTACAGGGGCAGTCGATAATGGCGGCTAACGATTGCCCTTCCTCAACAACTGGCCGCCTATTCATCACGGACCGATATTCGAAGACGCAGTTCCTGGTCGATACAGGAAGCGACCTCTGTGTTTTCCCACGGACTTTACTTCGTGAGCGTCGTTCTCGTACTGATTATGTTTTATGTGCTGCAAATGGTACTAAGATAGTAACTTACGGCTATGTAACTTTAAATCTAAACTTTGGACTTCGTCGTAATTTTGAATGGCGTTTTGTAGTAGCCGATGTGACGAAGCCAATTATTGGCGTAGATTTTATCAATTATTATAATCTTGTTATAGATATACGTAACAAACGCTTAATTGATAATTTAACATCGGTCACTACAGTTGCTACTTTAGCAGATTGTCAAAATGTATCTTCTGTTAAGATTGTTACTGGTGAGTCACCGTTTCACAAAATTCTTAACGAATTTCCGGAGATCACACGCCCAGCTGGTATATTGCGCACCATTTCGCACAACACAGTACACCACATCCGCACGACACCCGGCCCTCCAGTTAGTTGCACACCTCGTCGTTTAGCCCCAGATAAATTAAAAATCGCGCAACAAGAATTCCAGTCGATGCTATCCAATGGCACAGCTCGACCTTCGGAAAGCCCTTGGTCATCCCCGCTGCATCTAGCGCCCAAGAAAAATAATGGCTGGCGTCCTTGCGGCGATTACCGCAAACTCAACGCCCGTACAGTACCAGATAGGTATCCGATCAAGCACATCCATGATTTTGCTCACAGTATATCAGGTTGTACCACGTTTAGCGTATTAGACTTGGAGAAGGCTTATAATCAGATACCTGTCAGCGCTGAAGACATTCCGAAAACAGCTATTACAACACCTTTTGGTTTATATGAATTCCCATTCATGACGTTTGGCCTTAGAAATGCGGGGCAAACCTTCCAACGTTTTGTGGATGAGATGACCAGAGGACTAGACTTTGTTTACACTTATTTGGACGATTTTTTAATTTTCTCGCGCAACGAAACTGAGCATGAATCACATCTCCGTGAAGTTTTCACTAGATTAAAAAACTACGGGATGTTATTAAACACTTCCAAATGTACTTTTGGAGTGAAAGAAGTATCCTTCCTAGGTTACAGTATTTCCGCTGAAGGGTGCAAGCCATTAGATACCAAGGTACAGGCTATTAGGGATTATCCAGCTCCAACTAACGTGCGTCAGCTTAGAGCGTTCCTTGGCATGCTAAATTTTTATAGGAGATTTCTTCCTCGAGCAGCCGAAATACAAGCTCCGCTGCACGCATTATTAACTGGATCGGTTAAAGGATCACACCCCGTAAACCTGACCGGAGACACTTTAATAGCTTTCCAAAATTGTAAAGACAGCTTGTCAAATGCTGCCCTGTTAGCACATCCTGACTGCACTGTTAAACTTGCTGTAGTTACAGACGCATCCGATAAAGCCATCGGTGCAGCTTTACAGCAGTGGCGAGATGGAGCTTGGCAGCCTTTAGCTTTCTTCTCCAGAAAATTAAGCCCTTCCCAAACGAAATACTCACCCTATGATAGGGAATTACTCGCAATTTACGAGGCCATAAAATATTTCAGGCACATGCTTGAGGCGAGACATTTCATAATCTATACTGACCACAAACCGATCAGTTTCGCATTCCATGAACGGAAGAATAACTGTTCGCCAAGGCAGTATAGACACCTCGATTACATCGCCCAATTTACCACCGACATTAGGCATATTTCCGGCAAGAACAATGTTGTTGCCGATGCCTTATCGCGTATTGAGGAACTTGAATTACCGATTAGCCTCGATACTTTAGCGCAAAATCAAGCCTCAGATCCAGAGTTAACCCAACTATTAGAGGGAGGTTCATCTCTGAGGCTAGAAAAGCATAATGTACCTGGAAGTTCGATTCCACTGTACTGTGACGTCAGTACTTCGACTTTCAGGCCCTATGTTCCAAAAATCTGTCGTAAACAAGTTTTTGACAGTTTACATTCCCTCAGTCATCCTGGCCCAAATGTCTCAGCAAAATTGATAGCTGATAGGTTCGTATGGCCAGGTATCAGGAAAGATTGTAGGGAATGGGCACGTTTTTGTATACAGTGCCAACGGGCTAAAGTTACACGTCACGTGACTTCCCCGCTTGGTACATTTAGTTTACCGCGTGCCCGTTTTAAACAAATTCACATTGATCTAGTTGGACCTCTTCCCCTGTCACAAGGCTATCGTTACTGCTTGACAATAGTAGACCGATTTACTCGTTGGCCGGAAGTGACACCGATTGAAGATATCACAGCAGAAACCGTTGCCAAAGCCTTACTGTCCACTTGGATTGCTCGATTTGGTTGCCCGACAGACATTACGACTGACCGTGGTCGTCAGTTCGAATCGGCACTGTTTCAATGGCTGTCGAAATTAACCGGATTCGATCACAAGAGGACAACGGCGTACCATCCAGCTTGCAACGGTTTAGTTGAGCGTTTTCATCGCCAACTCAAAGCTGCAATCGTGTGTCACGCCAATGACAGATGGACAGAGTCACTGCCGTGGATTTTGCTAGGCATCCGATCTGCCTTTAAAGAAGATCTGCAGACTTCTTCGGCAGAGTTGGTATACGGCGAGCCACTCCGTTTACCTGGAGAGTTCTTTGAGCCAACAGTAACCGGAACCACTGATATGTCAGAATTTTCCGCTAGGCTCAGGGGTATTGCGGAAAAATTACGACCCGTACCAACATCTCGCCATCGCCAACCCAAAATTTTTGTATACAGGGAATTGAAAACCTGTGATCACGTTTTCCTGCGTGAAGACGCATCCCGCGGTTCCCTTTCTCCTGCTTATTCCGGGCCACATAAGGTCCTCGATAGAGGAGACAAAGTTTTTAAAATCCTCCGCAATAGTAAGGAAATGACAGTGTCCATAGATAGAATTAAGCCGGCCCATATACTGTCTATTTCCAATGAAGACCCTTCACCAGAAACGCCGAAAGGTTATGTAACCCAGTCTGGGCGACATGTAAGATTTCCAGACTTTTATCGCCCTTGACGGTCTCTGGAGGGGGGTGATGTAGGCTACCTTTTTATTCAAACCTTTTTTATATTTTAAGTTATAATTTTTTATAAATGTCAATATGTAAAAGAATCAGATTCGAATTTGTGACGTTCGATGGTGTTGTATATAGCTCTTAAGAAAAACTGTTTATATTATTAATATATTCATATTAACTTCTCGAGTATCTTAATTCTCCTTCCCGTGTTGTGGAAACTGCACCTCTACAAACCAATTATCGCTAAAGTAGGAGGGTTCTTTAGTGGAGACTGCCAATAGGCAATCGTATCGTGAGGAGCGGAAAGCGACAGGCAACAGGATGAGGAGAGAAATATCGGGCTCAATAGTGTTTATTAGGAGAAGCTTATGACCATCAGTGGTTTAACGATGTCGATTATAAAATAATAAATAAATACCTTTTGTTTTGCCATAAGCTTGCATGCGTTCTCGTACATTTGAGTGTTATGTATGCCCAAACCGCAAAAGATAGCGAATGCCTCAAATATTGATATGTCTCCATCAGTAAACTGCGATCCATTTTCCTGGAATTATAATTAACAAAATAACTTTGTTATATGAAGGTTAATTTCGCTTGTATCTAGGTTTCGTTTTAACACTGTCTCGACAAATTACTGCGCTGCAGCTGATCGAAAGTCCAATGTAGTCAAAGAAAGGCAAAGACGGCCAAGGGATGAATCTGCATTGACAGCAGCCATTGCTATGTTGACTCACATATACCATGACTGAAGCACTAATAAGAAAAAGATAGCCGGAATATCGGTCCTATGCTATAATTATAAAAATATACCACAAGGCCAATTTGAGTTCTATTAACCTATGAAAACCAGCCTTTTTTTTCGACGGGACATTTTGATGGTGAACTTAGAAACGCCTCTACAACTCCACCGGGCTTGAGTGAGCGAGCACTTAAGGTGCTCAGCCAACGATTTATGGGTTGGGCGGCAACGCAAGGGCACCCCTGTGGGTACAAACCTCGACTTGGGCGGCCAGCCAATAAAAACCTTACTGTGATCTACTAGCGTTTAAGAAGCGACAACCTTAGGAAGAAGCGCCGAAAGAAGCTTAAGACTGTATCGGAGAGTCACTGCGTCTCGGGCCGAAAATAAACCGGTTAACGACAGTCAACCGGAATATCTTTCTTCTACGGCGCTGCCTTTAAGACGTTTACACAAAAGCATCCAATACAATAGACAGAATACAACAAACAGAAAGGTTTTATACGTGTCGAACCACACTGGCTGAATGATTCAGTCACCAGTACGTAAGAAGATAATACATTTTAATTTGAAGAGAAAACCTACCTTGTTGATCAACTGAGCCACCCCTATGACATCTTTGTTAGCATTGACAATGGGCATACAGAGCATTGTACGAATGTTAGCAGCATCAGCAGCTCCGTTTAAAACAGCCGTATTGTTTTCTAAAAGCCATTCATTCACATTTGATATGTTAAGGGCTTTGTTTGACTGTGCCACCTGAAAAAGTCATTACGAAATTTCCCATTCTGTCGTTTAAAAGCTCAAACGTATATTAAATTGTTTAACGAACGTTGTTTCTATTCTTGTTTATATAGTACAACAGAAATTGCTTAAAAATACAGCAAAATTAACGCTTTACAAGTAAGATTTAAGGTTTAAAATGTAATACGATTTATGAAAACCGATTATGATTACATTTTGTTGTAGTTAATCATTACTATGATTACATTTTAGCCATATATGTTGTAAATACTAAGGAATACCCAAATACATATAAATTTATAATTCATTAATATTTTAAAGGGAAGGGTAGAATCATGAGTACAAATTAAATAAATTAAAATTATGATTACGTTTTGTAGTTTAACATTAATCTGGATTACAATTTGTTCTTCTCTTGTAGGTATAATAAAATAACATGTTGTTAATTAAATAGATAGATCGTTGGATAGATTAGATTGGATCGTTGAATAGATAGATTAGAATTGATAGATCTTGGATCATGTTATCTTTTCAGAGAAAAACTTTCTAGTGTGTAGAAGTATTCCAGAGATTGACTACAAATATAATTTCTAGAAATCATATCTAATTTATTGATGTTGTTAATCGATCTCTAATCCTCAAAAATTATTGTATCTAGAGAATTAAATGTAATATATAATATTTGTGGAAAGACACAAATTGATCTAGACCTAAAATAAGTTTGCGCTTGTATTGTGTGTATAAGACAAAAATATATAAACTTAAATACATATACACAACTATGGCTTGCTTCAAAATAATCTATTCATCATATAAAAGTTCGCCGTTATCGGGACTCGAACCCGTATCTTTAGCGTTGCAAGCAGGGTACTATAATTGCGCTATCAGACCGTTGATGTAATGCAAAGCTGAAAAAAGGCTTTTCAGCTCTTGCGTGTTCAGACTCCATGAGTTTTGTTAAGATTATTTTATAAATATGGAGGTTAGGTTATAAAATGCGTCTTTTTTATTTCATATAAGAATAATCTCATATTACTACTATTTTTTGCGTATAAAAACGCTAGAATTATATTGCATCCAATCAATTTAATGTCTAAGCATTTAATTTATTTGGCAGGATCTACCGATAAATTTAATTTAGATATTGTCAGAGTACTTACTGTCAACGCTATAGACGCAAGTGCAGATTTATAGTCGTGCCTCGGTGTTAGAGTTGTCCTAGATTGATGAGCCCCTAGTTCGAAGAGCGTGTGGAACCTTGTAGGAGCCGGGGGCGGCAGGGCTGGAATAGCTGACTTGTTACCGCCCGGCCTTTGGACTATGCGTTCTAGATGACTCTGTAATAAAAAAAATATTAAGGAATTTAAAATAAATCAGCCGGCTTAAAATCCGCCATCTTTGATTGCCCATAGTCACATCTTATTAGCGATACCAGAAAATATAGGGCGTCCAAAATAGATCCAAATCGTTCAAAATAATACAGAAATATTTATATAAATGTTTTTAATTGATATCTGTGATTAAAACTAAGTGACTTACTTTTCATACAATTATACAGTATGTAATAAAAATCTTGTCCGACCCATAAAGGCGTTATTCGGTATTAACGTCCCCGGACCTCTGGAAGACTTTGGTTTCCCAGGCCCAGACGGAGTGAGTGGGAGGTCACCCCCGGGGTCGCTGCCTTCACAACGGTCCGGATGCGCAGGATTTACCCCGGGTCACCAAAAAAGGATCATGCTACAAGGTAAAGATGGTCGGACAGGATTTTTAAAACATACTTTATATTATAACCAACAATACCAACAAATAAACATATATGATATTGCTAGATTCAAGTTTAATATATCACGTTAATTTAAAAAGTTAAATTGTTGGTTGTATAACTCCAGTGACGTGTTAATTACTCTTGTGACAAGGGTTAACCTCAAAATGAAAGATGTTGGGAAAGTAAAGTCAGTCAGGCAGTTTCGCTATGGCTATATTATCTGACAAGATATAAATTTTGATAAGGTAAAACTTTTAAATTTATAAAAAAGAGCATTTCGTTTAAGTGTGACAAGAATTTGTATCATTAATCATTTCTGCCACCGGAAATTTCCATTGTAACTTTTTACATTAAGTACGTAGTTCATTTTCAACCCTCGACGCAAAACGAGAGGTTTTATAAGTTTAGCACATTATCTGTAGTTCTATAACACTATCTTGATCATGAATATTCCTAGTTATGATTAAAGAATATCGACTCTTTTCTAAAAAAATAAAGGAATGTAAGCCAATTCTATTTGTTTAAACGATACGAAATTTAAATCTTGTGAGTTAAATTATATTAAAATAATATGGTAACTTAGACCTGATGCTGCAGTATAACCTGGACGCAACAGGATACTTAAGTCTTCACTAACTTACAGCAGAAAATGTTTGAGCTCACTGGAATTACCTCAATAGAAGGATATATAGTATGGAGAGTCTGATGATGGAACGGGTATGAGTAAATAATATATCTTTATGCTATAACTCTTTCGGTGTGCACCGAGATACATAAGTGGCTGTATCCACTTTCCGCGTATATATCGTGCCCAACGTGACCAATATCGCGGCGGAATACCGTCTTCAGGGTACTTGCAAAGGGCATTTCTATTAGAAGCCATGCGGGTTTTCTAGTAATGTTTCCTTTACCAGTGAGCATGTGGTGCGTCGCCGCACATGTATGCTGGTGTAGCCGTGGTGGCTGCCGGCAGAATAGAATAGCACCCCCCTCTTCTTGCTGAGGTGTCGTAAAAGGCGACTAAGGTATCTCTTTAACACCGCAATTCAACCAGGTGTTCAGAGAAGGAAAACTCGACCAAACCTACATCCTGTTCCCTCCCGATCGTACTGGTTCTCCATTCCATCGGGCCCGAGGGAGTTCGGACGAGAGAGTGCTTCTCTGGCTGCGCGTCCAGTTATGCACTTAAATATCTCCTGCGCAATTGACTGTTTCCGAAAAGTGGCCCTCAATTTTCTTAATCGGCATTGAAACAGTCGCCGTGGCCGAAACCGGCTAGGATATCATCATGCTGGTCCCTTATCTACTAGGCTATTACAGAATCTTTTTATAATCTTTTTCTTTTTTTTTAATTTTTAATTTATTATGTTTCTATTGTAACTGACCTTAGTTTACTTTGAAATCAAATTCAATAATATTAATAGAATAAATACGCTTCAAGCAAGTTTTTGAAGCTTCAAATAACTCACCGACTCACAATGATCTGTATCGAGTATGAACACAGAGCATCTCTCACACTTCAACAGTTCCCTCGCCTCTGTCATGATTTTTGTCACCAAGCATTCTAAGTTGCTCTGTTCTTCGAATATGCTCCTCGCTAGGGCTAACAAGATCTGGTTCCTCTTGTATTCTAGCACGGATGATTCAAACAGCTGGGCGTTTTGGATACCGATGCCGCAGAATGTGAGATACCTTCGAAAAACTTCTACGTCTCTTGCGGAAAATTCCTTTGAACCTGTAAGTTAACATTGTCATCGTTATCATCATGTCGACACGATACCGCAGTTTGTTATGACTTTATTTGTAATACTAAGGCTGCAATTTATGGTCGCTACGTTTTCATTGCTCAGTGTGTGTTTAATACGATCTTTGCTCAGTAAATACACAGTCTTTTTTTTTCGAATTCGTAGTCATAGAAATGCTAAGCAATGTCTAGTCTTGGCATTATTATTTTTTTGTTAAATTTTCCTCTTTTTTGGGATGGCAAAGGCATTTACGCTATACAGCCGTATCTGACACTTTTTGTTCAAGTTCAAGTATTATTTAATTTCTGTTAAATTCCCGCCACACTTTCACAAAACTGAACCGAGAAGTAACCATTTTCGTATGATCTGGCAACATAATGGCATATTCTTTTGTTGGTAGTGTCACCGATTTCGCCGTCTTGAGACCTTGCTTAACTTAACGCGTAGCCCATGCTTAAAATACGACTATAAATTTAGTTTTTGTCAAAGTTAATAATACATTGTAAGCAAAGTCAAAGAAGCGTGTATAAATTTCAGACCAAGGTCTTGGGTTTGAGTCCCGGTAGCTGCAAACTTTTCTGTGATGAGAAGATTAGCTTGTCATGAGTCATAGACTGTTGCGGATCTTAGACTGAAACAAAGTGTATGTTTTTGTTCGTAAATATTATCATGTCACCTTTAGGAGCCCAGTGTAGGGCATTGGCCTCTCCTAATGTTTTCCAAAACGACCGGACGGACGCGGCTTCCATCCAGCGTGGTCCTGCGATCTGTATTAGGTCATGTGTCCATTTTATAAATAAATGAAAGTACGTGGTGAGCGTTTTCATACTTCAGATGTAATATACATGTAAATGCTATGATTAAAGAAACCTTTTGAGTAAATGAACTCTAGAGTGGAGACCACGTGTCGACAATTGTAGTGCAGAAGGCTCAGAGACCAGATACGACGATGACGACTTAAGAAAGGGCGGAGGTTTCTGAATGCATAATAGTAATGGACAGAGATTAGTGGCGACGTTTGGCAGAGATTTTGGTTCAGTGGTAGACTTAAATGGGCTAAAATGTACGAATGGATAATTAATTGGTGATAGATGATAAAATAAATATTTTTTCATATTGACATATGGCGTCATCATGCCGGCCTGCGTATACAACGACTATAGGTCTCTGGGTACTTTAGACTAATATTAATAATAAGATACATTTAATAAAAACATATACATTAGTGGTACAACCGTTTTTTTTCTAACTTAGAAATTATTATTTGAAATAATATATGTTAAAAGATGATTCTGTTATGAAATCTCAGCATAAGATGACTAAACTATTCGATTGGCTAACGATTAATCCTATATAGGTCAATAGCGTCGCCAAATCAATTGCATATGTGCTAAAATTTTACCCAAAAAGGAGTTGAGAGATAAAATACCGACTTTGGTTTATACCCTATGGTGTATGTGAGCTGAAGAGGAAGAAGAAGGAAATCCGGGAACTTATTACTTGTGTATCAGCCCCGATCCTTGGCGCTGGTTCACGCGTCACACACCACAATTTCACAGGTTTGTGGATTAATGCAGAATTTTAAAAGCATAGAGAGTTCGAATTGTCACTGTTTTTGCACAGTACAGTGTTATAACTTTTTCAAGAGAATTTTAAAGCGAGCGCGTTAACAGTTCAGCGAAGCGTTCTAACCCACAGAAGAAATGGATGAGGTAGGTAGGGGGATAAAATGTTGAGTGAGTGTTGCTAGTGTAAAAAATAGGAAATATAAAAGAACATACGAGTATATAAATAAGAAATAATATAAATGTAAAATAAATAATAGAATAGAAGACCTAAATAAAATGGCTGCCAATACCAGAATTAAGTTAAAGCTTGCATAAATTTTCTGGCTAACACTAAAAGTCGTTTACCCATCCCACTCTTTGCAAAACTAGAACATCAACAATGGTTGGATAGTATAAATTTTTTTGGCAACTTGACAAATGGGAAGATACGGAATTGCATTTTAAAGTAATTCTTATAATTGGAGCATCAGTGATTTATAACTGCATCTCGACATGATTAATTGAGATACCTTATCTATATATATAAAAATCAATTGCTGTTCGTTAGTCTCGCTAAAACTCGGGAACGGTTAAACCGATTTGGCTAATTTTGGTTTTGAATTAATTGGTGAAGTCCAGGGAAGGTTAAAAGGTAAAAAAAAATGCTAGGAATATAGTAAAAACAACAATTTCGTTTTCCCATACAAACTATTCCTATATGGTAACATCTATTATATTAATGGTTAGGCGCATATCTTGTAAAGAGGTTGGCCGATAAGGCAGAAATGTTCTGTAGTGGAGACCACGTACTGGCAAGTGCAGTGTGGAATAATCTAATTCAAATCACAGGGCGACACTGAACTCAGGCCTCCACTGACCAGTCGTTCTGGAAACCCCCGGGGTATCCCTCTAAATCTCCACCCGAGCCTGGGAAACCAAATTCATCCAGACGCTCGGGGAGCGAAATGCCTTGTTGAGGCTGCCTCTCTGGGAATACTAGGAGTGAAGAGCCCACCCTTACAACACCTATCTCTCAGGTGGCGTACCGGACACTGCGCACCGCCTCCCTCTCATCCGGGCAGCAGACTTCCTCAAGTCTACTGCCCGGAGTCGATCTGGAAAACTATAATGGAGGCCTATATTTAACAATGGACATCATCGGTAAACATTACATGTTGCTATTTGCAAACCTACTATAATAATATTATGTTTATTTATAAAGGACTAGCTGATCCGGCAAACGTTGTTTTGCTATATAAGGTTTTGTAATATCTTCTAAGATGTTCATTGAAATTAAGTGATGTCAAAGACAATTTTGTTCACAATTAAATACTCTTAATCAACAACACATTTGTTTGGATAAAGATTAATATTATTACGTTGATACAACTCTTAACAAATAATGCATTAATTTCGACCAAATTTGTTTACCATAAAAACGGTTCTAATGACTTAATCTTAAAAGATAGATATATACTGGCGCGGACATTTTTTTAGATCATTTCAAGAGGAATAATTCTTTCCTACATATATTTTTGGTATCTTGAACCGTTTTTGCAGCGCACGGAATGGAAGCCCTCAAGGATGAATAATTTTCCCCGTTTTTTTCACATTTTTCATTATTTCTTCGCTCCTAATAATTGCATCGTGATGTTATATAGCCTAAAGCAGTCCGCGATAAATGGTCTATTCAACCCAAAAAGAATTGTTCAATTCGAACCAGTAGTTCCTGAGATTATCGCGTTCAAACAAACAAACTCTTCAGCTTTATAATATTAGTATAGATTCGACTTGCTAAAGTAACAATAATCTACGAGTAGTCTTTAAGGAATAGAGTGCTATTAAAATATCCACAAAATGATATTCACCATCGGTTTTGTTGATGATCTGTGCAACTCCGACCACATCGCCTTCGTAGTTACAGATGGGCATGCAAAGGATCAATTCAGTCTTGTACCCTGTTCGAGCGTCTATTTCACTGTTAAACCTGAAATGGACTTTTATTATCATACGTTTGGCATTGGCTTATATCATCGCGAAGTAATATTCCTTTCGAAGTGAGCATTGACACATTAGTAGTTGTGACGCAGCTGATCTCCGTTCTCAGGACCCAGGATATTTGAGGCGTCTAATTTCAAAACCCGCTAAAACGATTTTTCGTACAAAATTACTTAATAAATCTAATAGTAATTTGAAATGTTTTTATCAAAGCAAATATTATATATGATGATTTTCTTTTTTGCTTTTTCACTCTAGAATAATAATTTAAATACCTTATAAGAATGTGATTGTTATGTCAAAGATTAATTATAAGTTTTTATCAATTTATGGGATCTGAAAAATATATGTTATAGTGGGTTTTGAAATTAGACTCCTCATTTCTATTAGATGCCATGCGGGTTTCCCCACGATGTTTCCCATCATCGGAGAATCAAGAATATGGTATATAAATCCATACGTACTCTGTAAAAATCCAGAAGCACGTGTCTGGATTCGAACTTACGACCATTCACGTTGCCGCGCATGCAAGCAGGTCTGTTATCCACTAAGCCACCACGGCCTACAATAAATTATATTGTGTACAAGTATAAAAGGAAATTATATATAATAATGTTTGATCCAAGATTTGAAATCTGGTTTTAGATATCGTTTGACAAGTTGTGAGGTAATTTTAATTATCCCTAGACGTTATTTATATGTCAGTAGCGATCATTCCATAAATGCATGAAAGCATTGCATGCTCTTACGATATATAAGTCTGGAATAAATTCCTTTAATTTAAACCAAAAAAGGAACCCTTAATATAGATATCTGTTCTATTTTCACGTCATTTATCTACCCTATGAAAGTAATATAATTATTATCATTATATAATATTCACATTCATTATGTGAATCTGCCCACCCTGTCCAAACACTCTATGCCCGTCACTGATATATATACATATTAACATAAAACTTGCATTTAATAACTTTAAAAATTATTATACTACTCACTTTTAGCCAACATTGAACTGATTTTTATAGAATTTTAAAACTTCTGGCTACAACTTTGGCCGAAGGTTCTGGTAGCCAAAAAATCGGCTTCGGTTTAGATGAAATAACCTTTGATCAGATACTTATTGCAAGTAACTTCAAAATAGCAATCAGTTAAACCGTCTTTGTTTTACGCTTGCTGGATACTTTGAGCTTAAAGCAAAATTTCGGCCTATTTTAAACATTTCCCGAATGTGGTTTTGTGGCCGAAAGTTGCCGAAACCAAAATCTTTAGTCGGATGCTAATAATATGAAATCCTGGGGTCAGAACTCACCTGGGGTCTGCGTAAGCGTTTTTGATGTTGATCGGGTGTTTGGTTTGCGCTGCCAGTCCTGCGACACCCACTCCAAATGGGATTTTTATTTCCTGGGTTTGAGCTGTACTTAAAGCGTCGTGAAGCTCTGAAAATATAAAGCTGTGAGTCGTAGGACTGCACGTGGGATATGAAAAGTTTTGGCTTTACAAACTTGTAAACATTATATTATATGTATATATCATAGACGGGCAAAATGTAATCGTAACTTTAATTTCGTTAATCTGTAATCATAATTAAATCCTTCTAATTTTTTTTTTTACATTGGCTCGACATAGTGACTACAGAGTACCTGATGGTAAGTACAGTGTAGTCCAAAAACGAAAGCGACTATAAAAGGATGAAAATCCATTGATAGTCTACATCGTCATGTCGGCCCTCGTATACCACGACTGAAGGTCTCTAGGTATATGAGCTACTGGATATACACAAGCTGATCCCGAAACGCGACAAGCCGAATCTGGTCACTATGACGGGCTTTACACCCATGTACTGTGGTCGCGATCCAGACGGGCACCGACGCCCTACCACCTCGCAAAAAATAAAAATGAGTCATAAATTTGTATGTAATTTAGGCTTCTTTAGTGTTTAAAAATAGATGAGCAAAATGTAATTATATTAATTATTGATTATTGTTTACGAAACGTAATCGTAATTGTTAATCATTAATCTGATTAGATTTTATATGAATAGAGACTATTATATTATTTTACCCTTAAATATTTGGAAGAGATAAACTCCCTTAATACAGGGAATCCTAGTTTCGGAGTCACAGCATCTAATTTTGTATCTGTATCGTTGAAATCTTTGTCGCCAAGTCACCCATTACGGGATGACGCTCATCTCATTGAATTTAGTTGGATTTTTAAAAGGAATTTAATGTAATAAGCACTTTTATGTAAATAACTTTTACTTATGTACAATATTAAGATACTAAAAATATTACATTATACTATGTCGCATGTTTTTTGTTAAAACACTATAGACATATTTGTGTGAAGAATAAAATTCTTTGCGATAAATCAAAGATAATAATATATGTAACTATATAATCATAATATTCGAGTTACATTATAATATACTCCTGCATATAGCTTGTTAACGCGAATTTGGGCCCTGTTAGAAATACAAATGTATCGCGCTGGGCGACGAACGTGTTAAAAGATCACGAAAGTATCTATTATTTAATTGATTAATTTATACATTGACATTTATCTTTTGTTTCAATTATCTGCTTAATAAAAACTAAATAAATAATTATGAAATTTGCTTGTGTAGTGATTGTATATAAGGAGTATATTAAAGTAGGTTACATATATATATATATATGTTGGCCGTTTAGTAGTATATTATATTTTACAAGAAAGAATTGGAAAAAAGGAAGATCATCTGAATTCGAAATTGAAAGGATTTTGATTAATTCCAAAGATTGTGTCGGAAAATTGGGAAATAATTATATTGTTTAAATTAGAAAATTAATATGATGAGAAATGATATATAAGCGTATTAATAGTTAACTAAATATATAATTTAAAGTGACAGTAAGAGTTTCATGGAAGAAGGAAGACCTCCACAACATCGATCACACAACTTCTTCCTCTATACTTGCATTGTAGCTAACATACAAAACATTTTATATCAGTATATCATAGAGACCATCCGCGCGTAAAGCCACGGTAAAAGCTAGCATGTAATAAAATCGTCAAAGCTATAATTTAGGTAGAATATAATTGGCAGAACAATGGTAATGATTCTATTGAGATCGTGTTTATGGCATTTCGATGAGCCTTCACAATGTGCCATCAAATGAACGTTAAACAACACCTTTATGGGGAGACCACACAAGTGTGATTAATATATTATTTTCGAACAATTCTGTTGAGGAACATGCTTAATTTCAATAGAATAAGCTAATGTAGCTAAGAAGGAGCGGATTAATCTCTAAATCTTTTTAGGGTTTCATATCCCAAAAGTAAAAATGGAAACGTGAAAGGATTGCTTTGTTGTCCGTTTGTATGTCTATCAAGACCATGTTCTCACGAACGTGTGAAGGTATTAAGTTGAAATTAGTAAAAAATACTATGGTCTATTGCCCATAGTGGCTCTGAAAAAAAAACATAGTTCTAACTAACTTCTAAGGTAACTTATTCCAACGATATGCCTGTTTTTGTCATTTTCGCAATGAAATCTAATATCATATGATACATTTCGTTGACGTAGAATCATGAAATTGGGCAAGAAAGAAAGTTTTATATCAAAAGAACAGAGAACAGTTTGAAAACCGTAGATTTGTTCTTACATTACAAAAAATAGATTATATTTTTACACTGGTTCGACAAAATGACTGCAGTGCACGTGATGGTAAAGATACAGCAGTCCTAAAACGGTAGTGACTATTTTTTTTTCTGAGTGACCCTATTGCTCGGCCGGGAAAGACCTTCACAAGTAAACCGGGCTTGGTGAACGAATGATGAAGGCGCTCAGTCAGCGTTAGCGACTATTAAAGTAAGAAAATTATTGAAGTTTCCTTCGTCATGTCGATCCATTTATACCACGACTGAAGGTCTCTAGGTACACATGAGTTACTCGATATACATAAGCAGATCCCGAAACAAGACAGGCCAAAGAGAGTCATTATGGCTGTCTTTATATTTGTGTACTGCGGTTTTTTGTGATTATAAACGTATTTGCAGTTAAGGAATGGCCCGCGGCCTATTCTGATATATACAGCTGTTTTCTAATGGTAAAGTTAAGTTTGTTTCGCGATCTGGTTTATATTTCGTTTAGAGTAATGTACGGAACTAACATAATTTATTTTATTAACAAACAAGTTTGACCTCAATTTACCTGACGGAAATCAATTATGAAGCGCAGTCATCAAGAAAATCGATTCACTCGCTATTTGAAGGCTCCCATATCTTCGCAATCGACGCTTAGGCAATATGTAATTTATTTTTTATAGGAATGATTTTAAATAAACCTGTGAGTAGTTATAGTGGTCAACAAACCACACTTACGAAACAGGGTCCAACAAATATGACAATAATTTTATACATAATTTATATATATTTTTCAAATTTCGGTCTGATAAAGTTCAAACATAACAAAATAACAGTTTAGTTTTGTGCGAGCTTATAAATTATTTAATAAATTCAATTAATCTAGTGAAGGAATAACAGCGTGAGAAAACCCGCATAGCATTTAATAGCAATGTCATGGGTAAATGCCCTGAAAACCACGATCAACTGCACTAAATATCACATATCATACATATACATATCATACATATCATATGCACTGCGATCCGCTAAATATCAGTTGGCGGCTTTGGACTCGATTGATCGTAGAGCTCATAGACTTATTGGCGACGACTCTTTGTCAAAAATTAAAATGCAAAGCATCGAGCATCGACGTAGAGTTGCCTGCCTCGCGGTCTTTTACCGGTTGCACGGTGGAGAGTGTTCTCAGGAACTACATTCTTTGATTCCACCAGCCCCATTCCACCACAAAACCACAAGACATCGTGTCGGATACCATCCGTATGTGGTGGATGTTCCTTATGTCCGCACGAGAAGATTCGCTTCTACATTCATCATGCGAACAGCTAAGGAGTGGAATATGCTACCAGCAGCCATATTTCCGCGATCTTATGACCTGGGAGTCTTTAAAAGAAGAGTGAATAGGCATTTGTTAGGCGGACGTGGTTCATCATCAGACTCATCTTCACCTTCCACCAGGTGTGATTGAGGTCAAGCGTTCGCCTATAAGTTATAAAAAAAAAAAAAAAAAACTACTGGTCACGACATAAAAGCGCAGTGTTTGTAGCCACTAATATATCTCTGCTCACTCCGTACGGGGTATAGCGTTACGATATATTATTAAATATTTATGGAAAAACTTTTTTTTTCATACTGCCCCTAATCCATAGTAACTCATAGACAATCTAAGCCAAACCCAAAAACAAAAAGGTCTTTAGGTGGACTAAGCAAAATTATTAAAAAAATTGTAAAGTAGAGTACATACAGAATAATATTTAATCACAGGAAATTCCCTTATAAGTATAATTATAATTAAAGTTTTCAATTTAGTGTCAATGACCTTGTCACCAACTGTTTATAAAAATAGTTTGTTTAACAAGCGTTAAGAGCAACGCCAGTTAGCATTAGAAGAGAGGAGCCATCCTAAGCCCAAATGTCGTCTCCAATATCCCGTTCTACAGCACAGCGTGAATTCATGAATTATAATTATGTACTTATTATTGTTCGTGCGACATTGTAGAGCAATGATGTCAAACTCAAAGCGATTGGGGGCCAGAATCATAAATGAGTAAAATGTAATTGGTTTAATGATTAATCTCACTGGATACATGATGTAATGTTATGTACTATTCTTTCATTGTTTTTTTTATGTAATATAAATGTGTTTATTGTGTTTTGTTTCCTTTGTCTCAATTAACTTTTTCTTTATTTCTTTTTTCTTTCTTTAATCTGATTACATTTTATCCATCTATGTTTTATACACTTTGTTTTGTAATCCAGTGGAAATCCTCATAGACCGGCAGGGGAGCGGTGAGGGCCGCACCCCCGGTGTGCCGGATTCCTATCGACTAAAACCACTAGGATGTTCCTCCTATCGCATGATGCGACAGGTTACGGGATGCACTTAGGTGCACAAAACCGCGGCCCAGCGCGGATGTCCTATACACTGATGAATCTTCAACTACATACTATGACTTATTAATGTTTAGAAGGGTTTTAACCATGATTATAGATTAACAAAGTTAAAATTAATATTACATTTTGTAATAGTTAATCATTCGTGTGATAACGTGTTGCCTATCTATGGCCAAAAGCACGAAGAAGGTGGACTAGGCGGATCGCAAAACGGGCGGCGCACTTAAAGGAGTGCGTCATCCAAAAATTTTTCGTAAGAGCGGTATGTGATGTATTCCGTCGTACCGCTCCAAGCCACGACGTGAGCGATGGGTGGTTGTCTACACCACCCCTGTCATAATGACGATGAGGCCTGAAAAGGTCCGACGTCGGCGTGTTGCGTGAAGAAGCTGGTCTTGTCTTTCCTGTAGTAGAGAGCAGAAGAGTGGAGAAACATCCCAGTGGTTTTAGTAGGAGCGGCCTCATCGCTTTCCACCTCGATTTCCACTGGGTCAAAAAAAATTGTTGTCCGCAAAACAGAATTTTAAAGAAGACACAATACTGTAAATCTTAACGATAAAAGGATTATTATAGGACAAGTATATTTATTGAATTTACAATAAAAAGGGTATTACAGAAAAGTATAATAAAAATATGGTCAGATATTTGACATATTTGGATTTAATTAAGATGTCTATTTGTGGCTTGAATTTATTGGCGGAAATACATTTGTGGCAGTACACGCATTTTCAAAAATGGTTGTAAACACGCCTACTGGCTGCAAAATCCAGGTGTTTTCAAAATAAAACCGGGCCGCAGGAAATACTTTTTGATCGTTCTACTATAGTTATCTCTGATCGAATGTCGAAGATATCGAGATAATGTCTATAGTTAGTATTTCGATTAATTGAGAATATTTGCTTCAATGTAGCTTAATTTATTACGCTCCAAATAATCTATAACCATTATCCTGTTTTTCTAATATTTAGATTTTCATATTGACGTTGTTTTCATAAAGTAAACTTGGAAGAAATTTATTTTAGCAGACCGCCTATGACGCTTAATTTTTAAAAGTAGATTATTTTATGTATGTCTACTTATAGTATCATTCTATCATTACACGGAGTCCTTATTAGGATAGGCAGAGAGAATGGAATCAGTATATTTATATATTTAGTAATTCATAATAAAAAATAATGTATTTTATGTTTCAGATACAGTTATACAGTGGGCACCTGGTATAGTGAGTACAAAGAGCCAATGGTGGAGGAGTTCGGGTCTGATCATCTACCAATCGGATAAACTCGGGGAGCGTCTGGCGGTGTGCCAGAGGAGGCAGCCGCCTGACATTAACTCTAGTGGTGGAGCGCGTGCAACCGCACGCCACTTGACGATGGGGGGGGGTGGTATCAGTCTTCTCCCACCCCCCTACCAGCGAGACGAAGCCCTCTGGGTGGATCACACGTAAGACTGCGGCGAGACCATTAGTCATATGTCCGTAGTCCGGCGCACCCTGTGATTGCTTTTGCACCTCGGGGGTTTTAGTCGGTGAAGTTCGATACACCGGGGTGGCCCTCACCAACCCCCTAACAGCCCACAATGGGCTACCCCAGGTTACCAAAAAAATTATAATAGCAAAAGATAAAAAATATTTATTACCCGTATCTCGAGTTACGTCAAAAAGCTTCGCTTGCAAATATCGTTTCGGGGGCGTTCCTTTGGCTAAAAACAAGCTCCCTCTATCAGCCGACGTTAGTAAGCATACATTTACTAATATCTGTAAAAAAAAAGGCTATGTTGTTATTTTAAGTCTGAGATTCCGCGCCGGGCAAAGCGCGCCGCCTCCCTCACATCCAGGCAGCGGACTAGTCTACTGCCCGGCATAAATGGTAAACTGGCGCGACATTTTTCAAATATCCATTTACAAACTATTAAAGATAAAATTATGAGCAATAAACATACTTTATAGATATTTTCCGTTCGATTTTTTTTATTGAAAATATAATTGTGATCGGATGTTGTTAATAATATTATTGCGACTAAATGGATCCTCCAAGATATTTAAAAGAGAAATAGAAAGCATTTTGAGGAAGGCCAGTGACCAGGAAACTATCCGTTTTAAATTCCATATTAGTTTTTTTTTATTCTATCTATTTAGTGGACCTTTACGTGTGTACGTATGTCAGCCCCATCGTACCTTTATACAAAAATACCTAATATATGACATATGGAGCCACTGATCTGAACAGAGATGACGACTCAACAGGAAATCGTTCTGTTAAGGCTTTGTTAAACATCCCGATGTCTAGTCTATTCAGAGCAAAGGCACTTCTTACAAATGCTTCTCTCACTGACTCAGATCAGACACATTCCATTAACAAATGGTGGATATAATCTTAAATCAAATATGTAATGAGAATTAACAATACATGACTGAATCCAAAATCAAATATTTAAATTAATCTAGATGTTACAGAGACCACATTGTACTTTTTTGGCAATGTTGTTTGACGGGGCGACTTTCATAACTTTCCCGGGTGAGACGGATGAACACATGGTGCGTTTGCAGCAAATGTTTCGTAGTTCGAAAAAACATCTACTTGTCTTCTCTCTCATGTGTTTATGATTTTTTTTTCATTATTTTGAACACTAAAGATTATCCTTAAAAAAATATAATATCAGTAATTTGTGGATTTGTAAATTTTTTAGGGGTAAGACGATTCAGGCGATTCAGGAATTTTAATTTATGTATAGCTGGCTTAGCTTAGCTTTGGCAAAGCTTAGTCTGTGGTCGTCGATCGGCTTTAGGAATAGTGCTAGTCAGTTACTAATTTTGATATCTATTCAAATATTATTTTGTCGGAATTATTCGTATCGAGAAATAAATGGCTAAATTCAGTCGTCGATTCATAAAAATTATTGGTCACTATTGTCTATTGTTAT
Organism: Automeris io; assembly: GCA_036320925.1. NCBI lineage: Eukaryota > Metazoa > Arthropoda > Insecta > Lepidoptera > Saturniidae > Automeris > Automeris io. Next base: position 10,057,437 of record JAUDJH010000005.1, read on the forward strand.
TGTGGGATGGGTTGGTTGGTGTATTCTCCCCTGTGATTGGAATCGACAGTTACCTTGTGACAAAGTACGTCTATGTCTAATTCGTTTGCGACGTCTTTTATGAGGTCCATGAACAAGTCTGCTTCATCAAGCTGCCTTTGCGCCGACCCACTCGGTGACCGGGATCTCTGAAAATAAAAGGATGTTTGTAAATTGTTCCGGAGCTAAACGAAGGTCGATATATCGATCAAAGAAGCGTATGTTTACTAGATTTTGTGTCGGATGGTCCGTTGTGGTGAATATTACACGCATGAAAACAATCACTTCTATATTCATCGTGCGAACAGCAAAGGATTGGAATATGCTTTCAACGAGTCTCTTCACCTTGTTATGAATTGGGAGTCTTTAAGGGAAGCGTGAATAGGCATTTGTTGGGTTGACTATTCCATCATAGCGTTCATATTCACCTTCCATCAGTTGAAATTGAGGTCAAGCGTCCGTTTGTAAAACAAAACTAAGGCTTCAACGTTGCTTTTATGTATGTATTATAAGTTAACTTGTATTTGTAAAAGTCTTGGAAATTTGGTTGATTTGTTCGCGGGTTCCTTAGCAGGTGTTAAAAGAATTATTGGGAGATATGTATACTCACATAGTAAATAAGGATATATTAAAGGATTGAGTTTGTGAATTTATTTAGGATTTTTTTTTATTTATGCGTATAATATAGTTACAACATTTTTACACAGTCGTTTTGCGAATCAGGGACAATACATTCCGAATTTGGCGTAAAATAATTTGTACGGCAGCTTACGCACTTCATCTGTCATCTGATTTCATCCGTAATCCGTCATTATTCTCCAATTCGGATCAGTTATATCGACGATCCGAAGTAATCATAATACTATTTGCATGAAGGCTTGGGCATTGCATTTTATCCGAGAAGCGCAGCGGACTGCGGAGTAGGAGGAATAGTAATGAGATTTGGTGCATAGTATATATTATTTCTTTTTAATTATTTTTTGAACATGTTTAAGTACAGACACTTTATTTTGTTTGAATTGCGTTGATACCTAGGCCGGTATTTTGACGGATTGAAATCGGATATAGTGCGTAAAGTAACATCCGAATGCAGTCCGAGTTTTATAGTTACATATAAAACTCATATATCAAGTATGCGGATTCGTATCGGGCGTGAAGTAACGGCTCTTTCGGCTGTTACTCCTTCATAGACACACTTCCATTAACGAAACTCCCTTTATATAAGTAATGATGAAAATCGTACCCAACATGACCAGTAGCACAACTGATCGTTGTACAGATAAAGAGAGTAGCATTAGATATTCCAGACACATTGTCGTGTGCCGAAATATCTGAGAAAAGGAATTCAATCTGGTCGCGACGGGATTTATCTCTGAGATCTGTGAACGTCCGGCTGTGATATTAATTGTGTCACAGCTTCCCTTCTGTGCAAATAAATATTAACATTGCATTTCTAAATAATTTCATTATATCTACAAATTCAAGGGAGTTGTGTTGCTTTGTTTACTGATAAAACATTTGAGTTGGCAACAATTGGCTAATTAGAAGAATCTGTTTATGTAACACACTTTTTTTATTTTTGTCAATTTTTTAGGCTTTCCGACTGAAAACTAGCTCCCAGATTAAAAACAGAGTTCCTTTTTTATATGGACTTGAAATATTGTTTGACATATGTATACCTAACCTAAAGATTTGTTCATAACGGACAACATAAAAAAACATATTTTGTCTTTATTAATACAATTAGTCGGGTATAAACAAAGATACAGCTTGAACTCTCCATAGTAATCGTTCTTGCATATCATCAAGGTCAAGTGAAACAGATTTCTCAATATATTACAAACATTATATTTGCTTTTCTTTAAATTACATATGTTTCATGTGATTTTTGTAAATTTGGGTTAAAAAAACAAATATAAAATAAACTATAATAATTAATATCCATATTGTATCATTTGTACATTTATAGCTATATAATAATATATATACGAATAAATATCCAATATATATATATATTGGATATTTATTCGTTTATTTTGGTGAAATAATCAAAGAAAAAGAGAAAGAAAAAATAGAAAAAGAAAAAGATAATCAAAGAAAAAAAAATTATAAGTAATAAGTTAAAACTAATTACTTATTAATTAATTAAATAATATTAATTAATTATTAAGTAATTAGTAAAAACTAATTACTTATTATTATTTTATTATTATATTATTTGATCAATTAATGCATAGATAATTATCTAGAACTTTACTATATTGGAAATATCGTTCTTTTTTGGTCTGCTAAAGCCGTAGTCTAGAAGAGTCTTTAGTGTTGACCGTATTTAGGCAAAAGGCGCTTAAAGCACTCAGTAAGTCAAATTATGGGTTTTGCCAAATGCTAAGGCATCCTATGGATCTCGGCTTGGGCCGCTGCCAGCGAAAGATCAAGTAGCGCTTTCAAAGCGAATGATTTAAGAAACGCCGAAATAAATGTAAAGTTTTCGCGGAGTTAGGCAAAGTATCGTTTTCGCTGTTTGCTTGCAGCAAATAAGACAACGATTGCGCACAAACTGAACTGAATGTATACCGTTTCATGTAACGCAATCATTCTATCCAATACGGAACATGAAATAGGGTCCGTAAATTTTATATCGACTTTCCCCAACCTCCCCGCCCACGATCCCGCCCCGACAAGAGCGACACGCGTCACTCTGCCGCAAAACAAATACTAAAGATGGTTCAATAGCAATTTTAATATTATTCATTATTGCTACGACAGGTTATTTAATACATTGGTAATACTTAATTGATGGCACCACTATTACAGGGCTTTAAGCCGTGGTGGCTGCCGGCAGAATAGAATAGCACCCCCCTCTTCTTGCTGAGGTGTCGTAAAAGGCGACTAAGGTATCTCTTGAACACCGCAATTCAACCAGGTGTTTAGAGATGGAAAACTCGACCAAACCTACATCCCGCTCCCTCCCGATCGTACTGGTTCTCCTTTCCATCGGGCCTGAGGGAGCTCGGACGAGAGAGTGCTTTTCTGGCTGCGCGTCCAGTTATGCACTTAAATATCTCCTGCGCAATTGACTGTTTCCGAAAACTGGACCTCGAATTTCTTAACCGGTGTTGAAACAGTCGCCGTGGCCGAAACCGGCTAGGACATCATTACAGGGCAGTAGATTTGAGGGAGCCTGCTTCCCGGATGAGAGAGAGGTAGCGCGCTATGTTCGGCGGGCTGCCTGTAAGAAAGGTTTAGAGTGGTGGGCTCTTTACACCTCTATTTTCCAGAGATGAAACGTAAATAGGCTTTTCGCTCTCCGGGCGTCTGTAAGAATCTGGATTCCAAGGCCCGGGTGAAGTGATTGTAAGGACACTGGGATAAATAAATTAAATTTTTAATTAATTTAATTTATTTAATTTTAATTTAATTTGTTAAATATTTTGGCACTAAAATTTTGCTTCACTGATGATTCGCTTGCTTGCTCACGCATGGATAAGCGAAGTGTCAGCGAAGTATTCAAGTACCAAAATATTTATCAACACCGTCTACCTTCTGCAGCTGTATTTTTTTGTGGCACTGCTCGCGTCATACAACAATACCTTCACAAATTGTTTACATATTGCCTGCTATATCGGTCGTACAGGCTTTAACACAAATTCATATCCACCCCATACTGTTTTTACTAATGTGACATTATTTAAATTATCGTTTTTATACTAGCTCACTCTCTTGGACTTCAGTGTATTATATTCCTCTTATGCATTGCATTCATTACCTGGTGCATATAGTTTTTTTTTTTTTACTATGGCTCGATAAAGTAACTGCACCGCACCTTATAGAAAGTAAATGAAATGAAAGGATAGACTTTTCGCCATAATAAAAATAAATAATACAAACCAACATAAAAAATAAACATGGCGAACTGGGCTCTCTTTCTGCTCAATGCCAATGGTACAGAGTAGTTTAAGCTTCCGTGAGTTAACTATCAAAACGACAATACCAGCGTATCTGTGGATGTGTAAATACAGTACTGTGTCCTGTGTTGTGACAGGACGCGTCACAAAAACGGACTTTTTATCGTGTCCTGTAATGGCACGCGTCACTGACGAACGACTAAGTTTAAAGGTTTGCTACTACCGGGTCGAACTGAGGACCTTCAGCATTGCAGAAAGAGTCATTAGCATTGCGCTATCAGGCCGGGCCGTTAATCGGATACTTATTAAAAGTAAATTAACAGTCATCATCAGATTATACTTCGTTTGACGCTTGCTAGAAACTTCAGGCTTTAAGCTAAGTTTTCGATCCATTTGGAAGTTTGACCAAATGTAGTTTTTTGGCCATAAGTGGCTAAAGCTGGAAGTCTTCGGTCAGAAGCTCAGGAAATATATCGAATAACACGTAATATTTTGATACTTTTCTATCATATATACTTTTGGGTGTTATATTTATAGTATTGTAGGTACATAAAACATGTCTATTGTACTTTTATTTCAATATGTTTGGGTTTACTACGCCTCAGAATTGCCTTTGTAATTACGTTCCTTTGTCAACAATTTCTAACGTGTAAGACCTTTTTAGAAATAGTCAATCTGTCACGGTGACCAATTGTTATGTATAAGCAATTGTTGTGTACTTTGCCGCCAACACACCTGCGTGCAGACCGGCTGAGTAGACCCAAGCCTGTGACAAGAGAAATAGTACAAGACAATACGGTCGGGCCTAGCAATGGTGGATCCACACTGAACTCCATCACAAGTGCCATCAATTCCGAACGAAAAGATCAGAGTAATATTGATCTGATTAGGATTTCTGGACGCAAAAAGGTAACCCTGTTGGCAATCCTGGAAAAGATAAAACGAGTAACAAAGGATTCCATTTCCCAGCACGTTAAGAGATTAGCCGCACCCGTTGTTTTAATCCGCATTAAATTTCCCAGAGGTGCGGGAGAGTGAAATAAATTGTCCTCAGTTATATGGACAGTGTACAGTTGAAATATTAAAGTTGTTTTACTGCTAAGCCTATCTATCATAATGCCACATTCCGAATATTGGGGTGGACAGAGAGAATGGAACGCCACTTCTCTCTATTTTTAAAGCACTTATGCTTCCTTAACATTAATCCCTTCATACAGGTTCGCCGATTTCGCGTACTTTTAACATTAACCTCCAGCAGAACTCTCATTATTAGGTCTGTGTAGGTAATTCTCGGTCGGCCTCGGTCCTTACTTCCACTCACGTTCATATTCTACATCTTAAACGTTTTTTTTGTACATTAAGTCGGCTAAAAAATTGCAATCATTACGAAAAGTTTACATTGTCAATTTATTACTTAACAAGAACACTTAATCAAATAAAAATCGATGTAGAAGTTATCAAAATCAGCAATCCCGTTAACTCTGTATGTTTCCAGGTCATGGTTTTTGGGAGTCGAAGCTGCTCGCGTCCGTAGGCTTACCTAGTTACCCTAGTTTCCCTACACGTGACTCCTGGGTGGTGCTAAACGAGCAGCAGCGAGGTGGTAGGGCGTCGGTGCCCGTCTGGATCGCGACCACAGTACATGGGTGTAAAGCCCGTCATAGTGACCAGTTTCGGCTTGTCGCGTTTCGGGATCAGCTTGTGTATATCCAGTAGCTCATATACCTAGAGACCTTCAGTCGTGGTACATGTGGGCTACGCGGGCCGGGATAAGGTTTGGACTTATGCCGTTGCACAAAATGCACCCTCGTAGGCGGGATGATTTATAATAAAGTTAATTGCGATAATTTGAGACAATGATATGAAGTACTTACCGAGCAGCGGTATTCCAGGCACTTTACAACCACTCACTATGTATGTTTGTATGCTGAATGTTGAGTATGGTGTTTGTGAGGAGTTATGTTGTGTGTTGCGAGTGTGAAAAGATTAATATGCGATTATAATGGAGAAGGATGCGATGCGATGTTTTAGTTTAAAAAGAATGCGATGCGGAGTTTGGTTTTAATGCGAGAACGTTAAGAAAGTGAGAATGATGAATGTTCGCCAGGTGGCGTTTGCGATTAGATGCGTTCGCATTGTTATTATTTTAAGGTTCTAGGGTTGCGCCTTTTGGCGTGACTATGGGCCGACATGACGATGTAGACCATCAATGGATTTTCATCCTTTGATAGTCGCTTTCGTTTTTGGACTACACTGTACTTACCATCAGGTACTCTGTAGTCACTATGTCGAGCCAGTGTAAAAAAAATATGTATGGATTTAGGTACCACGTGCTAGCCGGTGAAGACAAACACCGTGAGGAAACCCGCATGGCATCTGATAGAAATGTCATGGGTTGCACCCTGAGAACGGAAATCAACTGCGCTACTGGTCACGTTGGCCACGTTATATAAGCGCAAAGTGGATACAACCACTAATGTATCTATGTTCAGCCCATAAGGAATATAGCGCAACGACAAGTTATTTATTAGTATTATCAAATTTCTTTGGTATCATTAATTTGATGGTAATAAAAAGATTTAGTTCAAACGTAGAGCTAAGTTTTTAATATAAAAAAGGGAGAGCGGCATTTCATTCAACTAATTAATTAATTTTAGACAAGTTAAAATATCTAGAATAAAAAGCTAGGATTTTTACCCGAGCTGAGATCTTGAAACGCATGCTATTTGAATTGCAAATGGTTTCGTTACAGATTATAAGTTTTGACCGCTTAAGTTATTCACAAATCAAGTTCTGTGTAAGTCATTGTATTTTATAATCTACAAGTGTATAATCAAGAATAATATATACTAATTGATCTTGCTAAAAGATATTGAAAGATAAAACTAATTCGTGTCTGATTCTATAAATAGATTATATTGCACTTGACGACTATAAGCTCTGCTAAATGTTGGTGCACACAATTAGTGATGAAAATGCCCGGGAATTTTCCCAAAGTGCCCAAAACTTCCGAGAACATTTCGTAAATTCCCGGGAATATTCCCAAGGAAGTTTTGGACACTTTTGGAAAATTCCCGGGCATTTTCATCACTACACACGATGCGTTGTAGCTGCGCGGCGCTGAAACGTCCCTCTTTCACGTTACATGTGGCACATAGTGAGTTCTGGCGCCGTGCCGAACGTGCAAAGGCATTACACTTCGCGAGACGACGCGAAGGGGGTGTAGGAGTGCATGGGATGCGATGCCGGAGTGGTAGAGTTTTACTACTGGCTTTTCTACTACACTTTTAATAACAGACTCCACTAAATGGTGTCGAAAGCAACATGACAATGTTACGACGCCATTGCAACGCTTCGTGTGCACCAAACATAAGACATGAGAATTGTTTGACAGTTACTGCCGTTATATTCATAGTTAGCCTTGTGGACGAGAGCAAATTTTCCACGGTTGCATTTTTTTCAACGTTTATTATCTCATAATAGGTAAATATATATGCGAACTGAAACAGAACTAAAAAAAGCGCAAGCTAGTCACTACCAGAGATGCCACGAATATTCGGCAACTATTCGGTATTCGGCCTATTCGGCCACTTTTTTTGCTATTCGGTATTCGGCCGAATAGTACGTACTATTCGGCCGAATACCAAATCATGTAAAAAAGGCACGTTATATTACTCAAAATTATCTATTTATTTCCAAATTACAACACTTTAGTAATTAAAATTGATCAGTGGTAAGTTGTGATGGATGAAAATAAGCTTTTAACCATTTTTTGGTAGCAAACGATTACGTTTTTCATCGTAAATGTAACTAGCCTCAGAAAATAACTTCTCACTAAACACGCTACTTCCAGGAGAAGAAAGATAAACTTTAGCAAATTTCGAAAGGTTTGGGTATTGTTTTTCGTTTCTATTGGGTATTGTATTGTCTTTGCTGGCCGCGCCAACGCAACGAGGAAAACAGGTTGCAACCTGCCTTAATCCAGCTAACGCGCCCCCGACAAGCATGTATTCCATGCCGAATATTCGGCGCTTCGGCCGACAGCGTTGCCGAATATTCGGTATTCGGCCAATTCACTATTCGTGGCATCACTAGTCACTACCACGCGTTTGACCGCCCATGCGGTAAATCTTTGCCGTGCAGCGTCGCAATGCCGTCTCAGCGCATCGTGTGCACCGGCTCTAATTCTAATCAGGAATCTATTTTGGTTTCCATTTGCCTCGTAGAATATCCAATAATAATAACAATTTAAAAATAAACTTTTTCATTCTTGGAACGAATAAAGTAAAATTCCCTAGACACTTTTTATCAAACGTAGCTAAATGTCGGAGTCATAACGCTCGCACAGAAAGGGAGGCTAAATTGAAATTGCCCCGGGCTGGGAAGGTTGCCCTTTATGAAATCAGGCAGCGGATGGCAGTTAGGACGTTGTTCATTTACATATCGGTGTAACAAAGCGAAAATGTATCTGAAAAATCTAAAATTGTTCTCAAAAAATAATCTGTTATCATCATCAACCCAGGGCGGGTTGGTAATGATACCCACTACTGAGCATTGACCTCTTGTAATATGCGCCATTGCGACCGGTCCTTGGCTCTTCTCTTATAATCCTTTCCAGGCATCTTTCGCAGGTCGTCGCTCCACCTCAAAGGGGGCATTCCACGCCATATTTGTATATTAGGGGTATCCACTCAAGAACTCACCTGCTTCAACAATCAAGAGTTCTTCGGTATATATGACCACCTTACTGCCATTTTAGCTTGCTAATACGAAGAGCTAACTTTAGTTCTCCTTTGGGTAACTTAATTTAGGATGTTTATCTCAGATAGATGCCCAAAATAGCTCGGTCCGTCGCAAGCTAAGCGACCTTAAACTGGTGGACTAGCCTAACCCTTTAGTCACGCATATATGGGTAAAATATAATCAGATTAATGAAAAATGATTACGATTACATTTAGCGTTTTTTATCATTAATATGACTGCATTTTGTTCATCTATGTTTTACTACGGAATCCTCAATTGCATACACATATATTACTCCTTAATGTATTGAAGGAGTTTCATTGTGATTACAGAGCAATAAAATTAAAATTACGAATACATTTTGTAATCGTTAATCATTAATCAGATTACATTTTGCCCATCTCTGGAGTCACGTCTCGGCATCGTGCGTCATAACTGGAAGGAGGCAACTTTTATAGTCTATCTATCCTGCTTATTTATTATTTAATTTTCAAGAATTTATTTATAAGTTTTATATTTTTTGTTTTACCTTTTATGTTATTTTTAGATTTGTATTAGAGGTAGCGCGCCAGAGGCCTTTCACAAATACAGTATCTAAGACTTGTTTTATGTTTATTTGTTTTCTCTTGGACAAAATTATTTGTTTTTTTTTTTCGGTTTTCATTGAATGTTTAAGGGCGGCTCGTACGAACAATTTAAATCTAGTTTAGACTTGTACAAAATCCTATATCATTGAGGCGGTTTAATTCGACCTGAATGATGATCTAAATTTAATATTTATTAAAACTGTATAATGTTTGTGAGTAAGACTATACTCGTAAGTACAATTTACTAGATTTAATTTGTTAGTGCAAACCGCTCTAAAAATAATAAAAGGGCTAAACACAATAATATGTTTTTTTAAACAAAAAACACCTCTACCTATTTTGGTAGAGGTGAGGGCCAGAGCCATTTTTAACTATATTTTTTGTTATTTCTAACAATTTTCTACTTTTTACATAGTTATACTCGTATTCGATCGACGTCATCGCCAGTAGAAACATGCAAAATGTATGCAAATGAGCCATCATGACGACGTAGTATGTATTTTGAAAAATTATGTTAATCCTTTACTTTTATCGCTTTTTTACTGGGGTTACCGTTGATCGAATGTTATTTGTCTAAGTTCTCTGTTAAGCCAGTGAATAAGTAGTTTTTATGGCAGTATAGACAAATTGAGTAGTCTATAGCAGGATTAAAAAAAATACAAAAAAATATTAACTAGGTTAAAAAATGTATTAAAAATCTATCGAAACAATGCATATATTTTTGAAGAAATGTTTATTTTATTAATCGATGGAAATTCTGCATCAACAACATCTCCGCTCTAGGGAATTATTCATTTAACTTGAGTTCCTAACTTCCTCCAGTTTTAATTAACGCTCGGTGCATCGTTTAATATCAGCCACTCGGAAGCTTAAAAGGCACATCCAAACTATATTAATAATCTACTTTACTGTAGAAAACTTAGATAATTAAATGTGTCTTTAAGTTTTAAAATACATTTATTAATAATCTCTTTAGCTGAACCCTATTATTATAACATTTTCAGGAGCAAAGTCTATTATGCTATTAAAAAAAACCACCCAGGGGTTCGATTATTTAGCAATTTCTAACCCTTAATTTGATTTTGTTCACTGTGAGAAACATATGAGAAAAAAAATGATTTCGTTATATTTTTACACCAAATTCGTGTTTTTTGTAATATTATCATACCGTATACAGGGTTATAGGTAACTAACGCACGGCCTCTTAAGGGTGGCTTTGATTTATCAAGACTGACAACTTTTGTTGTACGACTTTTGCCAAAACATAATACATCGTTAGATTTTTTTTTTTTTAGTTTTAGTGTGAATATCTAGTCATCGTTAGCTCTATATTCCAACTTTCATTCGATCTGGCGTAGGTATCCAATCAGCTGGTGCTATGCAGTCGTACGCAAAGTTACGTTGCTACGCAGCGTTAAGGATCGTGTAGCAGAAAGTTTATTAACCCTATACCTTGTTTATTTTACAAACTCGCTTATAACAATTATTTGAACGTAAATTTCCATATTTAGTTAAATAGTGAAAATAAATGTTTATTGATTGACGTACTAATACACTATTAAAACAAACTAGAATCAAAATAAAACATTAAATAATTGTTTCACAAACAAAACCAACCTATTATTTGTCTGCCATAGGGAACATCGTAAAATGAACAAGGTAAAGGCCTCTACGTAAGTTAATGTTTCAAAGGTTGTACAATCTGTACATATTTATACACTGAATCCACAATCCCTTCATACTTATCCAGGCTTAGGACTGGCTACACTAAAAAATAAAAAAGTAAATAGAAAAACACGAACATTGATACGTAATCAAGCAATTCATCGCACCAAAAGAGGCGCGCGGTCTGTTTGAAGATAGATAATTGCAAACTATTTTTTAATGTAGGCGTATTTAAAAAGTGGAATCACTCTATTTACAATAATTAAACTATTTACAAAAATACTCACAAATCTATTTACTCGGTGTCAACACATTCGGAAATAGTCTCGCGGACTCACGGCAAGCTTCAGACAGATTGTCACCGCACCGAGCATAAACACGCACCATTTCGGTATATTCAATGTTAGTGTATCGATTTGACATTGTGATTTATGAAACGAACGCGTCACTGGGACAACTAACACGTCGGCGCACACGCAAGCAAATTTGCGACTGACATGACCCGTGTTACACAGTAGTCAAGCACATGGCGCCACGCCCGCTCACCGCGCCGCAGATCCCTTTCTTCGTTAGTAGCGACACAAGACGCCGCGCACTACGTAAGTCTGTCTTCGGTCGCCTATGTCGGCGTGGCGCGATCGTCGCCTTACGAAGAGTTAAAAAGTTCAGAACTGCAAATCTGATTTTTATTTTTTTTGTATGGGAAAAAAAGTAATTGAATTAGAAAAAGTCGTACAACAAAAGTTGTCTGTCTTGATAAATCAAAGCCACCCTTAAGAGGCTGTGCGTTAGTTACCTATAACCCTGTATAATATTTTTTAATAGTAAAAAAATAGTCTACGCACTTGGCAAAACTTTTACTTGTCATTGTCAAAGCAAAATGTCGGCGCCTCGCAGGTCGTCTATGTTCCGCAAGGTAAATATAAAGATTTTACTTGATTTTCTATTGTTTCAAGTATTTTAATGCTTTCACTAACTTATCTAGACTATTTGTTATATTTTGGTGTGTGAATTATGTGCCTTTATGTGAATCCTCAAGTTTTATGACCCGCCAAAAGCTTATGTTTATTGTGATGAACATTGCCAAATAACCTATAAAGTACCTACAATTTGCTATGTTCATCACGGTAAACGATGCCAAATACCTAATGATAAATTAATCCAAAATAGTTATGTCTTTTTTTTTAACATTTTGAAGTTACGGGTTTTATTTTGCTTATTTCGGTATTTTCTGTTGCCAACAGCATACTTTGCATGGACGCACGGCAAAAATATTGGCGCTTGTGCCTATACAGCATGCTCCCTCAGATACCAGTGATAGGTCCGACATGGACAATGAATTGGCAGATCTGCATACTCCAAGTTTAGCTTCATCATCATCACCATCTCTAGATTCATCTTTAGAGCGAATGCATATTTTAAGCAGTCCTGAACCTGATGCTGAAGATCATGACACTGGGGACGATCCACTTGAATTTGATTTTACAGAAACATCATTGCAATTGACTCCAGTTCTACGTCAAATTTGCCCAGCTACGCCGACTAGAGAACCGAACTACGAGAACATACCTTCCTTATCTTCTATACCATCTCTTCCGTCTGAAGCCCCTTTATCAACTCCTGAAAGTGCTACCAGGAAAACTCGAGCCCAAAGGCACATTACTCCAGTGCTGGCTAAAAGACGAAAGAAAGTTCCGAAATTTGTACTAACCTATAAATGGAAAAAAAGCGTCACCTTCCGTCACCAAGCTACAATTGAAGAAAACCAAGACCATAATATAATGAATGCCTCTTTCCTGCCCACTGCAGATTCCCTAGAATATATATTTTTTTTTTATTCAGACATTTTGACCGATATTACCGTACAGTCAAATCTATACTCTGTTCAAAAAACTGGCAAATCTATTCAAATGACAGAAGAAGAAATGCGTGATTTTATAGCTATCCATATACTTATGGGTATTGTCTCAATGCCTAGTTACCTAGACTATTGGAGCAGTAGATTCCGGTATGCTCCGATAGCAGATCTAATGAGTTATAAGTATAAATAATTCATGGTTTTATATAAAAAAAATACTAACGACAGAAAAAAAATGTCTTTGAAAATATTTCGGCAAGATCTATATCTAAATTTAACAAAAAAGAAACGGTCTGTACGTTCTCACTCTATCGTTGAAAATTCAACAATAAAGAACCCTAAGTTACCCAGGCCCATTAGCCCCATACGTTTCGACAATATTTGCCACTTTCCTAATACAAAAGAAGACATGGGGAGGTGCAAATATTGCCTAAAAAATACTACTGTGTACTGCATGAAATGTAATATAAGACTCTGTTTTGTTACCGGAAAAAAATCTCGTAATTGTTTTCTCAATTTTCATACAAAATAATACTAAGTTTTTTGTGAAATGCTAGAAGAGGCTCTATTATGTTATAAAAGATATTTTGTTATGTCTTTGTTTTGTTTTTTATATAAATAAAAATATTTTGTAAACCGCACTACCTGTTTGAATGTGTACCCTAATTTGATTATGTTCATCACAGTAAACATTACAATAAAGTGGTATTTCTCGACAGATTTGGCAATGTTCATTCTGATGAACATTGGTTTCCTGGAAACCTGAAGGTCGCAACATTTTTTTTTTATTTTTTCTGGATTCCTTACTACCCTAAACTTATAAATATACATAAATTTTACATATATATAACACATTGAACCTCTGCCAAATTAAGGGCTAAGAGCTTATAGCAATTAACATCGATATAGCTAATAGAAAAGATCAAATGTATGAAATTCACATAACCTGGCGACGCAATATTACGATATTATATTTCTTTTAAAGAAAAGTTATATTTGATTGTTTGTTAATTTTTGTAAGCCCTAGCTGACTTTACTTAACAAAATCTATTGGGCCTTACGTAGTATTTTTACAATTTGAAATAAAGGCTAAATCTGGGGAGTACGCAATAATTATTAAAATTGATTGAGGAGTTTCGAAGATTATTGATTAAAAACAATCCAATCTTTGCACTTATAATATTAGAACGGATATGGCTAAGCAATGTGACCAAGCCAACATATACAGGAGAGAGCGGTATGTGATGTGTTCCCGTAAACTGCGTCAATTACATTAGCTTAGAGGCGAGTGAGAGGGTAGCATTTTACACCACACCCCGCAAAATAATACGGTGAGGCCTGCATAAGATTACACGTAGCCAGGAGCAGAAGAAGTCCGCCGATCCTCAGCGCAGTCAGGTACACACATGCACCAGATACATTCCTCGACAACGGCGCCGCCGCACTAGAAGAATAATTCATTCGACTGTCGTTAATCGGGTCGTCATCGGCCCGAGACGCAGTATCTCTCCGACGCAGCCTTGAGTTTCTTTCGGCGTTTCTTCTCAATGTAGTCGCTTCCGAAACGCTAGTAGATAACCTTAGGTTTAGGTATTAATTTCAAATTGGCTGGCACCTTCAGTGCTCGCCCACTCAAGTCCGGTGTAGTTTTAGAGGCCCTTACCCGGGTCACAAGCAAACGTCAGTTAGAAAAAAAAAAAGCAAAAGAAGTTGGCGTGGACGTACCGTTGGCCCTGGCAGACGAGTATAAGGAACACTACGGTGGTTTTAGTCGGTAAGAGTCCAACACAACGGGGCCACTGGTCTCAAGGCGGGTCTGACAGTAGATAAGTATGTCTACAGGGTAAAAAAATCACATTAACTGTAATATTAGGTCCTTACATATGAAATTGGCGTTTTTCGTACTGGCCACTTTAATCACAAATTTCTCCTCTTTGGTAAGGAATTCCAAATTCAAATTTGTACAGCTATAGACTCATGTATTTGTGCTTCGATGATCGTCATTCATTTGTTTTTTTCTTCTGTTTTTTTCTGTTTGCGTCACTCATTTTACAAAATGGAAAACTTAAAATATCGCATTATTTACGAGTACGAGTTCCGCCGTGGCACTAGTGCTGCGGAAACAACTCGAAGGGTGAATGATGTGTATGGCGGTCGTGTTGCAAAAGAAAACACAGTTCGTTTTTGGTTCCAACGTTTTCGTTCTGGAAATTTCGACCTGCAGAACAAGCCCCGTGAACGGCCTGAGACTCAAGTTGATAATGAAGAGTTGAAGGCTATTGTGGAAGCGGATCCATCGCAAACCACGTCCGAGTTAGCTGCAGGCTACGATGTTAGTGATAAAACTGTTTTGATTCACTTGAAGCAAATTGGGAAGATTAAAAAGCTTGAAAGGTGGGTACCTCACGAATTGACTGAAGCAAACCGGAAAACGCGCGTCGACTGCTGCGTTACATTACTAAACCGGCAGAATAATGAAGGTATTTTAAACCGAATCATTACCTGTGATGAAAAATGGGTTCTTTACGATAATCGGAAGCGCTCAGCGCAATGGTTGGATCCTGGCCAGCCAGCCAAATCCTGCCCCAAGCGAAAATTAACCCCAAAAAAGTTACTTGTAAGCGTTTGGTGGACTAGTGCCGGTATTGTTCATTACAGTTTTCTCAAATCTGGCCAGACTATTACGGCTGATGTCTATTGTCAGCAATTGCAAACCATGACGGAAAAGCTAGCGGCTAAACAACCTAGGCTGGTCAATCGCTCCACGCCACTGCTGCTTCACGACAACGCTAGACCACACACTGCGCAACAGACGGCTACTAAATTAGAAGAGCTTCAATTGGAAAGTCTAAGACATCCTCCGTACTCCCCGGACCTTGCTCCAACAGATTACCATTTTTTTCGAAATTTGGATAACTTCTTGCAAGGGAAAAAATTCAACTCCGATGGGGCAGTCCAAATCGCCTTCAAAGATTTTATTGATTCCCGTCCGACTGGTTTTTTTAGTAAAGGGATCAATGAACTACCTATGAGATGGCAAAAGTGCATAGAAAATAATGGTTCATACTTTGATTAATTAAATATATTATATTAAAAAATATTCGACTTTTTGTTCCTCCCATACAAAACGCCAATTTCATATGTAAGGACCTAATATATTGATGTTTTCAAATATGCCCTTGCAAGTTTCAAGAGAAAGTAACAGTAGCTTACAATGCACTCAATTAACAATTCCCACATATTCAACTGATATTGTCACTGAGTTGTATAGCATGTGTTGCCGGCATTGCCCAGCAATTCATTTAACATTGGGTTTTCATTTTTTATTACTGTTATTGCTTCTTTTAACTTATTAGTCTACTTCAATTGTATATTCCAGCATATTGTGAAAACTTAATAGATTTAAGAGTATCTTTAGTGTAATATGTTAAATGTATTATGATAATAGTTTGTTTTCCTATGCTTTACATAGTATAAAATGAAGTCGCTCCCGCTGTCTGGTTGCTTAGATTATTTAAGCCATTTGAAGGATGTTAATGGAGATATCGGTAATAGATAGAGTAATTCATGAGTAAGGTTTGTATGTATAATACATATACATTATAGTATAGAAAAGCTGAATTTTTTAAAGATTTGTAATGTGTTGTCGTAACAAACATATTTTTGTGCGCCTAATTGCAAATGCTGGCGAAACCTTACGAAATAGATCAAATGAACTAGGAGTCTTTAAGAGAAGAGTGAATAGGCATTTGTTTTTTTTATCCCGGGGCAAAATCCTGCATAGGACCATCAGGGACGCTGTGAGGGCAGTGACCCCGGTGTGTCAGACTCCTACTGACTAAAAATCCCCAGGGTGTCCCTCTGATTGCTCCACCTGGGCCTGGGAAGCCAAATTTATCCAGACGCCCAGAGAACAAGAAGCCTTGTTGAGGCTACCTCTCTGGGAGGGGAAGGAGTAAAGCCCACCCCTCCAAAAACCTCTCTCCCAGGCGATGCGCCGGACACCGTGCACCGCTTCCCTCTCATCCAGGCAGCAGACTCCTTCAAGACTACTGCCCGGCTAATATCTTAGAACAAGGCGCGAAATTCAAATTACATTCTACAAAAGTTATATGTATGACCCAGAAACGTTTTTCTAAATAATAACATGCCTATCCTCACGCTATATTCCTTTCGGGGCGAGCAGAGATACATTAACGCTTGCATCCATTTTGGATTCATATACCGTGCTTAACGTGACAAGTAGCGCAGCTGACCGCCAATTTATGTATTAATACGTTGAACGCCGGCCCTTTTTCTCGATACTTCCCGTTCAGGCCGTTTTAATCTCTTTATTCTACAAAAAATTATATTTCGAAATATGTTTTTCTTATCATTCCTAGTGTTATGAATCTGCGTTTTATCACATTTTTTAGCTGGGGGTCACCGGTGCACACCCCCCGGCCCAAACGGAAAGTTCACTGGGGGTCACCGGTGACCCCCACGGCGTTCAACGTGTTAATGAATACGTTCGTCGGCCAGCACGATTCGTTTGTGTTTCTCATGGGGACCCAAATCTGACTCTAAGTACCTACGTCGTAACTTTTTTTTTTGATAACCCGGGGGAAATCCCTGCGGACCTCATGGAACGGTGAGGGCCGCCCCCCGGTGTGTCGGACATGCACCCCCGGCATGTTCCACCTTCCACTTACCGGGATTGAGGACACGACTAGGGCCTCATCCTCGATACTAAGGCGTGCGGCCTCTGGATAGGCCTCTGCTCAACCGGGGAGGGGTGATGTAAAGAGCCAGCCCTCTCTCTCGCCTTTGCCCTCTTAAGCAGCACGTGGGAACGCATCGCGACACACACTGAAGTGTGCCGCCCGATGCTGTCGTTAGAGGCGGACGTTTCTTAGAAACGCTGCTCTACGACGTCCCATTCTTGCGGGTCGGCAGGCGGGCTGGGATGACGCTGCTGAAGCAAACGCCTCCCGGTAACTTAACCAACCGATATATAAACAATTTAACTCGAGTATTATTTCTTCTTCTTATCGATTATATTCTTATATAGTAATATATTCTTAGATACATATTCTTTGATTTATCGCAAATAACTTTATTTCTCACATGAAATGTGTTGTCTTTTAACGAAAAACGTGCGACATAGTATATTGTAATATGGTATATAAATTAATAAAAGGCACTGTATAATGTGAATATATTAAGTATTTTAAAGTTGTATATAAGATAATATATATTTATAATATATAAGAGCTTACTCGATTAAATCCATTTTAAAAAAACCTACTAAAAATCCTATTAACAATCAAGAAGAAAAGCGTCACCCATAGTCGGGTGGCGAGTGACGAATGTGCTAATTTAATTTGACAAACCAATAGACGAGAATCGCAAAGCACATGCAATGTTTTTTTTTTAACACTTAACCCTCGAGCCCCTTAGATTTACGTTTTTCCTTAAATTTTAGGTACAGGTAATTTTTTTTATTTTACAGATAAATAAAATACCCTTCTTTTAGAATGCCTGGAAACTAGGAAAGATAACGCAGATTCGCCCGTCCGTTAAGTGTTAATTCAATGAGACAAAAGTTTATTGATAAAGCTCTTCCATTTATCGAAGGCACGTAATGTAGCAACTGATAAAATTATCTTTGGTAAATAAAAGTAAACCCGTCCATTTGCGGCTATATGCTAATGACGTACATGTTCTGCAGTATCGGATAGCATTGCGGTATGAACAAAGATATCTGTGTTCGATAATATTATATGTGATTGATGTCCGATAAATGCGCTTATACCGCGTAAAGCATATATTGAAAATGCAACTCAGTATTAAGTACTCGTGAATCCGTTTTTTTTACCAATTTCATATCTTCTAAGATATTGGCTTATATGATTTAATAAAATCTCTTTTGGCTTTCAATAGAGATCCGTATCTAAAAAGGAAAAAATAAACCCTATAGCATGTAGACGCCGCCCGATACGTGCTTTTGTTAAAACGCCCTAAGGATCGTTAGGGTGTTACGGGACGTACGGGGTAAGAGGATGCGCGCGCGCACGGGATGCTTGCTAATTCAGTCGACTACCAAAACCCGAGGCTAGAGTACATGCGTGTGCGTCGGAGTTCGGTGTGCCGTAAAGTGCAAATAAACAGTAAAACGCCAAAATCCGTGTCTTTCTACCACCACACCCACGACCACCGGTCATAACCCTTATAATCACTTTTTTCTCAATATATCTTTCTGAAAAGATGCTTTTTCTATACTTAGAGGTTTCAATTTGAAATTAATATCAAATATATTATACTGCAATTCCTAATAGCTTTGGAGAAAAATATTTTTTTGTGTCAATATAATAAGAGATACGACAGTTTAATTCACACATTTAAGTTTTTATTGCAAGGGAATCAAAGCCTACAATGTTATTCTCATTGGCCTAGAATCATGACATTTGTTAAAGAACTTTATTATTTAGTATAAATATAGTGAAATATTCAAAAACCGTAAATTTACAGTTCTATCATGATATAGGTCTGTACGGAACCCTCGGTAAGCACATGTGATTCGCATTTGTCGGTTTTTTAAATTGGCATACCTGTAAAATGTAATAATTTTGTTTTATAACGATTTTACTTTAAAGGCGTGAATGTGCCAAAAGACCTTTTTTATTAAATATAATTTTATAATTAAATAATGCCACGAGGTCTCAGTTTGCTATTAACAACTATTATTTAGAATTAGCAGAATTTACGCCTGAACAATTTTATAGTAATACATATAACAAATTTATTTCTCAGCCACCTCTTCAACATTCTGTATTTACCATGGTTTTTTTTTTCTAAGTGACAACTTTGCGCGGACGGGAAAGGTCTTCACAACTTAACCGGGCTTGGTGATCGAACGCAGAGGACGCTCACCATGGCTTGCCAGAGCATGTAAATATCTGACCGACCAGAAAATTTCACATGCGCGACATACATAGGGTTTTTATAATTTCCAAAATATTTAATGCTTTTTACAAACCATTTTTTTCCTATGTTTGATGAGCGAATATATAATTATAAATATTGATTATAATTATTGTTTATAATAAAGTTTATAAAGCGCAACATAAACTTTTATTTATAATTTATAAAGAAATATATATGATAGCGCCATCTATTGATATGCATTAAGCCTATTGTGAAGAACGTATTGGAATCGTTAATCAATGTATAGATACTCGTATGTGTACGCGGCTGTACCTGCTAATCTAAGAAACCGCTAACCAAAATAGATGCGGTTTTATACTTATATATTATGAAAAGTTTCAATTAATATTTAGTGTTAATTTTATTTCAACCAGTTCACGAATAAAAAAATTGAACCACGTAAAAAACATTTTGATCACATTTGAAAAAAAAAATGATATGATATGACTGTTCAGGTGATTTGGCTGAAATACATATAGTGCTATATTTATAACTGATCGCTGACATTACATTGAAAAGTATAGCAGAAAAACAATAATTAGGGGCCTTTCTTAATGCCAGAGACAAAACAATTATTAGAAACCATTTAACTTTAAAATTTACATACTGGATAACAATTTAGGCGGCTTTTAGCTCGAAAAAGTATTCAATACTTTTACTTTCAAAAGACGTAACAGAGCACTAACGACATCTATTGTCCAGTTTTGTAAGTGATTAGTGTAATATATGTAAGGTAGTTTGTAGACGAACATTTTGTATGGCGGTACATTGTAACTTCCTTCCGCAAATATACGCTTACTAAGTCGGCTGTGTTTTCGTGGTGCTTCCCAAAATCTCTGTGTCCTGGACATTCATCTCAATTAGTACTAATTAAGTTTTATATTCATTACTGTAAAAATGTATACAAGAAGAACAATCAATGACATTTACTTTATAATCTATACAAAATTTTCAGATTGAAGTAATTAATATAATAGCAAAAGTGCTACTTCCAAGCGAGTGAAGTCGCGGGCACAGCTAGTAAATAATACGCATGACATGACACGTATATGAAGTGAATATTTCAAGAGGCCTTTTAACATATTTATCACTGGGTATCGGATACTTGTTTATTGGATTGATATGATACTCGGTATCACTATTCTCATAATGTAGGTAATATCTCGACGTGAGTTTCAAAGGTCTGATGTGCAGTTCCGACCAAAATCGTTTTATTCGACAAATATACATAATTTGTCGAGCACTTTCTAAAAAGATAGGAAACATAATTCTATCCCTTATAAATCCATCTGCAAAAATTCTGATCTCGCAAATTTTCAAAATTATCCCGTGGCTTTGAATTTTATTGTTCATGTTTGGTAATACTAAATGGTTTAGGTTGGCATATGTTCCCGGCGGCACACGTGAAGGAGTATGTCGCCCAACAAGGGCGCGAGTGGCACGCGACGTATTCGCGCGTGCCGCTCAAGAACGCAGTTGCAAGAGAGGTGTGGATCTCCCTCGCCCCTCCTTCAGCGAGTAGAGGCCTAACTAAGGCCCCACGCCTAGCCGGTTATCGAGGATGAGGTCCTAGTCGTGCCCGCGATCCCGGTCATCAACGTATAGCCCAATTCCGCCAAAAAACCCGTGGGTTTTAGTCGGTGCAAGTCCAACATACTGGGTGGCGGCCCTCACCGCCTCCTGAAGTTCGTAAGGATTTCCCCGGGTTACCAAAAAAAGGTTGGCATATGTTCGTATATGACATTGTGGATTAAAATATTGGTAACAATTTAAATAAACTTAAATAATCTATTAGATATAGCTATATGCGTCGCTATTAGTTATTTGTAAATTTTCGTTTAAAATGACTTGAAACTTTATACCTAGAAAATGTATTACTTCGTTTATCCCTTTTTTGTAACCCGGAGGAAATCCTCATGAACTGTCAGGGTGCCGTGAGGCGGGCGCCTCCGTGTGCTAGACAGCTACCGACAAAAACCCCTGGGGTGTACCATCTCCCGTCTGGCGGGGCTCAGGATACGGCTGGGCCAGCTTTTTCGGTACCCGGCGATGTCTGGCCATCTACAGGCTGCGCCTATTAAAAGCGAGGGGTGGTAAAGATGCCGCCTCCCGCTCGCTGCGGACTACAGGGAGGGTGGTGTAAAATCCCATACTCCCCTCGACTCCGTGGATACTCGCTAAATCGTTGTGCGAGAACACATCGTACACCACTCGGGCCTGGATATTGGGCAACATATTTATTTACTTTATCCCTAAACAATTATTTACGCGCAGAAGTAGCCCAGTAAGGTCGAATGTCATACATTTTTTAAAATCGTATCCATAATAAAAATATATATACACATTATTACAGTTATCTAGGAACAATTTTGTCAAAATATTTAAATAAATGTGTTTTTAATACGATTTGCATCAAATTTTATTTTTACTCTCCGGAAAAGTTGCAGTTGTAAACGTGCGACCTTGTGAAACTCTCGTCGAGATAGAACTATGGACTATAGAAACATTACGATTTAGTATCGAATTTATACTA
The DNA here is from genome assembly GCA_036320925.1 of Automeris io. Lineage (NCBI taxonomy): Eukaryota > Metazoa > Arthropoda > Insecta > Lepidoptera > Saturniidae > Automeris > Automeris io. The sequence continues at coordinate 10,079,712 of JAUDJH010000005.1, forward strand.
TTCATGTATTATTGTATGAAGTTTTATATATTTTGTGTTTATTCGTGCTAATGAAACGGTATTTGCTCTTTCAATTGTAGTCACTTTTTACATACATTACGTATTTATCGCACGTGATATGGAAGCGCAAAGGTAATTAGTGTCGGACTGAAGGCTTCGGGCTTCGGCAACCTTTAGCCAAAAAAAAACACATTCGGTAAAACTTTCAAATGGTTTTTAAATCTAAAGTTTCTAGCAAGCATCAAGAGCTATTGTTCTAATTGCCATTGTTAGAATATTTTTATTAGGTATCCGATTATAGGTCGATATCCAGCCGAAGCCGATTAATCGGCCAATGCTACAACCTTCAGCCAAATTCGAAGACTTGAAAATCTTATATAATTATCTTCAATATTAGACTAAATATTATATAAAATATCGTGGACACTCACGGTACAAGTAGACCTTAAATTCGAAGTCGCTTAGCGTTCTATGGAACGTGCTATGCTCGGTGTTTCTCTGAAGGATCGAAACAAAAATGAGGTAACTCATCAGAGTACTAAAGTCATCGATATATCTCAGAGGGTTAGCAAGCCGAGTTTGGGAGTCGAAGCTGCTCGCGTCCATAGGCTTTACCCTAGTTTCCCTACACGTGACTCCTGGGTGGTGTTAAGCGAGCAGCAGCGAGGTGGTAGGGCGTCGGTGCCCGTCTGGATCGCGACCACAGTACATGGGTGTGAAGCCCGTCATAGTGACCAGTTTCGGCTTGTCGCGTTTCGGGATCAGCTTGTGTATATCCAGTAGCTCATATACCTAGAGGCCTTCAGTCGTGGTATATGTGGGCCGACATGACGATGTAGACTATCAATGGATTTTCATCCTTTGATAGTCGCTTTCGTTTTTGGACTACACTGTACTTACCATCAGGTACTCTGTAGTCACTATATTGAGCCAGTGTAAAAAAAAAAGCTGAAGTGGCAGTAAGTTGTGCATGTTTGCCAAAGAACTGATATCCGCTGGAATAGACGTGTTCTTGAGTGGAGACGACGCCTCGGCGAGCGTAGTGTAAGACGCTCCGTGGCTAGGTGGAGTGATGATTTGTGCAAAGTGGCAAGCAATTGTTGGAGGAGAAATGCCAAAGATCAGGCTCAGTGGCGAACCAAGGGACCAAGGTTGATGATGACGATTATTGACTAAAATGGAATAATAAAATACAATTTAAAGCTTTTAAATGTAAGGTTTGTGTTAAAGTACATAAACACCGTATAGTATTTATTAAAATGCCTTCACAACTTGTCCAAAAGTTTCTTAAGTTAAAATCACGAATGAAGCTTGGGTCGAGCACAAATATCGTTATTACAAAACCGATACACAAAACGGATTGAGCATTGAAGAGTCAAGCAGAAAATGTGTTAATTAGCGGATTAGAATACAGGAAAAAAAATCAGCAGGATAATTTGCTATTGGCTTACTACTTAACCACGCGGGTAGAAAAATGTACTCAAAATAGATATTTTTTTACAACAATCTAACATCTACAGTTTAAAATTTTTGCGTGATCTTGATCTGAATGAAATAATTAAACTTTCCAGTTTTGAAACAAAGTCTTTTATTTTTTTTTATATTGGCTTGATAAAGATACTATTTATATGATGTAAAGTACAGTGAAGTCCAAAAATAGTAATGATCGCCCACATATAACATTTTCATTGATTGAAGGTATATGTATGAACTACCGGATGTCTACAAGGTGATCCAGGAATGGGACAGGTTAAAGCGAGTTACTATAACGGTCATTGCACTTGTATACTGTGGTCACGATCCAGTTCGTATAACTGCCCTCTACCTAATAAAAATGTCTTTATTAAAATATAAAATTTGTATGTCCGATAAAATATTTGTCCACTCAACCATTTTATTATTTAAATCTAAAACGTATTTGAAGCCACTAAAACCTGAGTAGACCCAAAATCTACCATTAAAATGGTAATCCATTCAAAGTAACTTTATTCTGATAAGTTTATTTATAAGCAGTTTTAAATTGCCAGAGAAACTAACACCGCTTCGGAATGTAAAATCATAGAATTAAAAAATACTAATCAAATTCAGGAGATCAAGGCATGTCAATTTAGGACAGTTCGTTGAAATTCAATGCTGTTATATTTAAGAAAATATTTATTGCTTAAATTTTGGCATGTGTGATTTTTTTTTATATTTTTAACTCAATATGCGCAATCTATTAAGAAAAATGGCAACAAACTGGAACATACGCCTCCTTAATTTTTTCTTCTATATATAGTGTTTATTGTATGTAAAAGTTAGATATTTGTACTAACTTGAAATTCTATTTCATGAAATCGTAAATTAAAGTTATAATTATAAAATTTCTTAGCACTACTCTAAATGTTTGTCCAAGATGTGTAAGTTTTTAAGAGGAATCTTTAAGTATTTGAATTTAATCCATAGAAAGACCAATAAACAATGTCTAACCCGTTTGTTCTTAGTAAATAAACATTTGCCTTTCATGCGGAAAACGTATTTAATCAATTGGTTTAGCACTTCCGAATGTAGCCGTTGGCATCCACTTACCTTAACAGGTGACGAAGATAACCATAACTGGAACAGGTCTGACGTCACTGATGTACTCCTCGCTTCGTGGTGTGGCCTTGGCGACAAGGGCCTGCTCGACGTCACGTTGTGTATTCTGTTTACTTCCTCAGAACTCGCACATTCCCTTAAATACCTTTCCAATACTTTAGGCTTACCATCCAAAAGCCTTTTGAGTTCATATAAATCTTCGTCTGAACATTCAGGAGATGCCCTTTCTATTACCTCTTTGAATTCGTCAGCGCATTGCATTATAAGTTCATTGGTAGCTAATACGTTATAAACTACTTCGTTCCCTAATTCTGGATTGGAATTGTAATACGTATCGTCACATTGCCTGGTATGTTCTGAGTCACAACCATTGTGTTCTGTAATTTCTACAATAGTTACTGGCGGATTTTCTTTTAACATATTGTTATTTTCTATTATATCTGGTTTTTTAATTTCTTCAGGTAACTCGTAGACTAGTCTCATGAGCTCATGTGAACGTGACGGCTTTTGCTTTTCTATCTCTCTGTTAATTTGTTTTTCTGATATATCTTCAGCGAAATTGGTACAGTCATCTATTTTCTTTTCAGCTGGTTTTTGGACTACATCTATAGGTTCTTCGGAAGTCATGGCAATTTTAATTTTGATATCGATTTTGTGGATGGGTAGTTTCTTTTATTCTCTGCATCGCTTTATTTCAAGTTTTAAATTCTTGTACCTGCAATAAAGAAAATGCATCATTAAATAACCTCAATATATTATCATAATATTCACATACAATATTCTGATGAATTCATTACATTTTTATGATATGCTCGGCATTATATTAAAAAAGAAAAAATAAAATAAAAAATTTACATAATGTTTGCCTTTTTGTGTTTAAATTTAGTGCTTTCAGATATATTTAGATTGACTAGCATTGATATAAATTTATCTTAATGGCATTTCTGATGTTAATTTATTAACACAAGTCCACCATTTAACGGTGAATGATAGATACATTTCTGCAACGGTTCCACATAATTTGTCTGATGTAATCCTATTTATACAAGGTAATATAAAATACTCTACGAGTGTATTACCACGTTTAATTTAAATTTAATGAATTAATTTGATTAATATTTAATTAATTTGTAATCGGTTTCCCTGAGTGTCGGCTTAAAATCAGCGCTGGATGGCAATACACCGTCGCCCAGCATACGCAGAGCCGAGTGCTCTTTGAGATGGGTAGAAGCACACAGGATACATGATGTGATGTTATGAACTATTCTTTCATTGTTGTTATATATAATTGTGTTTGTTGTGTGTTGTTTCCTTTGTCTCAATAAACTTTTTCTTTCTTTCTTTACACCCGTAGGCAATGTGATCTCAGCGAAAATTTAATAAAATGTAAATGTAGTGTTCGCGCTCGTTAGAGCTATTAAAATATCGTCAACAGTTTCAGAAGCGGTGGCTCTAGCGCAAATGTTCCTAATGAATTCTAAACGAGCAAGCCTTCAACAGTTTCCCTTACCATGGTTATTTCACGAAACCCTATAGTTAATTAATAATTAATTAACAGTTCCTGTTTAACTAAATTAATTAGTTAAGCAGTCACTGCTGCTTGTGAAAAATTGTCTTCATTATTTCAGCATCGTTTAAGACTTCTTTATTATTTTATATTTAACTCATCTTATTAACCCATTTGCTTCATCTCTCTAAATCCGCAATCTTACTTCAAAATCCGTAACTAAATGTTGACGATATCAGCATGCGCAAGGAAAACTTTTAGTGTTCATTCTCATTAGAAACAATGTTATAGTGTTATTCAAATTATGGTATATTCTTCGTATTTTAACAAAAATATATTAATCTCAACCATTATACACTTCTCAAAACAAAATTACATATAAAAAAATTAAATCATGTCATGTTGAAAACAAAAATGATTGTGTGCGGATTTATATAAGAAGACTAGCTGACCCGGCAAACGTCGTTTTGCCATATAAGTTATTTCTAGGTGATAATTGATCAGTTGTCGAGCGGGATGATAAATGATTCCATTACTAAAATGGCTATTCAAAAATAGGGGTTGGTGATAAAAGGGTAAGAATATAGGGTTGTATGTATTTTTAATGCCACATTATAGAAAAATAAAAACAAAAAAATTTGTCCAAAAATTAAAAAAAAGTTATGGGTGAACAACCCTTATCACTTAGGGGTATGAAAATAGTAAATAGTAAAATATAGTAGCAGATTCTCAAACCTACTGAATATGCATATAAAATTTGGTGAAAATCGGTAAAGCCGTTTCGGAGGAGTAGGGTAACTAACATTGTGACACGAGAATTTTATATATTATATATAATGGTCAGTTTTTGTTTGCAGATTAGTACGTCAAATAGCTTCAACTTGAAAATCAGAAACAAATCTCCCTCTCTACTCGCTCCGAAATGGTTACAGCGCGATGATATATTGAAAAATATATAAAACACTTCTGGCTGTTTACTAAACTACGAGCGTCTAAGCAATAAAGTTAAAAAAGCAATAAACTGTCAACGATGTTATTTCAAGAAATAGTTAGTAAGGGAGTAGAAAATGTCCATTATCACGGAAACAAATTACTGTTATTCAGTTCGAAATGGACTGGAAGCGACATCGCTCAAAGTGGATTGCCGTTAGCTCATAGTAATTTGGAATTTTCTCAAATATTCCCGCACTTAGAGATAATTAAGTTTAGCTATCAAAAACATTTTACTTTGTACTTAGAAAAATACTTCTACTATAGAGCAAACATTTACTACAGTCTCTTATAAAAATATTGTTTCAATCTTACTTTAATATTGCATTTTCGTACCACGACCTTCATGAGGCAAGATTTTTACAGACTTGCTTTATTAGCCTTTCCTTTACAGAAAAGAGATAGAGTAGATATATTTTTATGTTGAGCTTTCTCTTTCTTACGTCTCTTCTTGGTAGATCTTCTTTTTCAAACCGGTGGAATATTTATTTTATTAACGGTTTAAAGGCGCTTGTATTCAGAGATGGGTAAAATGTAATCTAATTAATGATTAACGTATACAAAATGTAGTCGTAACTTTAATTTTATTATCCTGTAGTCGTGATTAAATTCCTTCAAAACATTAAGGAGTTATAAATGTGTATATAATTGCGGATTCCGTAGTGTTTAAAACATAAATGAGTAAAATGTAGTCATATGAATGATGAAAAACGCAAGATGTAATCGTAATCATTTTTCAGTAATCTGATTACATTTTGCCCATCTATGCTTGTAATGGACCTTGTAATCATATTGTCATGTATGGATTCTTTTAATATTAAACTTTCGTTTTATGTTCTCTTTATAGATACAATAACGAATCTTACGAAATTATTAAGAATTATTAGAAGTAATTTCCCATCCCGAAGAAAATTCGGCGGCGCTTCAGTCTGCCTGCTATCGTGGCCTGTGTAGCCAGATCGGAACGTCAAGCCATAACTAAAAGTAAGTTAATTCACGCATAAGACCCGTTTAAGTATTTATTTCATAGTGTTCATTTTATACTTCTTTGTAATATGGACAATAGTGAAATTAGTTAACCAATGTGATTTCATTGATGAGCTTTATCCTACTAAATTTTGCTAAGCCAGCAGTATCGTTAATGTAAATAAAATAATATTTATAATCGGATTTTATTAAATGACAAGGACACGGCATAATTTTTGTATAGCGCTATCACTTTCACGCATCATCAAGCTAGTGTTAAAAATTAATGAATGGCGGAACAAAACTGCTACAAGAACCTATAGTAGGGAAGTTGATCATATTGGATAGGAATCGTTGGATAGTATACGTTATCGTGCTGACCTGAATAGCCCAGGATACGAAGAAAGGTACAATACGCTTTTAATATCTGTTATTGGTTATAGTTCCTTACAATGAAATGCATAAACAAAGCAACAATGAACGTATGTACTTTATCCTTGAGAAGAATAGCGCTACTGCCCAAACAGTTTGTAGATAAAATATTCAAGTCTGTCATCGATCGTGTTGTACAATGTAAATACACACTGTCATTACCTTTTGGCAATATAATGAGTATTTTACATTTTGTTAATGGTGTGCTCACATGCCCTCAATGCTCAAGAGTCTTCTTAAAGAAGATAGGGTATGTGAGTCACCTAAGCGCACACGATCGGAGAAATCGGAGTTGATATAGTCGCTGTGGCCCAATCCGGCTAGGACATCATCATCATCATCATTTTCTACTATTAGAAAGAGAAATAATTTAGAAATATGTTGTAGTTAACTTAAAACTAATTGATATATTTTTAAGGTTCTTTACTCGAAAAGAAAAGGGGACCTTTATAGGATCAGTTCAGATAAATCAGTCTATCAAAACTTTTTTTATCAGGAACCCGTGAATGTATCAATATGAAATTAATTTCAAAGATTCCAGTCAGAAGTCACTTGAAGCTATGAAAAAAGAAACTTCTAAAACAATGCATATTATGATACTCACAAGGGAATGCAAACCAATTCAACGGTAAAAGGTATTTACAGTTGATCAATAATAATGTAAGGTTAAAATCAAATTCTTATAGCAAAAGTACAGAGAAAAATCCAAAAACTGTTGTAGTTAAATCACAAAAACACTTTTTATAAGGACATTTTTTGTACGAGAGCGTTGGTTTATCAATAAAATTTGCACTTAGTCCCTTTTTTTAGCGGTATACTACTGTTTGGCATATTTTTAATTTGATTCATTTGTTAACGCATTAGACACATTTATTTATAGTCTCAATACTATTGAATTTATTTTATAAATAAATAATATGCAAATGAAGGTATAAAATACATAACATTTACATATTTTATATTTATTTAACGAATCAATTTTGTTTCTTGTGACTTTTTCGCGATAAAGTGTTTCCGTTGTACGATTTATAATTTATTATAATCCTATTGACTATGTTTTAAAACAAACATTTTGTTTGGTGAATAGCGTTTTACTAACTATAAATTTAAAATCTTTTCGATCTGGAAACTTTTATGACTACAGAACAAAAACAATATATTAAAACAATGATTTTAAATTCACGTTTTGCTAAAAATGTATAAAGAGTCCATTAGCGTATTAAAATGGTCACGCTCAGTATGACCCTAGCTCTGGCTCTAGATTCACAACATAAAATCACAGCTTAAATTCACGCCCGCTTAGGTGTACAAGTTTTTATATTTTAAAATGTTTATGTTTTTTTTTTATATGTATATATTTTAAAATGAAAAAAATGTTGTAAATATGATGAATAAAGGGAATAATAATAAAATTATATTTTATAATAACTGCTTTTAACACTGTTTCCACCATTTATGTGTTAAAACTCATGTTGTAATGAGGCCGGTTCATTTTTAACGCGCTCCGGCAAACGTCTGTGAAAACGATATTGAAACGATATTTTTATAAAGTTTTTTATAAAGTATTTTTATAAAGTAACAATCCGCACGCGAGTGGTTAGGATAAAGAAATAACCTACGGACTTCTTGGCTCGATGCAGTAGAGTCACGTATGTCACGCTGTAAGCCACACCGTCCAATAAAGCAATTGTAGCCGGCTGATCGTTACGCAATCTCGCCAGGATCGGCTAATAGGGAAAGTGGACACGCAGTCGCTCACCCGTCCGCCAACTTTGTCCTTTCAAATCTCTAATGTTTTGCAACAACTAAAGAAGAATTTCTTGTACACAAGTTTCTTTAAGCCTCGATGCAAAAAGAGGGTTGTTATAAGTTTAACACGTGTATCTAATAGCTACGTGTACATGTATGTCTGCATATGGCATCGTAACTCCTAATTTGTGTAATCATTCATAATTATGTTCATAGGTGGAGATTTATAGACGTAACTTTAAGTTTGCTTAGGCTTTACTAAAATATTACAATTTATATTATTCAATGAATGTAAAAGAATTTGGTAGGTTACCGATTTTATTAACATGGAGTTAGCCCTGCGAATACTATGGCTATACTCAAGTTCCTAATATTTATTCAGTTTTTTGTCAAAACGAATTTACTTTGAGAACTTTGCTAAGCAAAGTCGAAATAGCATCTATAAATTTCCGCCTAAGTCTCAAAAGTAAGATATTGTTTTATTTTACATATTGTTTCTAGGTGGCGTGAAAATAAATCTAAGTTTAAACAATTTTAATTTTACCAGAAAACATAAGTTATGTCGCTAATGGTTATTATTTAGCACGTTTAAGATGCTTCAATTGACTTGATATTAATTTCAAACTGGCTACCTCATAGCGTTCCAAGTAAAAGGGGCTCGACAGAGAGACACAAACAACGAATTACTTACGTAATTAGTTATTTTTTTCAATGGCACTGAACCCTAAAAAACAATCAATATTACCGGAAAATTATTTTTGTATTTTGTTATTTTTACAGGCTTATCATTGTAGTTGGAAACACAGATATTTATCAAACAATGAGGTAAACAATATGGTCCCAAAATAGCATGTCGAATTTTCATTGACGTCATTTCCGATTTGCTATTTTTACTGATCTGATATATTTGCAATCAACAATCGCCTGAACACATTATGATAAGCTGTACCAATTGAAAGATACTAATGCAGGATGTGTTTAATATTGTTATCGGCAGATCTTGAGATTTCTCAACGCGACAAGCGCTTACAGACGCCCTGCAACAATAATTGGAGCGATAAAACGGTATTAAATTTTAACACTATGTTAATTATTATTCGATAAAATCAGCACATATTGTGTAATTTATTATTATAGATATATATATGGAAACAATTCTTTCCTTACTGTCTTAGGCTTATATATATAGACACTTACATTGACTTTCATCACACTACCCAAACATAAAAAAAAATCAATGTCAGAGTATATGTTAATAATTTTACAATATATGCACGCCCCGGAAGGGATGTAGTGTGATGATATATTATTAAAGTACGCTTGCTCACCGGTGAAGGAAAATATCTTGAAGAAACTCGCATTCTCGCATTTAATAGAAATGTCACATATAAGTGCAAAGAGGACGGCAATCAGCTGCGCTACTGGTCATGTTGGGTACGATATATAAGGGCTAAGTTGGTACAGCCATTAATGTATCTCTGCTCACCTCGACAGGGATATAGCGTTAATATATATTATTTATTCAAGGATATGGTAACATCTCGTCAACTTGAATTCGGACTTTGTGATTACTTAAGCTATACTCAAGCTTCTATTGTATATAATGTCCGACCGAACTTTCGGGTTCGCAAAAGCAAAATCCTGTTATGACAAGTTACAAGATAATTTTAAATGTTTTTAAAAGTTTGTTTTTATGACATAAACCTTTATTTAAAAGACGTGAGGTCATCAGCTTCGCAATGTCTTAATGGTTGCACAATGCAAAGTATGCCCACGAGCTTCATACTTTAAGTTCAATAGACCCTTTTTACTAAAAACCGGCCAGACGCCGCTTCGGATACGGTTACCGCCCGTATGTAGTGGACGTTCCTTATATCCGCAGGAAAATATTCGCTTCTACATTCATCATGTGAACAGCTAAGGAGCGTAATACGTTTCTCTCGTCTTTTTCCACGTTGTCATGATTAGGGAGCCTATAAGAGAATAATGAATAGCTTTGTACGGATTTCTTTAGAGCATACGCTCTAAATAATACTCCAATGAATTAATGGAATACTCCAATGAAGCAGCAACACTGTTTGTTGATAGTCGCCTGTTTCGAGCTGTTCGAAAGTCTGATTACACCTCTTTCTACAGACCCAATATAATAAGAAAAGACTGATGGCCGCACACGCCGCGGCAGACTCAAGCTGCGATAGCTGGACGGTATCCAGCTGGATGCGGAGACGTTCGGTATTAGAAACTGGAGATAGGAAGCTTGCAATAGATCTTGTTAGAGAAAAATGGACTAGACTAAGGCACACCTCGGACTGTAGTGTCTCCGCTAGACGGAGCTAAGTTTTATCTAACAAAGCTCTTGTTGTTGAGATTAATAGCAAATTACGACATTGTTACTTTTTTCTCGAGCAATTCTCAGGTCTATTAGGAAGTCAGATAATGTATCAAGTCACGCAACGAAGGGATAATCTATAGCTTTACATAGGTTACACTGATGTCGTTATTTTTGTTCGTCTATTTGCTTCTATCATTTTTTTATGGTAACACGGGGAAAATTTTGGAAAATTTTTCATAAGAGGACAGAGACCCCGGTTTGTCAGACTACTAATAGAAAGAAAGAAAAAAAGAAAACGTTTTATTAGCAGCAGCCAGACAATAGTGACAACATGATACAATAAATCACATGAAAAACCAGAAAAAAATAAAATAAAAAACAACAAACAGTACATAAGAAAATCTAGGCCGCCGCCAATAAGGATCCTGTCTCAGCTTGTGCTGTAGCTAAAAACCCCGGGGATTCCCTGTAATTACACCACCCGGGCCTAGGAAAACAAACTCATCCAGACGTCCGAGGAGCAAAAAGTCTTGTAGAAGTTACTTCTCTGGCAGGAATAAGTGTAAAGAGGCCGACACTCTAAAACCAGTCTCTCAGGCGGCGCGCCGGACATTGCGCACTGCCTCACTCTCATCCGGACAACAAACGCCTTTAAGTCTACTCCCCGGCTATTGTCAGCGAGGGGTGTCACACTCGCTCTGCGCAATCGCATCCGTCCGTGGCCAGGCCAGGGATGATATTCACTCTCTGACTCTTTCGCCGGCCTCCTCGTTTCTATCAACTAATTTAAGCTAAATTATTAAAAAGAAACTGTCAATAAAACTTTGATTATAATTATAAATTTTCATGGCGATATTTGTTTAAATAATCAATCAAAATCAGTATCAGCAAGAAACACTAAGGATCTAGACAAAGTAAAATTCGATCAGCGATAACGTTAGAAAAAAAGTGTTATGACCGGTGGTCGTGGGTGTGGTTGAAGAAAGACACGGATTTTGGCGTTTTACTGTTTATTTGGACTTTAAGTCACACCGAACTGCGACGCACACGCACGTACTCTAGCCTCTAGTCTGGGTAGTCGACTGAATTTGCTAGAGCATCCCTTGCGCGCGCATCCCATAACACCCTAACATCCTTTAGGGCGTTTACCACAAACGCGTATCGGGCGGCGTCTACATGCTGTAATGAATGTGTAGCTGCGGTGACCTCCTGTAGGCCGGCTCCATGCGCGGCAATACGAATGGTCGTAGGTTTGAATCCCGGCGCGTTCCTCTAGGTTTTTTCCATATTACGTACGGATTAAGATACCACTTGCTTTGCAGTGGAGGAAAACATCGTGAGAAAACCCGCAAGGCATCTAACAGAAATTTCGTGTGCGAGGGCCCTGAGAACGGCGAACAGCGCTACTGGCTACGTTGGGTATGATTTATAAGCTCAAAGTGGATACAGTCACTAATGTATCTGTGCACACCCTGGAAGGGATAAAGCGTGACTATATTTTATTATTTATATATAATAATTATCCACTCAACCGTCGACGGTTATTTACAGAACTAGGCGCATATGTCGCGCCCTTGTACAGGACTTTCATCAGATGGGGGTTTTTGAGAACTATCGCGATGTATTATGCTTGTAACAAACATCTGTTTGCGCTTGTTCGCACCGGCTGTCGCAGGACGCCTATCAGATGCGGGATATTTTGATTTGTCCTGTAGCAGTACTTTCATCACACGAGGGGTTATAAGAACTTTGAAAATATCACGTTGATACATTATGTCAATCCCATACATTTAGCACTTTTCTATTAGCGTTATTGCTGATTAAATGTCTCTAAATGTCTGAGATTTATAGACGTAACTTTAAGTTTGCTTAGACTTTACTAAACATTACAATTTATATTACTGAATGAATGTAAAAGGATTTGGTAACATGGACATAGCTTTGCGAATACTCAAGTTCCTGTTATATCCCGATTTTTGTCAAAACGAATTTATTTTTTGAGACTTTGTTAAGCAAAGTCAAAATAGCGTCTATAAATCTCAGCCTAAGCTCTCTGGCCACGTGTAGCACAAAAGCGAGTAGTAGGTAGCAAAATCCCGAATCGTTTCGAAACGACTTTCTATAATAAAGAATTTATTTTTAAAAACTTTTTGTTACCTTTAACTTTAAATATAATTTCGAAATTTTTTACTCATTTTGTAAAGCTTCTCTTACGATTTGTCTGTATTGTTACAGTTACTGGTTGTGTATTTTTTATTCAAGAAATTTCAAAGCAACGTTCAGGTACGTATTTGATTTAAACATTGTGTTAGCGTTGAAAATTTCAAAAAAAAAATACGAGTACATTTTAGACAAAAATATTCATTACACATGAGAATATTTTGCTATTTCAGCGAGTACTTCAACAGAATGAAACGTTACATTTGCCTCACTTTCAATAAATAATTTGTATTCAACATGGTTACCTTTTGTTTAAATATTTTTAAGGTTAGGGATTTTAGGATTTTTAGGATTACATGGATCTCTGTCCTCTAAAAGAGATATAACGTAACATATATTATTATTATCTCTAAGGTTCCGTATTTCAAAAGGTAAAAGATAATATTATAGGATTACTTCGCTGCGGTATCCAGGTATTATTGTCGAACACTTAGACGCAGAAGCAGACTTACTCAAGTCTACCGCCCGGCTAGTTAGTGTCACGGAAGGATGTCGCACTGGTCACGCTCGAAAGCATTCATCCTGCGACGGTGCCTTGGCTGCCGAATGTACATTATGGTTGTATGATGGGTATCCCTTTCGGCCGCCTCCTTCGGCTTCATCAAAGCCTCGCAGAAGGAAGTGACGCTTTACCAAGCCCCTTACTGTCAACCATAGATTTTTTGTTATCTTTTTTTTATTTAGGGGCTTTAATTCCAGCGAATATATCAGCCCCATTGTGCCCTAACCTACTTACATCCTAGGGGAGTCGTGGATGAGCAAGCGTCACCATCTTGCACAGCATTCTGGCTTCACTGGACAACCATAGATTTGACTGCGAGGTACTTCTGTGTCGCCCGCTAAGGTCCGAGATAGTTACATAAGACGTTGATCCGACTGTACAGGATACAGGTAACTAACGAAAAACCTCTTAAGGGTGACTTTGGTATATCAAGACTAACAACTTTTGTGTTACGACTTTTTATAATTCAATCTATTTTCCCCATACATACAAAAAAATAAATCAATTAAATTTGCAGTTCTGATCTTCTTAATACTCTGAAAGGCGGCGCGATGCAACTGGGACAGACGATTTCGTAGCATCAGCTGACTGAACTTTAAACATAGAGCTAACGATTGATAGAAATCCCTACTAAAACTAAAAAAATATATATCTTAGGATGTGTTAAGTTTTGGCAAAAGTCATAGAACAAAAGTTGTTAGTCTTGATGTACCCAAGTTACCTTTAAGAGGTTTTGCGTTAGTTACCAGTAACGTTGTATAATATTGTCGCTACAACGCCAATGAAAATCTATCCTTATTATGTCATTTGTAATGTTCATTGTTTCACAGAGATAAAAAATGTCAGCGAAATATAATGAAAGAATAATTTCCGCTCGCAGAGGTTCCCAATTTTTCCTTGTTGCGGTCAGTGCGTCACAGCTCGATGATTATTACAATAGTAACGGGAATTACAATTTAATGATTCATTACAAGCAACTACTAATTAAAGATACATTTTTTTAATTACTAAAAGCTACTCATAGTCTTTATTCGAATTATAATCTTATCTTAATAACATATCCTCATGCTATATGACAGAGCAGAGTTACGTCAGTGCGCAGAGACGCGAATATTCGCAGGTTCGAATCCCGGCACACCCAAAATGTTCTTGCGACAAAACCAGCAATCATAACTCGCTGCATGTACTTACGACGTGCAATAAGTACAATTTATTAAGGTATAACATAGAGCAAGAATTGGGGAAGGTAATAAAGGAGGAAAATTTGGAGGAATTAATCAGCAATAAAGAATACAGAGGTAAATTTTTAGAGTATGGCGTAATCTTAATTGAAAGAATAGTAAAAGAAAATAAAACAAAATAAAGTGAAACCAATTTGTATAATCTGATAGGAAATTAGCATATAGTATAAGCAAACTAATTATTGTACACTAGAATGTAAGGATGTGACGAAATAAATGGTCACAGGATTGAATTTATAACAAATAAAAAAAAATCCCGGCACGTACGCTTGAGTTTTTCCAGATTACGAACGGATTTACGCGCCACATATTCACTGGTGAAGGAAAATATCGCGAGAAATCCCATATTGTATCTAATTGAAAAGTCATGCGTAAGTGCCCTGAGAACGGCGATCAGCTGCAGTACTGGTTACGTTGGGCACGACATATAAGAGCAAAGTGGATACGAACACTAATGTATCTCTGGATATTATCTCAAAGGACAAATAATAAACAATTTGAACCCAATCTACTAAAACATTAATAATTATTTTTGTCTAAACACATTGAGAGCAGTTATCCAATCTCTGACAGCGTGAATCTTAACACGATGCCCATTTTTGTAAATAATTAAACTAAAATAATGATGATGTCCTAGCCGGTTTCGGCCACGGCGACTGTTTCAACACCGGTTAAGAAATTCGAGGTCCAGTTTTCGGAAACAGTCAATTGCGCAGGAGATATTTCAGTGCATAACTGGACGCGCTGCCAGAAAAGCACTCTCTCGTCCGAGCTCCCTCAGACCTGATGGAATGGAGAACCAGTACGATCGGGAGGGAGCGGGATGCAGGTTTGGTCGAGTTTTCCTTCTCTGAACACCTGGTTGAATTGCGGTGTTCAAGAGATACCTTAGTCGCCTTTTACGACACCTCAGCAAGAAGAGGGGAGTGCTATTCTATTCTGCCGGCAGCCACCACGGCTTAAACTAAAATAATAATATAAATATATCATCACGCTCTATCCCTTTCGGGGTGAGCAGAGATCCAATAGTGGCTGTATACACTTTGCGCTTATATGTCGCGCCCAACGTGACCAATAGCGTAGCTGTTCCCAAAGCACTTACCCATGAAATTTCTATTAGACGCCATTCGGGTTTCCTCACGATGTTTTTCTTCATCGGTGAGCTTGTGGAGCCTAAGTTCGTACGTAAGCTGAAAAAACCACGAAGCAAGAGCCAGAATTCGAAATAAATATAAAATATACATATTTCCTATAAAAATTAAAAGTAACGCCCAGTTTGAGAAATGCCCTATATTTTATTTTATTTTAAAAGGCTTTCAAACAGAGTGTATGCATTCAAAAATAACAATAGATATCATGCCATATGATGATAATATCCTAGCCGGATTTGGCCACGGCGACTGTTTCAACACCGTTTAAGAAAATCGAGGTCCAGTTTTCGGTAACAGCCAATTGCGCAGGAGATATTTAAGTGCATAACTGGACGCGCTACCAGAAAAGCACTCTCTCGTCCGAGCTCCCTCAGGCCCGATGGAATGGAGAACCAGTACGATCGGGAGGGAGCAGGATGCAGGTTTGGCCGAAATTGCGGTGTTAAAGATATACCTTAGTCGCCTTTTACGACACCTCGGCAAGAAGAGGGGGAGGGGGTGCTATTCTATTCTGCCGGCAGCCACCACGGCTAAACCATACATGCCATACCACATGTCATGCCATATACCAATACAGTGCACCACTCCAATTACGTGAAAGCGCAACATGTACTACAAGCAAATTTCCATATAAAAAAAGTGAACCTCGAATACAAAAATTTCTAATGGCACAGAAACCATATTTATATCTTTTAAAACATTTTAAAACACAAAAAAAACCTTTTTGAAATTACAATACCCTTACATTGCGCCCTTACGCCAAACATTGTTAATGATACTATGCAAAATATATTCCTAATAATATCATTACTTTGTATATCTAAAACTATTTTCCCCAACAACCCTGCTTTACAAATGCAAGAAAATAATACCAGTGCAATAAAACGTTCATCAAAGGAGCTCGTTTACGTCATCAAAGCGGTTCGGTCTCGGTGTTGATCCATTTTTGGGTCAAGACTGCCGCTTAGGGCTGCCGCACGTGGAATAATATTGTGTTTACTCAGAGTTAAAATGGAACAAACCGCATTTATGAAATAACATTCAATGTTTTCGTTAGATTATTCTGTTTGCTTTGCAGATTTCCTTTGGCTTATTTCCATACGAATTTCAGAGAGTATTTATAAGGTTACAATAATTAATATTTCAGAACGGAATGTATTATAAAACTGAAATAAAAAGGGATAAATGCAGCTTGTCTGAATTCAACGCCACGGACCTATTATATTTCTCTTTTTTTTTTTGTTTTTATATTACAATAAATATAATCTTTCACATGTAGTCATTGTGTCATATAATGAATACTACTTTTTTATGTAATATATTTTTTAAACTGACTCCACCAAGTAACTACATCGTATCTGATAGAAAGCAGTGTTGTCCAAGACCGGGAACGACCGCTAAGGGACGAGAATCCATTGATCGACGCTGCTAGCACTCATATAACACGGCTGAAAGTCTCTAGGCATATGAAAAACTATAAGATAGTAGTTTTATCTCGTAAACCCGCGTGTGCTCGGGACTTTCCTCACTTTTCAGTAATGTGATTTAGAACAAGGACAGATTTAGATTTTTTTAAATGAAAATTGGCATGATCGCTGTTGTTGTAGGTATTTTTGTTTGTGTTGCTCTATGAATATTATTTAGATACGGTGTGGTGTGCTGAGCCAGAAGAAACATTTATTTTTAATTAAGGAGCTATAACAGCGGCACCCCTATAGAAGATACAAGCGGACATGAATTGTCAACAAGAATTACGTTTACGTTTGCGAATGTATTACATATATTCTTAAAATTTATGACATAGCTTACGTGTTTTGTAGTGATAACGGGCACTCAGATTCTACCTCAGATTGCATCCTGCGCTTACTTTGCAGTTCAGTATTTTAACAAATTTTCAGATATTAAACCTTTAAAGATTTTTGTAGATGTAGAAATATAAAATGACATATACATATAACAAATATAAACATAAAACAAATACAAAGGGAAAAAATCATACAGAGAGGTCTTTGAAAAAATTGGTGAAGCAAATAATGACAGTTAAAGTTTTTAAACAGTTTATTATTATTGTAATCATTTACTATTGACGGTTTTCTATATAATATATTTGTGTTTAACAATGCCTCTTAACTCATTTTTATTTTGTTTATTTTTTTATGTGGAAACTTTACTGGCTTGTGTATATTCTTTATGTAGTATGTCATTGTATTTATATTGCTGTATGATTCCCTATTTAAATTTAAAAAAAAATGCGCTTCAATAAATTTTGTTTTATTTAGCGTGAAGGCGTTATTCACGTTGTTTTTCAGGGTTTAGACCTTGAACTCCAAGTGTCTCCACTCATAAATGCTTGCCGTAACGTTTTTCAACATTGTGTCATGTATTTACAAAATATTTTCGGTTATACTTTAGAGGCCAAAAAAATTAGTTTAACTTTTTTAGCATAAATTTCTTCAATAATGTTCTTTATAAAACGTGTCAGCCCTAATAGCAATATCGGTCAAGTTGGGTACGTAATCCAAACATTGAAACACAGAGTTGAAACAATAGTTTTAATTAAATGATTTCTGCGTTTTCCCGAATGGATGTCTACATTTTTTATACATATAACATTTATACATTCATGGGCGCCCAACATAGCGACATCGCAAGAGAAAATAAAGAGACAAGGTACACAAAATTGAATATATTAATGCTCGATTACAATATAACACGGCAGCGGCATGCTCAATATTCAATATGTAATACTATAGTTTACAATAAAGATAATAAAATCACAATTAAAACCCAAAAAAAAGACATATATAAACACAACATAATATAAATACAGCACTATAATTACAAATGCATAATAGATAAAAACTATGCTGCAAAAAAGCCGACCCACCCAGTTGTAAAAGTATAATAAGAGAAACAGTTAAATATCAATTATTATATTGTGATAGTACGTTGTACTGCTTACAGTTCCTCGATATAATGGAACACTGGCCGATATTAGTTTTAAAGAATTGTATGCAAATAAAACGAACGCCTTTTTCTGTGAAAACGAGATAGATTATCACGATATATTAGGTCCTTACATATGAAATTGGCGTTTTTCGTACTGGCCACTTTAATCACAAATTTCTCCTCTTTGGTAAGGAATTCCAAATTCAAATTTGTACAGCTATAGACTCATGTATTTGTGCTTCGATGATCGTCATTCATTTGTTTTTTTCTTCTGTTTTTTTCTGTTTGCGTCACTCATTTTACAAAATGGAAAACTTAAAATATCGCATTATTTACGAGTACGAGTTCCGCCGTGGCACTAGTGCTGCGGAAACAACTCGAAGGGTGAATGATGTGTATGGCGGTCGTGTTGCAAAAGAAAACACAGTTCGTTTTTGGTTCCAACGTTTTCGTTCTGGAAATTTCGACCTGCAGAACAAGCCCCGTGGACGGCCTGAGACTCAAGTTGATAATGAAGAGTTGAAGGCTATTGTGGAAGCGGATCCATCGCAAACCACGTCCGAGTTAGCAGCAGGCTGCGATGTTAGTGATAAAACTGTTTTAATTCACTTGAAGCAAATTGGGAAGATTAAAAAGCTTGAAAGGTGGGTACCTTACGAATTGACTGAAGCAAACCGGCAAACGCGCGTCGACTGCTGCGTTACATTACTAAACCGGCACAATAATGAAGGTATTTTAAACCGAATCATTACCTGTGATGAAAAATGGGTTCTTTACAATAATCGGAAGCGCTCAGCGCAATGGTTGGATCCTGGCCAGCCAGTCAAATCCTGCCCTAAGCGAAAATTAACCCCAAAAAAGTTACTTGTAAGCGTTTGGTGGACTAGTGCCGGTATTGTTCATTACAGTTTTCTCAAATCTGGCCAGACTATTACGGCTGATGTCTATTGTCAGCAATTGCAAACCATGATGGAAAAGCTAGCGGCTAAACAACCTAGGCTGGTCAATCGCTCCACGCCACTGCTGCTTCACGACAACGCTAGACCACACACTGCGCAACAGACGGCTACTAAATTAGAAGAGCTTCAATTGGAAAGTCTAAGACATCCTCCGTACTCCCCGGACCTTGCTCCAACAGATTACCATTTTTTTCGAAATTTGGATAACTTCTTGCAAGGGAAAAAATTCAACTCCGATGGGGCAGTCCAAATCGCCTTCAAAGATTTTATTGATTCCCGTCCGACTGGTTTTTTTAGTAAAGGGATCAATGAACTACCTATGAGATGGCAAAAGTGCATAGAAAATAATGGTTCATACTTTGATTAATTAAATATATTATATTAAAAAATATTCGACTTTTTGTTCCTCCCATACAAAACGCCAATTTCATATGTAAGGACCTAATATTTAGCGTGATGATATTTTGTTATTCAATTGAAAAAAATGTGTAAATTATGTGTTATTCGTGTCAACTTCATTAGGAATACAGTAAAAGAGAAAACACTGGAATGCAATTACCACCTTGATACCAGAATAAGGCTCTGCGAAATGTGATTAAAACCTTACAAGGGAACTTGCAAACATCAAAGGGAACATTTATAGAAGACATAAAAGTGTGTTACTATTATGCTGGTTAAAATGAAATAACGTGTAGAGAAGTTTAATTTAAATTAATCATTATTAAAAGCTAAGTAACATACATTGGTATAAAAAAAATGATTTTTAAGCAAAGCATTTATAATAATAATATATCGTGACGCAATATTCTTTTCGGGCTGAGCAGAGATGCATTAGTGACTGTACCCGCCGGGCAGTAGACTTGGGGGAGTCTGCTGCCCGGATGAGAGGGAGGCGGTGCACGGTGTCCAGCGCGTCGCCTGGGAGAGAGGTTTTGGAGGGGTGGGCTTTAATCCTTCCCCTCCCAGAGAGGTGGCTTTTTGTTCCCGGGGCGTCTGGATGAATTTGGCTTCCCAGTCCCAGGTGGAGCAATCACAGGGACACCCCAGGGGTTTTTAATCAGTAGGAGTCTGACACACCGGTGTCATTGCCCTCACTGCGTTCCTGATGGTCCTATGCAGGATTTTCCCCCAGGATACAAAAAAAAGTGACTGTACCCACTTATCTGACTTGAGGGAGTGTGTCGCCAAAAAAGGTGCGAGCGGCACGCGATGTGTTTCCGTGTACTGCTCCAAAATCGCAGATGCAAGAGAGGGGTGGCACTTTACACCACCCCTCTTCAAGCAATTAGAGGTCTTACGAAGCCCACAAGCCTAGCCGGTTATCGAGGATGAGGCTCCAGTCGTACCCTCGATCCCGGTAGGTGGAAGGTAGAACATCCCGGGGGCTTTAGTCTGTGCGAGTCCGACAAAGCGCGGGGTGGCCCTGACCTCCCACTGACGGTCCATAAGAGATCTCCCCGGGTTAAACAAAAGTGACTGTATCCACTATGCACTTATCCGTATTTAATCTAGAATTATGGACCAACATAGAAGTATTTGTAGGAATTCGAACCTAAGACCATTTGCGTTGCTGCTACAATGGATGTCCCCTTGTCCACTAGGCCAGAGCAGCAAATTATTTAGTATTTTGTAATCGCCTTTGCGTCTTTTATTACCAATACTTTTTTCGGCAGGACTAAACAGAATAACAGTGATGTATACACACTCATTAGATTCATTCCACGACACCTGCCGCGGTGTTGACGGCGTCATCAACCAGAATGACAGTTCAGTCAACCGGTATGTTTACACTCCCAAACGGAGTTCCACTCCGACGTAGCTTTGAGTTTCTTTCGGCATTTCTTCTCAAGGTTCGCTTCTGAAACGCTTGTAGGTATCTTAGATTGTTTTCCTACTTAGCCACCCAAGCCGAGGTTCATATCTACTGGTTTGCCCTTGCGTTGCTACCCAACGCAAAAAATTACTGGCTGAGCCTTAAGAGCTCGTCCTTTAGCCCGGTGAATTTTTAAGGCCTTTCCCGGGCCATTTTGTCTTGCTGGAAAAAAAACAGGACTAAATGCTGCTGGTCGGGATTAGCCTATAGAACTTCACCAGGCGAGATGGTTATAAATAACTCTTCAAGAACTATCCATCAGGCGCTGTAAAATACATATATACCGCCGCTTTGTCATCCAGGCAGTAGTCTACTGTCCAGAACACTCACACCTTGCCTTTTGAGGCTTTTAATGTGTGTGGGGTTTCTAAGTCACAAAAACCGTCAAGTGACGTGTCTTCGAACTATGTAACGCCTTGCTTCGTATTTGATATACAAAGTGAAAAGTTATCCATTACTTAACTCTCCCGTGGCATCTGGCTATGGAATCATCTTCCCGTAAGTGTCTCCTTCCTCCTATGATATTGGGTTATTTAAAAGAAGTGTGAAGTGATTTTTGAACAGGTTGGCATGGTTACGGTCACTACTGTCGAATAGCCTCCGGATTTTTGATTATTTTATTTTATTATAGACTGTACTATGCTTAAAATCAGATGCAACGTAGTAACTCCTTAAAAATATACATATTTTATACTAGAGCAACAATGTGACTACCTAAAAATGAGCTAGTGTAAAATATGTATATTTTTAACATTATTCTCTAGTGCTGTTTTCTAAGCTTTTGTTTATAACTTGTTGAGAATTAAAAGATCAAAGATCTCTAAGTACAGACAGATGCCAGATAAAAAAAGATTACCAGATATATTGATATTAGAGTGATACTTTAGTCGAACCGCGACATAGGTATCGCGACCGTGGAATTAACTGTGATAGGTACAGGTCTTGATTAGGTAATATGTGTTTAGCCATTACTGTTAGGTAATATGAGCATTGTTTTGAGAGGTATTTTAAGAGTTAAGAAAATAATTAACTACAGAAATTTGAACAGTTTTGATGTTTGATTGTTTAAAAAATGCGTTTCAGCTATACAAAACAAGATTTTGTTGAGGATAAAATCACCCTAAGATCGTTATAAAAAGGATATATATATATATATATATATATATATACCATACATAACAAAATTCACATCCCGGCTAGGACTAAGAAGTTCTCTAACTCTTACTTTTGCCAAATTGGTGGGCTGTGGAATGGTTTTCCGGCAAGAGTGTGTCTATCGGCCTATGATATTGGGTCGTTTAAACGAAGCGTGAAGAGATTTTTAAGCAGGCCGGCATGATTGCAACGGCTATCGACGGTTTTTTTTTCTGTTGGTGGTCGTTTTCGTACTGCACCATGCTTTCCATTAGGTATGGTGTCGTCATTGAACCGTGTCAGTTTAAAAAAAAACTTTTCCATGAACATAATGCTAATAATACAAATCTAGGTCTTCAGACCGATAAACAGGATGTTCCGTATTCGAATTTATGTGCGGGTAACTTTCGACAGCTCTGGCAACACCGTACGGGTTGTCAATTGAGTTTTGCTCTCGCTCGAACCGATCCGCCGAGTAACGACAAAAGACATACAAATATTCCTAAATTCAACAAATTATCCGATTCCAAAGTATATAAGTGTGCTTGGAAGATCCTCAAAGACACCAGTATCCTGGAGGAGAAGCAGGGGCCCCTGAGGAGTTGGCGAACTGATGATCGCGGTAAGTGAGACTCTTTAGGCAGCCCGTGCCACTTGCGGAGCTATCGAAGTACCGTACACAGGATATGTAGCCTATTTAATAGTATAAATGCTCAACTTTGTACTGATGTTTTCCATAATTTTCTTCCCATATTCACAAAAACATTATACTCTCACTATCAGGCCATATACTCATAAAATGCATATTAATCTCATTTTGTTTGTTTGTATTACTTTTTTTATTATTTATAACATTTTTTTTATTTAATAACTTTTTGTTCTTTTACTTTTATTTACTAACTTTTTTTAATTAATAGCATAAGATTTGTGCTTTTGTTATAAGTTAGTATATGAAAACAATATCATATCGTCTTCGTCGTCGTCGATCTAATAAGTATTAAAAAAAAAATTAAAAAATTATTTATTCGACAAACAACTACAAGCAGCACATTAAAAATCAGCTGACACCCAAATTAGGACACCCAAATTAGGACACCCTGTATCTGTATCCTGTATTGACAAATTTTTTTTTTCCAGGGATGAAGTCATTAAACTTACTCAAACTCGAGATTTCGAATGTAATTTGAACTTGATATCTCCACGCAAATCTTTGACTGACAGAAAATGATTTAATTTAAGGGTTTCTTGTTCGTTTTAAGGAACAGAACACTAAAAAATAATGAAACGCATGCTTCATAAAATATCACTACTCAATGGAAATGTAGATAAGCAGAATTTCTAAAGCGTACCACATCTTCATGAACTGCTAGATAAGATACAAGATTTCATTACGAATATGATGGACACGTTACTTTTTTATCAGATGTCGATAACGGCACTCGGAGAAAACAATATTTGCTTATAAAATTGCTTATTCAAACAAAACAACAAATCGTTTGTATATTTTACCCCAAACAAGAAGAATGGTTGTTAATTCATCTTAATAATGATAAATTTACACATTCTATTTTTTTTTAACATAATATGACTATGTTAGGTAAAATCACACTGCGATTAAAATAGTACGTAAGTATATTCGCGCGAATTAAATTCCATGTATTTATCCTAAAATCAGCTTTGAACGCAGCGGTTGTGTTCTTAATTTCCCTCATTGAAGAGTTGCTGATTTGTCGGTGTTGTGGCATCCTAGGCATGTTTTCCTTGTTTTTGGGTTGGTGTTAAGTCTAGGCAGCAACAAGATGCCCGGATGTCACTCTGACGTAGCCCTGAGTTTCTTTCGGCATTTCTTCTCAATATAGTCGCTTCCGAAAGGCTGGTAGATCACCGTTAGGTTCGTTTTTCAACTGGCCGACCGCCTAAGTCGAGGTCCGTATCCACAGGGGGCCCTTGCGTGGCCGCCCAATCCATAAATTTGCTGGCTGAGCGCCTTCCCCGTTCGCCCACCAAGCCCGGTTTAGTGTGAAAGCCTTTACAGGCCGTGCAATAATTACACTCAGAAAAAAATGCCCGGACTACAGAGTACCGCGCGGAATTGGTGATTCTAATCATGGCGTGGAATGGAGTGCGCGTCGAATGTGTCGTTGGTTTTGACGTTAATCAGAAACTAATGAATATAAAAATTACTAGCGACGGGCTTAAGAGAACGAAAAACTTATTATTAACAAACATTATCGAAGAATTTTTAATCTGCAATGCGTGTATTTGTATGTGTTGCTGTCACAAAATATGCGGAAGATTTTCAAGCAGTATTTTTCTGCAGTGCGGGTACCGTCCAGTAAGAGACCCGATTTCAGTAATTCCTAAAAGCGGATCTACCCTTACATTACAAGGTTTAAAATGTTAAAACAGAAACTTATTGGATTACTAGGAATATTTTAAGAATTTACTTCTGTCAATGAAGGTAGTGAGTACAAGTGGCAAAATAACACATAAATGTTCTTTAAATATTTGGAAATGTTCAAAGTACGACTATGATACTGAGGAACAATAAACAAAAAATTTATTATAATCCAACAAATCTTTGATACTTCGTATATTTTCTTAAGGAACTGCGAATGTAAAAGACTTGATTTTGTGACTTGCAAAGTATACATTAAAAAAAAATTGTTACCTAAAATATATTTCTAAGAGTCTTTAGATGGATAGAAGATATTTTTAGGGAGATTTTTCAACCGAGGTTTACAAATAATCTGCTGTCACTAGGATGCACGCTGTGAATTGACGACGCTCGGACGTGGTCCGTTTGAAGATTCCGTCTTCGCACGCTTTCCGCACTCATCTATAATCTTTACACGCGTGAAAAACGATCTGCATCCGTGCCTAAAGTGTATGAGTGACAAATCTGGGTGTGCACACGTCTGTGATGTCATTGAATATAGCGAGTGTTCATGTGTTATAAAATGCGCCCTAAAATATGCCCATTATCGTAATCAGTGACATAATAAATGACTACTTTGTACAGTTTTCTTATTTAGTTATATAAACTATATCCATATAACTAAAAAAATATACAAAATTATAAGGTTTCGTTGTGCAGGGCATTTGTTGAGTAGATAAGATGTGGACTTAAAAAAGCTAGTTCCCTGAAGGATTAATGACTGCAAAAGCAAAATGGTTCAAACTTTGATGGTTGGCCGGGGCTGAAGGGGACTCAAAAAAAAGAAAAATAAAGCCGGGCAATAGGCTTGAAGGAGTCGGATGCCCGGATGAGAGGAAGGCGGTGCGCAATATCAGGCGCGCCGCTTGAGAGAGATGTTTTGAAAGGCTGGGCTTCTTACTCCTACCCCTCCCAGAGAGGCAGTCTCAACAAGGCTTTTCGATCCTCGGGCGTTTGGATGGATTTGTTTTCCCAGGGCCCGGTTGGAGTGGGACATCCGGGGGTTTATCGTCAGTAGGAGTTTGACACACCGCGGTCGCTGCGGTCCTGATGGTGCTATGCAGGATTTTCACCAAAAAATGACTAAAAAAACCTACACCTAACTAAAAGCAAATACACACATTCACCTAGCCCCAAACTAAGCGTAAGCTTGTTCTGTGGTGCACCAGACAGATATATATACATATACAGGTTGATTTTATAGACGAAGGAGATATTCGGCATTCGATTCTAATTTCAAATTTATAGAAATTGTGATATCTTAATATTTCCATTAAAACAAAGTAATTTATAGTCACCATATTAAGAGGCAACGACACTCATTATAGAATAAATAACAATTAATTATTAAGTAAGTATTTTGTCTCTCCTAAGTCAGGATAAAGGACGAAAGGGTAACGAGTCAATTACCTGTTTACCTAAAATTACGTAAAAGGAATTTTATCTACATACCATTCAATCGTGCACCACACGCGCTGCGGTGTCCAAACTTTTTACGGATCAATTCGCATTTGTTCCTCAATGTTTCTTTCTGATTTGTTAAGGAATATTGTTATTTACATTTTCATTAGTTATAAGAAGGTACAAATTATTGCATTCTGAAATATCCTGTAATATTGTATCAATATATATAAATATATATACATATATCTGGATCTCACTGCAAAGCTATCTGCTCATGACAGTAATGTTTACAGGTACCGGGATTCAAAACTGTGACATATTATGCAGAGTAAGGCTAATGGAAGTTTTATGCAGTTAATGCAACGTAAGGTTATTTACAGTTCAATGCACGATATCTAGGTCGAGCGCATTGTATATAAAGCACGACAAATTAATAATAAATGAGATATGAATTAAGAACTGCCTTTGAATCACTAGTCTCCCCTAGCGGTAAAGACAAGCCTCCCACAAACGGTAGAGGCATCCACCACAAGCGGTGACTAATCCTCCTACGACAGGCGGTGACCCTCATGTCGCGTACCTCCGCAGTTGTTGACAATACAGCTGGAGCCTCATCCTACACATTTGTCACGTCCAGAGTGTCCCCACACGATGACTCCACGAAATTAATACGGGATTCGGAACTCAAAAACCGCAGTAAGTTGGAGAAAACTGAACCAGGCCAAGATTAACCCGCGACTGTAGAGTCTGAGACGATAATTATGATTTAGTAAAATGCTCCATGCTCTCGTTGCGTGCGCAGCAATGGGTGGCAGGCTTAAATTACGACAACGATTAAAACAGAAGTTCTGCTGAAGTACATAAATCGAAATGTGACTTGAAAGGTTTTACACCAGCGCATGAAACATTTACGGCCAATACAATCTAAAAATAATGGTTGAAAGAATTGCCAGGCGTAAACGTAGCTATAAAAAGTCCCAGGTGCTGTAAACATTACGTGTATGCAAGCTGTTGCTTATATAGTACGCCTGCCCTGGACAGGGTTAGAGCAAAATCCGAGCATAGACCAATTTCTGGATGAAGCTGGACATTGAAAATAAATGGAATACGATTTTTTTTAACTTTTATTGTTAACTAGGCTAACGGCCTCCCTTATGATAAGTGATTACTTTCGCCAAAAGACCACTGCGACATAAAGAGCATTGTTATTAACCAACCAAGGACGTTATTCACTGCCCTCTTGAAGAACCCAATGTCATCAAATGTCATGGCTCTGTGAGGTAACTGTACCCGGCAGCCAATTCCACAACTCAAAACTGCGCGACAAAAATATTTTAAATGACCGCTACGTTGTCGGGGTTTTCTAAGATAAATAAGGCTACAGAGTATCTATTTTCCGAGTTTCCGAATTGCGTTGTTCTTAGATATGTATGAGGGTGGTTCTAATATGATGGAGACAAACGCTGTAGATGGCGCGCATGTATGTTTTGAAGGTCGTGGTTTGAGGACGTGATAGCTGGGTCCCTTACGAACAGTTTGGCATAGTTTTCATCGGGAGCGCATGTTTCACGCGCGTGCTATGACCATAAGTGAACGTCAAGTGAAGACCGCCGTCTCGCAACGTATTGTCATTCATTTTTTAGTGTGGGAAGGCGCTAAAACACCGGAATTTTTCTGCGTTTGTAGTCTGGTAGAGGAGTTCGTGCGCTCATGGCTTTCCGAATTGTCCAAGGAATTGTTTAATACTGGCATCAAAAATCTTCCGGAAAGGTGGACAACATGCGTAACTAGTGAGGGGAATTAGCTAGAAAACTGAATTTTATTTCGATAATAAATAAACATTTCTGAGTATTTGTCTCGATCATATTTGAACCACCCTCGTATTTGAACGTATTCGTTTTAGACATAGTGCGTACGAGCCCTAGCCGGTATAAATCCAAGGATATCGCTTGTTTATCTCCATTCATATCTTAAGTGACGTACAACCGTCAAGATCAGACGCAGTAATCAGATAATTGTAGGGACGAGCGGTTGAAGACTAAACTGGAACGATGGTGACAGACTCCAGAATGATGTGGCTTCTTACATCTTAAAAAACCAGTGGCGTACATCTCTTAAAAACATAAAAAAGCATTATCTTGTTCTTCTTGGACATTTGATATATATATTCACTTAAAATATGGCCAAATTTGTATTCTGAGACTCCTATTCTAGTAATTGCAAGATTTAAGTAAATATATTTATTAAATTTCAAAGTATAACAAAGAAAAGCTCTTTATACTTGTATAATATACACGCCACTGATAAATACTATTATAGTATAGTTTTCTAGAACTTTCGTTTGTTTTCTGGCTAAATAGTGGCTTCACCGTGACTGGTACACCTTGTTCATTATAAAAAGTACCTTATAACAATTCTTGAACTTAAATTTCCATATTTAGTATAAACAGCGAAAATAAATAATTATCAAATGGAGTGCTAAAAGAACTAGAATCAAAATAAAAGATTAAGTAATCATTTTACAAACAAACCTAACCTATTCTTGGCTGATTTTGTAGACGTAACTGTGAGTTTGCTTACACCTTACTAAAACATTACAATTTATATTACTCAAAGAATGTCAAAGGATTTGGTAAGTCACCGATTTTGTCAACATGGACTTGCTCTGTTAATACTATGGTTATACTCAAGTTCCTATTATATATTCAGTTTTTGTCATAACTAATTTATTTTTTGAGAAATTTGCTAAATCGTCTATAAATATCAGACTTAGTCTGTCAAAAGGGACTTCGTAAAATTAACAAGGTATAGTATATGTGGTCCAGGAAAGATGGTGGATATCAATGAAGGAGAGTTCAAAGATGATAGCTGTCGTCACGCGTTCTAAATACGGCTTCACGTTTCTGGTTGTCGAAGTCGTTCTTAGACTTCATTGTACTTTTCATCAGATGCGATCTTTTCTTTTTCGACATGACTACTTTAGCGGCCGTGATAGGCCTTCACAATTAAACCGGGCGAGAGAGTGAACATTAAGCTCAGCTAGAAAATTTATGAGACGGATGGCAAAGAAAGGGCGAGGTGCCGTTTGGGCCGCCAGCCAAAATACGAAACCTAACAGTGATTTGGGAGTCGAAGCTGCTCGCGTCCGTAGGCTTTAACCTAGTTTCCCTACACGTGACTCCTGGGTGGTGCTAAACGAGCAGCAGCGAGGTAGTAGGGCGTCGGTGCCCGTCTGGATCGCAACCACAGTACATGGGTGTAAAGCCCGTCATGGTGACCAATTTCGGCTTGTCGCGTTTCGGGATCAGCTTGTGTATATCCAGTAGCTCATATACCTAGAGACCTTCAGTCGTGGTATATGTGGGCCGACATGACGATGTAGACTATCAGTGGATTATCATCCTTTGATAGTCGCTTTCGTTTTTAGACTACGCTGTACTTACCATCAGGTACTCTATAGTCACTATGTCGAGCCAGTATAAAAAAAATCTACCAGCGTTTTGGAAGCGACTACCTTGAGAAGAAACGCTGAAAGAAACTTAAGGCTGCGTCGGAGTGGAACTGCGACTCGGAGCGTAAACGCACCGGTTACCGGCTGTTGAAGTTGTGATGTATTTAATTTATTCAGTTATTATAAAAACTGAATGGTCTAGGTGTATGAATAGCTGAAATAAAGATATACGAAAATAAACCTTCAAAGGAATAAATTAAGAGATTACTGTTTGAAAATAATTATAATAATAAAGATAAATAATTCATGAAGGGACCAATGAATGTCAAAGAAGCGAAAGAGGTTTGCAGTTATAGTGAGAAGTGAGGTTCCAATCTTTACCTACCCTTAATAGGAATGTGACAAAATGATAAATAGATAGATAAATATTGTATCGTCACGCTATATCCCTTTCCAGGTGAGCAGAGATATATTAGTAATAATAATAATAATAATAAGTTTTTCCTTCAACGGTAAGCATTTGGTGCCTAAATTCGCACGTAATCTGGAAAAACTCCAGAGATACGTTCCGGGATTCGAGCCTACGAAAATACGCAGCGCCGCGACATTTATGTCGGTTCTTTATAAGCTAGACTACAACATCCACTATGAAAATAATTGACAATAATTCAACAGTTAATATTAAGTAAATAAAATATGGAGGCAGAACAATTCCTATTAGAACAAATGTTGAATCGTCAGGTACTTTTTTCATCGATCCTCGTGTAAAAAGCAAAGAAAGATTATTTAATTCAACACTAAACCTGGATCTTGTTCACGTACCGTCATAAATTCAGCGGAAAGTCAGCAATAATTCTATTAACCCTCCGCCGCTGTGGCTTCGGACCGAAACGAGGCCCCAAGGGACTTAAGGCCAAGGAATTTTTTCACTAACATTCATTCATTGATGGTTTACAGCGTCTTTGTATACGTAAAAATTAGACTTAGGGCAATTCTCATGAATACTTTCAAACTTAAGCCATCGTTCGTAATCTACATTTCATAGTATAAAAAAGGGCAAGTGTGAGTCACACTTTCACACCCAAGGTTTCGTAGAAACGTAGAAATATACGAAAAATGTATCACATTTTGTGAATGTACTGCAAATAATGATCCTTTTTTTGTTTACCCAGTGGAAACCCATTATGGGACGACAGGGAGACAGTAAGGGCTGCCCCCCAGTGTGCCAGACTTACTGATTATTCCACCGGGGTATTCCTCCATTCACAAGGTGCGCCGGGCTACAGGGTAGAACAGGCTGAGCCCTTAGACTGCGGCCCGGGCAAATAATTGTCATTTAAAAATTAATTACGGTACTTTGGACGGGAACACCTTTTTCATTTATTATTACGTATTATACCTTTCTACCATTTAATTTGTGTTTATGAAAGAATATTTAAAAAAAAATCATCATAGTGACTCGCTTTGCCCTGTGGCGTTTCGGGATGAGCTTATGTATATCCAGTAACTCATATAGGTACTTAGAGAGAGCCCTTCAGTCGAGGTATATGTGGGCTGACATGGCGAATGAGTGTATCAATGGATTTTCATCCTTTGATGGTCGCTTTCGTTTTTGGGCTACACTGTACTTACCATCAGGTGTAATGTAGTTACTATGTCGAGCCAGAGTAAAAAAAGTTATTCCAAATATTCATTCCAGCTCTTTTCTGTAGACCCTGCTTTCTAGAGCTGTAGTATATTTATTTCATTGAGAATTTAAAACTGCTAGTAAAAGCCTGTATAAAGAAACTAATTTTGGCTTTATTCTATATATATATATATATAAATGGAAATACAGCTTGACCTTTTAATGGTATGTAAATTTTAAAAGGAAAGAGTGAATATTACGTTTGGAAAATACTATATCATGTATAGAAAAATATGAACTTATTTGCTACCGTAATGTGGTTTAAGCAGGAAAATATAATATATTTTAACAAGATAATAAATTGTACTTTAACCTGATGGTACATTTGTTAATGGAATGTGTCCGATCTGAATCTGTGAGAGAGGCGTTTGTGAATGTCTTTGCTCTGAACAGACTTGACGTTGGGATGTTTAACAAAATCTTAACAGAACTATTATCTGATGAGGCGTCTGGCCTGTGCAGATCAATGGCCCCATATGTAATATGTTAGGTATTTCTGTATTAGGGTACGACGGGGCTGACATACGTACACACGTAAAAGTCCCTTAAATAAATAGAATAAAAAAAAGCTGATGGTATATGGTAAGCATAATTCATTTGCTTTATAAAAATAAAATGATTGTCAAAATAAAAATAAATTTCATCTAATCCTCTTAATTAAATTTCCCTAGGTCCCTTTTGAAGTAGGAAGGGTCATAACGTTTGTGCCAATGCGACGGCAGTTATAAGGTTAAAACACAAGTGAAGCCATATACAAAATATAGCTCGAGGCGGGCTGGTCCCCGGGGGTCGGAGTAACCAACGAATGAAGGTAATTTAGAATTTATTGGCCAATTTGTTGGTTGATCGATTGCTTCATATAAAATGGTCAAACTTTACTTTGTATCCAGGTATGTTTTACGAGAGATAACCGAAAATTTCAGCCACCGTATCGCAACCTATATAAAACAAAATTGCTTAGCGATATGATGTATAGGATCGGAGCTTACATAAAAGGCCTGCATGCCAGACCCTGTCAAATGCCTTGGAAATATCCAGGGAGACAGCCAAAGTCTCCCCATGGCCTTCAATCGCTTCACCCCAATAATGAGTGGCATACACTAAAAGATCCCCAGTAGATCGTTTATTCCGGAAACCGTACTGACGATCACTGAGGATATCGTTTTGTTCCAGGTATGCTAGGAGCTGTTTATTAATTAAGCGCTCCATAACTTTGCAAAAGATTGAGGTAATAACGATTGGGCGATAGTTCGCAGGGTCGGCACGATTACCCTTTTTCGGAACAGGTTGAACATTCGCAAGCTTCCAAGACCTTGGAACCAGGCCGGTCTGCAGAGAGAGGCGAAACAGACGCGTCATAATAAGACATATGGAATAATAATTACATAGTGTTTTACTTCACCTCTTCACACTTCACTCAAGTGCGGATTGCAACTATAAGTACCCGTGACGCTTGCTCATCCGCGACTCCCCTAGGATGTAAGGAAATAGGTTAGGGTACAATGGGGCTGATATATTCGCCTGAATAAAAGCCCCTAAACAAAAACTATAAGTACCCAACAGTGACGTGCATAGGGTATTAGAGTATTAGGGTATAGGTCAGGGTAGGCAGATTTTGACCTGTCACTGCCGGCACTTGCTCGCGCGATGGTCGGTAGTGACAGGGCGTGGCAGGCGGTCCTCTCCTTCACGGAGACGACAATGCAGGTGAAGGAGGCGGCGGAGCGGGATCGGGAGGCTATATCCATCCCCGACAACCCAATCCGCCGCCCAACTCGGACTGGACGCCGGAGGAGGGCCTACGCCAACGGCCTTCCTCCGTGACACGGACATACGCCGGGCGGCGCGCTTTGAGGGAGTGCGTCGCCCAGATCCTGGCGTGAGCGGTGTGCGATGTGTTCCCGCACACCGCTCTGATGACAACTTCAAGGAGAAGAGGGGGGGTGGCCCTCTACACCACTCTCCCCGAAATGTGTTAGGTGCACGCGGGGGGCGACGGCTATTTAACCGTCCCCCCGCCTAGTAGGTGAGGCCCGAACAAGGCCGGACGTCGCCGGATGCCGAGGAAGATGGCTCGGCTTTGCCCTTAGCATCCAGCAGACGAGAGAAGGAACACCCCGGTGGTTTTAGTCGGGGCAGGTCCGACACACCGGGGGAGCGGCCCTCACCGCTCCCCTGAAGGTCCGTAGGGATTTCCACCGGATTAACAAAAAAAAAAGGGTAGGCAGATTCACATAATGAATTTGAATATTATATAACGACAATAAATATTATATTACTCTCACAGTGAAGATAGATGGCGTGAAAATAGAATAGGTATAAATATAAAAGATATCCTTTTTTTTTTCGATTAAATAAAAAAAATAATTTCAGACTTTTTTTACACTGATATGGCAGAGTGACTACACCAAACCTGATGGTAAGCATGGTGCAGTCCAAACAATGCCAACGACTTTCAAAAGGTAAGAAAAAACCCATCGGTAGTCGCAAAGATCATGCCGGCCTGCATAAATATCTCTTCACGCTACGCTTAAAAGTCTTAAGACTTATATATCGTATGGGCATGCAATGCTTTCATGCATGTATGGAATGAACGCTACTGGTACCCAACATAGAGCGTTGTTTACATAGCGTTTCTGCGGATGGTTGGCGAAGGGCGCTCTTTCTATTGAAGAACTTATTACAATCATTAACATTCCTCGTAATTTTTTGCAATGTGTTACAATGCATGCTCGCCCGATCAACTGTATCAATTATATAAAACCCAGGTTAAGCCTTGTATGGAACACTGTTCGCATCTCTTGGACGGTTCTGCCCAGTACTTACTCGACGTCCTGGAAAGGTTGCAGCGTAGGGCTGTCCGCATAGTGAACGACTTAGACTTTTCTGAGCATCTTGAACCGCTCCAGTTGCGAAGAAGTGTTGCCTCATTGAGCGTTTTCTACCGTCTGAATCATGGCCAGTGTTCTGGAAAGCTATTTAACCTTGTTCCACCCTATCGCATCCATAGCAGAGCCACGCGCGTTGGTCTACGGAGTGACAGCAATTCAGTAACTCACATCCCGACTAGGAATAAGAAGCTTTCTAACTCTTACTATTGCCGAGTTGTCGGGCTGTGGAATGGTCTTCCGGCGAGCGTGTTTCCTTCGTCCTATCATATTGGGTCCTTTAAGCGAAGCGTGAAGAGATATTTGTGCGGGCCGCCATGATCGCTGCGGATTGCGATGGTTTTTTTGCTGTCGATAGTCGTTGTAATTTTTTGACTGTACCAAGCTTACCATCGGGGGTGGTATGGCTATTGTGCTATGTAAGGACTAAAAAAGGTTTAAATATAGCCAGGTTTATGAAGATGGAACGGGTTTTATTGAAAGTGTTGTAAGTTGTCGTTAAAGGCGAGTCAAACACAGTAGATTGTAGGTTTTCTGTTCATCTTCTGAATATATTCGTCTTAAACAGGGCTATGATTTAATAATAATACAAATATATTTTCACGATTCATTTAAAGGAACCAATATTTTAGAACGGTGGGAATACGCTCGCCGAAAGACCATTCTACAGCTAAAGATTCGGCAAAACTAAAATTTAGAGAACTTAGTCCTGAAATGGCTACTTCGGAACATAATAATAATTGTAGTATTTGTTTTTATTCGAAAGTGGTCGTTAAATTTTTTGATTACCGTATCAAAATCATCTGACTTTTCATATTTTTTAAATTTAAATGTGGTATAGACATCGTACCCACTAGGTCCTATCAAATTTATCAACAAACTTGATTTTACATCTGAATCTTCCTTGTGTACACCTGAGGCTTTTAAAAACACCAAAAACTGTTTGTGCCATTTGCGCCACGCATCGGCGCGGCTGGCAGGTCCGCCTTCCAGGCATAATTCTGCTGGCGGTCTTGCATGCTCCATTGCAAACGTTACTATTGTGATATTTTACACAATTTCACCATTAACACAAACAATCAAACTTGCTGTAAACTATTTAAACTGATTTTTTATCATAAACCGTCTGCGCCATGTCATAATGAAAAGCGAGTTCGATTAAGACTGAATTTATTTATGTACCCACAACATTATTATAAAAATACTACAATAATAATATATCTTCACGCTATATCCCTGTCGGAGTCAGCAAAGATAAATTAGTGGCTGTATCCATTTTTGCGCTTTTACGTCGTGGCCAATGTGACCAGTAGCTCAGCTCATGACCGTTCTCAGAGGACACATGACCATTTTATTAGAGGTCATGCGGGCTTTGTCACGATGTTATCCTACACCAGTGAAAAACCTAGAGGTTCGTCCCGGGATTTAATAATGTAATTAAATATTATTAAGAATGAGGAAGAGGAATAAAACGACAATAGCATGTCATTCAATATAAAAAAACAACGTAATATTACAACGAAATCAAGATATATTACAAGAAACGAACGACTTTGTATTTTTTTGTTACGCGAATCCAGTCGCAGAGGGAGGTAATTAAATGTTAACTTGTAGTATATTTTGTTAGCAACAAACCGGTATATACAATTTACACAAATGCACAAGAGACAATTTTTTTTTTACACTAACGCGACATAATGACTGCAGAGTACCTGATGGTAAGTACAATGTAGTCTAAAGACGAAAGCGACTATCAAAGGATGATAATCCATTGATAGTCTACATCGTCATGTCGGCCCAAATATACCACGACTGAAGGTCTCTAGGTATATGAGTTACTAGATATACACAAGCTGATCCCGAAACGCGACAAGCCGAAACTGGTCACTATGACGGACTTTACACCCATGCACTGTGGTCGCGATCCAGACGGGCACCGACGCGCTACCACCTCGCTGCTGCTAGTTTAGCACCACCCAGGAGTCACGTGTAGGGAAACTAGGGTAAAGCCTACGGAAGCAAACAGCTTCGACTCCCAAAATTATCTTATATATAAAAATGAATCGCTAAATGTCTTGATAAGCGCGAAACTCGAGAACGGCTGAACCGATTTGGCTGATTTCTTTTTTGTTGTGTTTGTTGAAGTCTGGGGATGGTTATTACGGGGAGAAAAAATTAAAAAAATTGTCTGGGAAAGTCTAAAAACACCACTTTTCTATATTCTCATACAAAAGATTTGTTATAAGTCAATTTGAACTTTAATACCATACCATAAAGTTTAAATGTTAGTGGACGGGTTCCGGGAAGGCAAAACAATTGAGTGACGTATAAATATTAATGTCAATATTTGTCAATTTTTATACATATAGCATTAAGGCCAGGTCCTTCAAACAATTTTCAAAAAACAGCCGACGGGGAAGCTATTAACATTAAAAAAACAATGTGACTTTGTTTTAGAGAAATGGGGCAGAACAAGGACTGCCGGGACAGCTAGTTTATTATATTAATTAGTAATAAGCGTTAATTTAGAAAGGTGTAAGTGTGCATTGTTGCAATGTGTCCACGGGGAATTAAAATTCTTTGTGGACTCATTAAAGTTACGTATAATGAGATTGCGATTACCCTATAAATGTTGTCACAGCCTAAACCAAACAACAATAATGATAAGGCCTAAGTTGTACTATTAAATCTAGCTACTTAACAAATGTTCACTTCAATTTTGTAACGATTTCTAGGGCTTTAACAAACCCATTTAGATATTGTGGGCGCTTAACCTCAATAGCGGTCG
The DNA here is from genome assembly GCA_036320925.1 of Automeris io. Classification (NCBI taxonomy): domain Eukaryota; kingdom Metazoa; phylum Arthropoda; class Insecta; order Lepidoptera; family Saturniidae; genus Automeris; species Automeris io. The sequence continues at coordinate 10,116,949 of JAUDJH010000005.1, forward strand.
TAATATACCTCGCGGCACAAATACTTGATATAATATAGACGAATGGATACATAGATTGAACGAAATAATAAACAAGTATGGATTGAAGAATAAAAGATTTTCCAACAAGAGTGTTCTAAAAAGTCAAAACGCTATGCAAACACGAGTAGCAATGAATACAGCGGTTTTGGTGCCCACTTTGTTTTGCAGTGAGGCCTGGGTATGTCAGAAGAAGCTAAAAATGGAATTAATGCAAACGATATGCGATCTCTTCGTTCTATATGCGGAGTAACGCTTGCAGATCGCATTAGAAACTAAGAGATACACAGAATGGTTGGTTTGAAAGATAGTGTCATCGATAGCATGCACAAAATCATGTCTCGAGGGTTTGGGCACGTGGAGAGGATGAATGATGAACGGATGACAGAAAAGATATGCAATAAGAATGTGAGTGAAAGTAACAGCCGAGGCTGACCGAGATTTACCGACTCGGACCAAATGGTTCTGATGGAGGGTAATGTCAAAAATATGGAGAATCGGCGGGAGTACATGAAGGCATTAATTAATAGTAAGGAAGCGAAAGAGGTTTGCAAGAGTAGATAGAAGTAGTGTTCCATTCTCTCTACCTACCCCAATAGGGATTCGGCGTGATGGCAAATAGATAGAACAGACATATAGGCGTTTACACAGTGGATACGTTCAACTCTCTCCCTCGTTTGAACCTAAAATCAGTATTTGAAAAAAAAAAGTACAATATTCAGTAAAATTCGTTTATTTCCCAAATAATAATAAGTAATGGGACTCATCTACATTAAACACACTTAAATATAATTACGATTTACGATCTTTAGGATCCTAGCAATATTCTTTGTCTGTGGTCATTTTTAATTAATTGCAAAGTCATAATAATTACCGTCATTAAAGAGTCGTTTTACATGTAATAGACCAGTGATTAAGAAGGCCTACAAACGACCCTAAAATCAGTGGCGATATCGGGACAGTGGTGGGGAGAATTCTAAATCGTGCCCTAAATTACCTCGTGTATAGGCAAATTTACACGATTTTTATTATGATCCCCAAAACTACAATTATTTTCCCTAAACTCTAAAATAGCTTCGGGCGAGCTCGATTTAGGGACGATTGTCCTCACCACCGCAGTCCCGATATCGCCACTGATTTTAGTGCTGTGTGTAAGCCGTTTACCTCAGTAGATAGCTCATTTCGCTGTTTTGTTTTCCTAAGATTAATATTCGAAAATATGCAATCAACGATGACGAATGAATGGGGCAGTGATAAAATATTAAAAATGTAAGTAGACAACAAAGGAAACATTTGAGTATCATCGGCACGCTTTATTTTTACCCTGACTCGGCAATGACTACACACACGGCTGACGGTAAGCAAATGCTTTCCAAAAAACGTCTACAACTATCAACAGCAAAGGAAAACAATCGCAGTGATCATGCCGGCCTGCACAAATTTCTACACGCTTCGTTTAAACGACCCAATATCATAGGACGGTGGACACACGCTCGCCGGATGACCGTTCCACATCTCAACGTCAACAACAATGTCAATAAAGCACGTGGGGGTGTGGACCCCAACATTCTCGTTAATCTCGCAGTGAGTTGGAGATTCGCTGGGCTATTGGAAGACAATAAGGGTTCACTACACAAGTATTTTTTATTTCCATATATGTTTCACTTGAAATAAAGCATTATGTTATATTGACCGAACTCATGTATAATGTGTGAATATCATCCAAACGCCCTGGGAGCGAAAAGCCTTGTTTAGGCTGCTTTTCTGGGAAGGGCAGGATTAAGAGCCCACCCCTCCGAAACCTCTCTCTCAGGCGGCGCGCCGGACACTGCGCACCGCCTCCCTCTCATCCGGGCAACAGGCTCCCTTAAGTCTACTGCACGGCTATTGTCACCGGGGAATGTTGCGCTCGATTTGGCCGAACGCGACCAAACGCGATTAAAACAATAATTACATAAGTAACGATTAAGTAACATGATTTCCTCAAACATGAACTTGGCATTTGTAACTTCATTTAATAGGTACAATTAACATACAATGCTGCCTCGGTGTAATCAAACTCGATAAACTTGAGCCTTTGTCCTATTGGGCAACCAAACAAGGAAACTAAATTAATATTGATATTGTTTGTTTTAATTGAATTGACGTTAACAGTGTGTGATGAATACTAAATAGGGAAGCCGCTGTTGTCAGACATTAAGGCTAAGATTTATAGACGCTTCATCTTTAACAAAATACTGAATCTATAATAGGAACTTTTATATATGTAAAGTGTTCGCGAAGCTAAGTTCGAGTTGACGCAATCGGTGACTTACCATATCCTTTGACATACATTAAGTAATATAATCTGTAATGATTGACTAAAAGCAATGTAAAATCAAAATAGCGTCAATAAATTTTAGCCTTAGTACCCATATTCATGTATTATTACGAAACGGATTTTAATTTTAGTACAGTATTCAATGGTGCTTGAAGACGTATTCCAAGAATGGAAGATATGCGTTTGTAGTGGCCTAGCGAATAAGAGTCAAGTATTTATGCGTCGCACAAAAGGTCGTAGGTTGGTATCCCGGCACGTAAAACTAGGTTTTTCAAGATTAAGGACGGATTTAGGCACCACGTACTCACCGGTAAAGGAAAATATCGTGAGGGAACGCTCATGGCTACTAACAGAAATGTAGAGCGGTCAGCTGCGCTCCTGGTCTCGTTGGGCATAACATATAAGCGCGAAGTGGCTACAAGCACTAATATATATCTGCTCACCCCGAAAGCGATATTGCGATATAAAATAAGTGTTAATAAATTATCGGCTTAAAAAGTTCATAATTATTTTATGAGTCTTCATTCGGTATTCATCGAATAACAAAATACTTATTAAAAGCTTTTTGTAGTTCCCACAAACAAAGTTTGAGAATTTAAATAATAAAAATATTAATATTCTCTTAATTGCTGTAATGTTGATATCGATGCGTGTCTATAATAATATGTTGTTCCTCACAGGTCAATCAATTCATTGTAATTTATATCTAAGGAGCGATCTTTTAAAATGGGCGACTACCAAACTTTCTTGCCGGCTCTTCTCAGGAGACCTCCCACTTTCCGAACCGGTGGAAGATTCTTGTAATTGACGATTTATGACATACGGAGTTGAGATGTGGACACTAACGGTTAGATTAGTCCAACAGTGTCATCTTGGGGTCGTGGCTGCCCAGGGTGGGGGCCCTGAGCAACTGGTTAGCGATCCTCGAAAAGTCGGCAGAACATTGTGACATGTTCTGCCTAAATACAACGGGCAATATCGGGGAAGGCAACAACTTCCCCCGTGTATGTGCCCAGTTGGCGCGGCGCGACGGGGCTGTGGCGAATTGATTACAGGACCCGAAGTCCCCGCCAATGCGCAGAAATAGACACCTTGGGGTTTTTAGTCGGTACAAGTCCGACACACCTCGGTCGCGCAACCCCCCTGTGCGGCTGAGGCGGTCCTATGAGGATTTTTCCCAAGTAAAAAAAAAATTCCACCAGTGTAAGATCGATCAGCGTGCGACAGGGCGAGTTATGTTGGGCATCTCCATCTATACTAATTTTATAAAGCTGAAGAGTTTGTTTGTTTGTTTGAACGCGCTAATCTCAGAAACTACTGGTTCGAATTGAAAAATTCTTTCTGTTGAATAGACCATTTATCGAAGAAGGCTTTAGGCTATATAACATCACGATGCAACTATTATGAGCGAAGAAATAATGGAAAATGTAAAAAAACGGGGAAAATTATTCATCCTTCCATTGGATGCGCTGCGAAAACGGTTCAATATACCAAAAATATATGTAGGAAAGAATTATTTCTCTTGAAATGATCTAAAAAAATGTCCGCGACAGTATATGTCTATCTTTTAAGATTAACTCACTGGAACCGTTTTTATGGTAATCAAATTTGGTCGAAATTAATGCATTATTTGTTAAGAGTTGTATCAACGTAATAATATTAATCTTTATCCAAATAAATGTGTTGCTGATTAAGAGTATTTAATTGTGAACAATGTGTGTGTTTGACATCACTAAATTTCAATGAACATCTTAAAAGATATTACAATAACTTATATAGCAAAACAACGTTTGCCGGATCAGCTAGTAAATGATAAAGTCCGAAATAAGGCTATCCGACAGAGAACCAAAGTATCCGTAGTAGCAAGCTGAAGTAACAGTGGATAAGCCATATATGCCGAAGATACCATGGTCGTTAGAGAACGCGGGTTCTTGAGTGGAGACTGCGAAACCGCAGGCGCAGAGTGGAGCGCCCCCCTGCAAGATGGTACGACATTCTGCGGAAGGTGGCTGGAAAGAATTGGTTAAGGTTGAACGGCAGCGCTTATAGCCAGAGGTGGACTGTTGAATATAACGATTGAAAAATGATGATGTCCTAGCCGGTTTCGGCCACGGCGACTGTTTCAACACCGATTAAAAAATTCGAGGTCCAGTTTTCGGAAACAGTCAATTGCGCAGGAGATATTTAAGTGCATAACTGGACGCGCTGCCAGAAAAGCACTCTCTCGTCCGAACTCCCTCTGGCCCGATGGAAAGGAGAACCAGTACGATCGGGAGGGAGCGGGATGCAGGTTTGTTCGAGTTTTCCTTCTCTGAACACCTGGTTGAATTGCGGTGTTAAAGAGATACCTTAGTCGCCTCTTACGACACCTCAGCAAGAAGAGGGGCGTGCTATTCTTATCTGCCGGCAGACACCACGGCTTGAAAAATATTTGTAATATAACTAATTGAATTAAGTTAATTTGAGTTTGAGCGGCGGCGAACATCAAAGTACGAAGTTTGATGGCAATACCTATACTCATGCCAGCCCGTTTACCGTAAATATACCTTAAAAAAAAATCTCAAGCCATTTGGTGTATTCAGACTTTTTTTGAATGAAAGTAAATTAAAACGAACTTCAGGTAAAAATTATGAATAGTTGTATATTTATCCTCAAACTTCGCAGTAACATTACAAATCATTAGTGACTCATTTCCAAGGCGTTAATGTTTACTCAAGTTTTTACAAACTTATTTGAAAGGAGCAACAATAACGGTTCAGCAGAAATGCAGAATTCCTTTAGGTGCGTTATTATTTACGTAGCTCATTAGTGTTATGGGCTTAACTGACCAGAACTGACATTGTGCATGACCATGGGTTTGGAATTGGCTGAAAAAAGCAATATCGAGTGGTGAAAGGCTATTTGGTTTAGGCGACATTTTTTGGTGATATAGTAATATATATATTTTCGGAATCAGTGTTTTTTACCGATTCAAAAATTCATCGATCAGTATCGCAGTTGATCATTGTTATCAGGATAACTCCACATGCTATTTATAAAATTATTTATTTTGTTTATTACAGAACTTCATAGCATAGTGAAATACAGATTAATTGTAAGAAATATACAAATTATAGTGGCATTTCGAAGTAAAATGTTTGACAGTTAAAGTCGGAAATAATGTATCTCTACGTATAATGTTTGATATATGCATGTTTTTATGTATTACTAATAAAAAATATATTAAAGGCAACAAAACATGATAATGAAATTAAGGAAAAAGTTATTATACTTCGTTTTAGTATTATATACCTACTTAATTCAATAAAAGCTTTAATTTTCAATACTTGTGTCATTCAGCAAAAATTTGCGTATAAACGATCAACTTTACTTTGTCTCAGGCATGCTAACTATAAATTAGCATCCAATAACTAATAATCTAAGCCAATAACGTCTATTAAAATTATTATTCAAAATGCACCTAATTAAATACAATCTTTCATTATGGTGCGTTCGAAATGTTTCGTGTTTCGAAAAATAGCTGCTTCTCTTTTTCTTTCTTGTGTCTTTGTAATTACATTTCTCTTTCTCACACGCCATAACAAATAGACAAATATAGACAAATATTTTGCATGAGAAAGCAAAATATTGTGAGAAAGGTAAAAATTATTGCAAATATACGAGATCAAAACAATGTTTTGAGAAATACGAAACATTTGCTCCAGATACACCATTATTAGCGGGTCACCCTGCTGGTCCCGATGTAATTTGCTAAAGTAGCTTAACAAACTACCTAAATATAAAAATCTTCAGCCAAATCAACTGAATAGTTATAGCATTTTTTTAACAAATATTCGTTGTGATAATTAAATTGATCTAACGTTTTTATTTATAAATCGATTGAAATAAAACAAACACTAAATTTTAAACAATATTACTATGTTACTGAAAACCGTATCCAAATTAGTTGGGAGGTTTCTGATATTAGCAAGCTCAAACGAATAAAACATTCTAACAATGATTATTTTTGGATTTTATTGCTTGAATAACAATATATATATATATATTTAATTGATTTAAAAACGTTAATAATATTAAATAGTATTAAATATTTTTCAGCTGATTATGTATATGTATTGGTATAAATTATATTTGTACAGCAATATATCAATTATTATCCTCTTATAAAATACCCAAGTACATAATAAGATAAAACGGAATAAATTGCGAAATGTAGGAACCGATCATTGTCAAACAAAGTAAATTGTATATTGCACTTACCGTCGTCGGAAAATCAACCCCCGGAATGAAAAGCGTCGCGCTCCACAGCCCGGTTTGACCCCTCTTCGGTGACGTCACAACCAAGGAATAACAAAACACAGCCGCGAAATAGAATTCCACTAGCAATTTAATTTAGCAATCGTTATTTTTGCGAGACGCGGTTAGTAAATTGTTCACGACGCTGGCGACACGCACATAACTCTCAAGCTCGTCTCGGACTGAAGGCTTGAGGTGAGCCGGGGTGCTGCCAACCTAGGATTATAATCTCCCTATTTTTTTAAATCTCCCTAAATGCCACTAATATTATTTTACATCTAGGCAGATTTGTTAGATAGTTTCCGAAATGAATATATTTTACATTTGCTATGCCCGCATCTTCAACCAAGGGGAATTTACATTTTCTTTGGAAACGAGATAAACATATTGCCTATGTCTACCCTATAAACTTAACTACTTGCATTCTAAATATTAGTGAAAATAATAGTAGAATTAGATGTATAATTTCGACGATTCCCTCTTGCACACAAATAAACAATAATTCTATATAATATGAATATAGGCAGGAATCTTCAGGTAACGATTGAGATGAAAGTAAATATATTTTTTTATCTGTAAAACATGCCTACCATTATAATCAGCAATGTTATTACACTATAGAAATACAAAATTATGCATTTTGCCATTTTTATATACCAAAGAAGCTGCCAGCCCTCATGATAATAATAATGATGATAATAAGTAATAAATGCTGTCTACACAGATGGGCAAAATGTAATGTGATTAACGATTACAAAATGTAGTCGTAATTTAAATTTTGCTGCTCTTATCATGATTAAATCCCTTCGAAACATTAAGAAATCATAAATGTGTATGTAAGAACAGTCTAAAAAGAGTCTTGGCTTTTTCCAAAATCTAGTTTATTTATATTAAATTTCCCTAAATTCAGGGGCAAAACTGTTAAGTTGGCATCACTGGCCAGGCCAATGGTATCCCCTCGCGCCGCCGCCCGCCCAGGCACGCGTCTGCCTTAGCGACAAAGAGCAACTTATTGTAAATGCGACAAACCTGTTAGAAAAATAGGAGTACAAACGCCCAGTTTCTGAAACGCTTTTTATATTTTAAATTGCTTTAATCACGAATGGATGGATTTATTAGCATTTGAAGTAATTTTTAAACTTAATAGGCGTTTCTGAAACTGAGCGTAAGTAAATATAATTTATGGTAAATAGAAAAAACACAACATTTTACAATAGATGTCAATATATTCTTTTGAAAATGGTATTACATCTGGATACAAAAACAACTTCATCTCATTTTTCCGCAGGCTTAAACATATATTTGTTTCTTTTCTGTGTCGCTTTTTCGTTTCATTGAATTTCTAGTCACAAAAATTCTAAGAAAGTTTTATTTAAAAAACGAATTATTCGAAGATGGGCATTATTTTATTATATTTTTCGAATGAAAACTGACATTCGGTAATTATCGATATGAAAAAGTAGAGTACAAAGTCGACTGTTATTTAATGAAACCAAAACAACAATAAAAAGAGTGCATTTAGCGCATCTTTAATGCTTGGGCATTGGATGTCGCGCAGATATGCGACGATGCCAGATCTACTACCACTAAAGTATATTTCCAATTCACGACAAGCTATTAGGAAATAAATATCAAATGTGTAGATAAAATTACTTAGATAAATAAGTGAAGATATTATTTAAAATAGTTAAATTTTAGTTATCCTTTCGTCCATGGAATCCCATGGAATTACAGGACCCTGCACCTGAACCTGTTTTTTTTCTATATTTAAATGGAATTTTGTATAACTTCAATTAGTTTTATCAATAAAATATATTTCTTTACGTAATTTCTTACACTACAATCGACTTTGTATTGCATCGCAACTGTCCTATGAGAAATAATATGAGTTAATAAAAGAACTTTTTACCGTATCCTGTAATGGAATGCATCACTGCAAATAGGTTATAAATAAATATATGTGGTTGTGGTGGCCTAGCCGATAATGAACCGGTTTCCATGTTCGGCAACGTGAATGGTCGTAGGTTCGAATCCCAGAACGTACGTCTGGGTTTTCCAGATTACGTACGGATTTAAGCGCCACATGCTCACCGGTGAAGGAAAACATTGTGAAGAAGCTCGCATCTAATAGACGTGTTATATGTAAGTGCCCTGAGAACGGCGATCAGCAGTGCTTCTGATCACGTTGGGCAAAGTGAATACAGCCACTGATGTATCTCTGCTTATCCTAAAAGGGGTATAGCGTTACCATATATTATATTTATTTATAAAAATTAGTCTAATATAAAAATACCAAATAAATAGATAGCGAGTACAGCACATAATTAATAAAAAACGATATCTCCTGAGAACACTAAAGTCAATCTGTTTTTACTAAATTTTCTGCTTAATTTTAACAATCTTTAACGGCATAATTAGGAATCGTGAAATTTTGATGATACAATTAAACATCGACACGAATGCAAAGCGACTGAGCTCGAAAAAATACACATTTTAGTTTTTAGTACTTTTGTGCGCAGCCTGTTAATAAACTATATATTTAATCTATGTTACTCGTAGAATAAACCATACCTTTTACGCTCGACTGAAACGCTGCACAAAATTCCTATAATATGATTTTTTTAATACAAATATTTTGTTGTAAATTTTCGTAATTGATCAACTGAGCCACATCTGCAAACTCGTTGTTCTATGTCCACCGTCTAGCGACACCCACAGGTTTTGATCAGACTTAAAAGAATGTTTCATTCATGAAACAATTAGCTTTATTGTGCTTATTTTGATGAAATGCTTTTATCAACTATGTAGTATATAGAATCATCATATAGGATACAGTATGATAAATATCGAATTAGAATAAAGGTAAGTATGAAAGTCTTGTATTGATAATATAATCAAGGTATCACATTAAGTAATCAATAAACCTCTGAGCTACGGTAAAAAAATTACTAAAGATCTACGAACCACCTGGGAAACGCGACTGGTTCTGGATTCCAATTTATTCAACCAAACATAGTTTTATGTGTTCATACACATCTATATATAGAATACATTTAGCTATCCATAATTAAAAAAAAACTAGTTTTATCTAGTTTTCTTTTACACTGGTTCGATTAAGTGACTACAGGGCATCTGATGGAAAGTAAGAAGTAGTCCGAGAACAACAGCGACTATCATGAGAACAGAATCCGTGGACAGTGGCTGCCGACATATACCACGACTGAAAATTTCTAGGTATATCAACAACTGGACGTACGCAAGCTGATCCTCGAACGGGACAGGAAGAAGCGATTCATGATGACGGTCTTTGAACTCGTGTACTGTGGTCACGAACCTGAGCGGGCAATCATCTTATCACCTTAATAATATAAGAAATGACGTTATTTTATAAGTTGGATATACTTTTATAAATCATAATTAGACAAAATGTAACCAGATGAATGAAAAACGATAACGATTACATTTTGCGTTTCCCATCATTAATATGACTGAATTTCGCTCATCTATGTTTTAAACACTACGGACTCCTCAATTGCATACACATTTATGACTCCCTAATTTTTTGAAGGGATTTAATCATGATTACAGAACAACAAAATTAAAAATACGACTACATTTTGTAATCATTAATCAGATTTTGCCCATGTCTGTCATAAATTATAGATGTGACAATTATGAAAAATAATTTCCTCATTGCGACCATACCAGCTAAATATATTTGACTAAAGCCGAGTCGTAATTATCCGGGTCGCATTTTTCGTGGCCCGGGGGAAAAACCTGCATAGAACCGATACTACCACAGCAGCCGGTGTGCCATAGTTCTACTGGCTAAAAACCCCGGGATGTTACTCATTGCTTCAAGGCCTGGAAGTCGGTATACCTACCCGACGAGCGAAATTCCTTCTACAATCACTTTTTATGGAATAGGTTGGTGTAAAAAGCACCTCTATCTCTATTTGGGGGGAGGGGGGGCATAAGACATCTACACATTGTCTTCCCCTCGTCCGAGCACCAGAAAATTTTAAGTCTTCTGCTCGGACCGTATTCGCAACCAACTTTAAATTAGTTTACGTACGAGATACATTACACCTCTTTCTACAAAACTGGAACGCAATGAATTGACGTGAATATGTATTAAGGGCAGTGATTCGCTTCTACAATCATCATAAGAATGGCTAAGGAGTGGAATATTTCAGATATTCCAGTGACCATATTTCTACGTTTTTATAATTTAAGAGTTTTTACCATTCACCTGGTAGTAAATAGTGTGGTTACCATTCGCGGGACTACCATTCACTTCCACCAGGTGTAATTGAGGTTAAGCTTTAACTTTTAGCCTTTAACTTTTAACCTTTAACACAAGAGCACACGCACGGCCTCCTATAGTAGACCAGGGTAACTAATTTTGCAATAACTTTTTAGTTTAGCGCGATAAAATGTTGATTTTTAATCATTTCTTAATTATTTACTTAAAGAGTAAGGTTTTAAAACTAAGTAATATAAATACATTTTCTATTTCATTTGTTGTTTTAATCAGATAATTAGGAATAAACAAGTTATTGACCTTTTAAAATGCCTAATATAGTAGGCCACGCGAATACTCAAGTAAAAAAAAGGGGCACGTGCATTATAGTGTTAAATATTAGGTCCTTATATATGAAATTGGCGTTTTTCGTACTGGCCACTTTAATCACAAATTTCTCCTCTTTGGTAAGGAATTCCAAATTCAAATTTGTACAGCTATAGACTCATGTATTTGTGCTTCGATGATCGTCATTCATTTGTTTTTTTCTTCTGTTTTTTTCTGTTTGCGTCACTCATTTTACAAAATGGAAAACTTAAAATTTCGCATTATTTACGAGTACGAGTTCCGCCGTGGCACTAGTGCTGCGGAAACAACTCGAAGGGTGAATGATGTGTATGGCGGTCGTGTTGCAAAAGAAAACACAGTTCGTTTTTGGTTCCAACGTTTTCGTTCTGGAAATTTCGACCTGCAGAACAAGCCCCGTGGACGGCCTGAGACTCAAGTTGATAATGAAGAATTGAAGGCTATTGTGGAAGCGGATCCATCGCAAACCACGTCCGAGTTAGCTGCAGGCTGCGATGTTAATGATAAAACTGTTTTAATTCACTTGAAGCAAATTGGGAAGATTAAAAAGCTTGAAAGGTGGGTACCTCACGAATTGACTGAAGCAAACCGGCAAACGCGCGTCGACTGCTGCGTTACATTACTAAACCGGCACAATAATGAAGGTATTTTAAACCGAATCATTACCTGTGATGAAAAATGGGTTCTTTACGATAATCGGAAGCGCTCAGCGCAATGGTTGGATCCTGGCCAGCCAGCCAAATCCTGCCCCAAGCGAAAATTAACCCCAAAAAAGTTACTTGTAAGCGTTTGGTGGACTAGTGCCGGTATTGTTCATTACAGTTTTCTCAAATCTGGCCAGACTATTACGGCTGATGTCTATTATCAGCAATTGCAAACCATGATGGAAAAGCTAGCGGCTAAACATCCTAGGCTGGTCAATCGCTCCACGCCACTGCTGCTTCACGACAACGCTAGACCACACACTGCGCAACAGACGGCTACTAAATTAGAAGAGCTTCAATTGGAAAGTCTAAGACATCCTCCGTACTCCCCGGACCTTGCTCCAACAGATTACCATTTTTTTCGAAATTTGTATAACTTCTTGCAAGGGATAAAAATTCAACTCCGATGGGGCAGTCCAAATCGCCTTCAAAGATTTTATTGATTCCCGTCCGACTGGTTTTTTTAGTAAAGGGATCAATGAACTACCTATGAGATGGCAAAAGTGCATAGAAAATAATGGTTCATACTTTGATTAATTAAATATATTATATTAAAAAATATTCGACTTTTTGTTCCTCCCATACAAAACGCCAATTTCATATGTAAGGACCTAATAGTAAAAAACAAAAAAAACAATAAATTACTAAAATATAATCTAAATAGCATGACCGCCACATTTATCGATAAGTCCTTATCTATATCACTCATCGACGGTTAACATTATTCATCCTGGACGTAGAGGTGAGCAATTAACAACAAAAAAGGAAGCCAGTACGTTCAGACATAATATAGACTAGTCTATATTCGTAATTAGATACTTTGTTAATTTTATTGTTAACTACCCACAATACGCGACTGGAGCGGTTCAAGATGCTTAGGAATGTCTGAATCGTTCACTATAGCCCTACGCTGCAACCTAACTAGGGCGTCGAGTAAGTACTGGGCAAAATCGTCCCAGAGATGCGATCAGTATTCCATACAAGGCCTGACCTGGACCTTATACAATAGATACAGTTGATCGGGCATGAAAAATCAACTCACTCTGTTCAGGATACCAAGTCTACGTGAAGTCATGGAGATGACAGTCACTATAGGATCCTTGTGGTTGAGATCACAGCGAAAATCCATACCAAATGGAAATGGGTATTTTTGCCTTTGTCCAAAGCAATTGACCTGATGAATCATTGATGATCAGTCATTATAGCTTTTAACTAAACCTATTCTCTTTCTTTCCACATTCCTTACAAGTTTAATTTCTCTACGAAAGCGAAGCGGTCGAAGGGGATGGGAAGTAAGAGAGAGAATGGGTTCGGAAAAAGCGGGAGAGATGAGGGGTAGTGGGATTGAGGTGAGGAGAGGAGAGAGAGGAAGTTGAGGGGCGAGAGAAGGGAATCAGGAGAGTGAGTTTAGCTAAAGTTAATACGATATTAATTGAGTGTTCGGTGGTACGAAGTTAGCGGGGAAGGTAGTATTCATATAAAAATAAATATAGGCGAGTGCCACTCTGTTGTCGGCGACATACTTTACGTAGCAGGTAGAAAAGTAAACATTAAAGTAATCATTAATCTAATTACAAACGAATAGTCCATAGTAACCTAACATGATTAATAATTAATTTTATTACATCTATCTATGAAGCCACTAATGTATTTATGCTCACCCCGAAAGGGATATGTTATTATCTATGCTATTATTATCTTTATTCATTATGATTACTATATTTTTTTATTTTAAAATAAATACATATAAAAAGATAATATATAAATTTTAAAATATAAAAACATGTATACCTACAGGGGCGAGGACTAAGGCCCAAGCCACCGGTAGTTAGGAGCCCAGGGTGAGGAACCTGCTAACAATGCATGCCGTATCGAGTAAAACTGCCTTCTGTATTCGGCCCTTGATCCAACAACCAAGCGAGAGCCTCTTAAGGTGGTAATCGAGGCTCTTTGCGATCAGCCCATTAGTCGATACGACTATCGGGACAATAATCGTAGAATCTACATCCCACATGCTGGTAATTTCGTGTGCGAGGTCTAAATATTTTGATAGTTTTTCTTTCTCAGCTTTTACGAGATTTTCATCATGTGGTATGGTGATATCAACGAGTATTGCCCGGAGCGCCGACCGATCTACTACCACAATGTCAGGTCTATTAGCAATTATTATTATTATATAACAATAATATTATTAAAAGAAAAATAGTTAATAATTAAAAAATATAAATAATTAAAAACTAAAAATAGTTTAATTTACTACTTAGTAGTAGTATAAGTTTCAATAAAAAATAAATATTATAAACATAATATTGTTTTGTTAAATTATCACATTTCGCCTTAAAGAATATATTCGTAAATAAACGAATGGAAGTGTCCTCCAAGTTCCTATTGCCTTGGGAAAATCAATAATTGCGCCTGCTTTCATCTTTCCAAGTTTTCAATGGCGTATCGAGAAACTTTCGACTCTCTTACTGGGAATCGAAAACAATACATTTAATTAAAACTAGATTATTCGGGAAACTTCGTACCGCGTAACTGTTAATGAATGTAGTATTAACTTTTAGTCATACCTATGTCCATTTTGTCTCATGCTTTCCTTTCTTTTACACTCCCTTTCCCTTATTCCTATCCCTTCCCTCTCTCACCCAGCCCTCCACTCTTCCTCCTAAAAATTTCACTATCTCTGTCCTCTTTCCCTTCCCCACTGCACCATCTACATTATATCAAAAAACCGAAATTTAAAAGCCTAATATTTGTAATCTTACCTTAAAAGTACTCATTTCTCCGTAGTAAATTGCATCCCATATTTCAACCCCTTCAAGTAATATTTTCGTAACAAGAAGTAGTCTATGTCCATTTCCAAGGTCTAATCAATTTTTATGATAAAATTCATCGAAATCGTTTTTGCATCGTCAACCCTCTTTGATCACAGGATACAAGTGATAAGATCGTTGTAGTGGCTCACTCAGGCCTGTCACGTCTCAGGATCAGTTTGTGTTTCTCCAGCTGTTCATATACCTAGATGCACTGTCACTGTATATGTCGGCCGACAGGACAACCACTGTCAATGGATGCCCGTCCCTTGACAGTCGGTGCCATTGAGTAGAATGTACGAATACTTTATCACTACATAAATCAATGAACATCGATTTGAAAACATCGAAGTATCGAGCTTATAAAATTGAATTTTCTGAAATTTTCCTTCTTGGGAATATAATAGGAAAAGATGTCGGACCGAAGTTTATTGTATCAAAAGTCCCTAAGGTCTAGCTTTACTTTTGTTACACAAGTAAAAAGTGTTACCAAAGTCAGAGAGATCATGAGATCGTTGCTCTTTTTTTGAGTTTCAATAGTATTGTTTTTTTTTCAGAAATATTAATTTTGGCAGAAGAAGCACTGAACAAAACTTCATTTATGAAATTATTTTGTTTACAATTTCATATAGTAAATACATATCAATTCAATATTGAAAACACTTTCTATATGTTGTACCACCATACTTAAAAGTTCGGTTCAATCCCAAAAGAATTTTCTCAAAGACATTGTTTTTATAACAAAGACGCTTGACTACAAATCTCACTTAAAGGAAGGCAATGATGAGGCTAATAAATTAATAATGGAACATCTCAACAAATGCCGATTTTTTAAATAGTTCCAAGATATCTGATGCAGGAAAAGCAGACACGGAGAGCGAATTCTATTCCTTGGTGATAAAAAAAGTAGGTGAATCGTTTTATATGACAGTTGTAATATATTGAACATACCGATGCCATTCCACACGGCGCAGTGTCCTGTCAACTCACGGATAAAGAGGAGGGGAAATTAAATTGGCAGTTAAGACGCACATTCTCAAGAAAAAAGTTGACGGAAACACTGAAGATAGGTGAGTATAGGACAAAAGGCTTAGACAAAGTAACAGTGGATCAGTGGTAACGCTGTTAGAAAAGAGCCAAATCTATGGGACGGTCATAACGTGTCAACACGATGTTTCGAAAGATTGTGTCACTACCATACATTTTGTATTTTTCTGAAATTGTTCCTCAGTTTGGCATTTTAAACATTGTAACTTTAAATATATCGTCACGCTATATCCCTTTCTGTGTGAACAGACGCATTAGTGATAGAGATACGTGTCCCCAATAGCGCAGCTGATTGCTGTTCTCAGGTCACTTACAGATGATATTTCTATTAGATGCAATTAGGGTTGCCTTCCTTTGTTTTCCTTCACCGATGAGCATATGGTGTTTAAATCAGCACTTAATTTGGAAAAAATCAGAGATATGAGTCAGAATTCAAACCTAGAACTATTCGCGATTCTGCGCAAGAATAGCTGCCCTTATCCACCGGGTCACTACAGCTATATTTAAAATATGACATGAAAAATTTAATTAAATTTTTGCGATGTAACCTCTGCTTGTAAGAATTCTGTGCCATCAGAAACCAACACAAAGTTCAAGATGAATTCAGTTGAAAGCAATGTTAGACCGGTATCGTTGAGAAGGGTATGCTTTGAAATTTCTTATTGAAGTTCGATAGTTAACACCGACTCTATTGTGCCAACTCAATAAGAAAAGTTTTTACCGCCGGGGTAAGGGATCCATTTCTTAGTAACTACAAAAGATCACACGTTTTTGTTGGTACCTATAGGTT
The DNA here is from genome assembly GCA_036320925.1 of Automeris io. Lineage (NCBI taxonomy): Eukaryota > Metazoa > Arthropoda > Insecta > Lepidoptera > Saturniidae > Automeris > Automeris io. Next base: position 10,133,546 of record JAUDJH010000005.1, read on the forward strand.
TCATCGACCTTTTCAACTATAAAGTACTATTCACTAGACAGATCGAATGCCAGATTGAGACATAACCACAGTAAACATGTGTAAAGACCGTCATACTGACTTGCTTCGCCCTATCGGGTCTCGGATTGGTATGTAAACTTCCAGTTGCTCATATACCGTGTCGATTTCTGTCGTAACGTTTATATGTTATATGTACCCTTAACTATAAGGATTTTTTTATATATCCACTACAACCTTACAGCCACATTTAAAGCTCGTTATAATAATAATATATCGTCATGTTATATACCTTATAGGGTGAGCAGAGATATATTAGTGGCTGTATCTTTGCGCCTATATGTCGCACTCAACGTGACCAGTAGCACATCTGATCGCCATTTTTAAGGCACTCACACATGAGATTTCTATAGTATTACATGCCATTCGGGTTACCTCATGCTATTTTCCTTTACCGGTGAGTATGTGATGACTAAATTCGTATGTAAACTGGAAAAACCTAGAGGTATGTTCCAAGATTCGGACCCAGGGCTATTCGCGTTGCCGCGCGTGAATACCGGTCCATTATCCGCTAGGTCACTTAATACTAGTTACTAAACAAATATTTACTATTCCTGGAATACTAACTTGTAATTTAATCAAAATGCAAAATTATATACTAAGAGAGAAACCGAGTTATCAACATGCGTACCCAAAGGCAAATTGAAGAGAATTTAATTAATTAAGTACAAGGGATTTAACAAACAATAGCAAATGAACTAAATTACGGGCCTTTGGAACATAACTAGCTAATTTCCCAGAATTCGGTTGTATTATTTAATAAACAAAGTAAATATTGACGCAAAGCAGCTGTTTGCTTTCAGTGGATACGTTGAAAGCGAATACCACAAACAGATCATTAAAATTAACAACACAGGGCATTAAAATTAAAACAATAAATGAAAAATTGTTTAATAATTTCACTCGTTATAGTAGATTAGCTGACCCAGCAAACGTTCTGCCATATAAATTATTTCTAGTGAATATCTTCTGTATTATAATATTACAATTTTGGTCATAGTGGCTTCCACATAAAAGGTGGGTACATATATGTATGTTGTAGCGGACTTTTATTTAGAACTATTCAAGACAAACAATCTTACGGTACATCATCTTTGTGTAACTCCAATGGTTGAGGCTGTGTACGCCAAGATAGCTCTCAGGGGCCAGATTTTATTCCGACTTAATTGACATGTATCGTTATTTTACAACCAAAATTACATAAAATCATTACAAATTGTAGCCTATATGTTATTCCGGTGTATAGTTTATATTACTGTAAAAGTTTCATGCAAACCTGTCCAGTAGTTTTATCGTGAAAGAGTAACAAAAATATTCACAAACTTTCGCATTTATAATATTAGTAGGATACCGTATGTCCAGGTCGCATGTAGTGATGAAAATGCCCGGGAATTTTCTCAAAGTGCCCAAAAACTTCCTTGGGAATATTCCCGGGAATTTACGAAATGTTCTCGGAAGTTTTGGGCACTTTGGGAAAATTCCCGGGCATTTTCATCACTAGTCGCATGTGAGGAGACAGCCAGCCAAATTGACCAATGATCTGTTAAAGGTTACTGATTAATCAAAGCAGTTAACCGTTATGATCGGAAAAGGATGGAAAAGATCTTCACTCAACATTGGGTATCTGAAGGTTGAAAAGGTTACGCTCAAAGAACATAAACGCTCATTGTGGAAAAATTAGCTCACAACGCGTTGTGGGCATTGTGAAATTGTGATTGCTTTGACTAGAAACATGATTTTTCCAAGCCACAAGAGATTACAGACCTGAGTATTTGATCTTAATTTCAACTTAATACCTCCACTACTTTCTGAAACAACAACTTCTCTCTCTCTCTCTCTCTCTAACTCTTACTTTTACCAAGTCGTTGGAATAGAATGGTCTTTCGGCGATCGTGTTCCCACCGTCATATGAGATCCTTTAAGCGAACTGTGTAGAGTTATCTGTGCAGGCCGGCATGATCGCTGCGACTATCAAAAGGCTTTTTACTGTTGATAGTCGTCGTTTTTGGGCTGCATTATGCTTACTTACCATCACGCGTGCTGTGGTCACTGTGTAGAGTATGAATAAAAAAAGAAAAATTTGTGATCCTATAAAAATTCCGTTTTTCTTTAGAAGTACGGAAGCCTAAAAATGGTAAAACTGTGTCTTCGCAAAACAGCTCGCGTGGTTCTGTTCTGAAAGGGGGAAGGTATATTATATGTGTGTGTGTTTGTGTAAACAAAACAAAAACAAATTTAATGAACTCTTTAATAATACGCACACATTATGCGGCAACTTTTCGTTTACGAAGTAAATTGCTGGGTTTATTCATTTGCAATATTCTTCTAAACGACCAGTTTTATTTGACCTTTTGCGTAGCTACATTCAGATGCGAAGGCTCACAAACCGTTTGCCATGGAAGGTCTACTTAAGTTAGCCATCACTAGTATATAATACAGAGACATTTAGTTATATTCTTAGTATGAACACATTCTGATATAAGTTTATAAGCGAAAGCGACTTAGTGAATAAAAAACGCCTATTATAGAGGTTGATATATCTAAACGCAACTTTGAATTTGCTTAGACTTTAGTCAAACATTACAAATTATATTATTTAGTATCAAAGTAAGTTACACTGGCTGTGGCGTCCTAGTGGAAAATGGGCCGGGTTCCATAGGCGGCAACGAGAATGGTCTTAGGTTCGAATCCCAGCAAGAATGTCTGACTTTTGCCGGATTACGTACGAGATTGGACACCACATGCTCGCAAGTGGATTATAACTTTTTACAAAATTATCAGTAAAATTTTATATAGTATGCCTCTTTTTATTCTATTTATTTAGGGGACTTTTATTTGTGTACGTATTTCAGCGCTAACTTACCTTAATACAGAAATACCTAACATATGACATATGGGTCTGAACAGGCCAGACGCCTCATCAGATAGCAGTTCTGTTAAGACTTTATTAAACAGGCACTTACAAACACCTCTCTCGCAGATTCAAATCGGACACATTCCATTAATATAGTATGCCTAAAATTGTGTAATGGCTTTTGTAGATATATTGATGTCTTCTTCCTGCTTGTTACAAATCAGAATATCAAAAGTTATCGATAAACACTAGCTACAGTTATGTACATCACTAGTACATTCCATAAACACGATGGGTGCGAGCGAAACAACCAGACAAAAAATATTTATAGCACAACAACTCAGTTTAAAACGGCTCTACTATAATATTATATCTTGTGACTTAAACCACACGTATTAAACCAGCAACCCTGCAGCCTACCAAAGTAATAACCCCTTGTAATTAGATTCCATAAAATGTTAACTTTACGACCGCTCTCTAAGATTTATGCTAGATCAAATTTGAGACTCTCGTAAAGGAGCAAGAGTCAATTGTTGTGTTTATGGCCTCCAGTAATTACTTCCTTGGCTCTTGTATTAATGAATTTCGCTATTCTGGCTAGGAGTTTGTAATCACAAAGTTTCGACGTTTTGAAGACACGTTTTGAATTCTGACAGCAGCCAAGTCGCGATGTACTGTTCTTTATAAATTCATATGGAAAGGCGTCTAATGAATGTGACTGCGCAGGCATCAGCATTGGAGGAAATCACGCCTTAATTTGGGCCGTTTCTTGACTAAGGTGCGAAATGCCATCATACGAACATGCTCGTTATACACGTTAATGTAATTTTGTCGAACATCGTGATTAGTTTGCATTATGATTTTTTAAAATATGTAAAAAGTTACCCTTTGTCAATTGTGTCAATTTTGTATTCTTAACCCAACATTTTGTTCTTTTTTAACCTGAACCGATGAAGTATTGCTTTTTTTGGTCTTTGTTTCTCGACGTGGTTATGTATTATTCGTCGTTTGTTTAGTTGTAATTGTATTTGCATAGCATTGTGTATATTATACTAGCAAACCCGTCGAACTTCGTTTCGCCACCGGATGGCTTTGTTTTGGTTTTCAGTTAGCGTTTGAAAGAACGTGCGCATAATAAATGTCACATGAAATTACCTGAGCAGAGTACAATGAGTAGCTGTCAAACAATGTATAACGCATCGGCGCCATCTACTTAAAATACTGGTGCGATTTGCTCCACCACCATGCAAAACCATATTGGTTTGTGGTACATGCTATGTATCAGAGATGGCGCTGTATGTGAAAATGATTTTCCCCGTTTTCCTGCTTTTCTGTTGAAATTTTTCCCGAATTTTTTTTGCTATAAACCTAACGGAGCCCGAGAACCTTTCCAACGAATGCAAAACCGTGGAAATTGGTTGGTGCGTTCTGGAGTTATAGCGTCAGGAAAGGAAAACCGGACTTACTTTTATATAATAGATTTGCACGTTGTATTCACATCAAGTAGGTTGTTTCTCAAAAATTTATGTTTTAATATGACGTAATTTATAAGTCGTGAGATGTAACCAGATTTATGAATTAAATTTAAAAAAAAATCATATATTTTGGGCATTTCTACAAATGTTATCACGGATCGAATATTACTTTTTTTATGCACTGAGGGCTGGTTGAGATCAAGCGTTTGCCTGTAGATCATAAAAGTATGCTTGTACATGCCGCCCGAAGCTGATAATTTTAGTCAAATCGAAAAAAAAATGTCGTGAGCTGGTAAGACGATTGCTCTCCGCCTTGACCACAGCACACAAGTGCAAAAACAGAGCGATTCCTTTCGGCTTATCGAGTTTTGGGACTAGTCGGAGTATATCCACTGTAGTTGTGTTACATAAGGGCGGCATGAAAACGGCGACTGTAAATTCCCGCCCGGGTCTGTTGTGAAGATCATACCTGGCCATAAATCGATTCTCATCCCTTGTTAGTCATTACCGTTACTGGACTAAGCTGTATTAATATCAGGAGCGCTGTAATAATTTTGTCGTGTAGTATATAAAAGATAAAGTCTAAATGGGTACATAGTCCTCATCTCAATTTTAAAAAGTTAGCAAACTCGAAACAGTAATTTTTACTTATGGAGGCATTATTTATTCATGCTTTTCAAACCGCCGTTCGTTTAACTTTCTAGCCCGGAGTTTAGTATGTAAATTGTATTTTATAAACAGCTTTCAAAGTTTGTTCCGCCGGGATCTTTTTTTATGTACTATGAAAAGTCGGTTGTTGCGAATAGTTCTGATGAACTAGTTTCGCCTCTGGAGAACGGATTAACAAACATTTTCCATTCAGAATCGCATTTGTTTTTTTTTTCTCTAAAAAATTAATTGACTTTCAGTTTTTAAAGCGGATTTATTATCCTTTATAATATGATAAATTAGAAAGTATATATGTAGTTTTGGGGATCTTTGGATCAAAATAAACACTGAATAAACTTTCAAACTCTTTTATTGCACTTTTTCTAATGAATGATTCGTCTTTACACTTTTCTACGTCTTAACACTACAGAGCGCTCGCATCGAAAAAAAAACCGTTTATCCTCTCTCTCTTTCTATCTTTCCTGTTTTTCACTCCCATACGTTCCGATCTACGCATTTACTACTTGATACATAATAATATTTCACACAATAACATCCATCCTATATGTATTTTCTCATTATAAATATTTTAACGGGCCTTAAGCGCGAATTAACTTACTTTTAATTATGGTTCGACGTTTCCACTTGGTTACACAGACCAAGGTCATGAGGAGACTGAAGTGCCGCTGTATTTTCATAAGGAGCTGGAAGTTACTTCTACCCATAGATGGGCAAAATGTAATCAGATTAATGAAAATGATTAACGATTAGATTATACGTTTTTTACCATTAATATGACAGCATTTTGCTCATTTATGTTTTAAACACTACAAAATTCCAGATTGTATACAGATTTATGATTTCTTAATGTTTTAAATGGATTTAATCATGATTACAGAGCTAGAAAATTAATATTACGACTACATTTTGTAATCGTTGATCATTAATCAGATTACATTTTGCCCATCTCTGCTTCTACCCTCTTTTGTTTTTGATAACTTGAATAGTCACGACTAGTGATGAATATGCCCGGGAATTTTCCCAAAGTGCCCAGCACTTCTGCGAACATTTCGTAAATTCCCGGGAATATTCCCCATACAAGTTTTGGGCGTTTTGGGAAAATTCCCGGGCATTTTCATCACTAGTCACGACACAACACTCACTCTCTCATTATCTTTCCTTTCGAAATTCTCGTCAACAATTTATGTAAATTCTATACATTATCTACTTTCTATTAGCGACATCGCTGATCGAACTTTACTGTATCTAAGCCAAAACTTGTATCTTTAGCTCAAAGCACGATCTATACATATCATTTTATAATTTATAAGCACAACTTACATTTATCGATATAGGTCTATTCGGACACATGTCAAATGGACGTAGTTAGTAATGATTTAGATCTGTAGCCAATTTAGCCCATAGTGACGTGATATCGATTTAAAATTATCTATATTTGTAATCGGTTAAATTATATTCAGTTCTTTCCTTCGGATTTATAAGGATTTGGTTATGGAAATAAAACGTACAAAAATATAGTTAACCATTAAAATCTTTAATACGAATAACATATGAAATAATTACATGTCACGACATAACGGAATCAATTTCAAAACGCGCAAATGATTTTATCGAAGCATTCATATTAACACTAAGTAACTCAAAATTGATTCCGTCCCTTAAGATATAAATATAAAATATTTGTTTTAATCTATACCCTTAAAAATTACTTCAAGTAAATCCTCATTCCATATTATTCCCTATCCATTTATTCCTACAATATTACCATAAATACTTATGCCTAAAAATATCTCTAGATTTACAGTCACAACTGGTGATAAAATATTTAAAATTACCTCAAACTTTTTACGTCATTAGCGGTTCCTTATAGGTTAGCGGTGATAGTTACAAAAAATATTAAAAGTATATTACGTTTCCTTGCAATTACTTACAATAATGTGTATGCTCATTAGACTTCTCAACAAAACTGAAAAAATTAAATATATATATATATAATGATTCCCCAAAAGCTCGGCAATAAAATATTTAAAAAATACAACAAAATTACTGGTGCAGCAAAAGACGTCAGACAAAAATAACAAATTATATTCAATAGCGATCAAATAAGAATTGTTTTTTATGTAATTACTAACACTAGTCTGAAATAAACTTTTTCTAATACAGATTTTTCTTCTCTCCATTTAACGACAACTCTCTATAACGTCAAAATATGCACAGTCCCTTGAGTGTCGTTATATAGAGTTTGCACTGTATATTGTTTTAAAGTTTGGTCTAATTTACCTATTATTCTTAAATAAGAGAATTTAAATCCATAAGTATTAAATGTCGAATGTAACAAAATAACTTTTTATGCTTTTAAGGGATGCGTAGCTCTCAACTGAGGCCAACAGTAATAAAGTGGCCTAAGTGCAAATTTTCCAATTATTATTTTTTGTTACTGCAATGCCAAAACATAAAAATATTTTTAAGCCTTAATGGTTTGGAATTCGTTTTCCCAACAAAATCATATATTTAGCAATTCCTTTTAATAATCTTAACTTTATAAATTGTATGCATTAGTTCTATATTACAAAAGAATATTTTACTTGTATTATTAAAGTTTTGACATTTTTTCAGCCATTCTGGTTCTAATGTTCTAAATAATTATTTACATTACAAACGATAATAAAAATTAAAATAAACACCTGTAATATTTTTTACAAGTAATTTATAATAAATCCACAAATAACATTTAAAATACATACATTACGCTAGTTATAAATCCAAGTTTGTACCTACTTAAGTATTAATATAAAAAATTTACAAAATAGCAAGAAATGTTCTAAGAAACGCTAAAAACTTAACATGTCTGTCGCATTTTATAATAAAATGTTATGCCTCTTACTTAGACTTAGAGAAGAACTCAATTTTTCTGTAAAATAAAATAAAACAATAACTTTCTATTGCATACAACATTCACCAGTTTTTATTATTAAGTATTTAAATAGTACTAAAGTAATCAATTATATCAATCACACTTTAAAACCATTTTTATCGATAAATAGCGAGGACTCGAAGAGTGACCCAAGTGAAAATTTTGTGGTTTAGTTTGCAGAAATATTTTTTAATACAGTGAAACACCGTTAATCCGGCTCCTATCAAATTTGGCGCCCCTTGAAATCCGACATGCTTTACTGTAGATTGTGCAAAAATATTTCACATAGATATTATAGAGGTATGCATAATTATATAGTATGATTAGTAATTAAAATATATTGTTTGTGTGATTTGTCGGACTGCAAGGTATTCTTTGTCAAAACTTCTGAACTACAGAGGGTCTTAAGCAGTATAATCAGACAAATTCGATAGACCCAAATCGACATGCAAAAAGTTTGTTGGTTAACCGGAGATCCACTGTATTTAAAAAGTAATTGATATAGCATTATCAGTCTTATCAATATATTTTACCATTCATATTTTCACAGAATAACACTTTTTAAATGTTGTAACTAGATCAGAATAGACAATTAACCATAATTAATTATTTTGACAGGGTCATTTGGATCTCTCTAGTTCAGGCTTCACATTATAAATCTTATACCCGTCTGATTACTTTACATAACGATTCACAAATTTACGACTTTGTGAAAATCCGTACGAATAAAATAGCTCTAATTTTCTAAGAATTATACTACAATTAGAAATAATTATATTTTGTGCTGTTTCTTATATACATTGATGTAGATACAGTTACCTGCCACCTACCCATTTAGTCCATTAATCAAAATGAAATTTCTTAGCGATACTGTATAATCGCACGTTGTCATTATTTACCAGCAACAAAGAGAACTATTTTTTTTAGTTCAAATGTAGACAATGTCTCCAAGAAAAATGACCGTCGGCCATTTTGCTTTTTTGAAAATTATCCTGAAATACAAACGCCACTATTTTATTTTATACAAATCTCTTAAGAAAAATGTAACTTAGCCAACTTTTCGTCAGTGATGCGTCCCATCACAGGACACGGTAAAAAGTCCTTATCTTATTAGGAAACTAATATTATTTCTCATAGAACAGTTGCAATGCAATGGACAGTCAAGTATACTGTAAGAAATTACATTAAGAAATATATTGATAAAACGAGTTGTATGTATACAAAATTACAATTAGATTTAGAGAAAATAAGTTTCGTGGTCTTGTAATGGAATTACACGGACGAGACGATAATAAAATAATTTATTATGTTGGTCAATTATCAAAACAAGGTTGTATTTTACAATTATATCGTATGAATTTGGCAAAAAATATTTCCACTATAAAGTAATATTAAACTTCACACTATATCCCTTTTGAGGTGTGCAGAGATACATAATTGATTGTATCCAATTTGCATTAGCACTATATAATACATTATGTGTCATATTATAGTATTTGTGAATGTTCATAAAAATAGTGCAATAAATAGACTTGTGAAAAAACATTTTTTTTTTACTTTCTCGTCATTTTGGTCAATGGCAGACATATGCAAGTTCGCAAACCTTTAACAAAAGCCTATTAATAAATCTATTATAAAATAACATTCATACTCATCTAGCCGTCGAAACTGTGGAAGAACATTTTGGCTTAAGGGAGCTCTGATTGATTAACCTTTCAACAGCCAAAATGAACCAATTTTTGAATGTTTAAAAAAAAACATAATTGCCCAGAAATATTGAGAGGTCTCTCGCGTACCTTTTGAGCGATTTTTATGCGAACATATGAATTTTAAATTCGGTCTCATATTAATTAATTCTGTGTAAAAACAAAGAAGATCATCAAATCAATTTTGTCAAGTTTATTAGAGGCTTACTTGAATAAATGATCTCTCTAGCGCTGACGTGCATCCCATAGAAACATTACAAAAAACATTATCTTGTTTTACTTGGAAATTTAATAAATATATTGGCTTAAAATCTGATTATTACCAAAATATCAGTCTCAGAAACAAAATTTCAACATATCTTCACTAAATATATTTAATGTCCAAGTAAAACAAGATAATGCTTTTTATGCTTTTATGGGATCCACACCACTGATCTATAGTATATAGAAAAGTTAAAGAATTTCCATTTAATCTTGAAACTCTTTACCCCTAGGCTTCATGGACGAAGCTCAAAAAATATCACCTAATTGTGGCCATTAAAAGGTTAAGAAAAACACATATAATTGAAATAACTAACTAAATTACTATTCTTAAGTGTACTTTTTTTTTAATGGAATTAATTACTCCTGGCTGAATGATGCTAATAAAAATGTGCTAGTGATTTCAAATTATTATCCATAGATCCTGTATTATCTAAAAATGACATATTATGCAGAATCGATTGAATTACAAACTTGTTTTCCGTCATGGGTAGAGTATTCGTAAAATAATCAACCTACGGATTTCAATAATAACAAAACAATTACCTATAATTAAAATACGTTATAAAATTACAACGAAATTATGTTTAATTAATGAATTAACATATTAAAGGCGAGAGTCGTAGTACTACGATTTATCTTATTTTTAAAATATCGTCCGCTCTAGGACGAAAAGCGAGGCGGAACGGTCGCCGCGTCACCTAACATACTTTTGTCAAGATCCCCCGCCTTTAATGTATTAATATAAGTTGTTTTAAAATGTAGTTCTAGAAATATGCCATTCCTATACAATTTTTTTGTTAAAAACTGATTAATTATAGTATATTTGCTACATTAGCTAAATGTTTGTCCCAGTAACACATATAAAAAACAACGTGTTATTTTGAAATCACGGAAATATTTATAAGGAAGTGAATTTTAACTTTACATGTTTTAATCTCTGAGAATATTGAAAGTAGTACAATATATTGATTTATAATATTCTATCTGATATAATTGCGATGTCACATTATGGTAGTAAACAGGCGAAATAAATAAATAAATAAAAATCATTCGCGCCATCAATACAAATGTAATAAGCAAGGTGTTATTACATTATGTACGTTTATAATCACAATAAAAAATTGGCATGAACATGACATTAGAACTTTCAAATGTTTTTATTTTTTTAATTTCTCGATATCTATTATGGGACTTGATAATAAAATCTATTATTAAAATAAATATCCAATAAAATATCCTCTACAGTGGTTGTTTATGATAAAAACTGGGAAGCGACTGAAATTTGCAATTATAACATTATTGTATTTTTATTAATTATAATGTAAAATTTGGCAAATATCAGCATTTAATGATAAATATGTTTTTATATTTTCACGCTTATAATACTTTACTTGAAAGATTCATTATAATAATTCTGTTTGAGACAGTAAAATATGTCCCTATAAACACGAATCTCTAGTTATTAATGTTCTTTTGAGATGCTGTATTTTTTATATAAACAATAACTTTATTATGTTTTACTTTGTACTAAAACAAATTTTAAAAATCTGTGATATATTTGTGATTTTTTTTTGTAAAATATGGATTTAAGCACTTTTACAATGAAAGAGACAATTATTTTTAGATGACTAATGTTACGGACATAATGTAAATAACCTCCTTTTACATTTCAGATTAATCTCAACAATCATTTACTGTGATGACATAGAAGATAACTAATTTACGTAATAGCTTTACAGTAAAATATGTTTCTATAATTTTAATGCTAATACGAATCCATGACTCGAATGGAAATGTACACTTTTTAGAAAAGATACAGTCTGTAGTAATAACTATATTTAGTTGATAAGCAAGACTGTGTCAATTTTAATAAAAAAAAAGGAATTAAATATCCTTTAGGTAGATTCATGAGAAAGCCTTAAAATTGCATTATTCTATTCACACATAACATCCGTTTTCATTAATAAAAGAAACATTCATAAAAGATATAAGAATAAGCGAAAAATTTTATGATTATTAAAATTAATTTAAATGGATAAAGTTAATATATTAACACAGTGTTGCCTTCTAAAGTTAGTTTTATTTGTGTTTTAGGTATTTGGTGTTTCTTATACAGTTTATTCAAAAATAATTACATATGAATTTAAAAAAAATGTAAATAAGTATCTTCTGTATTATAGGATATAACAAAAATGTGTTATCTTAAATAATGAAAAAAATAAAATTAGAATATAAATGATTTTAGCTTTACACTCTTCATATCATCATATAATAGTTGGTATATATATTTATTAATTTAAGGTTTTGTCAATTTCGGAACATTTCAAATAAATAATTATTGAAATTATATTTTTTTTACAAATATTAAATTAAATTAAAAGCAATAGTATTATAACGGACTTGTTAGAACACCTGAAACACCAAATTCACCCAAAACACATTAAAACCAGTACCGTTACATGAAAAACTCCCTGTTCTCTTGCGGTGGTCAGGTATGCCGTATTTGTGAGTTATTTGAGTTCCCTGTTGGACTCTGGCAGTTGGGAACGTCTATCACTGTTATTTCCACCACCCTCAAGCCTCGCAGTATAGGATCTGTTATGTGTATGCCTCGCGGGTTATAAACTCTTTCGTTCTGTGTCGCTATAAACTTTGACACTTTTCTTAGATGCTGAAATTAAGAAAAATATTTTTTATCAGTTATAGTTGCCATTTCTTTTCTTTAAATATCTTAAAAGTGCAAAGTCAAAGTTGTACCATTGTAAGTCTTTTAAAATGGCTCGGGCAAAGGATGAGGTGGGAGAAAGAGTATACTATTTAAAACTGTTTGGCTATCCAAGAGTAAAGAAATGAAGAGAGCGACGATGTTTATACAATGGGCAACCAATACCAAAGATGACAAATAAGCACAGTTAGATTGGTTGAGAGCCTGGTCCTGAGAGTCTTGGCTTCAGAAACCGAGAAGAGCCATCACCTAAAGATGAGAGAAGACAGAAATTGTCAATGGGCTTGGTGGTAGTGACAAATAACTAAATTATTTTTTTAGACTGCCCCATTTCCATTTGATCTTCTTTATAGTGAAGGTGATTTTTTTCCCCATGTGGTATGGTTTACGAATCTGTTTTTTTTTACACTGGCTCAAGATAATGACTACGGTACACCTGATGGTAAGTACAGTGAAATCAAAAATGAAAGTGACCATCAAAGAATGAAAATTCATTGATAGCCTCCGTCGTCATGTTAGCCCATATATACCACGACTGAAGGTCACAAAAAAAAGAAGGAAGAAGGTTTATGACTTACTGGATATACACAAGCTGATCCTGAAATGCTACAGGCCAAAGCGAGTCACTATAACGATTTTACACCTCTGTACTGCGGACACGAATGTGTGCTGATGTTGATTAACTGATTATATTTGCAGTATTTTAAAGAAGGTGTTATAGTAATACTGTGCCACTTGATCAGATATATAAGGTCAATGATGACAATGACTAATGAACAGTTAGTTGTATGCATCACATAAAAGCATAAAAAGCCTTATCTTGATATAGGCAAGGCCCAAGGCATTTAATAAATATATTAACTTATATTGAGGTAATTACCAGAATAGGATTTACCAGACATCACTTTTATTTAGGTGTCACAGGAACCACTTTGTGCAGAGTATGCATGCGAGAAGAGGAAACAACCAAACATACTTTTTTTTTGAACTGGTAGTATACTGGGCACTACATCTCAGCACACCAATATCCCTTTCAAAAGCAACCAGCAATATCAAGCAGCTGACAGATTTCCTGAAGGCACTGGGCTAGGATTATTGACATCATCATGACCCAGTTTGATACAAAATAGACACCTTAAGACTTTCAGTTGTGGAAAAGAGTCTGTTCAAACCTGATACCAGAATAGTACTCTCAGAATACAAAATGAGCCGTATTTAAAACAAATGTATGTATTAAATGTCCAAATCTAACAAGGTAATTCCTTTTTATGGTTCTATGCATGCTATTGCCTATATGACACCTAAACATAGAAAAGATAATAAGAACAATATGTCTTACCTTCTCGTAATGTGTCTCCGTACAGATGTAAATAAAGTAGGCAGTGAGGCAAGCTAAACATCCCTCACAGTATGTGCTGCAATCTGCAGTCTCTGCCATTTCAAAGTGTTCATTTAATCTTTCCATCGTATATTCAAAAGTTTGTCTATCTATCTAAAAAAAGTAATAATAGAATGTGTATTGTGATCTTTTAGGCATTATTATTATGAAATAATAAGTGAGCAGCTTTTTCCTAATATCCCTGTCTCAGCTGGTGTGTTCTATTTTTATAAATTGATCATACACAGAACTTTGATCAAGATGAGAGCCATCTAAGGTCTAATTTTCAATACTGTTCATTGATAGCATAACATGTGTCCTACCGCAATTTATTCCAAATATATGATACTCTGTTATGGAGTGAATATTAACCAATATTGAGATATTCTATAAACTTTCCATATTTGTATGATCAAACATGATTCTGCAATATCATTTGATTCTTTAGGTTGGACTTATTAGACATAATATAGAGGAGAGTCACTACCGCCAAAAATTTTCATGATGCACAGGGTGCTGTTAAAAAGTAAAAACATTACACAAATTAAAAAATTAGTAGTGCATAGAGAGCTTTGGGTGCACAATTTCATATACGGCAATGAAGTCCAGGTATGTCATGCGGAGCATGAAAATAAGTTTGCAAAAATAATCTCTCTGCCTACTAAAATAGGGAATTAGCGTGATGTTAGACAGATATAATTTTACTCATTCACTGTAAAACGTTTACTGTTTTTTTTTTTTTATAATTTATAGACGAACGCCTGACCTCAATCACACCTGGTGGAAAGTGAAGATGAGTCCGATGGTGAAACGCGATCGCCTAGCAAATGCCTATTCACTCTTCTCTTAAAGACTCCCAGGACATAAGATCGCGGAAATATGGCCGCTGGAAGCATATTCCACTCCTTAGCCGTTCGCATGATAAATGTAGAAGCGAATCTTTTCGTGCGAATATAAGGAACATCCACCACACTACTCATGTTATTATTCTTCTATTCTATGATTGTTTTTCATCTCGAAATTAATTAAGATGGCCTGTTATCTCTAACATAAAATGTTATTTACTTACTCTATCTTCAAGTTCAGGTGGAAATCTAGTCAAGAATTTCACTGCCGTGCCTTCGGAATAATCTCTTTGTATAAAAATCTTGATTCCTTGCTGCGTGGGACTTTGTTGACTTCCAGGTGTATTAGGTCCAGACGGTATCCTGTTATTCGCCATATTTTATACAAACTGATAGTCAAAATGATAATTATATGACATTAACGTTATGAATGTATCATAACTTTGAATTTTAGACTAATCAAAACTCTTTCAAAACCATATTTTACTATCAATGGGAGTTTAACTCGCAAATATCTCTATATTTTTGGTCAACAGTGTTGCTAACCCTAACCAAGAAGTTACCCCACCCAAATATTTATTTATTTATTTATTTATTTATAAGTACACTTACATAGACTACATTAACACATAAAAACTATATAAGAACATGAAGAGGATACATTATGAATGCGACTATATTTATAAGTGTAGTTTTTTTAGTTTAGTATTTATATTTTACAATTACCAAAATTTTTGGTTTGTCTAAATCGTAATATAAAAAATACACTGGTTTTTAAATATTTATTATATTATCATAATGAAACTGATTGTAAATCATTAAAAACACGCTCAAAAAAATAAAACAAGAACATTCTGCTATCTGAAATCATGTGTCACGTAAAGCCATATATATCGTTTTGTTTGGGTATGTGGTATACATATATAACCAGAGCTATCTTCTGAAAATCATATGTGAATATTTATTGCATACATATACACATAATATTATGTAGATGTTTATTTAATAGACGAAATATCTAAATCAGATTTCACATAACAATTTCAGAATATAATATTTTCTTGAGCCTGATTTTTTCAGTAAGTAGTCGATTAATTTTGAATTAAGTTTGAACTTATTTTTGGGTAATGATTTAACATAGTTAAACTGTTAGTCTGTTGTTGTTGTGTGTTGTTATAAAGCGCGTGGGTCTTTAACACGTCCTTGTAATACAAGGTACTATTATTATTTATCTTATTATTAAACTTATTGTTATACTTGTTATTGTTTCCAATTATTGGGCACATACAAACGAAGCCACGAGCAATAGCTGGCAATATATATCTGAAATGTCCGAAATTTTTTTCCTTAGCTGGCTTAACCATTCTTGAATTACATTAAGTAATATGCTATATATTCACTTTGTTAAGCCAGTAAAAGTGCTATTTATGCCCTTTTTTTATTTATGTAAGACATAACATAGCAGCATTAACATATTTTTTTTAGTTCTTAACTTTATGCCCATTAGTGTGCGCCATATTGAATGTAATGTTACATCACATAGCTACGTATGATCATGTATCCTAAAGGCAGTCTTGTCGATTCCGATGATACGTAATTTACAAAATTATGTAGAAGAAGTAATGTACAAGTTACCTGGGAACAGATGAATATATTGTATTGTATACGAATACCCAAAGTACATGCAAAAATCCATACTGGTCCAAATCATAACCATTTTTTTTTCACCATAGTCGTGTAAAAACAACCCGACAAAATTAAAAACCCCTTAAATTTATGGGTAAAGCCCTTAAGTTATTATCATTGTCAATGAAAACGTAAGTGACGTGTGTCACATTTTTCTTTGACTCCTTCCTAAGAAGTAAGCAATGGTCGACGACTATTCAGCTATGAGCTATAAGGATAGCGACTTCTGTCGTGGTCCTGTCAGCTTTTTAATAATTAATTTCGTTACTATTTATATTGCTCATAAAGATAAGTTAAATTTATTTCTGAAATTTATGGAGAAAATCTTTGTTTTTATTCTGATATTGTATGCTGACTACATGATTCAGCCACATCTGAGTGCTTAGACAAAGTTGCTTTTGATCAGCGATAATGCTAGTGGAAGAGTGTGAAATGTATGGAATAGAGATGTGTCGTGATATGACCATAACTTATGTCATTTCTATTCAATGGAGCATCGGTTACCAGGACGCAATGTACTGCTACACAGGCATTTCTATTTAGAGTTTTATATATTTACGTATGTGTTATTAAATTATTCTATTAAATAAAATACTAGTTGTTTCTTTATACTTTACTTCAGGTTTTATAACTTCATAATTTTTTAATAATTATTAAAACTTATTCACAATTTTCATAATTGCCTTCACCCCACTACTTTCACTATATCTAGAAAAAATCTCTCAATTTCAAATTTCTGCTTTTCCATTGTTTGTTCTATATTATACGTTCTCCTTTTAAAATACCTAACAATCTGCACTCGATCGCACAAAAGAAATTCAAATTTATTTGCCAGCCTCTTTGCGCATATACCTCAATAGGTATCAATATGATATCCTAGCCGAATTCGGCCACGGCGACTGTTTCAACACCAATTAAGAAAATCGAGGTCCAGTTTTCGGAAACAGTCAATTACGCAGGAGCTGTTTAAGTGCATAACTGGACGCGCTGCCAGAAAAGTACTCTCTCGTCCGTACTCCCTCAAGCCCGATGGAACGAAAACCAGTACGATCGGAGATGCAGGTTTGGTCAAGCTTTTCTTCTCTGAATACCTGGTTGAATTGGGGTGTTTAAGAGATACCTTAGTCGCCTTTT
This sequence comes from Automeris io, assembly GCA_036320925.1. NCBI lineage: Eukaryota > Metazoa > Arthropoda > Insecta > Lepidoptera > Saturniidae > Automeris > Automeris io. Next base: position 10,151,253 of record JAUDJH010000005.1, read on the forward strand.
ACGACACCTCAGCAAGAAGAAGGGGAGTACTATTCTATTCTGCCGGCAGCCACCACGGCTAATATACCTATTACAGTACTAATAAATAAATTAAATTGAATGAATATTAATTACAAAACATTTCCTTAACCCAAACGAAAAACAGAAAAGTGCTGTTAAAAACATTATTTCTAGTCAATTAATTACCTTGTTCATTTTACGAAGTCCCTTATAACACTTTTTTTAACGTAAATTTTCATAATTAAAATAAATAGTGAAAAATAATGTTTATTGATTGAGGTACTAAATCACCATTAAAACAAACTAGAAGCAAAATAAAACATTAAATAATTGGTTCATAAACAAAACCAATCTATTTTTGTCTGTCATGGGGGACTTCGTAAAATGAACAAGGTATTGTAATAATACAAATAGGTAATTATACTACTGAGCTAATATTATTACACTGTTTAACACATTGAGTTAGGTGTTGACCGACAGTACATTTTACGTTTGACCTTGAGTATCTAAGTATTTTCAAAGTGTACTTTGCCTGACATGATTCGTTTCTATAATAAATTGAGTCTTGAATAGAAGTACCAACCAAACATGTAGATCTAGTTTATTTTATGTTAGCAGGTTTGAATATTCCTGCTTACTCGCTCGTTGCCGGCTATATGAACATCTACATTGAAGCCGCGCTCAACACGTTAGTGTATATTCACGGTTAGTCGGAAAGGGTATATAAAGCGAAAAACCTAGGAAGGGGGCCATTAAAACAAACATCTTGTGTACTATAACATTTCGCAAAAATTAATAACTAATGAGATACAGGTACTTATAGATTTAAATACTAAAAGTATAAAGAGGCAGCCCTAGAAATCATATGTTTCTTCATGTGTCAACAACCCACCATCCTTGACCGAACGAACGAAAAAAAAAGAACGTTGTTGTCTAAGACTGTTGAGTACTATGTTTTGTTACGTTGTGTGTATTGACATCTGAATTTGATGCATGTATATTATGTGCCGCCATTTTGCGAGTATTGTCAGTATCAGTACCTTATTATCTCGTGAATTGTTTACTTTTTTTATTTTCTTTAACGTCAGAATTAAAGTCACTGTGGTCTCGCCACGAAAAGCTTCTAGTTGCTGTAGCCAGCAACAATGCAGCTAACTGCTAATGTGGCCTCTCGAAGCAACGGAATGCCGAACGAGTTGAAACAGTTCCTCGATGCTCCAAATCTATCCCGTAAAGAAAACCCTATAAAAGTTTGGATTGAAACAAGACATTTTACCCCAGTTCTTTCAAATTTAGCACTTAAATACTTGATACCTACGGCTTCCTCTGTACCTTCAGAGAGAGTAGCTTCTACCGTAAATCTGGCGGTCTAACAATAGAAGCCGGCTGACAGCGTAGCATGTGAAAAGCAGAGTTTATCTACTTTCACTGCCAGGCAAACACTGGTTTGTCTGATTTATTTTTGTTTGATATCTTAAATAGGTCTTAAAGTAAGAAGATAACCTTTTAGTTCTTGATATTTTTGTAATTTCGTCTAATAAAAAGGAATACTGGTAAAATACTTTCGTGTTTATTAAGATTTAATCGATATATCGACATTTTTCCATTGATATATCGACGCCGGTATTGATATTTTAATAAATATCGATACATCGATATAACAATATTTTTTTCATTTTCGACATCCCTAGCGGGCGTGGCTTGTCGCTATGGTTGTTAAAGTTTAAGAATATATGACATAATTTATTTTGAGTATGTAAAAATAAATTACAACTTTCAGGAAAATTACTATATTCCTTTTTAAGTATATACGATACCTATACCAATAGCCTTGGCTTGATATACCCTTTCCGACTAAGCGTGTATATATACAAAGTTAAATATATATAATAATATAATTATTTTCCACAAATATTGTTTTTTTCAATCAGCGTTCTGTTCTGTTTGCGTAGCGGTTTATTTTGTATTATTAAATGAAAACAACATTATAAAGTTCGCGTTTATCTTAATTCTAAGCTGATACGACTGTCATTAGCTGGCTTCAGTAGCACGTCGATTTTCACGTTCACTTTCGCGATATCAGCAATGATTCGATATTGGCGGAGTATGTGTGCAAGAGTTGTTTTTAAAGACATCATGGCGAAGTTATTACCTTCAATTGGAATATTATTAAGTTAGTCATTAAATAATTATAGTTAAGCTTATTATTAAATTAACAATAAGCAGATATACAATGCCGCTCATTAGCGGCGGCGGGCTCAAATGCACAAACTGAGACGACGCATATATGCGGCGCTGGTAGCGAACGTGTTAATTAAAAACGTCCATGCGACGATTTATTCTAAATTGTTACACTTGCCTTGGTTGACCTTATTAAATAATTTTCTCGAGTGGTCTAAGATTTTGACTATATAACTATGCTTCCGAGTAAATAGAATATTTACCTACACAGTTGCGTTTTCCCAAGCCGAATCCGGCGAAAATAACCTTTTTGGGTAGTTGTGACTGATCTAGCCAACGTTCTGGTCTGAATTTATTAACATCTAGACCCCAAACTGGATGGTAATGTAAGCTCCAAGGCATTAAGACAATACTTGAGCCAGCCGGTATTATGTAGTTCTCTGAAAATAATAAAACAATTTATCAAAAATACTTATACGCGGAATGCGAATACCGTGAGCGTTGTGCCGTGAATATTTAAATAATAAAGACGAAAAGCAGGTAGAGGAAGTAACTACCCACCGCAGACGACAATTCGGCGACGCTTCAGTCTGCTCGTGACCATGGCGTGTAAGTATGACCAGCCCGAAACTTAGAGCAAAATAGTGACTTGCTTTGGCCTGTCGGGTTTCGGGATCAGCTTGAGTATATCCAGTAACTCATATACCTAGAGACCTTCAGTCGTGGTATATGTGGGCCGACATGGCGATGGAGACTATCAACGGATTTTCAACCTTTGATGGTCGCTTTTGTTTTTGGACTCCATTGTTCTTTCCATCAGGGGCACCGTAGTCACTTTGTCGAGTCAGTGTAAAAAAGCAAATTGAATCGCGTATAAGACTAGTTACAGTATGTATAATGAGTACAAATGGCAAGGCTTTAAAATAAGCTATTAATAATAGATCGTCGCGAAGGATAATACTAGTGATGAAAATGCCCGGGAATTTTCCCAAAGTGCCCAAAACTTCCGAGAACATTTCATAAATTCCCGGGAATATTCCCAAGGAAGTTTTTGGGCACTGGCAAAATTCCCGGGCATTTTCATCACTAGATAACGCTAAATGTTAAAGACAACTGCATTCAAATCGGTTAAGCTTTCTGTGGTTTCATCGCATACAACTTTGTGCATATTGAATTAAAAAGCACACATTATTTGATAAATTTAAAATAACCTATATCGCGCAATTGAAATCGTATTGGCCGGTCAGATATACTCGTACAGTGTGATTTTATAGACGAGGGAGATATTTCAGGAAACAATAATTTGTACCTTCTTTTAACTAATAAAAATGTTAATGACTATATTCCTTAACAAATAATGAAGAAACATTGATGAACAAATGAGAATTGATCCGTAAAAAATTTAGACACCGCAGCGCGTGTGACGTATGGTAGATGGTAAGTAGATAAAATTCCTTTTACGTAATTTTAGATAAACAGGTAATTGACTCGCTTCCCTTTAGTACTTTATGTTGGCTTAGGAGAGACAAAATACCTACTTAATACTTGTTATTTATTCTATCGTGTGTCATTGCCCCTAAATATGTTGACTATAAATTACTTTGTTTTTATGGAAATATTAAGATATCCCTATTTCTTAATATTTGAAATTAGAATCGAATGCTGAATATCCTTCTTGAATATATCCTTTGTCTATAAAATCAGCCTGTATACACGCGTTTCCAGATGAACTTATGTATGTACAGAATGTTGAAGAAGTAGCTGAGGAAAATATTTTTCATATTTGTATGTATTGTAAGACGAAATCAATATTAGTGGAGAAGATTATGTTGGTAAAAAATACATATTTAAATTAATAACTTACTAAGTTTGACGTCAATGTCAGTATATCTACTCGTTATACAGCCTGGGGGGTACATCCGCAAGACTTCTTTAATCACGACTTCCATATAAAACAATTTAGCCAGATCACTTTTCGTAACATTCGTGTCATTATTTCCTACAACTTCGAGTAATCTGCAAAATAAATCATTACTATGATATAATCACGAAGTTACTCGACAGAGAATCATAGTTGTCGATATAGCTCTCCGTATTAGCAAGCTGAATGGCAATGGGACGGCCATATATGCTGAAGAAACGATGAACGTTGAAGCAGGTGGGTTTTTGAGTAGAGGCTGTGAATCGACAGGCTTAGTAAGGCCTCCGGAAAGGTAGAGTGACGACCTACAGGTGGCTGGAAGGATTGGATGAAAAGTGCCGAAGAGCGGACTTAATGGCGCTTGTTAAGATAGTCAGTGGACTAGGGTTGGCTGATGATGATAGCAAGCTTATTTATAATATTAACCTCTTGGTCTGCACGATATCTACCAATTGCGCGTGCTATAGTAAACAAGAAAGTCGTTTGCGTACCGTGCCATTCAACTGTTCAGCCGTATACCCGAACTAGGGTAAAATATATACTTATTATGACATGTATATTTCAATGCAATGAAAGGAATTGTTAAATAATAAACAATGTTTAGGTACAAACAGTAGTTTTAAGACGTCTGGGGTGTAATCATTTTGTTTATGAGACACATTCTTTACCACGAGTCAGGCTCGTGGTTATTCTTATTGTGACTCTTTACTGTGCTGAATTAAACGTGATTTGTCCTTGCTGTCTGGGCTTCTTCGTTCACTAATGTATACACGCTATCCTGCGCTTTAGCCTAAGATCACTACCACCACCATATCTACCACGCCTAAACTTCTATGTAGATACACTTAACGGAGAGAGAGTGATGTCCAAATATGCAATAAAGTGGACTAAAGGTTATGACGATGAAAAATTACATAACTTACTCTCCGTAGAGACGTTCCTGTACATTGGGGTGAGATCCGATTAGCAACAAAATAAATGATAGGACGTATGCACAGGTATCGTGGCCCGCAACGATGAATGTATTCACTTCGTCCCTCATCTCTTTTTCCGTTAACATTTCTCCTGTGCTGGCCAGTTCTAGGATTAAATCTATAAATGATTTACATTTATCTGCAATCAGTAAATGCATGTTAATGATTATAATTGAGCTATATCGATTCCTTAACTCAATAAAACTGTATCTTATTTTACAATTAATAGGTTGGGGAAAAAGTTTCATCACATTTTGTATGAAAACTCATGACATTTTTTTATTATAGTTTATATACAATTAATTACAGTTTATATGTGCCATCATCTTCGTTGCTATAGAAATTTTGGGACTTCTAAAAACGGTTTGGTTTCATTACGTCACGATAAAGAATCGCAAATGAGTACACGGTTCATTCATTTCTTTCTGTGGGCTCGTGTGCCACCCGAATATCGAGCTTTTTTGTACACCCAGCCTTTTTCAAATGTGTCAAAACTGTTTTGTGGTCGATGCCCAGTTCTTCAGCTACGTCATAACTACTGATATGTCGATTTTGCTCTACTATTTCTAAAACGGCGTACATTTTATCCGTAACAGAGCGGCCAGAATTAGGTCCATCTTTGGCATCAAAATTCTCGGATTGAAAACATTGAAATCAACTTTGTACTAGTCTTACTGACACAGCATTAGATCCATAAACGTTTTTTTTGCAGTCTGCGGTGCCAAAAAAAGATTCTCCATTAGATTCACTCATTTTGACAGAAAAAAACAAATGTAAAATAGATGGAATAAACATTTTACTAATTTGTTTCTTTTTTTTTAATTGTAATCTTTTTAATGTCATCAAAACCAGCCTTTTTTTGTGTAACCCAGTGAGAGTCATCATAACCAGCCTGATACATATAGTACAGCCAAAGAGATTTTATTATAAGCTTATACATACTATACGCGAAAAGACTTTTTCCCGGACCTAATAAAATTGGTGTGGGGTTTATTTCGTTATAATTGTTTACAGTTACAGTTTACACCCTACCCCATCAGAAGAATCACCAATAGCCCGCAGCACTCTTAAATTGGGGTATCTTATCGTTGTCTAAATCTACAACACCAGTCCAGACAACAAGAATAACATGTCCAGATGACCACAACAACGATAAATCAACAATCATCTAATTAGCGAAACAGGGAACACGTTTCTTGCGCTTTTAGCTCGGACGCTCATTATATACTCGTGAGCATAATTTTAGAATATGAATATTAGAATATGATACGGATATTAATTACCTGGCTTAACTGTATGATCTTTTTCACTTAATTTGTTTTGATTAAAAATCAATTTCTTTTTACGAATCACCTGAAATTTTTAAACAAATATGAATTTTTTTTTTAAATCGATTAGTATTACATAATATATGCCAGCAATAAGCATTTTGTATAAGAAACGATTTGTCTTTATTATTATTAAAAATATTTGCAGTATTTTTTGTGATATTTTTATAAAATTCGATCTATATAACTGGTATTCGATTGGTCAGTGGCGTGCATCCCATAAAAACATAAAAATCATTATTTTGTTATATAATTTCCAGGAGTCTATCCAAATTGGACCTAACTTTGAATGTCCAAGTATAATAAGAAAAAGGTTTTTTATACTTCTTTGGGATGCACGTCACTGCGATTATTGTTGTAGCGTTAGCTACATAAGATTAAGTTGCTATGTAGTTAGATAATGCGTCTGCTTATACATTATTTTGGGCACGAATCTCGACTTGGATTGATACCGAGAAGTCTGACTATTTTACTAGCACTTCAGAAGTAACTTCCTTGAGTAGAAACGCCGAAAAATCGCCTATGTTACATTGGAGTGGGACCTGCTTATACTTACCGGTTTGTGACAATCGATAAAAAAACAATTTGTTAAATTACTCACATTATCCGACATTTTATTCAAGATTTTGACATGAAAGTCTTCTTTTTTCTTTAAGGTTGTCCAGTTGTATATACAATTAATATGCAGCCAAATCTTCATGAACCTCTCAGTGTATATAGCCTGTACTTGTCTGATGCTTTCTGAATATTCTTTATGCAAGTGTGCATCGTCTTCAGCAATTCCAAATACTGTCTCTGGAAAAGTGTTTTTATTTTATATAACATAAATCAATCACTATAAAGGTTAGGACTACACAATATAAAGCCGTGAATCGCAATTAGTGATGAAAATGCCCGGGAATTTTCCCAAAGTGCCCAAAACTTGTATGGGGAATATTCCCGGGAATTTACGAAATGTTCGCGGAAGTGCTGGGCACTTTGGGAAAATTCCCGGGCATTTTCATCACTAATCGCAATTGTACTTTTAATTTTTTTATTGACAGATTTCTATTTTTTACGTCCTATATATTTTTATATTAAATTACATTATTAAAAAAATTAGGACGTTTTCTTTATATTAATTCCGTCGTTTTTACAACGTTTCCTTATTAACGTTAGTCTGACGTAAGCGCAAAATGGCGTTACTTTTAGATTAGATTAACTTTATCCTTGGTTTTTACTTTAGTCTAATGCAACAAAAAGTTAATTGTCTGTGTGGTAAACCACAAATTGAATTAATAAAATTTAATTAAGGAAGTAAAAGAAAAATAAATGTTACACATTATAATTAACATCTTTATAAAGTTTAAAATATGATGAGATAAAGAACACTTTTTGTTATGTCAATAACTTTGGTTCTCTGTCGAATAACTTAATTTTGAATTTTATCCTCTAGAGACTTCAAACATAGCCCATCCCCTAGCACATAGCGACTTTTAACTGATGGACTAGCTGAATTATGAATGCCCACGTTTCAATGCTGTATATCATAACGGGCAGGACGCGAAACGTTAGTTTTTAGGCGTTGTGGGATAGATAACGAAAGACCTGATATTAATTGCGATATGATTTCCAGACCAAATGTATTCTTCTTTCGTTTTCTCTAAGCTGTTCCAAGTTTCAATCGTTTAGGTTCTATGGCAATATGTCTTTTTTTGTATCCCGGGTAATATCCTGCATAGGACCATCAGGGACGCTGTGAGGGCAGCGACCCCGGTGTGTTAGACTCCTACTGACTAAAAACCCTTGAGGTGTCCCTCTGATTTCACCACCCGAGCCTGGGAAACCAAATTCATCCAGACGCCCAGGGAACAAGAAACCTTGTTGATGCTACCTCTCTGTGAGTGGTAGGAGTTAGCCCACCCCTCCAAACCTCTTCCCCAGGCGGTACGCCGGACACCGTGCACCGCCTCCCTCTTATCCGGACAGCAGACCCAGCAGACCAGACCGCAGAACAGACCAGCAGGCTACAATATGTCATATATTGTATATATATTATCATCTATATAAACAAAGATATATAGATGTATTAATTAAATGCATGAATCATTATTATGCAAACGAATTAACTTGATAAAAGTATTTTTATATAGTACGATAGTCATGAGAACTTACGTAATACAATTTTCAAAGAATGTGTTAACAAGGATTCTGTGTATAAAAAAGGGCCACGTCCTGCTTTACTGTACAACTGTTCCACCAGTAACCTGCTCGTGTCATTGAATGTACCCATAAATCCATCCAGAACTGCGCGGTTGAACGCCGGATTCAAAAGTTTACGATGGCGCCTCCAAATTTCACCTGAAAGTTGTTTTTTGGTTTTTCAAGTATAAGTTTATAACATGCTGGGTGCGGTGGCCACGCGCAGAAATATAATAATGGTCGTAGACTTCCATACCGATACTTACTCCTGGATTTTATATATTAATAACGGATTTAGGCACCACATGCTCACTGGTGAAGGAAATCATTGTGAGACAACTCACATGGTATATAATAGACATGTGTAAGTGCCCTGAGAACAGCGATTAGTTACGCTACTGGTCACGTTTATTACCCACTAGCTTTTTCCCGCGGATTCACTCGCGTTAAGAGTATTATAATTAATTAGATATAGTTTTTGTGGCTTTACTTTTGTTTATCGTGTGTAAAAAATTAGGGCCTTATCTGTCATTAGGCGCTAAAACTATCAAGCTATTATATTATATTATAGTCGAATATCTGAGAAGATTTATACAAACTTTCATCCCCTATTATATCCCTTTGGGGGTGGAATTCATCAAAATCCTTTCTTAGTGGATGCCTACGTCATAACATCTACCTGCATGCCAAATTTCAGTCCGATCCGTCCAGTGGTTTGGGCTGTGCGTTGATAGATCACTATGTCAGTCAGTCAGTCAGCCAGTCAGTCACCTTTGACTTATATATATATATATATAAAGATAAATAAAGAAATCGATAAATAAATAATCATTAATAGCCAGTTAAAAAGGCATCCATTGCTCCTTTTCCATTATATTTATGGAATCCATGAAAAGTTGTTTGGACATAAAACCCACCACGCTTGTCCATTGCGGGATGGAATGTATGCACTTTCTGGAGACAAGGTGAATGCATCAGCTTAAATGATAGCAATCTGCGTCCAATACTGTGTGCTGTGTACCTTAGCTGGCCCTTACGACGATGAAGAGGGAGGCACTATTATATTCTAAATTAATTAAATAAACTCATTTACCATTTCCAGTGAATAGTCCGTCTCCAAGCCAGGATTTCGAAAATTCAAATTGGTAATCTTTTTTAGGACATGTGTTGGCAATGGTTAAACAGTCATCTGGATCTGAAATAACTATGACGAAACACAATATTAAAAAAAAACATTTATTAAAAAAAATTGCGGATTGCAAAAAGTATACAATAATCCTAAATTGATAAATCAATATATGAAATGAGTTAAAAGTGACCTATATTGGTATTCTAGAGGACCAGACCTGGCACTAGAAGTTGACGTATTTTCTAACAACTTTCAATTACTATTTTACCCTTTCAGAAGTGGAAGATAAAACATCCACCCTTGGTGAGTGATTACGTCATAAAAAGTACCCAATGTAAACATTTCATGCTTATAGCTTCAGTTGTTTATGGTGTACGATGATATTTTAGTTAGGACAAGTTATGATATAAAATTGTAATTTTTGAAGTCATTGCGCTGTAATATTTTATGGAGCTCGGCACTGACTTAAATATAATATAGTCATTTATAGACATCAGTAGTAGATTTCTATCAGTTTAATAAGCACACTTTACAAAGTGACTACATTACATTTGATGCGAAGTATATTATAGGGTCCAGAAAGGGCAGTGACTGACTGGAATGGGCGTCAAACATGTCGCGACAGAAGACCGCTAGTTAATAACACTTACCATCAAGTGCACTGTAGTCACTTTGTCGAGTGAGTATTAAAAAGGGGCAAAAATATAGTGATTTATCGTCCTGCCGGACCTTGTCAAGTGCCACGAACATGCCGGCACAGTAGACCGCTAGGCAGTGACGTGCATAAGGTATTTGAACAAGGTAGGCAGTGTCCGCGTAATTAATTTAAATATTATATTATTACAGTAAACAGTATTAAGTTCTTATACGAATGAAACATGGTGTAAATATAGACTACGTATGAATGTAGGTAGATAAGTATTTGTACATCTTTAAGTAATTTATTTCGAACTTATTTATTGTAGGGCATTCAATGCTTTCATGCATGTATGGAATGAACGCTACTGCCGCTAGGTATATTGAAAATGTGAACGTAAACTATATTACTTGTTTATTCCGTAACGCAACAGGTTGAAACGTGTAACGTGTGTGTGTATTATAACGGCATGTGGTTACATGCCATCTGTCGGTATAAAAAAATATTTTTATAGCACATACCGTAAATAAGTTTTGGTCCTATATTCATAGTGATAACGCCACCTTTCTCGATACTGTCCATTGAAATCCATTTGAGAACTTCAAAAAGTTCTGAAATAACATAAAACTATTTCACTTTATAATACAAAATTATTCTAAAATTCAATTGTGCTCTTCAGGAAAATCAGCGTTGCAGACTTTCTCTGTGGCTTTAAGCTGATGAAGGTCCCATTTTCGCCATGTTTATATGTTTTTGTATTTTTCTTTGGGTTCTGTATGTTGTTTCTGTTAATGTATTTAAATTTCTAGTTTTTTGTTAATTTGTGGCGAAATAAATACAATTCATTTCATTCCATAAAGCTACCAGGCACTTTCTATTCATAGAAGGAATCCACTTGTGTACTTTAATAAGACGAATAAACACTGGCTCGTTATTTTTGAGGACTTACCTTCAAAGTTCAAGACGCTACTTTGACTTTAATTGCAATTTAGTCAAGCACTACCATAGTATAATATGATTCAAGTAAGCTAAATTGGTCATTACAAAAGAGGCAAAATTATGCGCGAGCCGTAGGATGAGTGCTATAAGAAAGTCAAGCCAAGAGATTCTAGTCAGTCTAGATGTATTTTTAACCTTTTAATGACCACTGAGCACAATATAGTTATTTGATCAAGCTAAAATATAAATACTGACGCATATTATCGGAGACAAAATGATGCCCGTGTCCAATTTCTTCCATCTACCCTCTTTTCCATCTCCAGGTTTGACCCGACGCTTTTTTGGACTAGTTCATATACATCCTGTTTCTGCAGAGCCCATTACCTGAGATTTTTTACAATGGTATATGCAACGACAGCAAGCTTAGAGAGTTTCTTATTTTTTGGAGGTTGATACAATTTAGTGAAGTGTTTTGCTTACCATCGAGCATAATACAGTCATTTACTTAAGCTAAAATATAAATACTGACGCATATTATCGGAGACAAAATGATGCCCGTGTCCAATTAGTGGAAGTTTTTTAGACAGCTCTGGAGGCATTACATATAAACGGCCTTTCTTTTCTCGGTAACTTTTCCAAAAAAGGCAAACACAAATAAGGATCGACATCAAAATGAGACTCAACATGTTTTGTAGTCTGCCTCTTCAATCTCTGTAAAAAATACTTCTTTTAGTTTGTTTCATTATATTGCGATGTTAGTCCAAGTTTACTGTGATTTAAATTTAATTCACTTACAATGGCGGTGTGGAAATATGTACAACTCGCTTTGGTGACGCGGCGTTGATGGGGACAATATGTTTTTTTATATTTAATCATACAACCGGATACGATGTAGATATTTTCTTCGTGCCACTTTTTTTGTCATTATTCACTGGATCTATCATCACATAATAACCTCATTATGCTACATAAGTAAATACATCACAGCTGTTGATAAATTCTCACTAATAATCTTAATTTTAAAATAAAAACGAAATAAAAATTATTGTCACCACATAGCACACTAAATAAAATTACTATATAGTTAAAATAAGGTTAAAAAAATAGAGACTAGAACAACAAGCACAATTTTATCTATTCATTTTAGTTTTAGATAATTTATTGTATTTGAAATGCTGAGCAACATTATTCCCTACTATTTTTTTATACGAAACGAATGACCTTTCCGCCTTAAATCATGTATACGACTGTGATTTACGTAAACTAAAATTATAAACTTAACTTATTTTTGTTTGCACTTGTGTATCTATTGATGTGTTTAGCTAATAATATATAAACCAGTTTACTGCTAAATACATAAACAAACCAATTCACAAACTGGTTTTAGATTAGAATACCTAGGATACGAGAAAACATGGCAGTGTAAATGCGGCTAATGACTTGTTCATCACAAAGATGAATCTTATCAATTTTTAACAGAATTATTTTGTTTGTACTCTTTTAGACCTTTTTTTTGACCCGGGGGAAATCCTCATAGGATCTTCAGGGGAGTAGTGAGGGCCACTTCCCCGGTATGCCGGACTTTTACCGACTAAAACCCCCGGGGTGGACCACCGAGCGCTCTAGGGCCGAGGGGCATGGCCCCATTACGGGCAGCCTTGAATGTAGGGGAGGCAGATGAGACTCTTTTAGACCTAACACGAACTGCGAATTTTTATTGCGGTATTTTTAACCGCAAATTTTTTAATACTAGAAATTCTGACTTAGACGGTAAAAATTCTGGGAAAAAAAATGGTATAAATTGGTAGAGAGATCTGCACTGCTGCGAGGAAGCGCATCAGGCAAAACAGGAAAAAGAGCAACAGCCAAGACACCACTGCCGAGGCCGATACGGAGCTGCCGGGGTCCCTGCCCATATTGTGAACCTCGTAGTGAATGCCGAGCAGTACGCCTGAGAAAGCAATTTCTTAGGGTATAGTCAAGTGGTGTCGTGCGTGATTCCACGTATCACTTGATAGTGGGGAGAGGATGGAAATCCCACCTTCCTGACATTCAGGCGTAGCCCGGCGCACCTTGCAAGCGGGGCATCACCTCGGTGGTTTTAGTCGGTAAGAGTCCGTCAAACTGGGGAGCGGCCCTTACCGCTGCTCTGACACTCCAAAAAGATTTACAACTATTACAAAAAACCGTCATTTATTCAATTGTTCATCAGAGTTTGGCCAGGGCCGCGACTACAAAACTGTTACTTTCGTAAATAAAAATACCGATATCTATAACCGAGCTTGTTTTACATGTTTTACAACTTGTGAACTTTTGTTTTGTTTGTTTTATTTTGAGCTTGTTGGTGTTTATTGCTATGTTTGTGCTATTTTGAACTCGTTAACATGTTGGTGTCTGTTGTTATTTTTAACTTCTGGCGAATGAATCAAAGACAAAAAGCCGTTGAGTATGTCTGGGTGTAAAACAATACCATACTCTCACATTTCTAAATTAACGATTATTACTAATTATCATGCATTAGTACTTATTTTATAGACGTGTACTGGTCAGTTGCTAAAAAACTTACTACAAGCTGATATTTGCTCGTGTATGAATGCTCGGATGCTCGTAGGAAACTAAATTAAAAGGATTTCGTTCCTTGTGTTGACTTTAATGGACTGATTACGTAGGAATATCAAATTATTTTTAATAAAATGATATACCATCAATCATTTTATTCGTTAGCAAGACTGTTCTTCCTAATTAATATTAAATTACATTTAGTAAATAATTGCTCTGACTTACATAAAGAAGTTCCGAAAAAGAGCGCGAAATCTTATACGAGTAGTTACCTATATTTAAGTTACTTTTTACGACAACATAAATAAAATCTATTCGTTTTATGTGAGGTCCGCCAACCCCCTGTGAAAACATTATACTAACAAGTCTTTTTTGATTAACACATGTGAGTGGTTAAATGACGATCTCATTATCAGATGTTACTAACAAAGATGGACTCAATTTGATAGTCTAGGTTAATATGCAATACAATATTCTAATTTTGCTATAAAATATAATTCCACTGACTTGTATTGTTATTGCTATAAGGCTCAGACAGCACTGAGGAATTTCGCAGGGTGGGATAATATCGCGCGAATTTGATTCACCTAGCCCACACCATAGGTGGGCAAAATGTGATCAGATTACGGAATGACGAATCATTAATATGACAGCAATTTGCTCATCTATGTTTTAAAGACTACGGAATCCTCAATTACATACACATTTATCACTCCTTAATGTTTAGAAATGATTTAATCATGATTACAGAGCAATAAAATTAAAATTACGACTACATTTTGTAATCATTAATCAGATCACATTTTGCCCATCTCTGGCTCACACTACGAAATAGAGTTTTTAGTTACATACAAGTGCAGTGGAGTGAATGGTGCCGCACGAATTTTATATCGCACCATGTATCATTTTAGCGTTTTTTTTCCTGCTAATTTTTATCACCTGTGTCAGTGGTTTTATAATATCCTAGTATTGCTTGCAGTAAGCAATCGCACGGTAAACATTCACAGTGTGTTTAGGCCTTAAAAATAATATTTGTCTTTAAAATAATCCGCATATATAGAAACGATAAGCGAGTAATATTTCATTAGTTAACCGAACGTCATATTATAATCAACGCGAGAATGTTAGTACTTGTGTTGATGTGTTTGATTCTATGCTTGTTCGGAGTTTGGACATGGTTGCTTCGAAATTTTTGTCCTCCAAATGAACCGCCCATGTACAGTGGTATATTGCCTATCATTGGTCATATTCATTTGCTGTATGGGGACAGTGTGGGTAAGTTCCTTAGGATATACTTTATTCCTTGCCATCAAAATATATAGGAAATATAGACAGTCGCGTCAGCCTATATTGTTTCGGTATAGGCCAATGCAGGGCAAGTCTTTTTTTTTTTTTTGCTTGTGTACTTCAAAAGGAGTAACGGGCCCTTTATATGATAACTTTAGTAGATGGCCGTCTGTCAAGACTGTTTTTCTCAGAAACACGTGGAGCTGCTAAGTTGGAGTTTATACCATATACCTAGATCGGCGGTCTCTTGTAACACGGAAAAAAAAAGTCAAATCAATCAAAAGATATGTCCGACAAAATAATTGCAAAATTCGCAATAAACGAAACCTTCTTTTCCTTATAATTTTCGCTAATTATAATCTAATACCTATAAAGTATGGAAGTCTTAGTGCACCAGTTCTCCGAGGCCGAGTGCGGGTCCCCCCCCACGGACCCGTGTTTATGTGGCAGAAAAAGTACCCATGACTTTTTAGTTCGTAAAATTCTGACACATCGGAGTCTGAACGGATTGTCCAAGAAGATTTTCTCCTGGTAAAATAAAGTGCACCAGTTCGGCTCGCGCTTGACCTTTTTACTGCAAGCTCGGCAGTTTTAAGGTAGGAGCCGAGAGAAAACATCTTCCCTCGAAATTCATCAGCCTGATATCATCACAAGAGGGATGCCTTCGCATGCGAAGAGCGAAAAATCTCTTCCGGACAGTGACTTGGCTGTAGGCTTAAGGGAGTCTGCTACCCTCATGATGCGAAGGATGTATATAATATATACCTAATAATAACTAATTTCAAAACCCGCTAAAACTATTTTTCGTACAAAATTACTTAATTATCCTAATAGTCATTTGAAATGTTTTGATCAAAGCAAATATTATATATGAATTTGTTCTTTTCTGCTTTTCCACGCTAGAATAATAATTTAAATACCTTATAAGAATGTGATTGTTAAGTCAAAGATTAATTAGAAGTTTTTATAAATTTATGGGAATTGAAAAAAATATGTTATAGTGGGTTTTGAAATTAGAATCCTCATATGTGTCCAATGCATCTCCTGGTAGAGACGTCTTAAAGGGTGAACTCTTTACTTCTACACCTCCTACAGATGGTGCTTCAGAAAGGTTTTTCGCTAGCCGGCTCATATGAGATATACGAATTCCCAGGCTCTGTTAGCAAGGAATGTGAAATGACATCGAAGATTTTAACTGGGAGTCTAAAACATAGGGACCGTCACTCTTACGGCGGTACTTATGCTCCAATGCAAGATTTTCCCCCAAGTTACAAAAAAATTGTAGCTATTTTCCTTCAGTAGAGCCGTGAACTTGTTAGCCTCACTTTGTTAAGAAATAAATATTTTTATGACAGTAAAATAGTACTAATAATTAAATGTTTTTATCTTTTTTTTCAAGTAGTTACTTCAGCATATGACAGAGTTGTATTTTCTGTTAATTTAATTGCCTAAAATTATTGTTCAATTTTCAGACCTTTGGCGGAGGGTGATGGATTGTTCACGGGAATGTATGGCGAAAGGTGGAGTGATCCGATGTTACTTGGGTTCTCAGCTCTATTACTGTGAGTTTCTTAATAGTTCATATTAATTTTATAACAATTGTTCTTATTGCGCGCTGTTTTAAATGAATACGGACCATACAAATTGATATAAACCAGTAGTTTTGCTTGCTGCGGAGCATTATTGGTGACACCACTGCCAGTTGCTACTTTTTTTTAACCCGGGGTTAAATCCTACCTAGGACCATCAGAATTGCTGTGAGGGCAGCGACCCTGGTGTATCAGACTCTTGTTGACTAAAAACCCTCGGGGTATCCCTCCAATCACTCCACCCAGGCCTGGGAAACAAAATTGGTCCAGTCATCCGGAGAGTGAAGAGCCTTACTCAGGCTTCCTTTCTGGGAGGGGTGAGTGCAAAAAGCCCACGCCTCCAACCCTTTACCACTGGCGGCGCGCCGGACTCTGCACACCACCTTCCTCTCCTCCGGACAGCAGACTTCCTCAAGACTACTGCCCGCAGGCCAGTTGCTACTGCTTCATCAACAGAGTATCATAAATTAAAAAAGTAAAACATGTTTTATTGTTATAAAAAAATATGTTTTAATCCTAATTTAATAATTTATTTACCATATTCGTTTATAGGAAAACAAACAATTGTGATAAAACATTTAAGACTATAAACTAAAGATACACATAAGTGTAAATAAGTTTTAAAAATTAATATCCAATGAAAACAATGCGAGCAGATTAATAAAAATATATATTTAAAACAGGAGATAAATTATTTCCTACTATAAACATATCAAGTAAATAACCAATCATTCAATTAATGTATGTGTAATGACGTAACTAAATGCTGTACAACTTATTATTAAATAAATTTAATTACAGTAAATTATTAGCCACTCTCACATGTTTCCCGGAATCCGCCAGGGTACAGTTTATAGTTAGTTTTGGGAGTCAAAGCTGCTCGCGTCCGTAGGCTTTACCCTAGTTTCCCACCCGTGACTCCTGGGTGGTGCTAAACGAGCACCAGCGAGGTGATAGGGCGTCGGTGCCCGTCTGGATCGCGACCACAGTACATGGTTGTAAAGCCCGTCATAGTGACCAGTTTCGGCTTGCCGCGTCTCGGGATCAGCTTGTGTATATCCAGTAGCTCATATACCTAGAGACCTTCCGTCGTGGTATATGTGGGCCGACATGACGATGTAGACTATCAATGGATTTTCATCCTTTGATAGTCGCTATCGTTTTTGAACTATACTGTACTTACCATCAGGTACTCTGTAGTCACTATATCGAGCCAGTGTAAATATATATATATATTTACAGGGCAGCCAGTGGCCGATATATTATATAAAAATATAACACTGATAGCTAATGACAACAAACGTCTTAAATGTAATCCACTAGTGAAGGCTATCGCAGCATACAATAAAAGTAACTTAAAAAAAAATGTTAGCAGAAAACAAATTTTACATAAAAATAACTTAATAATATTAATACAAAACAATTGGGAGCCACGTAACATTTATACGTAACACACATTGTGTAAATCTACCTTTGCTTGTTTTCCAGAAAACTGTGGATTTTGTAATAAACGTTTGAGCGTAGGTATAAGAGTTCAAGTTTAACGTAATATTTGTTCTAAGAGCCAATATTTGGGCATCGTCTTAAATTAAGTCTACAATTTGAAGGAACTGTTTACTCAACACATGTAGTGAATAAATTTTAAAAGCTATTTACACTTTTAATTAACTGTAAGCTCGCTGTTTAATGCATTCCACATCAATGACGTAGTTTCAATTCTTCTATACTTCTTATATGAGTTAGGTTCATCTTAGGTATCAGCGTAAATCGAATATTGTAAGGTACTTGAGGATTTAGACGACATAGCATTCGACAATAACAAACAACGCTATTAGAATATCGTAGGTTTTCGTAATATCACGTCGTCATATTACTGTACCCAGTGCTTATTTATCCGAATGACCATTTTACATTTTTGTTCAGTCTTCATGTAAAAAAAGAAAAATATGACCTAATCTATATCAATCAGCGCTTTTTACCGTTTCAATATATATATATTTATATTACTACAATATATCTCCAAAAAATGTCGCTTAAAACAAATAGCCTTCCACCCCTCGATATTAACTTCTTATATTATATTAACTTATTAAATATTGACCAATCTTATGATAAGGAAAGAATCAAGAGGGGAAAGTCAAACTATTGAAATATATTTTTTAGTGTTAACGGATCCTACTGACAGTTACACGGTCGCAAATGCTTGTTTGCAGAAGCATTTCGCTTACGACTTCGCGAAATCGTGGCTTGGCGATGGATTAATCACAGCATCAGGTAAAAGAGTTTCACTTAACTTTAAAAAATACCAACTAAAAGTTAGAAATGGGACGAATTTATATATTTTACCAGAGATTTTAATATTTACAGTATCACATTCGTTGTTCTCCGAATTTGATATTTTATATGGAATAATAAAAAAATGAATTACCATTTTCTTCAAATAAAACTATTGTAGTATTTAGGTAGGTTTACAACGTGTAAAATAATTTACCAAATTCTCGAAACTAGTCTGTTTAGAATCATTATCAGAATCCGTTTCATAAAATATACATAAGGGCTGTAGAGGGCGGGAGGGTGTAGGGTTAGAGGGAGGTTAGGAGAGCGGCAGTAGCTTTAGCTAAAAGTTAATACAATATTTATGGTTGTAGGAAGTTCACCGGGTCCGCTGGTTTGAATTAAATGAAGGCCACAGCGGATTCCGTTACGTAACACTGAGTCTGATTAAGGAAAAACTTATTTTTAATTATTTATACACTAATTAAAAATACTATTTTAGTTTAGGTGTCTGAGGTACCTAATTAAAATACACGTTGTAATAACTTAAAACTTCTCCCTTCTTTTAAATTCTTATATTTACCTAAATCAGAGATGTTCAAAATGTAATCTGATTAATAATTAACGATTACAAAATGTAGTCGTAATTTTAATTTTGTTGCTCTGTAATCATGATTAAATCCCTTCAAAACGTTAAGGAATCATACATGTGTATGGAATTGAGTATTCCGTATTGTTTAAAACATAAGGGAGCAAAATGCAGTAATAATAATGTTGAAAAACGCAAAATGTAATCGTAATCGTTTGTTATTAATCTGATTACATTTTGCCCATATATTACCTAAATGCTTTCTTGAATAACTTTATGAATATCTTTCTTATTCTTAGGATATAAATGGAAACGTCATCGTAAACTCTTACTACCAGCGTTCAACCTCCAAATTCTACATGGTTTTCTTGATATATTCAACACTCAGTCCCGAAAGTTGACAAATGAAATATCATCTGTAATCGAGAATGGTCCTATTAAAGTAGCTACGTACTTAAAAATTATAGCCTTGGAAACTATTTGTTGTAAGTAATATTCTAAAATTACCTTTATCTACTGTATAGTTTAACTTAATAATCAACTAGTGCCATGGTTAAATATTGTACCTTTAGTTAGCAAAGCAAATATTAACGTTACGCAAGTTAATATTTATCAAAGGTTCTACTAGAATTAGTTGGTCTCCTTGGTGTAAAAGACATTATCTACTATAGAAGACGTGAAGAATATTTCCACTATATCCAAGAAATTAGAGCACATATACATTAATAGTTTAAATTAAAACGTGTAGTACTTAAACTGTATTGGTCTTCTCGAAATCAGTGAAATAGTTTCTCTAGATTTGTCTAGATGTTATATTCGCAGTGATAGGTAATATAAAGTGGAATTTATAAATCTCAATATTTTACATTTCAAGTAACGTTAATATTTTAAGACAAATATGAAATTTACTTTTAGAGTGAAATTATTTATTGTTATATTTAAGTTAAAAGATTTGGATCCCTTTCTGCGTAATAGCCTCGTCCAACTCATGCCTTGCTTTGTTTTATCTCTGCCTATTTGAAATTAATCTTTCAATGTTATTTCTATTATCCTTAAACTATCTTTTTAATGATTTATCATAACAAAGATTTGGCTAACTTAAATAAATTCAAATTAGAAATGGAATTAGTAGACCTCAAACGTATGACATTACAGTAACAGCTTTTGGTATTCGCGCTGAGGAAGATGAACATTTCAACGCTACCTATATGCAAGCTGTAGACAAAATATTACACATAATAACGATGAGATTCCAAAAAATTTGGATACAGAACGATTTACTATTTAAACTGTCTGGATGGAAGAAAAAAGAGGCGGAACTTATCCAAATTTTAAACAACATGAGCAATGTGGTGAGGCTATAATTAATTTCATTTTGCGTTTCCAAACATAAACTTATTTGATTAAATTTGTTAGGATTCAGTGAATTAGTAATACAGTTTACTTTTCCTAGTTTCTTATTGCAAGCTACTAAATTCAACAAATAATTAACAGCAAGGGATTTAAATCACATCACTTAAGTTTAAACTTACTGCTTCTGCATAATATATTTTTTTCCTGACACGGCACAGTGGCCACACCGTACCTGATGGTAAGTATGGTGCAGTCCAAAAACAATGGCTATGGCTCCGTAGACCCGCGCAGTTGGTTCTGCTATGGAAGGGAGAGGGTGGAACAAGGTTAAATTGCTCTTCAGCTATCTTTCTTTCTTCTTTCTTAATAACTATCATCTTAGAAGAAAGTGATGATGATAAAATCCTAGTCCATGCCAACCTTGGCGACATTATCAAACCAAACAAGTTGACATGCGTTGCAGATTCATTCCACGAAAGTGTGCTCGCTGATGGCTAACGTATCCAATTAAGTGCGGAATATCCTTTGAAACCATTGATATGTGTGGACAGGTGGAAACGGTTTAGCAAGAGAGTACTTTGTAATCGAAATTTTTTATCTAATATCCTAGTCACATTTATTTGAATATATATTGACCCAAGAAATCGGATAATTTCAGGTTATTCAAAAGAAAAAAGCTATGCTGAACAATAATGAAGTAACAAAAGACGATTCTACTTCGAAGACAACATGTAATGGTAATTCACAGTAAAGCAAAAATACTTAAATCTAAAAGCACAATTGTTTATATCCTGGTCTGTATCTATTTTCGAGTAAACATCAAAGTATTGCCACTTAGAATAACATTTTTTAAAATGAAGCAACCATACGTTAATTTCAATTCTGATATAACTAATATTCGTATTTAGAAGCTTTACTCATTATTTCGTTATAGGTTTTAAATTCAAGCCACTTTTAGATCTTTTGCTTGAATTGTCTGACGATGACACCTTGACAGACGAGGAAATTAGAGAAGAAGTAGATACAGCTATAGTTGCCGGTTTCGATACGACATCGTGGGTTTTAACATATACATTAATAGCTTTAGGCAGTTATCCCAAAGTTCAAAATCAAGTTTACCAGGAGTAAGTATTAACTTAATAATAGTTGTTTCTAAGAGCCGGCGCACACGATTCAGTGCGTTATTACAATGTTAAAAATAGATCTGAAAAAACTATGGAGGGGTATCGCTCCGGTATTGCAATGGGTACAACCCCCTTGAATACGTTAAAGTACATGTGTCCCGCCACTAACGATTGATTACATTTAATTTAATTTATATCTTAAAATTATAAAATTACTGATACTCACAAATGTGAGATATGTTAAAATATCTTTTTTAAACCGTCAAGTTACACAAATATTATTAATTTTCTGGAATATTCTTTTCATAAAGTCAGCGTTTCGATGAAGTCAGCAGCAGCAGATAGTCACCTCTCGTTTTGTATCGATTTGTATTGAGTATTTTCCGACAAAACACAATGCTGCAACACGTCACTATATATCCCTTTCGGGGTGAGCTGAGATACATTACAGGCTGTGCCCACCCCCAATTTTTTTTTACTTGGTATAAGGGCTACGCCACACCTTGTGGTAACCCTGTTGTAGTCTAGAAGTAGTAAAGAACAACCATCGAAAGTCACATTGATTATGCCTTCACAAACATCTCTTCACGGTTCGTTTAAAGGAGCAAATGTACGGTGGAAACATGTTCGCTGGAAGACCATTTCACAGCTTCACAATTCGGCAAAAGTAAGAATTAGAGAATTTCGTAATGCTAGCTGAGGTTCTAATATTGTAAAGCTGATTTTAATTCGTTTAAAATGATTCTTCAGACTAAAAAGTGTGTTTGGAGATTCAAACAGGGATGTTACTAAAGAGGATTTACCGCAGCTGGTGTACACGGAAGCAGTTATTAAGGAGACATTGCGATTGTACTCAACTGGTCCAGTTGCTTTGAGACACGTGGATAAAGATGTGAAACTCAGTAAGTTGAATACCCATTTTTTAAGGAATCATTGCCTATTTGGTTCACAACCACAGCAAATGAGCTTAACTTTATATTCTGGCTTGATAAAATGACTCTATCCACATTTTGGTAGAAAAAGTTCAATCCTAAAAAGAACCTGAATAATATGACAAGTTCCGTTTGAAAGATGTACCAGGTTAGCTACTCATAGTTTACACCGAATTACCATTTATTCTTTTTAGTCGTATTCTCTTGATAGAGCAGTCGTGGTCAAACTTAACGTTTGGAGGCATTCAGTGCTAAATCTTTCCATTTACCCTGGACTGATGCTTGGCGTGTGTTTTCATTGATCGACGCATTAGTCAAAGCTCCGCTATGTTGGACCCACTTTCTATGAGACTTAATTCTATCTACTCTTCCCTGCACTATCAGGATTTCCACGGCATCATGGCGGCACTTCATATAGTCAAAGTAACAAACGAATCTAGTGTTGACTATGTTAGAAAGGCGTATCTTGATGCCAAATTCGTTGAGAATAGAGACGTTTGTGCGACATTGGATGCACCATTATCTCAATTATTATTTTACAAGCGAATTTAATGATTCTGTTTTTTTATCAATCTTGAAGACTGTTATATATTTTAATTGCTATTTCGATAATATACTAAAATAAAATACTTACTTTTCATGTCATACAAAAACTTTGTGTCCTGACAACGGCGGTCAGCTTTGTTACTGGTCACGTTGGGTATGACATATAACCGCAAAGTGGATTGTCTTTAATGATAAAGGACGGACAACTTGACGATAGAACATCGTCGTAGAAATCCTGCTGTTATAGAATTTGACTTAAATGTCTCAACTTACAGCTAACTATACAATGAAATCTGGATCAAATTGCGTCCTGTTGATGTATGGACTTCATCGGCATTCATCCTGGGGACCTGACGCTGAGGAGTTCATACCTGAACGATGGCTTGACCTCAACACTTTACCAAACCCAAATAGTTTTGGCGGATTCAGCTTGGGGAAACGAACTTGTATTGGTAACTTTTAATTACATTCTTTTGTGAAATAGCATTATGACTATAGTAATACTATAAATGTGTATAATGTACTGTAAATGTATGTGGGAGTTAATAAATGTCAGATTACGACGACTCGTGTCACAAATCCGTTAATGTTTTCTCTTTATAGTATAAACTTCATTTTATTCAACGAGGTCAGCTTTTACGTAATAAGCTAAGGGTTATTTGGGGTTAAACTGTATATAGGTGCAAATACCGTTATACTATACACATTTGAATGAACTCCCTTTGCCAAATGCTGGCAATATATTTAATTGGAAAAAGACAACAAAATTTTACCGAAGTAGTTTTGGCAGCAAGAATTTTTCTGAAGTGACATTTTGGCACATAAATTTTGTTTAAAACTGGGCGAAAATATTATATTAGGTCCTTATATATGAAATTGGCGTTTTGTATGGGAGGAACAAAAAGTCGAATATTTTTTAATATAATATATTTAATTAATCAAAGTATGAACCATTATTTTCTATGCACTTTTGCCATCTCATAGGTAGTTCATTGATCCCTTTACTAATAAAACCAGTCGGACGGGAATCAATAAAATCTTTGAAGGCGATTTGGACTGCCCCATCGGAGTTGAATTTTTTCCCTTGCAAGAAGTTATCCAAATTTCGAAAAAAAAAATGGTAATCTGTTGGAGCAAGGTCCGGGGAGTACGGAGGATGTCTTAGACTTTCCAATTGAAGCTCTTCTAATTTAGTAACCGTCTGTTGCGCAGTGTGTGGTCTAGCGTTGTCGTGAAGCAGCAGTGGCGTGGAGCGATTGACCAGCCTAGGTTGTTTAGCCGCTAGATTTTCCATCATGGTTTGCAATTGCTGACAATAGACATCAGCCGTAATAGTCTGGCCAGATTTGAGAAAACTGTAATGAACAATACCGGCACTAGTCCACCAAACGCTTACAAGTAACTTTTTTGGGGTTAATTTTCGCTCGGGGCAGGATTTGGCTGGCTGGCCAGGATCCAACCATTGCGCTGAGCGCTTCCGATTATCGTAAAGAACCCATTTTTCATCACAGGTATTGATTCGGTTTAAAATACCTTCATTATTGTGCCGGTTTAGTAATGTAACGCAGCAGTCGACGCGCGTTTGCCGGTTTGCTTCAGTCAATTCGTGAGGTACCCACCTTTCAAGCTTTTTAATCTTCCCAATTTGCTTCAAGTGAATTAAAACAGTTTTATCACTAACATCGCAGCCTGCAGCTAACTCGGACGTGGTTTGCGATGGATCCGCTTCCACAATAGCCTTCAACTCTTCATTATCAACTTGAGTCTCAGGCCGTCCACGGGGCTTGTTCTGCAGGTCGAAATTTCCAGAACGAAAACGTTGGAACCAAAAACGAACTGTGTTTTCTTTTGCAACACGACCGCCATACACATCATTCACCCTTCGAGTTGTTTCCGCAGCACTAGTGCCACGGCGGAACTCGTACTCGTAAATAATGCGATATTTTAAGTTTTCCATTTTGTAAAATGAGTGACGCAAACAGAAAAAAACAGAAGATTAAAACAAATGAATGGCGATCATCGAAGCACAAATACATGAGTCTATAGCTGTACAAATTTGAATTTGGAATTCCTTACCAAAGAGGAGAAATTTGTGATTAAAGTGGCCAGTACGAAAAACGCCAATTTCATATGTAAGGACCTAATATAAGTGAATTCAGGTCTATGATGATTCCGCCTAGATTTCTAACTCATTTTTTTTTATGTAGGTAAATCATACGCTCTGATGTCAATGAAGACAACACTCGCTCATTTACTGAGACAATATCGTGTCGAAGCCGACATTACAAAACTTATTTTCAAAATGGATTTCCTTCTCAAACCTGTCATGGGCGACGATGTTTTATTTGAAAGGAGAAATGTTTTTAGCATTTATTAAATGTTAAAATGAATATATATATTTTTTTTTTAAATTAAATGTGTTAATGTGCAATGTGTTTTATTAAAAATAAGCTTATAGTTAACATTTATCTTTTCACCATTTATAAACAAAATAAAAAACAATTTTTATTACATCACAACTATATTTCTACTTCAGAATAACACTTGATTTAAAACATCTTTGATATTAAAGTTAAACTATTTAGTCTACAACACATACACCAGTATAAGATTTTCACTGGACACTCATTTTGTTTTTCAATTTATTCTCTTCTGTTTATATTTTCTTGATCTATCCATTTTAATACACAACTTTTTTAAATTCTACTAAAACTGGCGAATTTACATTAAGGCCACACCGCGAGTGTCTAGCTAGGTTTCTGGAAAGGAATGATTTATGAAACCACTGGTAGCCTATGTAAGCACGTACCGGAACTGTCATTCCATATTCTAGAGTCTAGGATCTAAACCAATGCTTATAACCAGAATCCACAGTCCTGCGCATAACGCATATTGAACAAACGCATACAAACCTACTACAGTTCAAAATTGAACTACATCAAAAATCTTTTGATCTTTCTTACAATTAAGATGGAATAAAGTGTTTAATAGTAACAGGTAGTTAGCATTTTGTCCACAAACACAGTGGACTAAATTATAGATTAAAATTTCAAAAATGAAGTTTACATATAAATATTGTAAATAAGTTGTTTTTTAAATTTATGTCTTTTTTTATAGAAATGCCCGGAGAACGGCAATTAGTTGCGCTACTGGTTATTTTGGGCTTGACATATAAACGCAAACTAGATACAGCCATTAATGTATCTCTGCTCATCCCAAAAGGGATACAGCGTGACGATGTATTATTACTAAGCTTTTTTATTGATGCCCGGATTATGGTAAGATGCGATAGTGTCTGTCCTTGTAAAAATTTTGCGAAATGATGTCATAGTGCCAGAATTAATAACCTATTTACCTTTAATTCGTAGATCGATAGTTATACCTCTCCCTTTCAAACCTGTGTATACGAAATTAGATATACTATAGTTGCTATAGTAACAAATCTAAGATAGGGGATAGGATAGGTTATTAACTTCGGCCATTAAAGAGTTAGTTTTGTTAGATATCACAACGCGGTTCACCTTATCACCTGATTGGTCACTCGCGGTGTGGGCTTGACTAACCTAAATATTACGAAATACTTTGTATGTGATTAAGCCATAGGAAAATTGTTTACATAGTGAATCCTAATTTTTTTTTCATTAATATTTTAAGATTTTTTTTAGATAACATTAATGATTATTATTAAACATTACAATCAATATATGATTTTTTATTATTATTAACAAATATGGTGAATAGCTGCCTTAGTTTTTAACCCATGACGTAAAAAGAAGAATGATACCTTTTAAAAGAACGTACCTCTTTTGATTTAGTTTTTTTTTAAAGCCGATTGCATCGAGTGTTTTTAACTAGGATTAAATAAAATCTCTAACGGATTATCATTGAAACGGATTTCTTTTGTTTCGATTTGTTTATTGACAGAGAAAATCAGAGCAAACACGTAAAACAATAAATACAGAGAAAAGGACGCGTGCAACACGATTGGCGGACGGGACAC
This sequence comes from Automeris io, assembly GCA_036320925.1. Classification (NCBI taxonomy): domain Eukaryota; kingdom Metazoa; phylum Arthropoda; class Insecta; order Lepidoptera; family Saturniidae; genus Automeris; species Automeris io. The sequence goes on from JAUDJH010000005.1 coordinate 10,178,796, forward strand.
GACGCTTGCGCGGGGATCTGTAGCGCGGGACACCTAGAGGTGGGGGGAAAGAGGTGTGCACCGTAATGCGGGAGCGATCTAAGTGCCCCTACGCATTACGCGGTTAGCCGCAATACGGCTAGTCGTCCGGCTGACCGCAAGCACAATTATGTACGTAATATTCATTTCTATGCGCACTGCGATGCGGCTAGCCGCAGACCGCTGCGGTCGCTCGGAGGGATGCGGCCCGAGTGACGGCCACCCGGACGGTTGCTATACACACTACGCGGATAGGTTTGCGGTTGTCCGTAGGGATATTCGATATACTGGGTGGCCCAAATAAGACCCGCTGATGTGAAACACAAATAACTTTTTTATTTTTTAACATAATTAATTTTTTCTTTTTGCAGATTATAACTGAACTCTTGGAAATTTAAAATGAATACGTACAGTCCACAACAACGCATTAAAATTATCGATTTTTATTATTCTTCTCAACGATCAATTGTTCTGACGCAGCGAAATTATCGCCGTTTTTTTAAAGTAAGATCAGCGCCCACATCTTCCATGATTACAAGTTTAGTTCGCCGTTTTGAGGAACTGGGTTCAGTTGCCGACCGTCCAGGAAGAGGTGCTCATCGAAATATTCGTACTGTAGACAACGTGGAAGCTGTACAGCAGAGTGTTGCAAATGATCCATATGTCTCAACTCGTCGCCGTTCCGGCCAATTGGGTATACCCAGAACAACATTACAGAGAATTTTAAAGTTGGATCTTAAGATGTATCCATACAAAGTTCAAATTGTGCAACAGCTTCTACCGCAAGACCCCCAACAACGACTACAATACGCTATTCGCTTTACACAATTAGCCACACAAAATGATTTTTTAAATAATCTTTTGATGACGGATGAAGCGCATTTCCATTTAAGTGGTTATGTGAATAAACAAAACTGTAGGTTGTGGGGCTCCGAAAATCCAAGGGCAATGGATCAGCATCAGTCACACCCAATCAGATGCACTGTTTGGTGCGGTGTTATGGCCACAAAAATCATCGGCCCATATTTCTTTGAGAATGAGGATGAAACGCCAGAAACAGTCTCCGGGGCTTCTTACAGAACAATGATCGACAACTTTTTGCGGACAATGGTGGAGCAACATCCTAATTTGTGGTTTCAACAAGATGGAGCCACTGCGCATACTGCTAGGCAAACTATGGACATGCTGCGTGAAATTTTTGGTGAACGCATAATTTCAAGAAATTCAGATTTCTCTTGGCCTCCTCGTTCACCAGATTTAACTGCGCCCGATTTTTTTTTATGGGGATATTTAAAAGACAAAGTGTATGTTAACAAACCACAGACAATTGGACAGCTCAAGCAGAATATTCGAGACGAAATACGGCGCCTGCAACCAGAAACATTACGCCGTGTAATGCAAAATGCGCTAAAAAGAGCCAATGCCTGTATCGAGCAAAATGGTGGTCATTTGTCTGATGTCATATTTCACACATAGTCACGTTAAATTTCCATAAAATGTATTTAACATATAAAAATAAATCATTTAAAAAAAACCGTTATTACAAGAGTTACACGTGTTTAACATCACTAGGTCTCATTTGGGCCACCCTGTACATCAATGCATCAAAATCACTCGATGCTTACAATGCAATACATCGAATCGATCCGATGTTTTGAAAAGTTATAGATATCGCGTTGTATCGATGTATATTTATAAAACATCGTTCAATGACAACCAGTTAATTTCATGAAAACTCAGTTTAATCTCGAGTTTGCAAATAAGGATGTATCCAGTACCTTCTTTTCTGTTTCTTTTTCTTTATACAACGCGAGTAAATATAATAAATAGTTGCAACTTCGTCCACGTCCGTTTTTGAAATGGATCGATATGACCGCAAATCGCAACGGTTCTTCAACCGCACGTTGCGGTTGCGAATCCCGCAATCCGGCTAGCCGCATTCGCAACCGCATCCTGCGGTCAGCCGGACGGCTAGCCGCATGGCGGCTAACCGCGTAATGCGTAGGTGCCCTAAGGATACCCCCCGCGTTACAAATCTATTTAGCTACTTGAAGATAATCACGTTGTTGAAGGAATATAAACCACTACTATTGGTTAAATCGGTTTTTAAATTTAGTGTTTTAACTTCAATGATATTACAATAATATGATAGCCCTGTCATTATACTGCCTTATCTGGAAGCAACAGGATACTTAATTCTTCATTAACTTACGGCAGAAGTAACGTATTTGAACTTATTCAAATGGTATCAATTAATAGCTAACAAATACATAATTAAATCGGTGGGGGTGTTAAATTTAATATTTATTAAACCTTAGATAATTTTAATATACATGAATAGGGTGTGGATACCAATAATCGACACCCATTTGTTCTTTACTTAGAAAACACTGAAAAGATTTAAATTTTTTAACATCAATAATCCTACAAATACACCATTAAATATTCATATAATATTCTACGTTTTTGTAAGTTATATTCAGATCTTTCTTAAATCTATTTACAAAGGAGTATTTTTGTGATTCCATTATTATTAATAAATACATACTAATAATAAAAACTTTGAATAGGTACTAATATATATAATTTCAATCATAATTTTATTAGATAACATAGAGTCATTTTAAAATGGCGCCATAATTCTTACTATTTACAGATGCATAGAAAACGCATAGGAGCAACATTAAAGTTTTAAGTATTTTATCTAAAAGCAGTGAAATAAGTATGTACAAGTGGAAACTGTTTTAAGGAATTACTATGTCGTTCGGGCTCGATGCTGCACACTGTTGAAATCGATGAAGAATGATTAAAGACTTTTAGGTTGAGATTTATAGACGCAACTTTAAGTTTGCTTAGACTTTACTAAAACATTGCAATTTGTATTACTCAATAAATGTCAACGGATTTGGCAAGTCTTCGATATTGTCAAAATGGACTTCGACTTTGACAAAAGTGATAAGGTATATTTATAATTTGTCCCATGTCTAGTCAATAGAGACAGAGTCATGACTAAATTTAGTCAATATTAATTAAAATCTAGTTTGCTATAGTATATAGTGACAAATGCTATTATTTAATATCATTATTTAACCATAATATAGAATAATATCTTGTAATATGAAACATTACACATAAAATATTGCATATAAGTGTACCTATAGACGAAATACATAGATCCGAATATTCTCTTTTATCTATGCTTTACTATAAGATAAACATTATAAACATCATTATTACATTTTAATTATAACTTCAAAATACATAATTATGTCTATTAGAATAATGAGACAATATTTAATTATAATGAGATTATTTGGCATAGCCTCTAATTAGCTTTATAATAAAGTGCTTACTTTACAATTACTTCCCAAGTAAACTGACCAAAAGTAACAATTATAAAAAACTAGGCATGCAGCATTATGCACACGATAAAAGTGAAACTTCTAAAACAGTTGATGTACCACGCCATCTCTTGTAAAAACTATGTACTCCTTGTTCACAGTAACTTATATTTTCTTTTTCACTCTTATTGATTTTAGTTTAGAGGATAAAGTCGCTATATCATAATTTTATAAATCTCTTACTCTCTCTACGTCATGTTTGCGTACATGTTTATTTAAAATTTTACTCTCCATTTTCCTCCACCTATCAATTATCGAATCGCTACGAAAGTTGCACTTTAAAAAGAAAAATACATACTCATATAGTAAATCTATGAAATTACATATCCAAATTACTAATAACTTACAACGATTATCATTGAGAATAACCATAATCTGTTTATTAGATTAGAGTATGGATTTTAATATACATCAAGATCTATGAGTAGCAAAGTCAGGTCTTACAAACATTTGCATTTTTCTTATACAAACATCATATTTTTTATATTTGCAATAAACTATATTTTACATTAACTGAGTTGTGCCACTCTTTTTACTTTTCTGAAATTAAAACTCGTCTTTTAATAAATCCAAATATTTTCTAAGTATTTGGTTTATTATATATTACACAGTTGAAACTAATTAAAATACTATTACTAATATACCTCTATTCGAAAAGGAAATAGCGTGAAAAAATATTTTTATTACATTGATAATTGAAGTACTTTTATGGGTACCCATTTATTACAAATTGAGGTGAATAAAACTTGTATCATTAAGTAGCTACTATATGTAGCTATTATTTTCCTGCTATAAACAAGCGGTTTATGCGTGTATGCCCACTGAATGCCTGTCATGTACACACTAAAACCAACTTATGGCCGCCCAGCCAGTGGACAAACTCAGGGACACAACAGTGGACAAAGCGTGAGGTAATTATTTTCATTCCACACTTATATATCAATTTATTATACATGTTGAAGTGTAACATATAAGAATATAATATTTATATAATATATAATAATATTTACTAACAATTACACAGATTGATTTAGTCATAAATTAAGCTTGCGCTTGTACAATAGGTACTAGACAAAGACATACATACTTAAATACAACCATGACTTGTGACAAACTCATCTGTTCATTACAGAAAAGTTTGCCACTACCATACACAGCTACGTGCCAGTACAGTATCATACTGGTTACATAGGATGTAACCACATTTATCTCCCATAGATAACTCTTAATTTTAAATTTAATTTAAGGTTTAGATTTATGTTTTTATTATATATAACACTTTTAAGTTATAATGGATGTCAGTATAGTCAAGAGGGGGTTAGCTTAGTGCACATAGCTCCTGATTAACATAAGTAACTAAATTGGTTTCATATTTTAGATAGTTTAAATATGTTAGTTATTGGTGTGAGTTGCTTTAAAGAGGTAAAACTGGTTTGCACAAGTGGCTATCCATTCTTTTGACTATATTCATAAGCAATCACAATATGATAGATGTACAAAGTACATTTGGTAATGTAAGATGGTTCTAAAGTCAACATTTTAAAATGGGCAGGTGCACAGTGAAACCTTAAAGTCTTTTATTCATTTCAGATAAAATTCTTAACATTTTGAATGATAATGATGCAGCCATGCATACAAGTCTTTAATCAATTTTATATATATAGGATGTTAAACACCCTATATATAACGAAACTTTCAGGGATCATCATCAGAATCCAGTTCATCAGAGGACTCATCAGAACTATCACTCGAATCACCAGAACTGTCATCACTTGAGTCAGAAGAACTATCACTGTCATCACTCTCATCGATGTAAATCACATTATTCTTCTTCAACCCAGGCAAAAGAGACATAGATGCCATTCGAACTGCCATTTCATTCTCCATTATTTCAGGTTCATCCTGCTTAACCATTTTCGCCGCAGACTCCAATTCTTCTAATTCCAAGTCTAGATCATCTTTGGATAGTTCAATATTAGCTATATTATTACACAACTCATCCAATTCTTCATTTCTACATTTTTGTAGAAACACTAAATAATCCTTGATATACAATTGGTTCAGAATATACCGTGCATCATTGCTTGAATTAAACATTTGATGTATCTCAATCATACATTTTATAACAAACTTTTTCCCTTTTCGCATCAGTGAAACAACATCATTTTTAACCTTATTGCATAACTCAAAATGTCTAAATATTGGATAGATTAATGCACGTCGGTACGAAGCTATCAAAACTTGTTTCATGTCTTTAAAAACACAGAACCAACTCAGTGTAGATGACAGCTTATTAATAGTCCAACTTGATTCTACGGTCCCATCATTTAAAGTACTTCTCTTGTCATAGCAGTATCCATACATAATATCAACTAGACCAAGCAAAATCTGCCTATATTCATTCTCACTTAGCAGGTAATGCTTATTGGGTAGTTCTTTAAGTATGGCCACTTCTTCTTCTGTAAAATCCACACTCTTTTCATAGCTTGATTCATCCCAGAAAGGAGTATAGGATAGATATGGAGCTATTAACTCATTGTCAAATAAGTCAGCAAAGTAATGGTCACTGGAAAATTTATTATTTTCATACCGTGTCCTACAAGTGTGACGTTCATCCGCTGCAACATTCTCTGGTATTCTCAGTTCAAATATCTGCGGGAATTCAACGCCAATGCTGCTAAATTCTTTAGACACTTTATTTGCAAAGCCATAAGCGAACTGACTAGTTACATCATTATGATTATCATCATTTTCTAGAGTAATACCATCATCTTCCAACATTTCAACTAAACTGGGATTTAGGTCAGGTATATCACGCGGAGCCAGGAGGCTTGTGATCATGTCCAAGTTTTCAAAATGCTCTCCAGGAGTTTCCTTGTCGAATGTTAAGTTAAAATCACCAGAATCGCATACATATGAACCCTTAGAACGATCGTTATCTACAATCTTTCCCGGAAGTCGCAGTCGTAAAAAGTATGGACTAGATACAAAGAGGAAGTTTTCACCGTCTATATCTATTTCTGTATCCCCAATATTTGTATATGGTGCGTGAACAATAATAAAAACGTGATTATCGTCTTGAGTTAACTTAAACCGAGGTGTTAACATCTTGTTACCAGAATCGATCGGTCTATAAAAGAAGCGTCTTATTATCGACAGCTATCACCACAACATAAATTAAATAACAAGCATCACAAATTACCACTGTAAATTACACTATTTTTTCTCATTTCAGCTTCCATCCAAAATAAATGATTGATTTTATTGAAGTAGGTTACCGAATGCTGATTGGTGAACTATTTCATGCTAAAATAATACGATTGGTCAATTGTTTAGTATTTTTGACATTTGATTGGTTCAAGTATAAAGTAGTGCTGTACATATAATATTAAGTTGAATATAATTCGTTAGTCGATATTAAATGTAAAAGAATATTTATATGTTAATACTGTTTAAATTTCATTTCTTAGCGTAATCTTATGTCATAAAAGAAAAAATATATGTGGTATATTTCTAAATTAATTAACAATAAAATTACATAATTATTTATTGTTATTATAACTTTAAGCCACCTATTCTTTTTTTGACGTGAATTGCGTGTAGTTATTACATTAATCAATGCAAAAAACGTAGAATTGCCTGCATGAACATTTACAAATCTAAAAATAGCATTAGGAAAGAAAACAAAGACAGGAAATCGTTTGTACTAAAATAGTTTGTTTTAGGGGAACTAATAGAGTGGGATTTATTTTTAGTGGGCGGTATATGTAGGCGTAAAATTAGTAGTCGTTCGTTCACTTTCTATAAAAGGAGAGCTTGTTCATATGATTGAATAGCGTAAATCAAGTAATATCTTCATAGTTTAGAAATTATTTTTATTGTACATTTGATAATTCGCGTTTTGTATTTTTTAATAATTTGCAATAATTGCAATCACTTAATGTCAATTTTGTTGACATTGACATGTTGATAAAATAAAAAATTCGCGAATCGTCTGATAATATAATAAACTATCAAAACAAAATACAATTTTCTGTTTTAATTACGACTATTGTAACTTTGTTAAAATAAATGGTTTTAGTTTTTAATTTATTGCTTTTGTTTTAATTTTGTGATGCCTGTCGGTAGGAAACGGTGGAATCTTCATGGTAAGTAAACATAAAATGTTTATATTGCAATGTTTATTGCTTTATATTTATGTATTTAAATGTATATATAGCTGTTGAAGCATTAAATATTTATATATATAGTATTTTGAAAAGCTGTTTGGATAGAGTAAACCTTTTGACCTTGAGTTATAAAAATAATACTATATCGTAACGCTATATCCCTATAGAGGTAAGCAGAGATATATTTGTGGTTGTGCCTAACGTGACCAGAAGCGCTGTTGATTGCGGTTTTCAGGGCACCTGCACATTAAATGTTTATTATGTAAAATAATAACATTATGATCAAATTAATTTATTATGTTAGCTAAAATTACTTGCAAATGTGACTGATGCAATTATTCATTGTTTTTATTATTATATCATGAATTGTTTTATATATTCAAAAATAAGACAACAATATATTTATGGTCAAGTTTTAATAAGGAACTTGAATTATTTTTTTATTTTTGTTACAAAAAAGTAAATTCAATCAAGAAAATAAAAAATATCAAGATATTAATGTAATTGTTATAAATTGTATATCTTCTAAATAAAATCAAGAATTTATTAAGTTGTTATTTAGTTAGTTGAGACTTTGTTTAATATATTATTCCATAATTATTTCCACCCCATTTTTAAATATATTTGCATTTATAGAACTTATTTTATGTTTTGTCATGATTTATAATAATCATCATATATTTTAACTCTCTTTAGTGAGTTTTATGAAAGTTAAAAATGGGCAGAGATATATTAGTGGTTGTATCCACTTTGTGCTTATATATTGTGATCAGTGTAACCATTACCGTAGCTAATCACCATTCTTAGGGTACTTTACACACAGATATGGGCAAATTATAATCAGATTAATAATAATGGTTGCGATTACATTTTACATTTACACATAAACTATATAAAGACATTATTTCACTATCCAAATAAAATTTAGAATGGAAGATAATTACATTATGCTTTTTGAATACAAATTTGCTTCAGATGGACCACAAGGCTCTCTCCGACGTCTTCGTAACCAATTAGCTGAGGACGGCTGTGCAGAATCTCAAGTAGTGCTAGCAAAACAACTCTTAGAAGAAAAATGTGGTATGGTAATTTTTTCAATAGTTCACTTAACATGACTACATCATACTTGCTAGTTAGTATAGTGCAGTTTAAGAATGCAGGAACTGCTAAATGTTGAGATTCTAATAACAATTGCTGTTATTATGCTGCTTCATTATTTGACAACTAATAGTATCTGGGTACTGGGTATATAAGGATTAAACCTGAAGCACACCAAGCCAAGTCGCTATAGGAGTCTTTGCAACCATTTGCAGTTTCTTATCTATGGTACTTTGCTAAAGTTATTAAAGTCAACCTGTGGTACAAATAAGATCTCTTTGGTATGATAGGGTTTACAATTTAAGGTAGATGCAGATAATTTCTTATACAGGCTTTACAATCTGATTACAGCACACTTTTTGGGAAGTAGTAGCTTAAGAATTTTAGTAACTATCAAGGAATGAGGATCCATTCACCATCCTAATGCCAGCCCAATTACATCATGACAAGGCCTGTAGATATATGAACTACTGGACACACACAAGCTGAATATGAGATATGACAGCAAGTTCTTATCATTTGCATACTAGGTTCACAATCCATTTGAGCAATAACCCTACCTTAACAAACTAGTAATGCAGTTGCTTTTCAATTGGTACCTTTATAAATTATTTTATTATCTTATCAGTAGTGTCAGACTAAAGGCTTCCACTTCAGCTCCTTCACCTTCAGCCAAAAAAACTACATTCAATATAACTTGCAAATGGACAGAAATTTCTACTTAAGGTTTCTAACAAAAGTCAAACTAAGGCTGATTGATCTGGTAGTGATTGTTAAATTACTTTTAATAAATATCCAATTATATATCATTATCTGGCTGTAAACGAAGTCAATTAATTGGCTATTGCTACAATCTTCGCCAAATCTGTAGCTAAAGATTTTTGAATATTAAAAAAAAAATTGTTCAAGATTTTTGGTCAAGAATCTCAGTTCAAGAATCTGTGTTAGGTGATTAGTTGAGATGAATTTGATCAAACTAGATCTGTAATTTTTATTATTCAATAAGTAATAAATGAACATATTTCCCTACAAAGTTTTTCTTCACCACAAAATAATTTAATTGAAATTTAAGTTAACCAACCTTACAAATTTCAACAACAATTATTGACACAAGTGGTGCCTTTAAAGTGCAAGTAAAAATGGGTTTATCAAACATGCAATGGAAATTGTATTTTAATTTTATGTCACCTGTGCTATAAAATATTTGGATATATTTTCATAATTTCTATATTTATTTAGTGTATGCCTGTTTTATTTGATTTATCTTGTATGTAAGCTATAACTTTCTACCACAGACCTTTCTTTATCTTATAAATGATATTTAGGTTACTCATTATTTATTCCAGATCATTACAAATACACTGAAATACCATGAAACCAGTTTTCCAGAGTTCATTAAACCACTCGATTGCCACCTTGAGTGCCTTAACTCTGTGTTGCCTACATATATAAATGTGTTACCTTATATCCATGCAAACGTCTTGTATCCCTTTGTTTTGCACCTTGAGTAATATAATATATATATAATTCTTATCTTAATATATGATAATAATAATAATGTATCAACACACTATATCTCTTTCGGAGTGAATAGGCTGTATTTACTTTGCGCTTATATTTCGTGCCCAGTGTGACCAGTAGCGTAACTGATTGCCATTCTCAGAGTATATACACATGACATTCTTATTAGATATGATGGGCATGTGCCTGTGTTTGTATATTATAGGGAAAACCCGGGGGTACGTGCACAGATTCAAACTTGCAAGCATTCGCGATTCTGCGTTTATGCAACGTTACTGGTAACTAACGCAAAACCTCTTAAAGGCAACTTAGTTACATCAATACTATCAACTTTTGTTCTATGACTTTTGTCAAAACTTAACACATCCTAAGATATATATTTTTTTAGTTTTAGTGGGGTTTCCTATCAATTGTTAGCTCTATGTTTAAAGTTCTGTCAGCTGATGCTACGAAATCATCTGCCAGTTGCATCGCGCCGCCTTTCAGAGTGTTAAGAAGATTAGAACTGCAAATTTAATTTATTGTACGGGGCAAAAAAAAGATTGAATTAGAAAAAGTCGTAAAACAAAAGTTGTCAGTCTTGATATACCAAAGTCACCCTTAAGGGGTTTTGTGTTAGTTAACTCTATCCCTGTATATGCAATCATCAAAATACTCCCTGCACACCCTTTACAGCACTATTACACTCTACCTTAATCCTCTCTGAGTTCAGACTCTCTTTTCAATCGATCTTATCATGCACTGATGCTTGTCGGGTGTTTTCATTGACCGAGGCGTCATGTTCAGACTGCCCTGTAACTATTACCAATCTTTAAAATACTCTTTTTTTACTCGACAAATTGACTTTACCGTACCTGATGAAAACAATGTATTACAAAAACGGAGTACGACTGCCGGGGGATGATCGCCTGACAAATGTGGCCCTAATCATGCCTGCCTACTTTAATGTCTGTTCACGCTCCGCTTAAAGAACCCAATATCTTAGTACGAAGAAAACACGCTCGCCGGAAGACCATTCCGCAATGAAATGATCCGAAAAAGATAAATGAAATGAAAAGATAAATGATCCGAAAAAGAAAAATAAAATGAAAGGGAGATGATGGAGTAGGTAATACTTAATACCGTTTAATTTTTTTTTTGTTGTAGAGTTAGAAGCGGACAAAATATCTAATTTTAAACAAGCTTTGGAATGGCTCATATGCGCCACAGAACAAGCCCACCCTGAAGCCAGAAGGTTATTGCGAAGGTAAATAAGCAATATCTTATTGTAAGAATTATAACAATAAGACCACCCGACATCTTTGCAAGACTCAACGTTTATTAACTTTTCTATCCTAATCCTATCCTATCTAAAAGTTCTATCCTCACTCTCTCTCTGTTAACATAAATTATATTCATAACCGGTTAAATTGACAATGCTGCAACTTACATATAATAATTTTGCTCGCTCTCTTGAAACAATTCACTTCTCAATAACCAGAACCTTCACCGCCCTTTAACAGACTGCCGATTTCCCACCAACTCTCATGCTAAGATGGTCGAACCGGAAGTACTAATAATTTTCTTGGAATTAATAAAAATGTTTATTACGAATTTACAAACTTAGTGAACTAAATTTAGTGATAAAATTAAGAAAATTAATAAATGTATTAATTAATTTAGTGATTTAGTTCTTTTGAACAACATTTATGTTTGTTTTTAAATCTTTGTTGGAAACAGACATTTTATACTATATTTTAGAAAGTCATTTTGTAGTAAAGAGGTTATTTTTATTAATTTTTTTAAATAAAACCTTACTTTTTTGTGCAGAACTTTACATTAGGTTAGGTTGGTGATTGAGGCGGAGGTATCCTAAGCACCGTCTAACAGATGGTTGTGCTCATCTTAGATATAGAGCCTGAGAAAGGTTATTCGCTCCCCAGGTCCGGCTAGCCACAATTTGAACGATTCCTTGGGGATTTTAATCCAGTAGGAGTCTGGAACATCGTGGCTGACGTCCATACGGCAACCCTGATGAGTCTATATAGGATTTTCCTCCGGCTTACAAAAAAAAAACTTCTAGAGTAGGCTGGTTATTGAGTGGAGATCACGAACCAGTAAACGTAATGTAGGGCGTTCCCATCAGAGATTGGAGGAGATGAGCCAAAGACCGAGTTTACTGGCGCTTATTAAAATATTACTGTGTGCAGTAGTGGATTAGCATAGTCCTGCTGATGATGATTATGGGATTGGTGTATTAGAACAATTTTACCCGCAATACTATAAAACATTTAAAACAGTATCCGAACACTTTTAGATTTAGGATAAAAATGAGTTGGAAATGAGACATCTGATTCTGTAGTATTTTTTTTAAAGCCTTCGGTTTTTTTTCTTTTTATACTATTTACTTAAGTCACTTTTGTGTGTGTATATATTTCTGCCTCATCGTACCCTTGTATATAATTACCTTACATATGGTGCAATTAATCTGAACAGATCTGACGCCTCATCAGATAATAGTTCTGTTAAGATTTTGTTGAAAATCCCGACTCCTAGTATGTTCTGATCAAAGACATTCACAAACGCTGTCCATCGATTTTTAGAAGTACATTGGCGAATCCAGTGGCGGTTGTCAGATGTCAGAACAATATATTGCGTTGTATGTATTTATATCTAAAGGCGTCCAATGTGGGCAACATGGTCACAAGTTTGCCATGCCACCTGAGAACGCCGCGCAGTCGTCTACATCGAGCACTTATACATAGAAATGCATACAGAGTGGTACGTCGCGTCTGCCATAAACCGACGGTTACATTTTAGCTCGATTGAGCTACGCATTATCCTATTTATCGAATTCGTCCAGATTAGGAAGGTCTGGATATCGCTTAAAATCTAACTTTGACAGAAAATTGCTCAAGGCTGGCCGTAAACGGAATGTCTTGAGAAAAAGAAAACAGTTGTCTTTCAAATTAGTAATCGCGCATAAAAATCAACAATAGTAACGGCTTCCCGGAATAATGCAAACAAATATAATTGAAACGGTGCATCGCATAATGATATGAGGTAATTGTGTAGAATATCTGGCATACCGTGCTAAATGTAAACATGAAGACCGGGCATTACGTTTACGGTGGTGAAACGATGTGGTAGTCACTCACTTGGAGGTTTTAAATATTTCCGTATGGATTTGCCGAATGATTTCGCCCTTTGGAAGATTAGATGGGATAGAGTGCGACATGAGTTGCGTCATCGGTCTATGTGAGATTTTTTAGATCTTTTTTGTAGCAACTTTGGGATTCGAAAATTCGTAAAAAATATTTTATCGAGTTACATTTTTAAAAAGTTCTGGACGTTGGACGTTATTGGCTCAGAGAAACGATTGTATTCACGGTGCAAGTGAATATCGCAAAATGGCTAGTATAAAGCTGTAAGTTGTGATTAGCGACAACCTAAATCGTTTCACCATGATAGGCTTTCTTCTGACACATCGTTGTTGCGACACATTTTAGTAGACTATTAATGTCTTGTGGATTTTGGTGCCGAAAGTAAAACCTATGAATATAACCAGCATTCGTTTCCAAATTATTTTTACATTATTGGATATAACAATCTATAAAAATGTTACAAAAATTAGGAGCGGAATAGTTTATTGTTTCCATTTATATATTTATTTAGTTTGCATGATTAAAATGCTGACAAAAAAGTTGATCATTTTTAAGATCATTAATTTCCGACTTGAACTCGTGTATTTATCAAATAAATCATGTCTAGAGATCAAATAGTTAATTACAATTAAATATCAAAGTATAGATTTCATTTGAAATGAGTTATTTTAAATATTTGTTTATAATTAGAAAATTTACTAATTTGGTCGCAACATACTTTATTATATTTTATTGTCATTATTATTTTTAAATTAAACGTTGATTTTTAATTTGTGATTGTATGTTGATTTCATTAATTTAATTTTACATTTCTTTCTCTTGCATCTATAATTTAAATTAATTTAAGTGTAATTGATTTTTCGAATGATGTGTACTTTTTTGAATTATATACATATTGTCATTGTTTTTTTTTATATACAATTTTATATGTATAGAAAGTAGAAGTTCCTAAAATAAAATAAATAAAACATTTGAAATTTCCGTTTTAGGTGCATTCGCAGCGGCGTTATTGACGAAGACAGCGCTGCAATCGTTCGAGCCAAGTCCTGTTTAGCTGCTAGTCGTCAGGAGACAGTAGCTAGGAAGGCTGCCAGAGATCTGTTTGCAAGGTGCAGTAGTTTTTAAATATTAACAGGTATAGGAAAATGTAGTCGATAATAGATCGCGTTTACCCCATAAATATATAGAAAAAATTGTTAAAGATTATTGACGATAATATTTAATTAGGATGTCTGTAAAATGGATGCAGTTTTAGTATCTACTAGTTTTGTAGCCTAATGCTGTTTTAAGGGGTTACGCACTCTCCGATTTGACTTATTCTCAGGGATCTAAACAACTCAAATCGAATTTGGATACTGCTTTACGCACTGCTTCAGTCAGTCAATTCGTTAAAATTAAGATCTAGGAAACAATGTAATTAAGATCAATAAAACATTGAAATGAATGAACGAACTCTTTAAACATATAATAGAAATGTAAAAAGAATTTTAATCTAATATGGATGTTGCACCCAATCATATTAGTGTGCATGCGTTCATACTAAAAAAAAGTATAAATAAACAAGTAGTATTGCTATCTTCATCCGTCAATATTCAAATCAAAGAAGAACGGATAACGGATGAGTGCGTAAGTTAACTTTCAAATAGTACTTAAGATCATAGATGGTCAAAATGTAATCAGATTAATAAAAATGATTAACGATTACATTTTACGTTTTTTATCATTAATATGACTGCATTTTGCTCATTTATGTTTTAAACACTACAGAATTCCAGATTAGATACACATTTATGATTTCCTTATGTTTTAAATGGATTTCATAATCATTACAGAGCAAGAAAATTATAATCACGACTACATTTTGTAATCGTTAATCATTAATCAGATTACATTTTGCCCATCTCTGCTTACGACTACTTCGAATAGTATTTTCTCTGATTCACTTATATCTATTCGTATTTCTTTTCGGAATAGTCTATCGAATGGTGAAGAATATATCACAACGGCGCAGCTTGAGCGACGGATCAGAGAGATTTGCAACACAACACTCAGGAAAGAAACTGACGATAGCGATTCACCGGACGATGATCCTCCTGGTAGGTATTTCGTAAATTTTCGGAATAAGTGATTCACGGTTCTCTAGACCATTTTTATAGCGCACTTTGGAGTTTTGGGATGCTCTTCCGGGCACAGTTTATCCCCAGAGCTATGACATGGAGTTTATCATGAGGGCAGTGAACAATGTTCTTGGTTAGCGAAGTAGTAGCAACACTGCTTGTGTTCCAATTGTACATAAGTGACGATAACCACTTAGGTTGGCCATCAAATTGCTTGCTTAAGAAGGTTAACAAGTAACCACATGGAAATTTGTGAATGGGACCATGAGGATGGCGGCTCTGGTGTGCCACATTCCTACTAACTAATTACTTCCGGGGTCTTTCTCAATTCGCTTCTAGCCAGAGATGGGGATCCCATATTGCTCTAACAATCTGGTAAGCGAGTAGCCTTTCTCAGGATCCATCTCTGAGAGGAGTATGTGTAAGATGTCCACTTACCCCTGAGGACACCATTATCGGAAGTTTTTACATATACATGCATGCAGAGCGATTTCGCCGTTGCCGAGTTGTCCTTACTCGCTATTTTAAATGTCCTTTGAAAACGACACGTCTTATATCTCCATCTTGCGGGAATAATACTAACGAATGACGAGTGTGTGACGCCACGCTAACGCGTCCGCCTCAGGCGACAGCGATTTACTGATAATTCGCGCGTCTTGAATATTTTCAAATTGGGTTGAATTATTTCCAATGAGTCGAAATTTAGCTAAAGTCTATGGCTGAGATTTATAGACGCTATTTTGACTTTGCTTAGCAAAGTTCTCAAAAAATAAATTCGCTTTGACAAATCTCTGAATATATAATAGGAATTTGAGCATAGCCGCATAGTATTCGCAGAACCAAGACCATGTTAATAAAATCGGTGGCTTGCCAAATCCTTTGATATTCACTGAGTAATATAAATTGTAATGTATTAGTAAAGACTAAGCAAGCTTAAAGTTGCGTCTATAAATCTCAGCCTAAGGTTTCTAGCAACCGTCAAATGAAAGATGCGATTTGGATTTTGACAGTCAGCAGGCGGCAGACTTCCAAGTAGCGATGTACATCTATATATGAACGAATAAGCAAAGGTGTCCGATGCAGGTAACTGCGCTACGCTATGCGACAGCGTGCCAAACTTGCAGCCCAACGTGCTCCATCAACGCCTTTATATATTAAAACATACATAGCGGTACCCTGCGTCCTGTTAGTCATTGCAAAGTCGCGAGATTTAGAATCCGACGTGTACATTCAAAGGATTTTGCGTTTATGGATTTTTATTAATATGGATACAAATTGTTTGCATCTAAATGTTAATTTAATTTACTTTTAGAAGAGGCGAATTTGCTAAATGGCGAACAAGCTTTAGAACCTTCACTGCAGGCGGGTGATCATGTTCTCACAAATGGGACGTTACGGGAAACACACACTCCTAGGGAAGGTATTGTGTATATATTTTATTAATTTAGGGAAACATAGAATCGACAAAATAATGCGTGAAGTAGACATACGAATCAGCGAAGTTTCCATAAAAAAAAATTAAACAAAAGAGAAACTAAGCTAAAGAACATAATTAAACACAAATATAAAACCAACAATAACATATTAGCAAATACACGAATACAATAATAAGTGATTTTTTTTTACCTCAACAATTTCTTTAAAGATCCAATTGAAGAAAACAGAATGTCCCCAGCACAAAAACGTTTTTATACAGTTTTAGTAAATAGTCCTCAAATTAATAATTATCGATTAAAAATTTAGAGAAAAAAATCTGTATTTTCTATTATTTTAAAATTGTTCAAGGTTAAGTTTATTTCATGATATTAAAAATAAATAGTTCAATCTTATAAATCGAATGCTATTTAAAGTATTTAAACGAGCGTATGTTGTTATTGCTAATGCAAACGTAGCCACGAAAATGTTACAATTTATGGACGATAGTTATGCCATAGTTATGCATCTGTACACTAATTCATTTCGGTTCTATAATCTTATGCAGAACTTCAAAACACTGAGCGGGTCTAGACAAAGCGACATTCGGATCAGTGATAACGCTAGTGGAAAAGCGCAATACGTATGAAACTGACTCAAGCTTACGAAACATCACGTCGACACACGATATCGCTGATTGAATATTACTTTGTATACACGATCACCCAACAAAGCTACAGTAGTTCTAAAAGTGATGCAAAAATTCATTACGCGTATTATAAAGAAACCATAAAGATATCCTCTGAGTTTTTTTAGTTTAAGTACAAATTTAGACACGAAGCACTCACCGGTGAAGGAAAAGACCTCGAAAAAACCCGCATGGCATCTAACAAAAACTTTACATATAGTATCCTGAGAACAACTTCAGAGAGGGTTTTAACGTATTATGTTGTTAATCCGAAAGAGATATACCGTAATTAATATTACATAATAGTTTTAACTATCGGTATAGATGTACTAAATAATCAACGATAATTTCAGACTATCCAGACAGATGTGGCCCAAATGAAGACATACGAAACTTAACTGTTGATAATTTAGTGTCAGCAGCCGTAGATTATTGCCAAGGCGAATTGCCTCTCGTTAGTTACGAACTGACTCTGACTGATCCAAGCGTCAAAGCTTTAGACCACATTCCATTACTTCAACAAGCCTTTTTGCATCCAATACTGTTCATTCAAATACTGTATCTCAAATTACTCTACTATTTTGGTTCGTTTTCATTCCGATTGTCCAATATTGAAATGTCTCTAGTCCTCGTCGCGTATCTGTTCGTGAATACGGACAGTCTGTATCACGTAGTGCCATTAGTATTGTATTATATAAGTTTTGTCGCCATGGTTGTCTGTACGTTTAAAATGCTGCACGCCAAAAGGCAGTTCATCGACTTCCGCAAATGGTCTGGCCTTTTTCTCAGATACAGCGATGGCAATCTGCAACCTGACGAATCTGAGAATTTGTTTGTTAGGAACAATTTGGGACCTTTTTTACAATTTTTTCTAGCTTTATTCGTGAATCTGTTCTTGTATCCGTTTATCGCGAGCCAATGGGTGCCGTTTTCTGAATTTTGCGTTTTATCTTTCTTCTTAATGTTTCTAACTCTGTTTTCGTTTGGGACAAATGGAAACCCTTACCCTGATATACTGGGGTTGATTTCTTTTGGTATTAACGTTTTGGCTAAATACCCTTATGAAAAGGATACAGTTGTCCATCAAGGATGGCGATTTCTCGATCTGCATATATCCAATTATCCATCTTATATTCTAGGGAATAGCATCGAGTTTTGCTTGAACGCTCGCGTGTTCTTTTCTCTGCTCATTCCAGTGATTTTGGTGTTAATGGCTCGTAGAAGCGATTGGCAAGGTTTCTTTAAGTACACCCTTCCACATTGCGTGACTTTAAGCTGGCTTCAAATGTTTATAATGTGTTCGCACGGTTGCACGACTTACGGTTTGATAAGAGGAACATTGGCTCTGGTTTGTTCCTTTTTATTCTTGCCTCTGATGGGTGTAGTGACTGTCACATTGCCGATATTCGCATTTCTGCAATGCATAACGTTGCCTCGGATCATCTACACATTGACAGTGGTGGTAGGGTTGGGTGTTAGCGTGGTGGTGACATGTTTACTAGCAAAGTCTGAAGTTACCAAGAAGTTTGTCACTCCATTCCAGGTAATCATACAATATAATATTATGAATAGAATTGAGTAGCATCTGTTCAAAAGGGTCCATTTGCACATTAAAGATATATTAAAAAAAAAATTCTAATGCTGGTTTTAAAATAAATTGACATGTATTTTTTAAATAAGCGAATATAGCCCTTTTCAATTAGAATTAGTTTTATCTCATTCACACACATAGTTTTGTCATAATGCTGTCTCGGTCTGTGTGATATTTATTTATCATTATAAAGTCACAGCGATTTCACGTTTTTCTCATCTCTAATTATATTTGAGATTATTATCAATATGACAGCAATATTATCCGGGAACTTGGAAATTAGGAACTTTTTTTTTTAAATATTATATAGGTATTATTTTTCATCAGACAAAAAAAAGTAACAAAAGAAAGTAAAATTAATGGCTTTTTTTGTTCCGATTTTTTAGATATTAATGTCAAATGAAATTCTGAAAATCAGATAGGTGACAACCGACAATTTTCGTACTAATCTCACCCGCGGAGTATTTCTGTCTTACTAACGTCGCGCCATTAAAATAGTAATTACCGTTTTATCATTATTATACAAATAAATGAAATATCGAATGATTATTGTTTCTTCCAGTTGTTGGTCGGTATACTAACAGTAGTTTACTTCGGCAATCAACTCGTGGTTAATATACAAAGCGACGGATTACCATCCGGCCTCATAGAACTCATTGGTGACGATAAATCCAGTATAAAGAACCTGCTCAAAGGCGAATTTATGACAGAGTACGAAGACAGCACGTATCATATTAACTGGGAATATTATTACCATCACTGCAACAACCCGTCCTGGTCGGATTACAATATGGCGGCGACGCAAATGAAGTGCTCTGTGCTTGAAGGTGCCAACGTTAATTGGGAGGGTTATATCAAGGAAGTTAGTACTAAACACATTTATACTTTTGATTTATTTTTACGCTGGTTCGACATACTGACTACAGTGTCCCTGAAGGTAAGTACATTGTAGTCCAAAAACTAAAGCGACCATCAAACGATGAAAATCCATTAATAATCTCCGTCGTCATGTCGGCCCACATATACCGCGACTGAAGGTCTCTAGGTATATGTGTCACTGGATATACACATACTGATCTCGAAACGCGACAGGCCAAAGCGAGTCACTATGACGGTCTTTACACTTGTGTACTATGGTCATGACCCAGTTCGGGCAAACGCCCTACCACCAAAAAGTATCATGACTTGGCAGTGACTACACTACACCTGATGGTAAGGTAAAATTATTATTTATTCCCAGGTGAGTTTGTTGAGCGTACGGAACCCATGGCGCGATTTCTCCTGGTGGTTGCCCGGCTTCTTGCAGGAGTATTTCAAGTGCTTTTACGGGGAAGAGTACCCGACATGTCGCGAAGGAATCGCTCCGCAGAGCCTCGATGAGTGTGAATTCGTAAGGAGCGTCTCGAGGCAAAGTGGGAAGAGCTGCCATTTGAACAACTTGAACGAGTAAGTTTTTTTTATTTAATATATACAATAGTAGCATTGGTGACCGGGCGTTGCTCGGGTAGAGTTAAAAATATAGTTTTTAGTTAAATTCCTTAAATCAGGTACCTTTTTTTTGGTAATCAGGTGGAAATCCTACCGTATTATCGTATACCGTCAGGGCAGCGGTGAGAATCACCGGGATGGTCCTTCTCCCGTCTACCGGGGCCAAGGTTTCGGTTAAGGGTACGGAGGTTACGGTCCCTCAGCTACCGGCGACAGGAAAGCTGGTGTCATGGTGTTTGCATTAAATCTGACGGATTTTTAAACAAATTTTAAGTCCTTATTTTATCTCAATCTGGGTTGATTTTCCCGAAATGTGGAAACATTTATTTTTTAATAAGAACCAAAAAACTAAACACTATTTTTTAAAGCACTTAAAAGTTGATGGATTTTTATAATTTTACCCACTATGGGTTGGAGTATCAAAATAATTCGCCTTTAGTGGGTGCTTGTGTCATTAAAAGAACCTAATGTCCAAATTTTATGTTTCTAAATTTATTATTTAAGGTTTACGATGATGATGTGCCAGGCCAAGTATTTATGTATAAAAACTAGCTGATCCGGCAAACGTTGTTTTGCCATATAAGTTATTTCTAGGTAACATTTACAAAAAAGACGATAATTGATCAGTTATCGAGTGGGATGAAAAATGATTAAATTACTTAAAATGGCTCTTAAAAAATAGGGGTTGGTGATAAAAGGGTAAAAAAAAAATTTTGGGTTGTATGTATTTTTTTTTAATTCCACATTATAGAAGAATAAAAACAAAAACATCGTCCAAAAATATTTTTATTTAAGGGTGAACAAACCTTGCGGCGCGCTTGAGGGAGCGCGTCGACCAGATCCAGGCGTGAGCGGTGTGCGATGTGTTCCCGCACACCGCTCCAATGACAATTCAAGGAGACGAGGGGGGGGTGGCACTCTACACCACTCTCCCTGAAATGTGTTAGGTGTACGCGGGAGGCGGCGACTATTTAACAGCCCCCCGCCTAGTAGATGAGGCCCGAACAAGGCCGGACGTCGCCGGATGCCGAGGAAGATGGCTCGGCTTTGCCCTTAGCATCCGGCAGACGGGAGAAGGAACACCCCGGTGGTTTTAGTCGGGGCAGGTCCGACACACCGGGGGAGCGGACCTTACCGCTCCCCTGACGGTCCGTAGGGATTTCCACCGGGTGAACAAAAAAAAAAAGGGTGAGCAACCCTTATCACTTAGGGGTATGAAAAATAGATAGTAGCCGATTCTCAGATCTACTGATTATGCATACAAAATTTGGTAAAAATCGGTAAAGCCGTTTTGGAGGAGTAAAGTAACTAAAATTGAGACACGAGAATTTTATATATATAGAGAAGAGATGAGTAGGAGGAACTAAGAGCCGAGGCCGATCTAGACTTACCTAAACACATCAAATAAAGAGAATTCAGATGTAAGATAAAGTCCGCAGTACGCGGAAATCGGTGATCGTGATTGAAGGAATTAATAAAAGTTAAGGAAGCAAAAGAGTTTTCCAAAAAATATAGAGAATTTTCGTTCTCTTCTCTCTGTTTAGCTCAATAGAGAATCGGCATAGTGATAAAGGTTAAATTGTGAAATATGTAGATTACGTTTTAAATGAACAAATTGTTGAGACTTCATATTTCTGAAATAATCAGCTAATGACGCTGATATAAAACTCCATGTAACGTTAAAATCTTCAAACTATATTCTTAAACAAAAATTACGGCTTATTACAAAAACATCTTAACAAAAATATTAAGCAAAGCATAGTCAAAAATGGTTTTCCTTATTTAAGTTAAGCCTTCAAATTAGAATAAATAAGGTTAATTTGAGAAATAAATCTCTAAAAAATACATTCGGGCTTGCTTTGTTCTATTCTCAGTGTCGAATGCCGAGCTTTTTGGCTCCTATTAGGAAAATCTTCTGTCGACAAGTGGATTAAAGGGGATGCATGGTGATGCTCAAATTTGTCTTCTTTCCCAGGTACACGTATGAAGTCAAGCTAACCATGGAAACTAGCGGTGGTCTTCTGAAACGCCACGCCGATATATCTGTTATTTTTGATAATTATTTTACGAATTTTACCCGTTTACTGCGCGCCGATGATAAAATACGTTTCAAGGGGGTTCTGACTAATGAAATTAAGGCTGGTAATATCGGAGCGAGAGATTTAGTCGTGAAGGGATATCAAATAAACTGTTTGGAGTGTAAAGAAGCGCGCGGGACGATCTCTTCCAAAGCGCCATCTTTGTCGAAATTCACAGAATTATTGAAGACCATTGTAAATGATTGTATAGTTTCAACAAAGAATATATTAAATTTCATGTTAAATCCAGTAATTGTATTTAAATAAATTTTATTTATCTATATGAATATTGTTTATATATTTTTTACTTTTGTTGCCGTATTTAGATTTTGTGACCGAGTAATTTCGATTTTAGCTCCGACAACACCGTACGGGATGTCGATTGAGTTTACTCGCTCCACCCACCTGCCGAATAACGACATAAAAATATGCTTTCCAACCAAAGTCATTCATTCCAAATTATATGCAAGTGTGCCAAAAGCAGATCCTTGGATACACACCAGTTCCCTGAAGGAGGATTGTTTATAAAAAATAATTCGCCTAATGTAACGACATCCATAATCATCCTAGTTTCAGTAGTACCACGTTAGAAAGTTAAAAATGTATTTGAAGGCGCAGAATAAATAACATTCTATAATCGACAACGCTAGTAGAAAATATGTTAAATTGATATAACGTCGTGTTAGGCTGAGTTATTTGCTAGTTTGACTGCTTCACTTTAGTCGAAGATTACTAATAATATTATATTATTTAACCCTTTAACGAGCACGGGACGGATTTTCAAGCTTCGAGATTATGCTAATACCATGCCTTGAATTGGAACGGGAAAAATATGAGAACAATTGTATTCTATGTTTTCGAGGGTGCTCTTTAGACTGTTCATAGTTAAAAGTAGCTAAAAAGTGTATAACTATGTAAAAATAAGAAAAAAAAAATCGGGATTTTTTGAAAAAACAATTTTTGTTCATCATGCTTCGTTCTCTATACATTTTTTTACACTTCTGAAACTGGTGTAGAAGTCGTCCATGGTTGAGGGACGCGTACGCTCAGAGCGAGCGTGACATCCCCGGTCACAATAGCCGGGCAGTAGACTTGAGGGATTCTGCTGCCCTGATGAGAGGGAGGCGGTGCAGGGTGTCCGGCGCACCGCCTGAGTGAGAGGTTTTGGAGAGGTGGATTTTTACTCCCACCCCTCCCCCAGAGGGATAGCTTCAACAATGCCTTTTGTTCCGTTGGCGTCTGGACGAATTTGGCTTCCCTGGCCCGGGTGGAGCAATCAGAGGGACACCCCGGGGCTTTTTAGTCAGTAAGAGTCTGATACACCGGGGTCGCTGCTCTCACAGCGTCCCTGATGGTCCTATGCAGGATTTTCCCCCGGGATACAAAAAAAAGCAGTCGTCCATGGTACCTAAACTATCAATAAAGATTGCTACACTAGCTAAAAAGTGAAGTTTTTCTTGTCACTCGGATTTGCCGATACGGATTTGCAGTGCTTAACTCTGTACTCAATCTGGAATAACCTAGATATACCTGCAGAGATTCAAACCTACACTCATTTGCGTCCCCTCGCATTGATACCCGTCTCTCAAGCACTAGATCACCATAGATATATAAAATTAAATATTATTTTATTTTAATGAGGGTCTTTAATTATACCTTTATTAATTCTATTTACTAATTTTAACGTTTTATTTTTGGTTTTTCCGACTAAAATCAGTAATTAAAGCGATTTTTTGTCCAGTTAAATTGTATCATCAAATACTAGTAAGCACACAATTATTTACTTAATTTTCTTTTTGGTTGAATTACGTTCATAATGTCGGGTTCAGACATGCGTGTGTAATGTAATGTACCGTGAAATTTATCGTAAGTTTTGTAAATGGCAGTACCATTTACAAAAGGCTGACATTGTTAGACGCTATCTTGGCCTAGTCTTCATTAAAAAAATACAAATTAACGCTTCGTCTCTAAACTGGGGTTATTTGTGTCTAAGTAAAATCAATTTCTGTTTATTCTATTCCTAAAACAAGAATTTTTAAATTGGTATTGCAGAAGATCCCCGTTTACAGACGAAGACTGAATAATAATAGTACATATATCGTCACGCTATATCGCTTTCGGGGTTAGCGGAGATACATTAGTGGCTGTATCCACTTTGCGATCGTATGTCGTGCCCTACGTGACCAGTACAGTAGCACAGCTGACAAAAATACAAATTACGCATTTGAATTAATATATTATTTCATTAATAGTAAAGTATGTGGAATGACATCTATTTTGTTATCTTGGATTTGGCTCTACTAAGACTTAGGCTATTCTTAACTTTCTAGTATAAGTTTATTTTTTTGTTACAAATGAAACTATTTTCTGAGTAAAGTCTAAGCAAAGACAAGGTAGCATCTATAAATCTCAGCCTAAAGGTTATAGAATGTTATACGTACGGGCTTTCAGAAACAAAGTGCTTTTGTGAGTTCCAAGTTTCCTGGACAAACTCTTCAATCGTTCCTGGTGATAAGTGACGAAGAGGCTGATAGCGGATTCCGTTAGCTTACCAAAAACCTATTCTTCTTTTGAAAGCTTCCAAATCGTAGAAATATACAAGTGGGGAGTATTTTACAGTTCAATTTCACTCTTTTGCTGTTCGTTTTCTAAATAAAGAACCGAACTATTTAATGCAGATTCATGGATATGCACCACGTGGGCGTGGTATCTAACACCACGTCTTGCGTTTTTGTTGCTGCAGTAATGATTTTAAAAATATAATATTTCTTAAGTAGTAGTCACGCCAAAAGGCGCAACTCCAGAACTACAAATTAAAATGTAAACGCACCTAATCTCCAACGCCATCTGGCGTACAACATTCACTTACTTCTTAACGTTCTCGCATTTTAAACCAAAATCCGCATCGCATTCTTTTAAAACTTAATAACACCGCATCGCATTCTTCTACATTACAATCGCATTTAATAATTCTTTCAAACTCGCAACACACAAATCCTTCTCAAAACCATACTCAACATTCACAATCAAACATACATAGAGAGTGGTTGTAAAGTGCCTGGATTACCGCTGCACGGTAAGTACTTGATTTGTCTCAATTATCGCAATCTTCTTTTATTTATAAATCATCCCGCCTACGAGGGTGCATTTTGTGCAACGGCATAAGTCCAAACCTTATCCCGGCCCGCGTAAGTAGTACAACTTATTTTTTATTTAATATATTGATTGATTCAATCTTTGCCAATCTCGGTCTTGGCGACCTTTCAAATTTACATCAAGTAGACGCTAGCTGCCAGCCCCGTTCAGTGAAGGGGAGTTCGCTCATGAAAATATTCGGAAAAATTGCTTAGGAAATATTTACGTGAATGCTAGCGCTTGCACAAACGCGCCATCTCGTCCAAACCCCTCTTAATTGTCTCGGTTTCCCATTTCATTAGGTTAAGATTGGAGCTACGCAGCGGATATAAAACTGGATGTAACAAATTGTGTGAAATGTGTTGACACTCAAGATACAGAATGCCTGGTTTGAATGTCAGCTGACTTTAATGTGCTGCTTTGTAATTGTTTTTCTAATAAATAATTTAATTTATTTTAATTAATTTAATTAGAGAGAAGAAGTATGCAGCGTCTGGGCACTGATTATGGGTGTCAGCTGAAAATCAGCGCTGGGTGGCTCGGCTGGTTACTTAGCATTTGCTGAGCTGACTTCCCTTTGGCGCATCATCACAACATAGGATGGTTACTGTCTTTAATAACCTATTTTGCTGCGTTGTTTGTTGTGTTGTGTGCCAAAGAAATGTTTTATTATTATTATGATAACTTACCCCTATCAGTGCTCTGAGGACTTTCACAATGCCTTGCTGCCTCGTCGGAATCGTCAGATAGACTAGGCTCTCATTAGCATGATAATTGATGAATAAGTTGGCAGATTTGCACTAAGCGAAGAATCATCGTAATAGTTTTCGCTCATGAGTCGACGTGGTTACCAAGATGCGTGCTTGGCGGCTACTAAAAGCCACTTGTGAGAGTTCGGGGGAACTAACGTGTTTAACTAATTTCTATCTCCACTAAATAGAAGCTGTCTGATGGAAATAGACACTGAGTTCCCACTACATCCGATATACATATTATAAGACAATTATATCTAAAATTGACTTATCATAGCACTTGTGTTTCAGGATGCTGCGGCGAATTGATTACAGGTCCCGCGGTCCCCGTCAATGCGCAGAAGAAGTCACCTTGGGGTTTTTAGTCGGTACAAGTCCGACACACCTCGGTTTCGCGCAACCCCCCAGTGCGACCGAGACGGTCCCATAAGGATTTTCCCCAAGTAAAAAAAAAAAAGCACTTGTGTTTCAGGATAACAAAAAGCCCGCCGTTTCAATTCAATATAAAAGCAAACAGAGTGGCATAGCCTATTTATTACTATGTACAAAATAGATTCCAACTTTCTTATTACAGCATTTTTTTATTTTTGTATATTAATGGAGTCAAATTATCTTTTTTTTTTCATTGGTATCATTTTAACGACAACATTGGGCCACTTTGGTTTTGATAGCTAAATAAATTTGTGATGTTAATAATGCAGATATGCGATGTCCACGCACAAAAACCAAATTGATTTACACGATACATTACAATTAGTTCACACGTCTGAACCCTAAAAAGTAGGAAATCATATCATAAATACAATAATATGTTTTATTACGAAAATATAATTAATTTGCAAATATAATTATGTTATGACTAACGATCTCGAATTAAAATTACCCGTTAAGTAAGTACTAAAATAAAACTTAACGGTATGAAGTGACTGTATGTTGAATATTTTGCTATAAAACTTATTTCAAAACAATTTTATATTTACTTTGGACTTAAATAGTGTTTAAAACAAGCTTTCCGAAAAATATCTCATACATGAAATCTTATCTTTCTTTTTAAGGTGGTAGGGCGATTGCCCGAACTGAGTAGTGACCGCAGTATACAAGTGTAAAACTCGTACAAAAAGATATTAAATGCTGATAATTATTTCCATTTTTAGTTAATTCTCTTTGATAAACTTTTACACTTGTTTCTCGCATGGAAGCTAGCAGACGAATGACCGTCCAACCTCACGGAAGCTCTAATCAAGACAAAGAAATAGTGTTACCATATTAATAATGAGCGTAACACAAGCGTAAAGACCGTCATAGTGACTATCTTTGACCTATCACGTTTCGGGGTTAGCTTGTGTATATCCAGTAACTCATAAACCTTGAGACCTTCAGTCGTGGTATATGTGGGCCGACATGACGACGGAGACTATCAACGGATTTTCATCGTTTGATGGTCGCTTTCGTTTTTGGACTACACTGTACTTACCATCAGGTACACTGTAGTCAATTTGTCGAACCAATGTAAAAAAAAGAAATTCTTATTATTATTACTAAAGATGGCACCCTGAATCAGGGGCTATATAAAATTTTTTCCTAACATATAACAATGGCAGCTATAATTTTGATAATTTAGTAACAACTAAGACATTCAAATATCAAATAGATATTGTAACCAATAACTCATATGTTTTGCATAAATTAACTATTTCTGATGCACAAAATCGAGTTGTTTTATTGAATAATAGAGTGTATTGATCGTCACTTGATAAATTTAAAGTGAAAAGTCCGTATACTAGTAAATTATATCTAAATACTACGTTCTTTTTGGTTAATCGTAGTAAACAAAGTCGCGAGAAAAATATACATTTTAGTTATAAATAGTGATTTGTTTTGATAGAGTTAGCATATATTTCGCATATTTTGTTGTAACAAGATATTTTCTGGATTAAATATTATTATTAAAATATTTATTTGATAATTGAGCAAAATGTACACAAAAATAGTTAAAAATAATATAGTAGAATTTGAGGCGTAAAGAAATAAGCGAGAGTTTGAGCAAAGATTAAGTACTGTGCGAAAAGTGGGTAACAGGCCCAAAATTGACTACTGCACAGATACACAGAAAACAATTACAGCCCGATTTAATTGCATGTAAGTATAATTCAATTATTACATTCACCATGAAACAATGTCCAATCAACCCAATCAATTAAAGAAATCGTTGTATAAATGATATAAATGCCATCGGTTGTTTTTTATAAAAAATATTACAACCTCAACTAAATATATAATAGAACTCAATACTAATGATTTACAACATTCCACGATAAATGTTGTTGGTAGTTTCTTACAGTTTTTAAGATAAAAATACAAGGTGTCTCAAAAGAAAGTTCACATTTAAATCTTTTTTTAAAAGAAAAGTCTTAGCTTTATTGAAAAAATGTTTATTTTATATTGAAGTACACTGTTTGGGAATTTATTTTTTAAAAATAACATCGTCTAAATGTAAACCGTTGCGCTCTCGGCATTCATTTAGTCGGGCACTAAAATTGCCTATGACAGCTCGGCAGGTAGTCTCCGTGATGGCTGCCATTTCATGACGGATATTTTCTTATAATTGTGCCAGGGAAGTCGGTTTATTAGCGTAAACTTTTGATTTGACATAACCCCACAAGAAAAAATCCATAGGCGTTAAATCGGGACTCCGTGGAGGCCAATTTATGTCACCTCGCCTGGAGATTAATTTGTTCGGAAAAATTTCTCGAACTCGAGGCAGAGATCTGTTGGACGTGTGTGAAGTTGCTCCATCCTGCTGGAACCATGTTCTTTGGTTGTAACCAGGAAAGTTTTTCAGTTGGGGTACGAAAAACTCGTCTAACATCTCCACATAACGCTCTGAATTCACTGTGAGTGTGCGTCCCCTTCCATCTTCAAAAAAGTAAGGGCTGATAATTCCTCGCGCCGACATCGCTGCCCATACGGTGACTTTGGGTGAATGTAGCGGTTTCTGATGTTTTTGTTTTGGGTTGGTTGCACTCCAGTAACGACAATTTTGCTTGTTTACATGCCCATTCAGGTGAAAATGGGCTTCATCGGAAAACAAGATGTTGGTGAACGTTGGAAAGCGTTCAATCATCTGATTTACAAAGGCAAGCCTCTGACCAGCATCTTGAGGCTTCAGTTCTTGCACTAACTGAATTTTGTACGGGTGCAGCTTTAAATCTTTGTGTAAAATTCGGCATAATGAAGATCTGTGCACATTTAAAGCAACAGCACGCTTCCGAATCGAGAGGTTTGGATCATCTCAAATAGACTGAGTAACACTGTCCACGTTTTCGGCTGTTCTTGATGTTCTTGGCCGCCCAGATTTTGGTTTCTCCAGAGTTGACCCAGTCTCTTCAAACTTCTCAACCCATTTTGCAATGAGTCGAGTGCTAGGCGCATCATTTAAGTGACGAATATGTCGAATACTGCAGAATTTTCTACGCGCTACAGTCGCCGAATTACCGTTTTTGTAAAACTCACGTACGCACAACGCACGGTCCGCACCAGAGAAACGCTCCATAGCGACTAAATTCCCAAGAGCCAGACTACCGACTGACATACCCCCCGCGCCCCTCAGAATAGTTGCTTTCGCGTAATAAGATAAGCAAATGTGAACTTACTTTTGAGACATCTTGTAGATCATACGTTCTCGGGATAAAAAGCAACCTAAAATTAAATATTTGCGGAATGACTGAAATTTAAACTAAATAAGACATAAAGCTTAAAGGAAAAAGAAGGCCTTAAAAACGTTTTTAAAGGCTATCATGATTTGTTCTAACATTATTTGACGATTCCAATAAAGAATAAGAAAATAAAGACGGTAACTGTGTCGGCTGCGAAGAAAATTATTGTCACACAACAGAACCTGTAATGTGAAATACTATTAAAATTGCCCGGGATTCGTGGGCAAATATTCAAAATGACCAGGCTCAATAGCACTTGTAAGGCACCTATGTCCAGCAATGAACTAGGGTTGGCGGACGATAATGATATTCAAAATGTAGACAATAGATAAAAATTGAGCAGAAAATTAAAATAAAATGACTTGTTATAATTTAATGGTTACTTTTTACGTAAACATCCCACGCTTAGATTGTCTCATATTATTATAATGTTAATTTTAGTGATTTTGTCTTTATAGTTTCAACCTTATTACGTCTTTATAAAACTACGGCCAACTACTTCGGACTAATCCTGAATAAAATGTACTTTTCAGATAGAAATATTCTTGCAAGAATAGATAAGTGATTTTTTTTCTATAATGATAATGCTGCTGGCGTTTTGTGCAACCTGCTGCTTGATTATATATACATTACAAAAACCACGTAAAAGAACGTATATCAAACCTCCTGAATTGTCTGGAGGTCTACCTATAATCGGCCACGCACATTGGTTTATCGGTGATGCTGTCGGTAAGTTTCACGATGTAAAGTTATGCCTTTTCAATTCGTCTTTCCAGATGGTCTTAATTCCTTTTGACTCCAATCAACAATATGTTATGAGGGCCGAAAAAAGACGACTTTACTTTTTACCTAAATAACTGAACTCTCGGAATCGGTGGTATATTTATTTTTCTTTCTTGTCACGAAATGTTCTTATAAAAAGTTTGATTGTTTCACAGGTCGTAATAACATATAATATATACGATATTAATATTTTAAAAGATATAAGAAATTTAAAAAGACATGGTTAAAAGTGAAATTTACAAATTTATTATCGATATAGGTAACAACCGAAAAATCTATACTAATATTATAAAGCTGAAGAGTTTGCTTGTTTGAACGCGCTAATCTCAGGAACTACTGGTGCGAATCGAAAAATTCTTTTTGTGTTGAATAGACCATTTATCGAGGAAGGCTTTAGGCTATATAACATCACGATGCAACTATTAGGAGCGAAGAAATAACGGAAAATGTGAAAAAAAACGGGGAAAATTATTCATCCTTGAGGGCTTCCATTGCGTGCGCTGCGAAAACGGTTCAAGATACCAAAAATATATGTATGAAAGAATTATTCCTCTTGAAATGATCTAAAAAAATGTCCGCGACAGTATATGTCTATCTTTTAAGATTAACTCACTAGAACCGTTTTTATGGTAATCAAATTTGGTCGAAATTAATGCATTATTTGTTAAGAGTTGTATCAACGTAATAATATTAACCTTTATCCAAATAAATGTGTTGTTGATTAAGAGTATTTAATTGTGAACAAAATTGTCTTTGATATCACTTAATTTCAATGAACATCTTAGACAATATTACAATTTTAAAATAAATAACTAACTAAAATGCCCAAAATAACTATTCCACGCGGACGAAGTCGCGGACACAGCTAGTTGATAATAAATGTCAATTGTAACAACTGCTCGATTTTAAACCTTCTTTGAAAGTATCATCAGTTTATAATAAACGTTTAAAACCTGCACATACTTACACAGGCCTTATAGAAGAATGCAAACTTAAAATGAAGTATAACTTTAATTTCTTTAACATCCTACTCACAATTTATTTTAGCTCTTTTAGAAGTTGTTAAGAAATTATCATCTGAATGTTTGGAGAAAGGTGGAGTCGTGTCTTACATGCTTGGTCCTCAACAATGCTACGGTGAGAAGGCAGCTTTTTCTTTAGTTTTAATCTGTTTTAATTTAGTTCTTAAAACCATTGACATAACCTCCGTAGCAGAAGGAAGAAATAATTTTACATCTAGGTAGGTTCTACATTGTGCAGTACACAGATTTCCAAAGATTTTTTTTGGCCTGGAGCCACTTATTTATTGAACGGAAACAATTTAATTGGATCATAGAAGCAACATTTTGTTGAGAGTTAGTTAAACATTTATTGATAAAAAAGAAAGACTTTTTACGAAATTGTTATTGTAACGATACATAGAAATATATTGTAAAGTAAAGATTTTGATTTGAAGATAAGGCTCATATTGGCTTTTTGTTAATTTCAATTAGTTAAGAGTAACGAAGAAATATCCTCTCCCTCCCGTCGTATTCCTCAATGCTCACACTAATCCCCGGCTAGTACGTCTTTGTTCTTGGTATCCTGGAGAGATTGGTTATTTTTTAGTTAAGAATGTCGCGGATTTGATCTGTCCATTTAGTGGGCTTCGGCCTTTTGGGGGTCCACGGGATTCGTAGCAATTTCGTCAGCACCACATCTAGAAGAAATAAATCCATACGAGTTCGGTCGGGCTTCTTAAGAGTAAGAAAAGAATTGAACCCTTGTTAAATAAGATATCTTAGAAGCAAAATATTGAATAATGACAGGCGTTTGATTTATTTAAACGGTTTATTACAGCAATCACTGACCCAGAGGATTGTGCTACAGTTGCAAACAAATGTTTGCAGAAGGATATATTATACGATTTTGTGAAGCCGTGGCTAGGAAATGGATTGTTAACAGCAGACGGTAAGTTAATTAACCTTTAAAAATAACAATTCTCGTTTTAGAAACTATTTCACAGTAGTTACTGCTTTCATTCGCCCTCATTTTTCAGAAAACATCCGTTTTTAGCTTTGATACTTTTTTTTTGTAATTAACACCTGTTTTCAATATTCATACAATTCTAGAATTTTCATCTATGATTGTTTATAAAAGTGGGCACCGTTGATTGGTCTATTTTCTTTATATTTAACACATCTCTTCTACCTATCATAGTGTGAAGAAATCCGTGCACTAAAATTTTTTTTCCGTCCTACAATAGTTAAGCCCTTTACACTTAGTGTAAAGAGATATTTTTGCTGGTTGCAAATATGGGTTAACTGCAAAATATTTACGATCAATTTATAACTGCACTATTTTTACAATAGGATACAATGCGTTAGTTATTATCAGAATGAACAAGTATTTATTGTACTGGCCTTGTGGTGAAGTTATAGACTACTTTTAGATATATATAAAATATCGGCTTGAAATTATTTACATCACTATTTTTGTTCCAGTCTCTACTTGGAGAATCCACCGCAAAATGATTAATCCGGCGTTCTCTCAAAATTATTTAAATAGCTATATACCGATTTTCAATGAACAATCCAGATATTTGGTAAAAAAATTGGCTGTCGAAGATGGGAAGGGTCTTTTTGATCATGGGCATTATCTTGCAGTTAGTAATTTGGAGACCATATGCCGTAAGCATTATTTGTTTACATTGGTATGAATTTTCTTGAAGTAGATAATTACTAAACTGCACCCGAGTGTGAAAAAAGTGCAATCCGAAAACGAAGATGAAACATTTATCTCGAAATTCTCAATTACCCCTTTATAATATATTGTGGAAGCATAATGAATTTTTGTGATGTCCTCTAAGACGTGCTTGTTGAGGGCGACCCTTATAAATTCCTCTTACGAGCTCGGATGTGACCTGAAAAAACAAGCTAATTTTTAAAATTCAGTCACAAGCAACACATGCTGTATATGTAGCTAAATGGAGGCTTCACACGAATTTTACGATGTTCCCGTGTGGTAACCCAGATTTTACAAACTTTTTCAAAAGGAGAATGGGCATTATTGTATGGAATACGGTCCCACTATAAAATATTTTTTATACGAATGATATTAAACAGAAGCGTAGAAGTAATATAAATTCTTACGAAACAAAAATAAGCCTATTATTTTGTCGAGTTTTTTCGATAATTACGTTTTTAGTAAAGAAGAAAGTTAGCTTCAACATGTTAAAATGAGTTGGTAATATCATCATTTATACAAAGTAGAATAGTAGACAGAACTCCTAAGTAAGTAATGATGAAATAAATACACCCGTTATCGCACTGTATAGCTGTTTCAAGATAGCCGCGGTGCGAAAATGAAGTTCACGGCTATACACCACTCAGCTCTAACCGATGCAAATTCCTTCTAGATGTTAGAATTAACGCTATTGGCCGTTAACTAACGCTTTAAAACATTCTTGTAGCGAAGATATAGGACGACAGGATTATAATGTCCAGTGGTTAGCTCCGAGTAAAACGCAGCGTTCGAGTGTTCTTATTAGAACACTATTTCGCTATTGCGAAACTGAATGGTTGTTAAATTAATGTGAAGAAAGTAACCAGTGAGACTGATGTTTTATTCTAGGATTTGTTTAGAATGCTAATTTACCGAAAACCTTGTAACCAAAGATGGACAAAATATAATTAGATTAAGGAAAAATGATTAAATTTTTGTAGTTTCGTCATTAATTTGACTACATTTTGCCTATCTATATTTTTGAAACTAAAGAATTCTTATCTGTATAGAAAT
Organism: Automeris io; assembly: GCA_036320925.1. Taxonomy (NCBI): domain Eukaryota; kingdom Metazoa; phylum Arthropoda; class Insecta; order Lepidoptera; family Saturniidae; genus Automeris; species Automeris io. The sequence goes on from JAUDJH010000005.1 coordinate 10,213,684, forward strand.
TTACGACTTCTTAATGTTTAGAATGGTTTTAATCATGATTACAAAGTAACGAAATTAAAATTACGACTACATTTTGTAATCGTTAATCGTTATTTTGCCCATCCCTGATTGTAACATTGTAGTGAAATTCACTTTTTGCGTCTTCTTCCCACCACCATTATAGCATTTAAGATTTCAAGCGAAAAGTGGATTGAAATCTGTTTTTTGGACGTTCCAGAATCGGCCACATTATTATTCTCTAACAGACAAGTTTGAAGTACATTTGTACATATTAATGTTATCTTTAAACAAACTGGTGTTCACAGAAACAGGTTTTGGGATTGACGCTAAACAATATCCAGTGTTGATTGAAAATTATGTATCAGCTGCCCATAAAATGATGGGCATAATGATGGAGCGATTTCAAAAAGTTTGGCTGTATTGGTCTGTTATTTACAACTTAAGCACGCTAAAGAAAGAGCATGATAGACTATTGGCTGATTTAAAAAAGCTGCCTTACGTGGTTCGTATAATTGTTTTAATTCTATGATTAAGAACACAATCGAATGATATTAAATGCTTACGACAGGATGTGACACTTTTTCATACAAGGACAGCTGTACCTTTCTTATATGCCCAGATTAATACTATTATTATTTAATCACGGATAATTTTCATAGATCTATTCCGACCATGATGCTATGAAAGTTAGACCAAAGAGCACGTCGCCTAAAAGGCCCATGGAAACTATTCTGCATTTTGACGCATACTGAGAGCTCTAAAGCGATGCTTCACAGACACGGCTCATTTTTTTTTACTTTGGGAAAATCTTCATAGGACCGTCTCAGCCGCACAGGGGGTTTGCGCAGCCGAGGTGTGTCGGACTTGTACCGACTAAAAACCCCAAGGTGACTACTTCAGGGCATTGGAGGCTTTTGCGGGTCCTGTAATCAATTCACCACAGCCACGTCGCACCGCGCCCGGTGGCTACGAACTCGGGGGAAGATGTCTTCCCCGACACTGCTCTTTGTATTTAGGCAGAGCACGTTACAATATTCTGCCTACTTCTCGAGGGTCGCTTACCAGTTGCTCAGGGCCCCCACCCTGAGCGGGCACGACTCCAAACACATCAGCCAACCGGCCGGTCGGTATGAATTTATAACGAAATCTGACAGGCAGACCTCAGGACCACCTTAATATGACGGAACTAGCATCTACATGCTAGAGTTAAGCAGGTCCTGAGGTATGTAAATACTGTAGTACCGATTTCGTTGAGCACTGATTTACTACCTCACTTCTGGAAAACTCGTGTAGGATCCAGAAACATTGCGTCTCTAAGCGTTTCTTACTGTCTGTAACAAGAAGATGGTTCGAAGACTTGTACAAAGTAACTACACCCTTGCCCTTTCATAATAAAACCATGGGTCATGGGTTACGGATATACAGCTTTCTCTCCTGGAACAACTTATTATTTATTTGTTTAGTTTTTATTAATTTGAACTGTGAAATAATCTTGAAAAGACTATCGGAAACTTTTGCCTCACAATAGTCGTAATTTTTTTTCGAACTTTACTGTGCTAACCACTAAATGCGGTCTAATCGTCATGATGAATTTGAATTAGTTTAAAAACCGCAGCAATCCCTGAAGAAAAATCAAGTGATGAGAATTTTTTAGTAGATGCTATTGTAACGTCAACCTTGACATAATAGTTGAAAAAAAAACTTACTAGGGGCTAATATTCTTCTTATTTCTTGTCAGAAAAATTTATGAGTGCTTATTACCTATTGTACTTACTCGAATTATGTATATTTTAGTTAACGCAAGAAAGGAAATATTATTTGGCGAATAAGAATAAAATGACGCAGTCCTCGGGTAAGTTAAGTATACTCCAATTCGTTAAAATTCAGGTGATCGGATATGTTTTTGTAATATAATAATTACAGTACATAATTCAAATATAGAAGTCTTTTGTTGTGGAAATATGAATTTACTAGAACAACATAAGCATCTTAAGCGACATTTTTAAGAAATCTAAAAATTACGGTAATACAAATCATTAGTTTTGTCACCAATATAGATTTTATTATTGTTGTTAGACGATACCGTTGTTACAATTACGATTATAGTTGATTCCTTGACGATTGTTACCTTAAACTACTTTCTTATATCACGTATTATCAGGTAGCGAAGTTGCCGAACTAGTATTAATAAAATAAATGTATTTTTAGAAGAATACAAACCATTCTTGGATATTATTCTTGAAATGGAAGATGACAGTGGGATTTATAATAAGGATGATCTAAGAGATGATGTAGATACATTTGTATTTGGTGGTCATGATACTACTGCGACAATTATGACGTTTGCATTAACACTCATAGGATCTAATCAAAGTATTCAGGAAAAACTATTAAAGGAGTAAGTCGTAATGAAATTATATCGTATTATATTAAAAGATTGCAAACAAGCTAACCAGACGGACTCCTACGGTATATCGCATTAAGGAGGAGAAAAGAGAAATGTACGTATTAGAGCTAAACATGAAACGCGTCAGGCCCAGGTGAGTCTGACAGACTTCGCACCTGTTATGTGGTTATGATCAAGCTGGACATTGACGTTCTACCGCCTCACTACTGCATGGTTAGCTACATTTGAGAGACTTCTACAAGTGTATTGCAGGTATCATCTCCCGAACTATCAAAATACACTAGACGCATTAATTAAAGAATATTAAAAATGTCCCAAAATTTTAGGTGATTTTCAAGAAGCTGTTATTTTGAGAAAAAATGTGAAAATTATGTCTAACTGATTCTCTAATAAATCTATAGAAAACTATATCTAACTGATTCTCTAATAAATTATGTATTATTTATTTTCATTATTATGATAAGTAAAATGTATAGAACATCAGAAATAGCTATTTCTTGGATTTTTTTTCATTTGCCTATCTGTGTGTATTTCCTAATCCTGTTTAATTTTATAATATTTCTCAGAATACAAAATGTTATGGGGAATTCTGATAGAGATGTGACTAAAGAAGATATACCAAAGTTAGTATATACAGAAGCAGTATTGAAGGAAACCATGAGGCTTTATCCTATTGGCCCAGTTCTTTCCAGATTTGCTACAGAGGATGTTAAATTAAGTAAATACGCCTCATTTATAAATATCATGTAGACAGTATAGTGGTTGATTGAAACCGTGGGAAATGTGGAAGTGATAATCATTTGGTTTACATAAAACGGTATATCTTTTTTTTACACTGGCTCGACATAGTGACTACAGAGTACCTGATGGTAAGCACAGTGTAGTCCAAAAACGAAAGCGACTATCAAAGGATGAAAATCCATCGATGGTCTACATCGTCATGTCGGCCCACATATACCACGACTACAGGTCTCTAGGTATATGAACTACTGGATATACACAAGCTGATCTCGAAACGCGACAAGCCGAAACTGGTCACTATGATGGGCTTTACACCCATGTACTGTGGTCGCGATCCAGACGGGCACCGACGCCCTACCACCTCGCTGCTGCTAGTTTAGCACCACCCAGGAGTCACGTGTAGGGGAACTAGGGTAAAGCCTACGGACGCGAGCAGCTTCGACTTCCAATATCTAATGATTTTGCTCGATTTTCGTCAACTATCTAAGCTTACGGGTTAAAATAAACATCAAATGGTGAGCTGTTCGAAAGTTTCCTAAAACATTAAAAGCCGTTGAAAATACATAGATATATGAATGCATAGAAAATGCGTAGCATAGATTTTTGGGGTCAGTTTTTAGCTTGCACTATTCTTAACATCAGATTTATTATAGTCGCCATCTCGCTGATAGATTGCATTCAAGAAATAATCTGAATATCAGAAGGAGGTTGTCCAACATAGTATGGAAATGGTTAACATAGTCCATTTGATAAGTAACGAATATGGACCCATCTGCGAAAATATGAATGATCGCTGATGCAGGCGATTTTTCGAGTAAAGAGCATGTATTAACAAATTTAGAATATGAAAGTTACTTGAGAGCAATCCAAAACGACGATTTGTGAAAGGGGGCTAGCAAAGATTTCGGTTAACTAAATGGCGGTTGTCGGTAGAAGCCTTAACACGTTCCCACCGGCATGTACTATTGATGATGATGATGATGATGTCCTAGCCGGTTTCGGCCACGGCGACTGTTTCAACACCGGTTAAGAAATTCGAGGTCCAGTTTTCGGAAACAGTCAATTGCGCAGGAGATATTTAAGTGCATAACTGGACGCGCAGCCAGAAAAGCACTCTCTCGTCCGAGCTCCCTCAGGCCCGATGGAAAGGAGAACCAGTACGATCGGGTGGGAGCGGGATGCAGGTTTGGTCGAGTTTTCCCTTCTCTAAACACCTGGTTGAATTGCGGTGTTAAAGAGATACCTTAGTCGCCTTTTACGACACCTCAGCAAAAAGAGGGGGGAGCAAAAAAAGGGGCTTACAATTAATGGTACATTGAGGACTGTTCCATTGGTCGGCGTGTACCATTTATGGTACAATGAAAGAAATCAATTTAATTTGTATTTTTTGCTAATGAAAAGAAAAAAGTTTGCAAATGAACGCAGGCATAGTCGGCAGAAGCACTTAATGAGAGATATGCAATAACGTGCAAACGGCGCCGCTCGATGAGACAAATTTGATTTTACAGAGCCGTCAGATGCCCAAGACAGCGAATTCAGCCGCCGGCGTGAACGAGTTAATCCAACAATGGACTAAAGTAGCCTGACGATGAAACATAGTAGTCATATTTTGGAGTTGAAATAAAAAAATATATGATTTATATTTAATCTAAACGTTTATATTCCAGAGAATTACACAGTACCAGCCGGAACTACTTGCAATTTGTTCATATGGGGCTTACATCGACATATAGTGTGGGGAGCAGACCCTGATACATTCAAGCCGGAAAGATGGTTGGATCCAACTACTTTGCTAGAAAATCCATATGCTTTTGCTGGGTTTAGTCTTGGTCGCCGAGGATGTATAGGTAAAAATTAACAATGAAATTGCATGCCTATATGCTTTTGACGTTATATTTTGTAAATATATCAACACTATACCTATAGAGTCTTACATTCAATTGTCAACTGCGCAGTAATTTCAGAGTAAATTTTTTACGTTTATACATTAACAAAATTAAAACATATCTTTTTCCTGACAATCTTTTTTATCACCATGGAGTTTTTATTTGTACATGTTAACGCTCGTACCCTACCTCACCTTATGAAAATGGCATTTATCCCTTACCTTATTTTTTTTTTGTATTTGTGTACAACTGCTCCCATTGACTTTGCACCAAACCAAGCATGCACTTGTGTTATGGTTCTTTAGTAAATACATTGACTTAAAATCTCGTAATTACCAGATTCGGAAACTCTGAGAATAGATTATATCAGATTTTAAGTAAATATACTTCTAAACTTCTTAAATTTCAAGTATTGTAAGGTAAGGTTTTATGGGAAGCAAAGACGAGGAAAATAATGGAGCGATATAGTCTAGCATAGCATTTCTCTCTTGCTTAAAGATAGTCATGTTATATGTTGGATATACATATATATTTGGGATGAGCTCGTATCCCCGAAGAAACGGCGCAGCACATGCTTGAGGTGTGCTCAGCCTGGGCTGAAGATAGGAAGGTCCTTCAGGACCGCATTGGGGACGACCTTTCGCTGCCAGCGGTACTAAAAGCCATGGTTGGCAGCGAAGAGGCCTGGCGAGGAGTCACAGCTTTCTGCGAGGTTGTGATGAAGCAGAAGGAGGTCGCCGAAAGGGTCAGAGAGCGAACATCTTCTCTGGCTATTCGGCGGCCAAGGCACCGTCGCCGGAGGGATGTGTTCGCTCAGAGCGAGCGCGACATCCCCCGGTGACAATAGCCGGGCAGTAGACTTGAGGGAGCCTGCTGCCCGGATGAGAGGGTGGCGGTGTACAGTGTCCGGCGCGCCGCCTGTGAGATAGGTATTGGAAGGGTGGGCTCTTTACACCTACCCCTCCCAGAGAGGCAGCCACGACAAGGCATTTCGCTCTCCGGGCGTCTGGATGAATTTGGTTTCCCAGGCTCGGGTGGAGCGATTAGAGAGACACCCCGGGGGTTTTTAGTCAGTAGGAGTCTGACACCGGGGTCGCTGCCCTTAAAGCGGCCCTGATGGTCCTATGCAGGATTTTTCCCCGAGAAACCAAAAAAAAAAGGATGAGCTCGTATACATTAAGTTAACGTTATCCGTAGACCTTCCTTTTTTTAACCCGGGGAAAATCTCTAACGGACCTCGGGGACCGGTGAGGGCCGCCACACAGTGTGTCGGACTTGCACCGACTAAAACCCCCGGGTCGTTCCACCTTTAACTTACCAGCATCGAGGGCACGACTGGGGTCTCATCCTCGATGACCGGCAATCCGTAAACCTTCCTTAGTTTAACACTAGATGTACCGGCAAACAATTTATTAATATTATAGGAATAGGTATAACATGTTTTATTTTGTTTTATTATAAATCAAATTAAATCCATAACATTAATTAACAAGTAATAGCCATCTTATTTTTTAAAATTAATAAATATTAGAAAAAAAATTGGAAGTAAATTTAGCGACCAGTTATTTTGTCTGGACGTTAAATTTAATGTTAAGGTCGTTATGACGACGTGTGCAAACCATTCTCACAGTAGTCACTGATTTCAGAATACAGTGCTCTTATTATTAAGTGAGGTAAGGTCAATTTGTTGTGCTACTATAAAAAAAAATATAATACATTTTCAGGCAAAGTATATGGCATGATGACAATGAAGACGACACTAGTCCATTTACTCCGAAAGTATCGACTCAAAGCGGATATAACAGATATGAAGATTAAATTTGATATATTTATAAAGCCAGTATCGGGACATTACGTTTCTATCGAGCATAGACAATAACACTAATATATAATAATATCAAACTACGGCGACGATTTCATCAAGTGAAATGTCATGGCTTCTTTACACATGAGTTTACAGTCGGCGCTTTATACGTTCGATCATGACAATAATTACCTTGCCATTTATTGAACAACCAACCATCGGAACTGCTCAACGCGCCTATCAACTAATTTCCATTACATTCAATAAATTAAATAAACTAGACGAGATCAGCCCACCCTGCCTTACATAGTATAAATCAAATGAAGCTAGACGCCGTTGACGGCTTTTTAGTCTATGGTCAACACGCATACAAGTGGATAATGTAATCATAGATGGGCAAAATTTTATCAAAATAGTGAGAAGCGATTATGATTACATTTTTCATCATTACTATGATTACATTTTGCTGATCTATTTTAAACACTCAGGAATCCTCAATTGCATACATATTTATGATCCATTAATATTTAGAAGGGTTTTAATCATGATTACAGAGTAACATAATTAAAATTATGATTACATTTTGTCCATCTTTAAATATTATATATTACATAAAAGTTGCAGTAAGGTACAAACCTAATAGGGATATCAAATTATCTCACTTCAGTGCGGTAATGTTATTATAGCTCTAATGCATTATTTTGATATTATAAGTCTACAAGCGATATATACATGTACTGGGTAGCAGTAGCGTTCATTCTATAGATGCATGAAAGCATTGCATGCCCTTACAATAAATAAGTCTGGAATAAATTGTTTAAAGTTAAACAAAAAAAGGAACCATTTTATATTCATATCTATTCTATATTCACGTCATCTATTCTTCCTATGAAAGCAATGTAATATTTATTATCATTATATTATATAATATTCAATTTAATTACGCGAATTCTGCCTACCTTGTGCAAACACCCTATGCACGTCACTACTGGGGAGATATATAGGTGGCTGAGGAACAAATATTTTATATTTATTTATTATATTGTATTATAATTATATATACCAAATATGTAGTAGAATGAGTAGCCATTCGGGGTTGAAATGGACTTCTAGTTCTAAAATTATTATGCTAACACTATTAAAATTACAGTCATGAATTTTAAACACGTTTTTTTTTTCTCCGGTGAAAAATCTTATATTGTCAGTTATTTGTTAAACCATTTTTTTTTGTGTCAATATTTATATTATATTCTAAGCTCTATTGTGAACCACGCGTTTTAAACTAAAAACTGGTTAATTTTTTTAACAGTTATAATATCTCGTCACTTTATATTCCTTTTGCAGTGAGCAGAGATGCAATAGTGGCTGTATTGTTTTGCGCTTATATGTCGTGTGCACCGTATATTTTTTATTACTCATAATATTTTGTAATAACTTTAATTGACTATAAAAACCAGTGATAATTGTTGATAATATTTTATTACAAGCTATAAAAATTATTCAAGTCGTTTGGATCCGGATGTTTTATATAAATTTAACAATCATGTCAATTTATTTGCAGTTATTTGATTTTAGTTTGTTTGCGATCACTACCATTCATGGACTGAATTGTGGTCACATATGTGAGCAGTACGGTTATTTAGAAAGGACGGTATATAAATATAGTTCTTTTAATATTACTTCAGATTATGATGGCGACTATTTTCATTTTGTCTGTGCTATGTTTTACGATTTTATATTTGTGGAAAAAACGTAGCAAGACATGTGTCGATCCCCCAGAAATGTCCGGGAAATTGCCCTTAATTGGTCATGCTTATATGTTGTTTTGCGATAAACGTGGTAAGTTATACATTATTACAACTATTGCACCTCTGTGTTTTTTTTGACAATTCTATGTGTATGGAGAAAACGCATCTAAAGATATTTTGTACAACCAGAAATGCCTTATGCTACTTTGCGATAACCTGTATCTTATGACCGGTGGTCGTGGGTGTGGTTGTAGAAAGACACGGATTTTGGCGTTTTACTGTTTATTTGCACTTTAAGGCACACCGAACACGTACACGCACGTACTCTCGCCTTGCGTCTCGGTAGTCGACTGACTCGCAAGCATACCGTGCGCGCGCGCATCCTCTTACCCCGCACGTCTCGTAACACCCTAACGACCCTTAGGGTGACAATTACGTATCGGGCGGCGTCTACATGCTATAAACTACTATTGCTCCTTTAGCCATTACAATGGAATCCCTACCCTACACAGGCAAGTATGTGTATGTGAAAGTGCTCACGAATGTTTTCCTTTAGACACTCACTTTCTGATCCTGCGTTTAACTCCCATTCGGATAATGGCAGTATGAAAAAATACATATTTCATAAGGTTTGGTTGTAAGCTTCGCTTGCATTTGTTTGACAATTTTATAAAGAGTGCCAGCTATTAGCCTCACAAACGCAGTATAAAAGCAAGTTGTCTTACTACATAAGAACAATGTAATAATACATCGTCATGCTATATGCTTAGAATATCCAAATTTAAATTTACTTTTAAAAATAGAATTAAAATGATATTTATTTAATAATCTATTAGTTACACGTAGTCTATTTCATTTATTTTTACTTATACTTTTGCTCTTTTTTTATTTTAGACATACATATATTAGGTCCTTACATATGAAATTGGCGTTTTGTATGGGAGGAACAAAAAGTCGAATATTTTTTAATATAATATATTTAATTAATCAAAGTATGAACCATTATTTTCTATGCACTTTTGCCATCTCATAGGTAGTTCATTGATCCCTTTACTAAAAAAACCAGTCGGACGGGAATCAATAAAATCTTTGATGGCGATTTGGACTGCCCCATCGGAGTTGAATTTTTTCCCTTGCAAGAAGTTATCCAAATTTCGAAAAAAATGGTAATCTGTTGGAGCAAGGTTCGGGGAGTACGGAGGATGTCTTAGACTTTCCAATTGAAGCTCTTCTAATTTAGTAGCCGTCTGTTTCGCAGTGTGTGGTCTAGCGTTGTCGTGAAGAGCAGTGGCGTGGAGCGATTGACCAGCCTAGGTTGTTTAGCCGCTAGCTTTTCCATCATAGTTTGCAATTGCTGACAATAGACATCAGCCGTAATAGTCTGGCCAGATTTGAGAAAACTGTAATGAACAATACCGGCACTAGTCCACCAAACGCTTACAAATAACTTTTTTGGGGTTAACTTTCGCTTGGGGCAGGATTTGGCTGGCTGGCCAGGATCCAACCATTGCGCTGAGCGTTTCCGATTATCGTAAAGAACCCATTTTTCATCAAAGGTAATGATTCGGTTTAAAATACCTTCATTATTGTGCCGGTTTAGTAATGTAACGCAGCAGTCGACGCGCGTTTGCCGGTTTGCTTCAGTCAATTCGTGAGGTACCCACCTTTCAAGCTTTTTAATCTTCCCAATTTGCTTCAAGTGAATTAAAACAGTTTTATCACTAACATCGCAGCCTGCAGCTAACTCGGACGTGGTTTGCGATGGATCCGTTTCCACAATAGCCTTCAACTCTTCATTATCAACTTGAGTCTCAGGCCGTCCACGGGGCTTGTTCTGCAGGTCGAAATTTCCAGAACGAAAACGTTGGAACCAAAAACGAACTGTGTTTTCTTTTGCAACACGACCGCCATAGACATCATTCACCCTTCGAGTTGTTTCCGCAGCACTAGTGCCACGGCGGAACTCGTACTCGTAAATAATGCGATATTTTAAGTTTTCCATTTTGTAAAATGAGTGACGCAAATAGAAAAAAACAGAAGAAAAAAACAAATGAATGACGATCATCGAAGCACAAATACATGAGTCTATAGCTGTACAAATTTGAATTTGGAATTCCTTACCAAAGAGGAGAAATTTGTGATTAAAGTGGCCAGTACGAAAAACGCCAATTTCATATGTAAGGACCTAATATTATATTTTTACTATAGTATCTATCACTAATACATTTTGTAGTCGATTTATTTATTGTATGTAATAGTTTATTTTAGTATCACCTGTATTTATTATTTAAGCTATATGTATTTTGTTGTTTATCGATAATTCTTATAAGATGTAATACGACCGGGGCCCTTCACGAAAATCAGCGCTGCAGACTTCCTCTGTGGCTTTAGGCTGATGAAGGGCCCATTTTCGCCATGTTAATATGTTCTGTATTTTCTTTTGTATTTGTGTGTTGTTTGTAATGCTACATTTAAATTTCTGTTTTTTGTATATTTGTGGCGAAATAAATACTTTTTCACTTTTTCACTATATCCCTTATGGGTCAAGCAGAGATACATTAGTGGTTGTATCCACTTTGGGCTTATATGTCGTGCTTTACATGACCAGTAGCGCAGCTAATCGCCATTCTCAAAGCACTTATACATGATATTTCTATCAGATGTCATGCGGGTTCCCTCACGATGTTTTCTTTCACAGGTGTGCATGTGGGGCGTAAATTCATACGTGATATGGAGAAACCCAGAGGTACTTACCGGGATTCGAACCTATGAGCATTCGAGTAGCCGCACTTGGAAACTAGTCCCTTATCTACTGGGCCACTGTATCCACTTACTCACTCTCACTACATAAAAAATTATTTATTACTTATAAATCTACAGACATGAATGTCCATGAATGCATGAATATGATATAAGGATTGTTTTAAAGTAAACGTCAACTGTTAGGTTATAAGCAACGCGTGGCAAATACCGTTAATAAAACATATAAATAAAATCTATTTATAAAAAAATAAAAACAACTGACTTCAAAAAAGTAAATAATAATCCTAAATTTACCAATTAAACCTGATGTGGCATCAAATCTAGCTCATTCACCGTGTTTGAAAACAAAATCCTTACTGAAATTAGCCTTACCACGATATATCTGCTGTATCAAAGAAGATCTTCATCAGACCTTTACCATGTTAAGCCTAAAAAAGTATGGTGAATACCCTATTGGAAAAAATCGTCAATTTTGGTCTACACAAGACTGAGATAAAGAGTGAATACTATGGATTTTGCTCTTGTTCATTCAATCGTCCAATCTTGCATCTCCGAAGACCTTCATCGAAACTGCACCATATTAGAACGAGTTTAACTTTACACTACACCCTATCAAACTAAAAAAAATAATCCAAATCGATTTTATAAATGCCGGAGTAATCGGCGAACATTAAAAAAACAAAGTCGAATACAGAACCTCCTTTTTGAAGTAATTTAAAAAGAAAAATAAACTTACCCGTTGGTATATTAAAATAATTAATTATAATTGTTAAAGTTTAAACTTCATGTTATTAATTTAAAGGTTGAATTATAAATTAAAGATATAAGATATAACTAATTGAAATACGCATGCCTTGAGGGGGTTTCAATTACCCCTCCAAGAGAGGCCTGCCCAAGGCCAACGCTTGCCGAGCCGTCGGAAGTATCCGGATTCCCAGGCTCGGCGAAGGCGAGGAGAGGCAGTGCTGGCACCCCGGTGGTTGTAGTCGGGGCAGGCCCGACACACCGGGGGAAGTGGCCCTCACCACTTCCCCTGACAGTCCGTAGGGATTTCCACCGGGATAACAAAAAAAAAAATACGCATGCCTTTGGCGTGGTCGTGTAATACAATATAACATGCGCAAACAGCATGATGTCGTTAGAAGCATCTATACGAAGCCTCCATCTCAAACACCAGCGTCGACGATTCTACATGCTGGGATCAGCATGCAGCTCAAGCCCGCTTGTTCACAAACTAAATTTTAAGTCAAGTTTCGAAGCCTACATCGGAGGCCTTCACATATATATATAATTCAAGGGTGACTGATTGACTGACTGACTGACATAGTGATCTATCAACGCACAGTCCAAACCACTAGGCGGATCGGGCTGAAATTTGGCATGCAGGTAGATGTTACGACGTAGGCATCCGCTAAGAAAGGTTTCGATCAATTCCACCCCCAAGGGGATAAAATGGAGGACGAAAGTTTGTATAAATCTTCTTACATTTTCACTTCCACTGGACACACACGCACAGCCCAAACCACTGGACGGATTGGGCTGAAATTTGGCATGTAGGTAGGTGAAGTCTACTTTGCCATGACAATAAACAAGTTTCATGGACAAACACTCAAATTTGTGCGTATTGACTTGAAAAAACATTGTTTCTCTCAGGGACAGTTTTATATTGCTTGCTCACGAGTAAGTTCACCCAATAGCTTGATAGTTTTAGCGCCTAATGACAGATTAGTTAAGAATATTGTATGCAAAGAAGTTTTATAGGCCCTAAATTTTTACACACGCTAAACAAAAGTAAAGCCGCAAAAACTATACCTAATTAATAATAATACTTCTTAACGCGAGCGAAGCCGCGGGCAAAAGCTAGTATTAATATATCTACATAGCGATACATTGTGGGCTGGAAGTCGTTACTGGGTCGTTCCTGTCGAGCAGCAACTGATGGCAGTTGTTGCATTCCACAGCGTACCTTTAGCAGTTACTGAATGGGTGTTCTTATGCACAGTAATCGTATAAGCAAACTGGAACGTGTACGGTGAAAACTCTAGCCTATGTAGGTGGACAATCGTTATAAATGCCCAATAAATTTTCTCTACACAGTTCATAAAATTAAAAATACAATAGGGGTTCAAGGCCTAAGTTGAAAAGAAACAATAAATTTGATCATTTTACTTGTTATACTAATATAAAACTACAAATAAAGTTGGACCGGAGCCCGAATTGAGTTCACATTGATAGGGAAGTTAGTATAGGATGCGTACACCGGTTTGCGTCAAAGTTGTTTTGAGAACTCGCACAGACTTCTTTACTTGTTATGGGTCTCAGGTTGCAGGTATGGATCTATAGATAAATATCTATAGATCATATTTATCTTTAGTACTTATTACTTTAGTTGTTAGAGGTACTTTGAGCACTAACTTAACGGTGGGCGGGGCACTTGAGGGAGTGCGTCGCCCAACATCTTCAAGTTGAGAGCGATGCACGACGTGTACCCGCGCACCGCTTAAAGAAAATGAAGGTGAGCAAAATACTGTGCAGGGGCCTTCCGTCATTAGGCCAGACGTCGCTGCGTGCTGAGGAAGCTGGCACAGCCTTGCCTTTGGCCCCGGCAAAGGGGAGAAGGAACACCCCGGGGGTTTTAGTCGGTGCGACTCCGACACACCAGGGGGTGGGCTTCATCGTCCCCTGGCGGCCCATAATGTGTTTACCCAGGGTTAAAAAAGCACTTACTTAACTGGGCTTTAACGGTAAGCGCCCTGGTTGGTCGGTGATCACTTCGAGTTCAGCCTAACCGTATCATAACTGTATCTCAATGGCAACCTTCGGTATGCCCTCATGAGCCGGTTAATATGTGGGTTTTCTAAGTGGAGTCAAATTATTATAATAGAATTAATTTTCTACTTTTAGGGATTTGGGATACTGCTGTTAAAATAGGAATGGAAGTTTTGCAGAAAGGAGGAGTCATGAGAGCTTATATAGGACCCCAAGTGTATTACGGTTTGTTCCCTCCATTGTAATTTTTAAGAGTGAAAAGTTAACCCTCGGCTTTTGATAGTCGCTTCTCGGCAGCAGCGATTGGCTGTAGTTGCCAGTACACGATGTTCCGTTTCGTATGAATTTATTTTTTTTAATAAAAATCTTAGAGATCCGACATATAACTACAATTTTGTTTTACAAGATTTTTTTAAATGTTTTGTAGATCTATTAATATTTCAAGAAAAAATCATGCCGACCGTGAAGTAAATTTGTGAAATTGTATTCAAACAATAAAAAAATAAACATTTTTTTAGTTAGTTTACAATTTTATTTTAAATTACAAACAAGCATAAAATTACACTTTAAATCGTATAAATATATTCATTATAATGAAACCTTTGTCTTTGTCGAGGTTTTTATTTATGTTTTTACAGTAATTGGAGATCCAGAAGATTGTTTAACAGTTGCAAATCAATGCTTGGAAAAGGGCATCATGTATAATTTTTCCAAGTGCTGGCTTGGCAATGGACTGATAACGGCAGATGGTTAGTTGATAACATAGACTATTCTTTTTTTTACACTAGATCGACATAGTGACTACAGAGTACCTGATGGTAAGTACAGTGTAGTCCAAAAACGAAAGCGACTATCAAAGGATGAAAATCCATTGATAGTCTACATCGTCATGTCGGTCCATATATACCACGACTGAAGGTCTCTAGGTATATGAGCTACTGGATATACACAAGCTGATCTCGAAACGCGACAAGCCTAAACTGGTCACTATGACGGGCTTTACAGCCATGTTATGCGGTCGTGATCCAGATGGGCACCGACGCCCTACCACCTCGCTGCTGCTCGTTTAGCACCACCCAGGAGTCACGTGTAGGGAAACTAGGGTAAAGCCTACGGACGCGAGCAGCTTCGACTCCCACACACTCAGAAGACATTCAGAAACAGACGTTACCAGAGATCTTTCTGGTAATAAATAAATGGAATAACATTACTGTAATATCACAGTTATTCATGTCGCATTTTGTTTTATTTTTTTAATTTGTGGAAATTCCTCATCGGATAACTCGGTCACACGTGGGGCTGACGCGGCCGAGAAATGTCGGATTTATTTATTATCAGGCAAGCAGTTAAAAAAATTGATAAGTGCCTGAATCCTGCTATTTCACTTTTTTTGTGATTGTATTTGTCTAAGCGATCTCTAAATTGGTCCACATTTAGAGCTGAGCTTACGTCTTCTGGGAGACTATTCCACGCATTGACAATCCTGTTGCTTAGAAGTGCTTATGTGGGATGTTGTTTGATCGACTGGTACATAATTTATGCTGATAGCCTCTGAGATGTGTTCTGCTACTGAGTTTGAACATTTTTTCAAAACCTTTAAGGTAATAATACCCATTTATTATCTTGTAGTTTACAAAGGTTAACTACAAGGTTACTGCTTATTATTAATACAGACAAAGTCACGGGTAGAAGCTAGTGATTATTATAAACAGTCAATAAATTTGTAATCTTTCTTACGTTACAGCAGTTACGTGGAAAAGTCATTATAAAATTATTGCCCCGGCATTCTCGCATAATTCGTTAGACAAGTATATAAGTGTATTCAATGAAAAATCTAGATCATTTGTTAAAAGATTGGCTTTTGAAGAAGGAAAGGGGCCGTTTGATCATTGGCATTATCTTGCGGTAAACAATGTGGAGACTATTTGCAGTACGTAATTACTTATTAATTATTATTACGCCTCAAAATAAAAATTAAAAATACAGAAACGTAAATAAATAACATACATAATAGAAGAAAATACAAAAATAAAAAACATATCGCGGGGTGAAAGGCTATTTGGTTTAAGCATGTCGCTTTTGGTGATATAGTAATATATATTTAGAATCAGTAAAGTACGCTGATTCCGAATATATATATATATATATATATATTTATTTACTTTCTATAGGGTCGCCAGCGGCCTGGTACAATAATTCATTTACATAACACATATACACAGTTACAATCAAAAATGTACAGTTCCTATTAAGGCATCCACAACATACGTCAGAGTGGCTAGTTTATTTATACTATGTTATATTATATTAATGGTAATTAATGTCAATATATATTACTATATCATCAATAAATGTCGCTTAAACCAAATAGCCTTTCACCCCTCGATATAAACATTGGGAAATGGGCCCTCTGTCAGCTTAACGCCTCACAGGAAGTCTGCGGGGCTGATTTTCGTGAAGAGCCCCAGCGACATGGTATAAAAGCGGACGTTTGACCTCCATCATATCTGATGGTAGGTTAACGTAAGGCTTATGATGAAACAATTGGCTATTCAAATTATTTATAAAAGCCCCCTAATTTTGGAGTGTTACTCTTTGGTCTTAGACAACATTGTACTTACAATCAGCTGTGATGTAGTTATTTTACCGAAAGGGTATGAAAATTGTATTTTGTTTTCTAGTTATTGAAAAGTTTTTTTATTATTTATAAGCGAACGCTTGACTTCAATCATACCCGATGGAAGGTGAAGATGAGTCCAATGATGAATCGCGTCCGCCCAACAAATGCTTATTCACTCTTCTATTAAAGACTCCCAGGTCATAAGATCGCGATTATATGGCCACTGGAAGCATATTCCACTCCTCAGCTGTTCGCATGATGAATATTGAAACGAATCTTTTCGTGCGAAAAAGTTTCCTGTCAGGAGAATAGAAGAATGAAATGAAGAAGGAAGATTAGAAAAAGCAGGAGTCATTCAATTTATTATGATCCGATTAATTCAAAGTTTATTATCCTATTACTTCAATGATATTATGATAACATGGTAATCTTGACCTGATGCTGCAGCGTCGCCCGGAATCAGTACGATACTCTTCATTTACAGTGGAAGTAGCCTGTTTGAGCTCATTAGATTGATTTTTATGAATTAGTTAAAGATAGTTGAATCAAGAGTTCTTATAAATTTTAATTTATTGCTACTTTCACAGAAATAACTTGTGGAGTCGAGCTTAAAGAACAACAAATTTTGGTAAAGGAATATACGAGAGCTATTGATAGAATGTTGTCAGCACTAATAGAGCATTTTAAAAATTTTTGGATATACAGTTCTGTTATTTACAAGTTCAGTTCATTGAAGAAGAAATATGACAGAGCATTTGCCGATTTACAAAAAATTACTAAATTCGTACGTGCATAGATATTAAATTTATTGTTAAATTACCAACACAGGGTAAACGCCACACCAGACTTGTATTTCGCGAGACGATGCGGAGAGGGTTGCACGGTGTACGATGCCAGAGCGGTACCGCTCCGTAGTCTTTTCCGATATATCTTCTACTAGCTGTCCCGGCAGACCTTGTTCTGCCTTATTTCTCTAAAACAAAGTCACATTGTTTTTTTTTAATGTTAATAGCTTCCCCGTCAGATTTTATTCTGCCAAAACCTATTGGCCTGTCGGCTGTTTTTTGAAAATTGTTTGAAGGAACCTGGCCTTAATGCTATATGTATAAAAATTGACAAATATTGACATTAATATTTATACGTCACTCAATTGTTTTGCCTTCCCGGAACCCGTCCACTAACATTTAAACTTTATGGTATGGTGTTAAAGTTCAAATTGACTTTTAAATATTATTACGAATGTTTTGTATGAGAATATAGAAAAGTGGTGTTTTTAGACTTCCGGGTTTTAGACGTCCGGGTAGACGGGTTCCGGGAAGGCAAAACAATTGAGTGACGTATAAATATTAATGTCAATATTTGTCAATTTTTATACATATAACATTACACTCAAAAAGAAGTTTAAGTGATTTATAATTTTAAATTTTTGACATAATGTAATTGTTGACTTATCAACTTTCTTATTTCTTTTTTTTATCTTACTAGCGGACCCGGTGTCCCGAATAACAGAATAAGTATAAAAAAAAATAAAGAATCTACTGTTAGGCGGTACGAAGTTCGCCGGGTCAGCTAGTATATGTATAAATGAATCACTGAATGTGTTGCTAAGCGCAAAACCCGAGAACGGCTAAACCGATTTGGCTGATTTATTTTTTGTCGTGTTTGATGAAGTCTGAGGAAGGTTCTTATGTAGAGAAAAAACTTAAAAATACAAGGAAAATAGTAAAAATAACAATTTTCCTTTCCCATACAAACTAGTCAGTCCCCAGCTGTCAAAAATTTGACGTCAATCAAAACAACGGTGCGTTAGGAGTATCTTTGTATGCCTTCAAATTGATTAGAGGTTGCATGTCCTTATTGAAAATATTAATTTACGCGGCATGTAAGCAAACAAAAAATATTGTGTACAATAAGGTATTACAATAAAAATATTATCAACACAGATATTTCTAAAGTCTTTCAATGATATTTTATTTTTATTAGACTGCGACAGACCAATAACTTTTAACAGAACGAAATCTGTTGGGGGAACTATTAATATAAAAAAAATTATGTAACTTTGTGTTTTACTATAAAATGTAGAGAAATAGAGCAGAACAAGGTCTGCCGGGACAGCTAGTTTTCAACAGAGATGGGCAAAATATAATCTGATTAATGATGAACGATTACAAAATGTAGTCGTAACTTTAATTTTCTTGCTCTGTAATCATGATTAAATCCATTTAAAACATTAAGAAATCATAAATGTGTATACAATCTGGGATTTTGTAGTGTTTAAAACATAAATAAGCAAAATGCAGTCATATTAATGGTAAAAAACGTAAAATGTAATCGTTAATCATTTTCATTTATCTGATTACATTTTGCCCATCTGTGGTTTTTAATAACAGACGCACTGAGCGGTGTCGCTGTTGTGTACCAGCGTTGCAGCGCCGCAACGCTCTTAACCTAGTTCTCAATCTCATTTGTTGACATTTGATTAGATCGATGATAGAGCGCGCTCGACTAACAAACGCTGATCCACTTGTTGCTTCAAGAATCCCATTTTTTATATTATAATATAAAAGCGGAGCTTATTTAAGAATGTCATATTAAGATTCTGTTCCTCAAAATGATAATAAAACCATTCGTAGTCTTTCGGTCTCTGTGTAAAGACCCTTTTTCTTAGAAACACGAGGAAGTATTACGTTTAAATTAATATCAAATACTCAGGCCTGTGGACTCTTGAAAAAATCATATTTATTAGTCAACGCAAGCAAAAAAAATGTCTATTTATTGCAAATTTTATCGTTTTTGCCGTTTTCACAAGGAAATCAAAACATATACCTACAATACTCCCGTTGATCTAGAATTAAATAAATTTGCCCAGAACCTAGTTTTTATATCAGAAATAAAAGAAAAAGTGTGAAAATTAGTTTGTATTTACATCCCCAAAAACATATTTTAGCGATTACAAATTTATACTGGTTGGAGGCAATGCCAGCGGTCGTAGGTTCAAGACCGGGCTCGTACCTTTGGGATTTTCTAGTTTATACAGGGTTATAGGTAACTAACGCACGGCCTCTTAAGGGTGGCTTTGATTTATCAAGACTGACAACTTTTGTTGTACGACTTTTGCCAAAACCTAATACATCGTTAGATTTTTTTTTTTTAGTTTTAGTGTGAATATCTAGTCATCGTTAGCTCTATATTCCAACTTTCATTCGATCTGGCGTAGGTATCCAATCAGCTGGTGCTATGCAGTCGTGCGCAAAGTTACGTTGCTACGCAGCGTTAAGGATCGTGTAGCAGAAAGTTTATTAACCCTATACCTTGTTTATTTTACAAACTCGCTTATAACAATTATTTGAACGTAAATTTCCATATTTAGTTAAATAGTGAAAATAAATGTTTATTGATTGACGTACTAATACACTATTAAAACAAACTAGAATCAAAATAAAACATTAAATAATTGTTTCACAAACAAAACCAACCTATTATTTGTCTGCCATAGGGAACATCGTAAAATGAACAAGGTAAAGGCCTCTACGTAAGTTAATGTTTCAAAGGTTGTACAATCTGTACATATTTATACACTGAATCCACAATCCCTTCATACTTATCCAGGCTTAGGACTATAAAAAATACTCACAAATCTATTTACTCGGTGTCAACACATTCGGAAATAGTCTCGCGGACTCACGGCAAGCTTCAGACAGATTGTCACCGCACCGAGCATAAACACGCACCATTTCGGTATATTCAATGTTAGTGTATCGATTTGACATTGTGATTTATGAAACGAACGCGTCACTGGGACAACTAACACGTCAGCGCACACGCAAGCAAATTTGCGACTGACATGACCCGTGTTACACAGTAGTCAAGCACATGTCGCCACGCCCGCTCACCGCGCCGCAGACCCCTTTCTTTGTTAGTAGCGACACAAGACGCCGCGCACTACGTAAGTCTGTCTTCGGTCGCCTATGTCGGCGTGGCGCGATCGTCGCCTTACGAAGAGTTAAAAAGTTCAGAACTGCAAATCTGATTTTTATTTTTTTTTTATGGGAAAAAAAGTAATTGAATTAGAAAAAGTCGTACAACAAAAGTTGTATGTCTTGATAAATCAAAGCCACCCTTAAGAGGCTGTGCGTTAGTTACCTATAACCCTGTATATGGATATAGGTACCACATGCTCACCGGTGAAGGAAAAATTCGTAAAGAAACCCTCATAGCATTTAATAGAAATGTTATGTATAAGTGTCCTGAGAATGATGATCACTTACGCTACCGGTCACGTTGGGCACGACATATACGCGCAAAGTGGATACAGCTACTAATGTATCTCTGCTCTCACCATAAGGAATATAGCATGACGATATATTATTATTATTAAACCTAATATTTGCTCAGGGACATCCAAAAATACGTAATTAGATACAAAAGCAAAGCCATATAAAAGTCGCCAATAAAAATTTCTATTAATAAACCAAAACTAAACAGAGATGTTTATTTATTATTTACTTTTATATAAATAATTTCAGCTAGTAATAACACGAAAAGCTTATTTGGAAAATAAAAAAAAGTCGACGTCAATACAACAGGTAAACGAAGGTAATTATACAGTTACTTTATGTATTTGCAATTTTGTACATATTTGATTTATATATAAAAACACCAGAGTATGATTTCAGATGAATTTAAACCGCTTATTGACATAATAATTGAAACTGTAGCAGAAAAGGGTGTTTACACTGAAAAAGATATTATATCAGAAATTGACACGATGCTAGTAGCAGGCCATGATACAGTAGCTACAACAATGACATTTTCTTTAACGCTCATAGGGTCAGATCAAAATGTTCAACAAAAAGTATTAGATGAGTAAGTAATAAATAAAATATTCACTAGCAGATACAATATATTTATTTTGTTTTTGGAATAATATTTCTTTGGTAAGGCATAGATTCTAATTCTTTTCATAGTGTTAATACTAGAAATAAACACAAATTAGTGTTACCTAATTACAGGCTTTAAAAAGTTCACGCTTCTTACATGAGTCTCGGTGTTATCCTATACAATATAATGCATATAGATATTTTGAGTCATCACTACTGAAATTAAAAAATCTATTAAAACGACATTGCTAAAATATGGTTATTATTCCATTAATGACATTCATTCCTTTGTGTGTTATATATTTATATCTCATTATTTTGCTATTGCTGGTTTTTGTCGGTAGATTCTGCTCTCCGAATCGGTAGTACATTCATTTGCTTTTTTTTACTAACCAAAATGTTTAGAAGAGGCTTATTTAAGTATAGCTACAATTCGTTGGAATTTCTACTTTTATTTTCCTTTATTTTCTTCTAATTAGTAATTCCTTCTGTTTTTTAATTTACAAAATATAATAAAGAAATAAGTACTAATGTATTTTAAAATTGCTCAATAAAAAATATACTGGTAATATTAGGGCAAGTACAGAAGCTATATTTACCAAATCGGCTGAAGTGATGTAAATTAATTTTTAATGCCGCCCACGATATTTGGAGTGTCTGGGTGGACTTGCAAATATTAGTTGGCAAAAATTGCATGAGATGAACCGAAAACTAGGATGAATCTCGCTGTTTAAGAGAGGTCTATATCTAGCAGTGCACGACGTTGGGCTGATGATAATGCATGAAAAGACCTAACAGATGGACGAATAATGATGAATTACATAAGTTAACCGACGGTAATAGTATATAAATAACTTATGGTCATCGGGTCTTCAACATACTCGTATATGGCTAGTCCATTGCCATTTCAACTCGCAAATTTTTAGAGCTATGTCAGACAATCTAAGGTTTTAATTAGGCTGGGGGGAAGGTGGAGTAATCGATTATAAATGGCGGTCAGAAACAATTAGATGAGAAAAGATAAAAACAGAACTTAATGGCGCTTACTAAGAGTTGATTATATCTAGAAGTAGACTAAACAGTATTAAGATTGGTGAGGATGAACTTGTGGTTGAAAATGACACGCCAGCAAATTTGCCTGTCTTATTTAGAAAATTACGCTATGATTATTCATTTGTAGAATAACAATTTGATTCATTGTATATTTTGTTTGTCTACTTCCCTTTATAGATACTATCACTTTTGGTGTAATTTTTAATGTTTCTTTACAGAATACAAAGCGTTTTTGGAAACTGTGATAGAGATGTAACAAAACAGGACTTATCAAAACTAATATATACTGAAGCCGTTTTAAAAGAGACAATGAGATTGATCCCTATTATTCCATTAGTTGCAAGACAAACTACTGAAAATATTAACTTAAGTAAGTTATATTAAGATTTTTTATAATTTACATGCTTACACTTGTTTGATAGTGATAATACCTAGTGTTTGGGTGTTTGTTTGTGATATCGGTATTTAAACAGTTGAACCAATATTGATGTACTTTTGTTTGAAAAATGTCTGGATAAACAGTGTTCTTAGCTTTATTTAAAATAATTCTGTTCATTGTTTGATGACTATTAGTTCTTTTCTAGCTGTGGAAAAGATATGAGCATCTTGTACTGGTATTATCGATTCAAAATTCAGTATTCTAGAACTTAATTATATTACAATAACATGGTTACTTTGATCTAATAGTACAGCATCATCGTAAAGCAAAAGATTAACTATTCACTCATTTACTGCAGAATTATCGTGTTTAAGCTCATTGGTATAGTTTTAATGAATGGATAAGAGATAGCTGCGTCGACAGTTTTACATTTTTAATTCAATATCATAATAAAAACAAGCCTAACTGTTGCTTCACATAGTTGTTTGGAGTCAACAAATATGAATGACTGTGAAAGCTTCAAGACCATATTTTCTTCGTCTTTCCATACAGAGATTGGACAACTGACGGTAGAAGCATAGCTTCAATCGATAATGAAATTTCAATACGGACAATTCGATACCTGATAAAACATTCAACCTTACAGTTTCTTTAAACGTGCCTATGTCGTCGCCAAATAGGACGAATATAAATGATTTGAGACCATATTTGGTTGAAAGTGGTCGTCGAAGTTACATGTAATACATCTTCAAGCGTCAGATAAGCACACCTATATTCATTCAAGTGACTGGTCCAGACCAATCATATGTGGGACAGACAAGAATACTAAAATATATTACTCTTATATGAATAATTTTAATGTTATATGTTGAAATTTCAGAGTCCTACACGGTACCAGCTGGCAGTAATTGCATTTTATATCTTTTGGCTCTGCATCGTCATAAAGTTTGGGGAACTGATGCAAACACATTTAAACCAGAAAGATGGCTAAGCTCAGATACTCTACCAGACAATCTAAACGCTTTCGCTGGATTTAGTCTTGGCCGAAGATCATGTATAGGTATAATAATTCAATTATCCTTTTTTAAACTATTACTAAGTAAGGATATCCACTAGAGTAAAATGTAATAAAGATAATATTGTAGTATGTAAAAGTACTTTTATAGTTAGTATAAGTAACAAACAAACGGACAGCGTATCCGATGGAAAAGCTAAGCGGCTTCTGTAGACTGCAACTGAATTAAGTACCAGAAATGTTGTCCTTGTGTCGCTATCTATGAAGAAGCTGAGAAGTTGGGGGAAGCTTCTGGCAGAGTAGGGAGCAGCGTGTATGTGCACACAAACTACCCAGTAAAGAGCTAGTGAGGGGGTAATAACCCTTATATCCCCTCCTAGTAGAGGCCTGCTAAAGCCAATCGCTTGCCGGGCCGTCGGAAGTATACGGATACCCAGGCCCGGCGAAGAGTAGGCAGTGCTCACACCCCGGTGGTTTTAGTCGGTAAGAGTTCGGCACACCGGAGCAGCGCTAATGGTCCAGGAGGATTTCCACCGGGTTAACAAAAAAATGTGTCATCACTTCGAAAGTTCTTATTATAAGTGTCAAAGTATCTATGTATCACTGATTTTTTTGTGTAGTTGTGTTTTATATTTGGCGGTGCGAACAGATGCGGCTGTCTAGTGGTAATAGTCTGTCTTTTTATGTATGATTAGATTGTTTTGTGTTGTGCCTCGCAATAAATTAAATAATGTTTCAGGCAAACGGTACGCTATGATGTCAATGAAGACTACGTTAGTACATTTACTCCGGCAGTATCGAATCAAAGCTGATATGTCAAATATGAAGATTCAAGTTAATTTTTTTATAAAACCAGAGTCTGGGCATTGCATAAGTATTGAAAAAAGAAGATAATATATTTGTTGATTTCTTTCTGTATCTTATTTGAAAGTATGTTTTTATTGCGAATTTATTTTATATGTAATGTAATGGATTTTATAATTACCGTATATTATTTTAAACAATAAAATTTAAAAAAGTGTTTTTGAGCAACGGATTGCGGTCGCGCCAATAATTATTTATTTAAAAATCTACCCTTTCTTATTTTCCTATCCTTATCCTGTCAGCTTTTCCACCACACGCGGTCTTGGCTCCAGCACCCCATGCTTTTAGTATCGTCCTATACGTCATTCCTGACGGCAAATTGGCGTAAAACGTTATTGCGAGTATTGCGACTGTTTTAAAGTTTCCTTTTCTTTCAAATTATCAAAGAATCTGACTATATTTTTGAAAAAAAAAATTAATGGCGAAGATTTACGTTGTTAGCATAATGTTGCGTCGCCATTTCGGTCGAGAAGAAATAGTACTTGCTGAAGCCATTAATTTTAACCAAACGGTTATCCGACGATTGCGGCGACGGTGTCAGGTCACTGGAAGTGCGGCTGAACGGTATCCTGGTAGATGGCGGAGGAGGTTTTTTTTTACCACTGGCTCGATATAGTGACTACAGAGTACCTGATGGTAAGTACAGTGTAGTCCAAAAACGAAAGCAACTATCAAAGGATGAAAATCCATTGATAGTCTACATCGTCATGTCGGCCCTCGTATACCACGACTGAAGGTCACTAGGTATATGAGCTACTGGATATACACAAGCTGATCCCAAAACGCGACAAGCCGAAACTGGTCACTATGACGGGCTTTACACCCATGTACTGTGGTGGATGGTAGGCGTCTTTAGTATGGCTTAGTCTTAAACTTGGTCGATGTGTTTATATGTCAAAAGACAATGTAATGTGTTAGTTATAAGAATAATAATAGAACCATTTATTTGGCACACAACATGACATACAACACAAAAGGTTATGTTAATAAAGATAGAAAACAACAAAAGCAAATTCCCTATTTAAAGATGTTGTGCCAAAATCAGTTACGCAAATGCTAAGTGACCAGTTGAGCCAAGCAAAAAACCTGAATGCGTGAAATTATACATGCTATGGGCACATAAGATATTAATAATTGTTAAAGTATTAACATTATTTTGCCCATTTTAGTATTTTTTGGAATTTGATAACGTATTTAGTAAAGTATTGTTTCAATTTGGGGAGATAAGCCCAAAACGGGTAAGCGTTTTAAATTTGGCTTCTTTCGCATTAGTTTCAATGTGTTTGTATAGAATAACAGTGCGGGCATCGCCTAATCACAGGCATTCTTCTCACCGACAGAGATCTGGCGGTTGCAAGGTAATTTATAAACAAAGATTTTTGCAGTTTTTCATAAAATAATTGAAGAATTTTGATTTCTGATTAGTTGATTTTGGTTGGTTGGATGTTTTTACAAGTTTGATAATATTAATTTATTGTATTTAATGCTTCTTATCAGTGAAGTGATTTTGAATCTGTTGTCTTGGTTTTGTGGTTATGAATATGCGAAATAAAAATGTGCTTTTGGGCAAATCGGGTATGGGCAAAACGGGTGCCCTGGTATATTTTCCAAATATAAAATTTTATTGACATGTTTTTTGTTTTGTATATGGTTAACAGATAAAAAAATAAAAGAAAAACCAAAAATGGATCATGGGACGAGAAAACGATGGCTTTGGCAATGGAACAATAAAAAAAATATCTGTTAATGCTGCTGCCAAAAATATGGCATTAATTTATCTACACTGCAGCGACATATTAAGAAGGAATCAGCAAAAAAAAAAGTCTTGGAAGATGGACTGTATCTGCCTCTCACGCGACTAGTCACAGGCGTCGGCTCCTCGTCAGCTCCAAACTCCTCAGCGGTCGCACGGACACAAGTCGCTACGCGCTCGCGCATGTATAGCGGAGAGAGATATATAGAGAGAGATAGAGATTCACTCGCGGAACAGTCTTCGTATTGACAATTGGCTAACGTCTTTGTAGAACACTAGCGCGGGTTTGAGCGGGAGCGGGTTCGTCCTTATTCCACGGACGCGGGCTTTGTACTTGAGGTGTAGAAAGAGTCACTTGCGATAAGTCTTTGCGTAATAACACTTGGTGGACGCCTTTTAAGAACACTAGCGCGGGTTTGAGCGGGGAGCGGGAGCGGTTTGCGAGAACATATGTACTTTCTCCGCGGCCTCGGGCGTCTCACTTTGAGGTGGAGAAAGAGTCACTCGCGATAAGTCTTAGTAATAACAGGCTAATGTCTTTGTAGCACGTTAGTGCGAGTGATAGCGGGAGCGGTGTGCGAGTAGGTACTTTCTCCGCGGGCTCGGGCGTCTCACTTTGAGATGGAGAAAGAGTCACTCGCGTAAGTCTACTAATAACACTTAGAGCGGGAGCGGGTGCGGTGTGCGAGGACGTATGTACTTTCTCCGCGGCCTCCGGCGTCTAACTAATTACTTTTTTGAAGCATTTTAAAAAGCGTCGCTTGCTTATTTTGGCGTCATAATGCGGTGATTTTATTGGTTGATTTTGGCGGCAACCAATGAATATTTAGCGTGAAAGAGCAGTTTGTCCAAAGTGTGGAAAAGGGAAGGAATATATAAGGATAGCGGGTTAAATATTTAAATTGGCTTGTCCAGAAGATTTGTACCAGTCTTCATGGCAGTTCAGGAATTAGAGCTGGTTGAATACATTTCACTTATGGATAATCTATTTTTGGACTGACAAAAAAAGAATTTTTACAATTAGTCTTCCAATATGCAGAAATAAATCAAATAAAACATCCTTTTACAAACAACGCTGCTGGCGAAGGCTGGGACGTAGGTTTCAGAGTGCGACATCCAGATATTACTCTGCGCAAACCAGAACTAACGTCGATTGCACGTGCGAGGGGCTTCAACAGACCACAAGATAAAAATTTAGGTATGCTTTGTTTGATATCCGACCAATCCCAATAATAATCCCAAATAAAACCAGTCGTAAGTGGAAAGTACATAAAGCAGAATTCTTACAAGCTCTCCCATTAAAGAAAAACAGAGAGAAAAGTAAGCAATTTAAAAAAAAGAAAACAACAGTGGACGCATCAAAAAAAAATCTAAAAAAATATGTAGGTTGCGACAATTAGGAAGAGTCAGAATAAAAAGACAAAAAATTTAAAGAGGAGTCCAAAACAAAATAAGTGTTATTTAAAAGAGTATCTATGCCTGGTGTGCAGCGAAATTTACTAAGATCCACCAACAGAAGACAGGATAAAATGCGGAGATTGTGAAAAGTGGTCTCATGAAGCTTGCACTTCTTACTCAGGCAGAGGTTCCTACTACTGTGACATGTGTCGAGAATAATTTATGAGTAAATAATATTTAGGTTGATTCAAAGATAATTATAAAAACCAAAGGAGTACTATAAGTTCTTATTAAATGTTTAAGTTATTCTATCTTTTTAATATTACCCGCTTTGCCCAAAAGCCTTACCTGTTTTAGGCACCCCTAGGGTAAAACGAGTTATTTTAATGTTTTTGTTTTTTGTCATTTTTCTTTTATAATGAAGATATTTTTTTGAGTTTGCGACTGATTTGTTGAAGTTTGATATGTAAAGTACTGTGATAATTATAATAAAATTAAATAATATATTGTGAACACGTTTTTATTTTAGATTAAACCTTAGCTTACCTGTTTTGGGCTTATCTCCCCTACGTCAAACATACAAAAGCTAGTATTCTGTGTTACGCGTGAAGTGAAAATTGCTGATATCTGTTTCTCAGGTTCATTATTTCAAATGTTTAGTATCACTTAAGGATCTCATACATGTATTACATTGTATTATGAAGATAAAAGTATGTTTATTTGGTTCATTAAATAAAATATTTTGAATTTCAAACCGTTTATTAATATACCACTTTGCAATAATTCAATACAAAAGATGACTTATCGGATATCGAATTCCGGACCCAACCCAGTGATCTACATTAACTTAGCTTACACCACAAATAGACAATTTTCAATAAAAGTAGTTACAAACAGTTTAGCTTCTTTTTTCAATAGTAATATGGTGTCCCGACACTGGTTCTACAATAATTCCAAATGTCATTTTCATATTTGAGATATCTGATTTGATTCGATACTCTCGGATTATATGTACCAACATTATCTTCATTGACATCATGGCGTACTGTTTACCTAAAATTTTGAAAACATTTTATTAATTAAATTCAAATATTCAATACGGTTCAAGTAAGTAATAGCAAGAAGATGATACAAATTTATTCTAGCAAAGGCAAATCAATTTTGCATTTGATTCAAACCTTGGTTTTTGTTACAATGGGTATGGCCTTTACCACTGACAGCTTAGCTAAGGTACAATGTTATAATCATAGCTGAAACTCATATACCACACAAAGTGTAAAAAATTAATAAGAATAAATTTAAAAAAATAATAAATAAATTTAATAATTTTTATTTAATTTAATAAATAAATTTAATAATTTTTATTTAATTTAATAAATAAATTTAATAAATTAAATAAATATTTCATTTATTTAATAAATTAAATAAATTTAATAGAAACATAAGAACTTGAATGACTTTTTGTATTGCTGTCCAGGTACAAGAGAATATTTTTAATTGTTCTGGTATAGGTGTCTTATTATCAAGTAGCTCTGTAATTTTTGTTTCGGCTACAGTTAAAACATCTAGTAATACATATTTACAAGCATCCCCTAAGTTAAAAATAAAACCCTTTTCCCATGTCTCATCAAACTTTTTACTATTCGTCAGTATTATGACGTCAGTATATAATATTTCTAGCTTACGTTCCCATCCGATTACGGCGATATCTATCTGATTAATTATATTGACCGACAGATAGGCGGAAAACTAATAGATCGTATAAATGCCCATTTTTCATTTCGAGATATGGATACTAGATGGAAAATAGTGTAAAAAGCTGATTACACAATGCTTGGAGTTCAACGTCGATAATAATATGAAACCATAAAAATTATTCAGTGCCAGATATATAGAAAGTTATAGTAATGGCACAGAATTCATAATAATATTTTACATAGAAAGGAAACTCTTCGCTTCTCACCAATTCCTTCCTCGCCCTGGTCTCATGAGTAAATATTGTTAAGAATATTCGCTTCCCACCAAATAGCCGAATGAACATACCACTACAAATAGGCGGATTTTGTGTGCGTGTCCAATGGCTATATGCCTCGTACGTACACGTCTAATTCGGCTTACGTCGGCACAGTCAATGGACAAACTTAGGGCTGTGCAAAGCATGCGGTAATGATTTTTATTCCATATTCTAACGGATATTTATTGAAACGGGGTTCTTCTGTTTTCGATTTGTTTATTAGCAAACACAGTCAGAGCAAACACGTAATAAAATAAATATAAAACAAAACAAAGAAAAGGACGCGCGCAATACGAACGGCGGACGGGCTACGATGCTTGCGCGGCGATCTGTGGCGCGGGCCACCTAGAGGTGAGGGGAAAGAGGTATATACCGTAATGCGCGAACGATCTAAGGATACCTCCCGCGTTACAATTTTTATTAATTTATTGAATATATAGGAAGAGTGATATAAGATGTGATCACTTTTATCTCCCAAAGAAAACTTTTAATTTCAAAAATATTGCGTATAATCTATACTCATTGATCATATATCACTCAATCGATATATCTCTTTTTAACAATTTTATGCAGTAATTGGACGAAGAAAAAATAGTAGAAAATCAAATTTATTACAATTATTATCTTTGTAACTTTTTTGTACTATATATACATATATAGCTGAGATGCTTATAAAAAACCCAAACTCAAAATGGCAGCTAACCACCAAATTCAAATTACCTATACGATATCACCATACCATAGCTTCTGTTGGTAGATTCTAGTTAGATTATTATTTTAAATTAAAAAGCAAAAATATCTGAATATTATGAAAATTAATAAAATGGGCAAAACTTATATGCCATCACTACGATTGGGCGTAGCTCGTGAACATAGGAAAAACGGAAAGCAAACGATCTTGCTAGTAGGTTATGCCGTCATAATGGTCTTGAAACCCGGGGAACCCAAGCACCGAATATTAATTAAATTAAATTTTGGGAGTCGAAGTTGCTCGCGTGCGTAGGCTTTACCCTAGTTTCCCTACACGTGACTCCTGGGTGGTGCTAAACGAGCAGCAGCGAGGTGGTAGGGCGTCGGTGCCGTCTGGATCGCGACCACAGTACATGGGTGTAAAGCCCGTCATAGTGACCAGTTTCGGCTTGTCTCGTTTCGGGATCAGCTTATGTATATCCAGTAGCTCATATACCTAGAGACCTTCAGTCGCGGTATATGTGGGCCGACATGACGATGTAGACTATCAATGGATTTTCATCCTTTGATAGTCGCTTTCGTTTTTGGACTTCACTGTACTTACCATCAGGTACTCTGTAGTCACTATGTCGAGCTAGTGTAAAAAAAAATTATTACATTAGTCTTTAATCTGATTTTTGTAAGTAATCCGAGCATAAAGCGCATATTAAATGATTAAATCTGGCATGACACTAACTTTTTAATATTCACGAATAATTTTTTTTTTTTGGGCAATGTTATAGTTTCACCAATATATAAGACGGACAGGACTTTCCAAATATACTGTATATCTGCCTACTGTTTCCACAATAAAAATGGTTCAATTAAATGCTGGCCATTAAACAACTATAAAAAACAACAATTGAAAAAAGGGACCATTGAGGGGTCATACCTATACAGGTTCGTCGACCGATATTAAAACCTGCGAAAGCATTTGGATTGTCTGGCAGAGTGTTTGAGCTTAACCATCTCTCTGGTTTGAATATGTCTGCATCAGCTCCCCAAACTTGATGACGGTGCAGACCATAAATAGACAGACCGCAGCTAGTACCAGCTGGTAAGGTATAATTTTCTGAAATTTGCCAAGAGTATTGATTAAAACTAATTCTATAATAATATTTAAACCGGGCTTGTAATTATAACGTTTCTTTTAAGGGGTTGGGTGGGTTTGAAAATTTCATAAAATCTATTTTTGTTTTTTTTTTTGTCTTATTAAATAGTATAATACGTTTAAAATATTCTCCCAAAACTTTAAATCGATCCGAGTAAAATTCTAAGAGACAGACCCTTCGAAAGTTCGGCCACGTCAGTGTAGCGTACCGCAGGTATACGAAAGCAGCTGGCTATTGACTGTCCTTCTCGTTTGCTTATTGTATACCATTCAAAGGTAACTTAAACTAGTCTTAAATATTTCAGTTCTTGGTTGCCTCCTGATCCACGAGGTTTTTTGAGGTTATAAGTGTTTGTGAATATTTGCTTCTGCGAAATTAAAAGTGTTAACAAATTCTTTACGCAAAATAATAATCGAAAGTTACAACCAGTTAGTTTGGAAAATTGTTCCTAAAATACTCCCTGCTGGTTCAACAATAGTTGGGTTTCAGTTTTGTTACTTTTTATGCATGGCATAGTCTTGAAACTTGGCCGAAATAGCCATGAGTATGCCCGAAAAGAAGATGAGAACCGCATACTCATTGCCGAAAAGAAAGCTGACATTGAGACACGTGAAGCAAGAATTCGTCACAGACAAGAAAGGGCAAAAGGATGCCCTAAACATTACCGCAGCTGCGGGTACTCTGTTTTATGGTGCCGGAATCAATGATTCTATGTAAATGAAAAAAAAAAATTTTTTTGCATGTAATTTCAACTTAAAACTTTAAACGCGTTTTTCTCAAAACTCCATTTTTGAAGTCGGTGGACACGATTTCTCGAAAAGTTATGGACCGATTTAGTTGAAATTGTGTACTCATATTTAAAATAACATTATCTAGTGATTTACTGAAGCATTTTTTTTTATTTTTTCATTACACCTTTTTTTTTACCCCACAAATGGCGAAAATTTTACCAAAAAAATAGATTTTTTTGTTCAAAGTCTGAGAAAAAAAAGAAAATTTTAATTAATTGTTTTTTCCTTCGTTCAAACACGAGGTTTATATGCGTACTAACGGAATATTTTTGGTTTTTTAATTTTAGATGAACCAATAATAAGTTACGCTGTCCACGGCGAGAGCACTTTTTTGTGAGACACCCAGGGAGATGAGGTCTCAACGGCTGAATTTTCAACATTTTTAAATAAAAATTTCAGGAGACATTGTTGAAATATATACTTTTGATATGCCATATTATATTTTTAAAATATATGATTAAAAAAAAATTGTAAAAATACCTTTTTTATGCACCTCTGAAACCCACCTAACCCCTTAAATTAGCTACCTCTGATTTCATGAATATGATTTAAATGTAGTAATGCTAAGGAATACTACTTGTGAGCTTATTAATGTGGAATGGCTGTACACTTTGGTTCCTAGGCCTGCCTGCGTACCAAAATTAAAAAATATAGGCTATAAAAAAAAAGATGGCTGACATACCTACTTCAGACATGGCTTCGGCCTTTATAAAGTTGAAAATTACGATGAAGAAGAAAGTATCTTAGACATGGCTCTTGCTTTTTTAAAGATGATAATATGATGAAGAAGAAAAGATCCCCGACATGGTTGTAGTGTGTGTCGTGACAGGCCGAAGCGAGTCACTATGACGGTCATTACGCGCGTGCACCATGGTCACAATCGCTCTATCAACCCATAACCGTAATTTTGCGATATCTCCTAAGATATTCATTTAAATTGTATACTGTAAAATGCTTAGAGGTCTATCTATCTGTAAGGACACAAACCGTGTCTATTGTACCTTAATTTTAATGTCTTTGAGTGTACTACTCTACTCTTTAGAAATGCCTTGTTAATTGCGTTCATTTGTCAACAATTTCTGAAGTTTAAAAGGTCATGATTATCATATTTCAACCAATTTAGACAAATCCTTGACAAATTATCCCCCAAAACACTTTCTCATGAATCATTCTATCTATCGATGAAACCTACATGAGAATCTGTTTTGTAGTTTTGAGTTTATCGTGAACGGACAGATAGACAAGACGCAGCGAGGGACTTTGTTTTATAGTAGGTAGTGAGTGATAATGATGTACGTTATTTGTATATAACAAATATCTCTCGACAGTTGAAACTACTCACTTAATTTTATATCTTCTGAAGTAAGTCTAGCGACAAATGGAACAATAGGATAAACCCTTATTGTCTCTTTTAAAACAGCTTCAGTGTATATCAGTTTTGACAAGTCCTCCTTTGTTACGTCTCTATCACAATGATCAAACACTTTGTGTATTCTGTAAGTGAAAAAAGATTATTATTATTATATTATTATATATTATTATTATACGGATATTGGTTTTTACATTTGCTTAACAATGTGATCATTGCCCAAGTGATAGAAAGAGCAGTCTAGTCAAAGTATGGCGGTGAATATCAATAGACGAGAATCCATTGGCAGTTTATTTTTGTACTGAGCCATCGTGCATCAAGCATTGCAATGTAAAGAGTAGATGTAAAGAGTTGCCATACCAATCTTTGACACTGTTTACATTTACCTATTATTAAATAAATGTGGTAGCGTAGTTATTATTAACTCTATAATATATAACAAATACAATATTATATTAAAAACTAGGAATATAAAATATTGCCACTTTCGTAATTTAATAAAAAACATATTTATCAATTTTATATTTATTTAGCCTTTGTTTACTATGTACCTTTGAAACTTAATAGCTTACATGTTTTCATCATAGTTGTTTTAAAGTAACTTTATTTATCATCTTATGAAATGTTCAATTACGTCATTATATTATAAATATTGTTACAATAATAGAGAAGCACAACGGCACATATCACTAAGAAGCTGGATATAATATAAATAATAATTATTAAATGCTAAATATTAATGTGAACACCATTAACAATTAATTTATATTTATCAATAATTATATTTTATGTTGGCAAGCATATAAGGTGACTAGAAGGATATAGCAGTGTGACAAATCTTAATGGCGGCGGCTTAAGTAAAAATATTGTGGAGAGAAGGTTTTTGATATTAAGTATTAATATTCTGTAAATGAATAACAAATAATTATGAGGTCAAGGGTTGATACAATGATCCGAACAGGGATCCATCGATTCTGTACGAGGCCAAAGGTGAACCAAAATAAAAGAGATGTCGTATGGCAGATAAGTTTTTAGAGTTTATAATAATATAATATTTTATCCTTTAATAATATATAAATGAACAAAACCCTCATATTATATCAACATACAAATTTAGGACTAAATCACCAAAAAAGAGATATCTATAAGTACCAAAAATTTACTTAACTAGAAACTAACGATACGTCGCTTCAAAGTACGGGGGGGGCTGTATTTAAAAAAATAGTATATTTTTTAAAGGGATATTGATGTCTTCAGGAAAATTGAGGATTGACTGAGTTTACTGGAGAGGCCAACTTGTTATTGCCTACTATGTGCGAATCACTGTAATTTTTCTGAAGTGGACGCGTCGATTCGACGTAGGGTATATATCTACGGTTAAGTTAAACAATGATTTGCGGGTAGTTTAAGCGTCGAAAATTTAAATCAGGAATTTAAATTATATTATGCTGTTTCACTGTTGTACTTGTATCAAGAAATGTTACACACAAAGTAAAAAATAAACTAACCAGTTTCAATGATTACTTACTCTTCTAATATCTTTTCCTGGACATTTTGATGTGATCCTAAGACCGATAGAACCAATGTCATTTGTTTGGAAACAGTATCATAGCCTGTTGTTATTATCGTCGCCGCTTCATCTCTAATGTCATTTTCAGTATAGATACCTTTTTTCGCTGTAGGGCTAATAACTCGATCCATGATTGGGTTGAATTCATCTGTAGGTAAAAACTGCGGTGGTGAATATTTGCCGACGGCAATAAGGAGAAAAAAATCATTCTGAGTGTTTGGTGGGTATTTTTGTGTTAGTGAGTGTCAACTTAAGATTAAGTGTGGTATCATTATAAAAAAAAAACAAATAAATTGAATTGTCATTACGAAGGAAAAGGTTGCTTGTGTTCTCTCCTATAAAATATTATAAACCAAAGTATTATTTACAAACATCATACAACATACATTGTCCTTCGACTCGGATTAAAATGGAAGCAAAATTATACGTTCAGAGTAATAACCTGGAGAAAATTAACAAATCTAGAAGGAACTTTAAGAAATCTCCAAAGGAACGCGTCACATGTGCCTATGCGAAAACAAGGTTAGATATTTTAGAACAAATGTGGGATGATTTAGCCAAGTCTCATAATCTACTGATTGAGCAATAAGAATTGTCATTAAAGGATCAAGATTACGTAAAAAAGGAGTTTTATGAACAGGCCGAAGAAATTTACATAGACTACAAAACGGAACTAAAGGAAGTCATCATGAGTTTTTTAAATAGCAAAAATAGTGAACAATGTGCAAAAACGAAAAGTACTCCTAATCCTGGTAAATTACCCAAACTTTTGGTTCCTATATTTTCCGGTAAATATACAGAGTGGATCACCTTCCGTGATTTATTTGTATCTCTTGTTCATAATAATGCAAAACTTGATAATGTAAATAAAAATGCACTATCGTAAAGGTTTTTTAGCCAGAGAGGCCGAACAGTTTGTACGACAAATCCCTATTTCAGACAGTAATTATAATAGGTGTTGGAATAAACTTAAAGGGATGTATGACAATAAAAGATTTCTTTCTCATTACATATTAAAAAATATCTCAGTCAAAAAACTTACGCGGGCCGGGATAAGTTATTGACTTATGCCGTTGCACAAAATGCACCCTCGTAGGCGGGATGATTTATAATAAAGTTAATTGCGATAATTTGAGACAAATCAAGTACTTATCGAGCAGCGGTATTCCAGGCACTTTACAACCACTCACTATGCATGTTTGTTTGTGAACGTTGAGTATGGTTTTGAGAAGGATTTGTGTGTGTTGCGAGTTTGAACGAATTATAAATGCGATTGTAATGTAGAAAAAAGGATGCGATGCGATGTGTAGTTTTAAAAGGATGCGATGCGGAGTTTGGTTTAAAATGCGAGAACGTTAAGAACTAAGTAAGAATGAAGTAATGTTCGCCAGGTGGCGTTGGGGATTCGGTGCGTTTACATTATTCATTTATTGATGTTCTGGAGTTGCGCCTTTTGGCGTGGCTAAAACTATTATGCAGGAGGCGGCTAGTAGTATTAAGGAATTGATGGGTACAAATAATGATTGCTTGGAGGCTCTTGAGAATTTAGGTATTAATATTAAAGAGTGGGATATCATTGTAGTACACATACTTTCTTTAAAACTTGATACTGAATCAAGAAAACAATGGGAGTTTTTGTTTTGTAATAGAACTTCAAGTAATTGTCATATAAACAAAGTACATACATGATATATTTGAAATATACAATGGTTGTTTTATTTGGAGTCACATCAGTGTTTGGAAAAGATTTTGCAAGCAGACTGTAGACCAATGGCGTGATTTTGTCCAGGGAAACAATGTATGTTATAATTGTTTAAGATATAACCATACAGCCAAATTTTGTCGAAATAAAAGTAGATGTAAGTTATGTCACAAATGTCATCATGTTTTATTACATTCTTATGATTCAGATATTTCTGAGACCAAAGGTAAAGAGGAGAAATTTCATGATTTAATGGAAGGGAGAGAATTAACTTCTAAGGAGGCAAGCAGCCAAGCTGGAACATTACTGACTTGTTTATCAACGGGAGTAATGAATCAAGTTTTGTTGGCGACTGCTATTGTCATAGGAGATTGCAGGAACGGAGAATATGTATTGAGAGCTTTAATGGATCATGGTTCTCAGACTAATTTTATTACAGAATCTTCACTTCAAGGTATGAAATAAAAAAGATACTATGTCAAGTAAAGTTTGTGGAATAGGTGGTAATAAAGATAATATTATCAAAAGTAAAGTAATACTGCAGATTAAATCTAAAGTTAATCCAAGCTGTATATTAACAATTCAGGCATATGTTTTGAAATCTATTACATCTTTCCTTCCATCAAAGAAGGTAGATATTTTTGAATGGAAAGATCTGACAACAGTTGAGCTAGGGGGCCCGAAATATTATGGGCCTAATAAGATTGATTAATTATTTGGAGCTGAAGCTTACAGCAAAGTTATTAAAGAAGGGATAAAAAGAGGGCCTAATGGTTCAATAGTCGCTCAATGTACAGATTTGGGTTGGATTCTTTCAGGAGCCTTGAATTCACCAGCCAGTCAAGCTGAGGGACAGCTAGTATTACATTATCAACTACAGGAGACTGATGATCTTCTAAGAAAATTTTGGGAACTGGAAGCAGATATAGAGTTGACAAAAGAACAGAAGTTTACTGATGAAGAAAAGAAATGTGAAGAATTATTTATCAGTATAACTAAAGGATAAATAAAGGATAAAGATGGCAGGTACATAGTCAGATTACCTTTTAAATATAATGATTCAGAATGCACAAAGGGAGAGTCTAGTGATATAGCAGTAAAATATTTGTCCAGTCTCTTAAACACATTTAGCAAAAAAAATAATTTCAAGGAGAATTATAAAGCAGTGATAGAAGAGAATGTAGATCTGGGACACATGAAGGTAATAAAGGAACCTGATAAAAATAAATTAAAATCAGTTTATCTGCCTCATCATGCAATAATATGAGATGATAAAGACACTTCTAAACTTAGAGTGGTGTTTAATGCCTCGCAAAAAGGTACAAATGGAATTTCTTTAAATGATACACTTATGGTAGGCCCAACCGATCAAGCACATTTAACGCACCTTATTTCAAGATGACGACTACACAGCATATGCTTGACAGCAGATATTATAAATATGTAAAGACAGCTTAACATTCATAATGAAGACATAGATTACCAGAGAAACTAATATGGAAGGATGATCATAATGGTGAAATGAAAGATTATACACTACTTACAGTTACCTTCGGTACAGCATCTGCACCTTTTCTAGCAGTTCAGTCCTTGCATCAAGTGGCATATGATGAAGGGGAGAAGTTTCTAGTTGCTTGTGAAAAAGTATTGAAAGATTTCTATATGGATGACTTAATGACAGGTTGTGAAACAGTGGAAGAAGGTATGGAATCTATAAACAATTGAATGAATTACTAAGTAAAGGAGGATTTACTCTACAGAAGTGGTCTAGTAACAACAAAGAATTATTAGAAATGTTTAAGAAAGAAAAAAAAACTAAGTATACTGAGAAAAGTATGAAAAATGAAGAATCTGATGGCTTAAAAATAAAAATAGTTGAAATAATAAAAATCTGAGAACTTACCTGGGAAAGATTCAATGTCAACTTTTGTCATTCAGTTAAGTTATATGTCACCGCTTATTACAAAAAGGAAAATAATATCAGATATTACTCGGTTATTTGATCCTTTAGGATGGATTACCTCATGTGTGATAGTTGCTAAGGTGATTATACAGAAATTATGGATTGCTGGTATAAATTGGGATGAATTTGCACCTAAGAAAATTTTAGATGAATCGTGTACTTTTAAAGAACAGTTGAATTAATTAGTGGAAGTTAAAATACCAAGATGGGTTGGCACCAAGTCCTATGATGTCAGCAAAGTCCAAAGTGGCACTGATTAAGGAAGTTTCTATACCAAGACTAGAATTATGTGGAGCTGTTCTGGTGACTAGACTGATGTTAGAAATGGCAAGAATTCTGGGAATTGAAAAAGGTATGTTACATGCTTGGACAGATTCTACTATTGTTCTTGCATGGATAAATAGTCAACCTATTAAATGGAAGGTATTTGTTGCAAACCGTGTGTTAGAGATCTTAACATCTTTGAACCCCAATCAGTGGTTGCATGTGGCATCAAGGAACAATCCTGCAATTTGTGCGTCACGGGGTCAATGTCCATCATAATTAATTATTAATAAGTTGTGGTTTCAAGGTTCTGATATAACAAAAGAAAAGGAAATAATTTATGGAAAGCCAAAAGATATAGAAACAGATTTTTAAAGCAGTTAAGGTTAATTTGGTCCCACAAATGGAAGACAAAAATGAATTCTGGAATAGATTTGCATCATTAAAGAGAATGGTAAGAGTCATAGCATATTGTAAAAGATTTTTACTAATGAAAATACAGTTTTCAGAGAGAAAATACAGTTGATATTTGAAGGTAGATTAGTTGAAAGAACCATTGGAAATATGTATAAAGTGTTGTCAAGGTAAACATCTACAAGAAGAAATTAAGGCTGTTAGAAATGTAGAAAGATTAAAGAAGAAAAGCCAGCTAAAATTTCTAAACCCATTTCTGAACAATAATGAGATTTTAAGGGTAGGAGGAATACTTGAAGAGTCAGATTTTAATTTAGACAGAAAACACCCTATTGTTATACCAAAAAGGTCACATTTAGCAAGTATAATTATAGCTGATGCTCATATTGCAACAATTCATGGTTGACTTCAATTGACAATAAATTATACACATACTCAGTACTGGATTGGTGGAATAAAAAAGCAAGTCAAAGCTTACATTCTTAAATGTGAGATATGCATAAAGAACAAAGGGGCTGTCAAAAATCAGCTAATGCGGCAGTTGCCTAGAGCATGAGTAACCCCATCACGTCCGTTTAGTTCCAGTGGAGTCGACTTTGCCGGTCCTATATTAATGCGAACAGCAAAGGGTCGAGGACATAAGTGTTTTAAAGGATATATTTGCTTAATTGTTTGCATGTCAACGCGAGCTGTTCATATTGAAGCAGTAACCGATTAAACAATTGCAGGATTTCTACAAGCTTTCAAAAGGTTTGTGGCTAGAAAAGGTCACTGTAAACAAATTTGGAGTTATAATGGTACAAATTTTGTAGGTGCTGCTAAAGAGATCCACAAATTATATTCAGCAGAGAAGAATTCTCTTTTACCAGAATTAGTAGAAACACTTGCTACCAATGGCAT
The DNA here is from genome assembly GCA_036320925.1 of Automeris io. Lineage (NCBI taxonomy): Eukaryota > Metazoa > Arthropoda > Insecta > Lepidoptera > Saturniidae > Automeris > Automeris io. Next base: position 10,254,592 of record JAUDJH010000005.1, read on the forward strand.
ATCGTGGCATTTTAGTCCTCCTCATGCTCCTCATTCTGGTGGACTATGAAAAGCAGTAATCAAGTCTGTCAAGTAGCATTGGAGAATCTACACTTACCTCTGAAGAAATTTCCACAGTATTGGCACAAATCGAAGCATGTTTGAATACAAGACCTTTGTCACGTTTGGAAGGAAATATGGAGAACATTGATGTACTTACCTTAGGACACTTTCTAATTGGCGAAGCTTTATTGATTGCTCCTGATTATGGTTTTGAGATAAATAATATTGGTTCTTTACGAAGGTGGCAGTATACTCAGCGAGTGATGCAGGTATTTTGGCGTAAGTGGTCTCAGGAATATCTTAATCAATTCTTTCACAGATACCGTTGGTCCGCTTTGGTATCAACACCATAACCAGGTGACAGTTTTAATAAAAGAGGAAGGCCTGCATCCAGGTAGGTGGCTATATGGACGAATTGTACAAGAACATCCTGGTAAGGATGGAATTACACGAGTGGTCATAGTAAAAACTAAATATAATTTAATTAAAAGACCCTTGAATAAAGTATGTATTTTGTCAAGTAACACTAAATAGAGTAAGTCTTATATATAGTGTTTGTTTTACTACTTACTATTTTGCGTAATTTAAGAAATAGTGTTAAAAAAGATACGTCTTAGCGCCTCTTTTGGGGGGTGGTATGTTGGGTATTTTTGTGTTAGTGAGTGGCAACGTTAGATTAAGTATGGTATCATTGTAAAAAAAAAAACAAATAAAATAAATTGACATTACGAAGAAAATGGTTGCTTGTGTTCTCTCCTATAAAAATATTATAAAGTATTATTTTCAAACATCATACAACATACACTGAGAAAATCGATAACCAAATTGGACATTTTTTCGAATATGTAAAATAACTGCAGAATACTTTAACTTACCTATGGATTCACGGTCGGCTTTGTTCTTACTTTCCAAATAAGCTTTTCTATTACGTAAAACCTGAAATCATTTTATACAATATAAAATATTTTAATCATCTCTTTAGTTTTTTTAATAACATGTTAATTCTTAGAGTATGGTGTATTTTTCTCTTCATGATTTATTCTCAGTAGTATACCTTCAGTACTCTAGCTAATCACCATTCGTGGATATTTCTACACAAGTGTTTTACTTCCATAATCTCTTGCTCTTGGATAAGCTAGACATTTTGATTATACTGTGACTTTGACATTGAGATTTTGAGATTTGTGATTACATTTAATTTTAATTTAGTGTAGTCATTTCCTTGTGTCCTTGTTTCCAGTGTGTTCCCGCACACCGCTCACACCTGGATAATAAGCGACGCGCTCCCTTAAGGGCGTCGCCCGCCGTAGATCCGTTATGAAGGAAGGCCTCTGGCAAAGGCCGTCTTCCTTCGCCCTGTCCTGGTGGGGTGGTGGATTGGGTTTTCAGGGTTGATAATAGTCTCCCAATTTCGCCCCGCTGCCTCCTTCACCTTCATCACAATCTCACAAAAGGAAAGGACCACCTGCCATGTTCTGTCGCTGCCGACCATCGCGCGAACGAGCGCTAGCAGTGACAAATAACCGGTCACTACCCTGACGAGGTCAGCTCTCTCCGTAGCCCAGGCTGGCCACTCTTCAACTACATGTTGTGTGGACTTCACGACGTATCCGTCACAATATAGGCATTTCTGAGACGGCTCACTACCGGTTTGCGACACAAGTATTACCCGAAGCTGCCATGCCCCGAGAGTACCTGTGTCAACCGGAATTAGACCCATTCGTCTAAGAGCTGATTATATATCTTTTTTTTAGTAACCCGGGGTAAATCCCTTCGGACTTCAAAGAACGGTGAGGGCAGCCTCCCAGTGTGTCGGACTTGTATCGACTAAAACCCCCGGGGTGTTACACGTTCTACCTACCGAGGCTACGACTAGGGCCTCATCCTCGATACTCGGCAAGGTGTGCGGCCTCTGGATAGGCCTCTGCTCACCCGGGGAGGGGTGATGTAAAGAGCCAGCCCTTTCTCTCGCCTCTGCGCTCTTAAGCAGCACTCGGGAATGCATCGCGTGCCGCTCGCACCCTTGTTGGACGACACACTGCAGTGTGCCGCCCGATGCTGTCGTTAGAGGCGGACGTTTCTTAGAAACGCTGCTCTACGACGTCCCATTCTTGCGGGTCGGCGGGCGGGCTGGGATGACGCTGCTGAAGCAAACGCCTCCCGAACCCGCTCCGCTGCCTCCTGTGCCAGCACTTGTTCGCTGAAATTGAGCACCGCTCTCCATGCACTCTCGCTGGCGACCATAATTGGGATGAGCGTCGGCAGCGAGAACTCTCTATCCGCCAACTTATGATTATCTCTCTAATAGAACCCACCTCACTTGCAGCTTACTTTAATTATAACATGAAATTCATAATTACAAAGTCCATCTCATTGCTTTTTTATGATTACAATAAAGTCACCGCAGGTATAAATATTTTTTTGTAATAATTTTCGTATACTTACAAAATCAGATAACTTTCGGATACCAGCTACTGCTCTGTCATTATTTCTCTTTAAATCACTAAAATAGTAAATGAGAGAACTATATAACCAAACTTTTGTAAATCGTTCTGTTATAAATCTCGCGGCATCATTACATCCTCTAATGCATTCATTCCTTAGTATTGGCTGTTCTTCTATGTCAGCATCAAAAGCTGTTTCTGTAGACAAACAAACAACTCTACCAAATGTTTCAGAATTACACACCAATACTTAACGATTTGTAAATATATTTATGTTACTTGGGAAAAATCCATACAGACCATCTGGCGCCCTCGAGCTGGATGTCGGCGGGGAGATTTTGCAAGCTACCACCTGCGTGACCCTCGTGATTAATATGGGCAGTGGTACTTAATGGATTCCACTGGCCGTACACGAGAGTGGCGGTGTATGCGTACTCCCGCACACCGCCCAAATAGTTGATCAAGTAGTGAGATATCTTTCTCCCATCCCCATTGTTCTGAGCTGACACAAACAAGTCCCTCGCGCGCTGTTTCCGTGGCAGAGTGCGAATCCATCCCTAAAGTCCAGCGACTACGCAGCAAAAGTAGTGCCCAGGAGTTTTTAGTGGATAAGAGTCCGACACACCGGGACTGCCGCCTTATGGAACGTCAGGGGGCCATAAAGGCCGCTTCCCGGTGTGTCGGACTCGCACAAACTAAAATTTCCAGGTTTTTCCTACCCGTCTGACAGGGCCAAAAGCAATGCCGTACCAGCATCCTGGCACCCGGCGACTTTTGGTCTAAACGTAAGGCCACTTCTCAGCATTTCCGCTCTCATGGCCGCATGCAAAGGATATAGCGTGCTTTAACTACATTATTTTTAATTTATAATGTCAAAATATAACAAGGAGCTTCAAATTCTCGGAAAACCTATTGATGTGTAGACGCATAGCAGTCCAAATTAATGTCCAATAATATATATAGGGTGCCCAGTAGAACGTTAAAAAAAAAAAAAAAAATTCCTCGGAACTACGCTCAAGTTTCGTTTTAATGCCAAAATAGGCCTCTGAAAATATGAGCCCTTAATATTAATATTTAGGATGTCCGCATCGCACTTTTCGATTTCCCATACACACACAGTTACATAACATACACATACACATACATATACATACACAGGACAAAAGTTTTTTTTTCTTTTGATTTCTATAGCTATTGAACGATATATTGTATTGCAATACCCATTCATTATTTTTGTAGAGTTTTGTAGAGAACGGTTCACATTGCAATAGTCAAGGTTTTATGTTTTACCTAAAAGGTTTTTTATTACACATATAAAAAAGTAAAACTTATTATTATACTTACTACAAATGACCTCCAAATTGCTTAACTCCATATAATAAGAATGATTAAATGGAGCCTTTCCTTCTTCAACACTCATCCTTTTAACTAATGATCTAGATTTTTTGTTAAAAATATTAATAAATTTATTTATATTTTGCTGTGAGAATGATGGAGCAAGCGCTTTATAATGACTTTTCCACGTAGTTGCTGAAACATAACAATATGTATGTACTATATTGTAAAGAGGTAAAGTTTATTTGTTTGTCTGTAAGAAATAATCTTGGAAAATATCCATCAGACTTAAAAAAAACATCACTAATATTCCGAAGAAATATTCAGGGTAGACACAAGCTTCCGGGCGTGAGTGGTGTGCGATGTGTTTCCGCACACCGCTCCAATGACAAATCATGGAGGTGAGGGGAGGGTGGCACATTACACCACTCTCCCCGCCAATGTGTTAGGAGTACGTGGGGGGTGCTAACTATTAAACCACCCCTCACCGAGTAGTTGGGGCCTGCAGAAGGCCAGACATCGCTGGGTGCCGAGGAAGATGGCTCTGCTTTACCCTTGGTACTCAGCAGACAAGAGAGGGAATACCCCGGGGGTTTTAGTCGGTGCAAGTCCGACACACCGGAGGGCGGCCCTCACCGCCTCCTGAAGGTCCGTTAGGGATTTCCCCCGGGTTACCAAAAAAAAAGGGTAGTCACAAGCTATAGACAAGCTTATTTGAAACTGATTCTATTTTTAGAAGCATGTGAGAAAGGACATAAAATGGAATCATTTTAGCAAACATTTTATGTACATTTAGCAACATACATTTATTTTGACATAATTTAAGCAACTTCGAGGTAGAGTTTTCAAGATATTCTAATTTTCAGGATTTTTTTGTCAGTATGTCAGCTTTCGACACTTAAATCTAATTGTAAAAAACTTTAAAGTAAATGGACTATAAAGTTTTCCAAAACTGTCTTGCGTCCCATTACAGATACGTAGCGCCACCAGAAACGTACCAGGCCATCATGAATTCAACAGGTATTATATTTATTTAATTGTCACGGAAACTACTCAGTGCAGAACATGCTTGGAAGAAAAGGAAAATGTCTATTAAATGTTTCGAGTTTCGCTGTAGATCTTTTTCTTTCTCATGTATTTGTAATAATTTTTCTCTTTCTCGCAATATATTGTATACACAAGCAAAACAGTTGTCTATGACGTTCGAGAAAATACAATATTAGAGACAATCTTCGCACGATGTCGAATTTTACTATCGGATATTTAGTGTATGTTTTTGTTTGATATATGAATTTTTATAAAAAAAAAAAAAATTGGCAACTCCAACAGTCCGTAACTATTTAAATGTAATCATACAAGAAAACCCCACAAAATAAAAATCTCATTTTGATTTTATATGAATTTATATTAGTATTTCTACGTGGCTGTTTTTATCTATATATTATTTTTTTTATACTGACTCGACACAGTGTCTGCACCATACCTGATGGTATGTATGGTGCAGTCCAAAAAACGCCAACGACTATTGACAGGCAAGAGAAGCCCATCGGCAGTCAGGGCGATCATGTCAGACTGCACAAATTTCTCTTCACGCAACACTTAAAAGATTCCATATCATAGAATGGTGGGAACGCCGGAAGACCATTCCACAGCCCAACGACAAGGCAAAAGAAGGGGTTAGAGAACTTCTTAATCCTGGCCGGGATGTGGGATACCGTATAGCTGTGACACCGCAGAACCGCATGGTCCTATTCAGGAAGGGAGAGGGTGGAACAAGGTCAAACAACTCTTCAGAAAACTCGCCGTGATACAGACGGTAGAGAACGCTCAGTGAGGCAACATCTCTGCATAACTGAAGCGGTTCAAGATGCTAAGTCACGTCAGGATCATTCACAATGCGAACAGCCCTCCGCTGCAACCTATCCAGGGCATCAAGTAAGTACTGGGACCAACACCCTACCACCTCACTGCTGCTCGTTTAGCACCACCCGGGGGTCACGTGTAGGGTAACTAGGGTAAAGTCTATGGACGCGAGCAGCATCGGTGTTGCACCCTAAAGTTGTTTATATATAAGTTATTTTTTTAGTGATACTGTGCTCTATAAATGATCTTCTCTTTTAATAACAAAACGTTGGGTATAACATAAAGAAAATCAACATTCGTCAAATACAATGCACATGCATTTATTAACTTACCATCTGCCGTTAACAATCCATTTCCAAATACGGTCGTGGCGAACTTATAAACAGTATCTTTTTCCAAACATTGATTACTTACTGTCAGAAAATCTTCTGGGTCTGCAATAACTGTAAGCACAAGAATAGATAAGAAGAAGGAAAACTTAGTATAGAACCTACAAAGTATTATCTTCCCATTAAATTGCCACACGGCAATCATTTGATTTTAATACTACAAACAAGCGTTTCATGATGTGTGTCAAATGGCGATCTGTCATGCACACACCAAAACGGTTTACGTCAGCTCGGTCAGTAGACAAATTGAGGGCTGTGCAAAGCATGTGGTAATTGTTTTCTTTCCACAGTTAATTTTGTTTTTTTTTTTTAACCTAGTGTAAATCCTCATGGACCACTAGAGGGCCGTGACGGCTGCCTCTCCGGTGTGCTGGACTCCTACCGACGAAAATCACTGGGACGTTCCTCCTTTCGCAGGATGCGCCAGGTTACGGGAAGCACTTGATTGCACAAAACTGCAGCTCGGTGCGCAGACCTACTAGGGCAGGGCCTAGTAATGGGACGCATGAGTGGAGTTCGTCACTCCTCCACCGCCTAATGGTGCGTGGGAACACATACACACCATTGGAGTATCGCCTAGGTGGTCATCCCCTCCGATGAACCGACCCATTTTATAGACATTTATATATGTATGATTTTTTTTACATTTGCCGAAGCGTGACATGAGATGTGCTGAAAATACCACTAAAAAATAAATTATACCACTAACCCTATTTCTCGCTAAAACAACATAGTCAAGAATATATTTTTCAGGTTTTTTCATTATTTCTATTAATAAACTGTAATGTTTATTCGCTATTTTAATTTTTTATCACTCAAGTACTAAATTAAACATAAAAAAGTCCTTTAAAAGTCATTTGTTTCAGTATGAAACAGATTTTATTGATTCCTGAAAAATTCTAATTCAGTGACTTAAAAGGTTTTTGAAATGACCGATTCAATTGTGATTAATGCAAGAAAATCTAACTCGATAATCTATTCCCTATTTAGCTGCTCGTTCAGAATGGCGATTCTCCAACACGTTTTTCGAAAACGAAATGAAAATAACAAAATACAATTATGGTTTTTCATCGTCTGAGTATCGTACTTTAGTATGATGTATTGCAAAAATAATTACAATACAATGTGTGCAGACATGGTTGTTTTAATCTGAAAATGAACTTTTCCCTATTTATATGCTCGCCATATACATAGTATTAAAGTCATGGTAAATATACTAACTATATAACGTCCGGGGACCCATACAAAGTTTCATTACTTCCCCTTTATCCAGAACTTCCAAGCTCATACTTTTTAAAATTTCCCAATATCCTGAAAACATTGAATGTACTAAATAAATTAAATTGTTCAAGATATACTAACTATATAACGTCCGGGGACCCATACAAAGTTTCATTACTTCCCCTTTATCCAGAACTTCCAAGCTCATACTTTTTAAAATTTCCCAATATCCTGAAAACATTGAATGTACTAAATAAATTAAATTGTTCAAGATACACAATAATTATTGTCCGTATGGGATGGCAATCACACGGGAGTAACATGATCGCAGTTTTCTTGACCATTTTTATTTTAGTTAATTTTACTTTAAGATGTAAAAGAGATCGTATTTAGCCCACTGTATTCATCCAATAAAGTCCAGTATAATTTCCCAAAGTACTCCCCCTTATTAGGAAGTTGTAGAGAAGAAGTGTAGTTTCAATGCCAGTCCTCGTTTTCATTAAAATTTGTCACGAATAATGATTCTAATAAATATACAATAGCTCTGTCCAAGTAATCACGACCAAATATAATCCCATGTTTTATGTTGCAAAATAGATACACAAAGCTTTTGTTAACAGTATTAAGAAAAATATTTTACTTGACCTCCTTCATAAATAGTGATATATATTAGGTAGAGGTCAAGCTAGGATGATGGGTGGTGATCTGTCGCTACCAGCACTCGCTCGCGCGATGGTCGGCAGTGACAAGGCATGGGCATGGGCGGCGCGCTCCCTCAAGCGCGCCGCCCAGATCCAGACGTGAGCGGTGTGCGAAGTGTTCCCGCACACCTCTCCAATGACAAACCATGAAGGAGGGGAGGATGTCACTTTACATCACTCTCCCCGCCAGTGTGTTAGGAGTACGCGGGGGGTGGTAACTATGTAACCACCTCTCGCTAAGTACACGGGGCCTGCAGAAGACCAGACGCCGCCGGGTGCCGAGGAAGATAGCTCAGTCTTGCCCTTGGCACTCAGCAAACGGGAGAAGGAGCACCGCGTGAGTTTTAGTCAGTACAAGTCTGACACACCGCGGGGCGGCCTTCACCGCCCCCTGAAGGTGCGTTAGGGATTTCCCCCGGGTTACAAAAAAAAGGTATAGGTCAAGCTGCATCTTCTTTTCTACTTAATTTATTTTTCCAAAGGTTATAATTATTTAGAGATTATAAATATGTTCCCATTTATATTAATCCGTAACATTAATAATGATAGGCAATGATAGTAATCGTGAACAAAAATAGTCCGTATTCCTTAAACTGTGCGACAATCGATCAAACAACAACTAGCATAAACACTTCATGAGCTACAAGATAACTGGAGGATAAATTCATTTCGCAGAATATAAAGTGTCAGATCATAATACCAACTATTGAAAAAATAGCTTAGGAAAATATTTTTCCGACTACGAAAATAAATAATTTTAAAAAGTGGTAATACTAGGGATACGGACACTTTACAGCTATTTGCACTGTCTGATAATAAAATAAAATATAAGATCTAGAGAAAAAGAAATGAAATATATTAGTACACTAGCTGTCCCGGCAGCCCTTGTTCTGCCCTATTTCTCTAAAACAAAGTCACATTGTTTTTTTAATGATAATAGCTATTGGCCTATCGGCTGTTTTTTGAAAATTGTTTGAAGGAACCTGGCCTTAATGCTATATGTATAAAAATTGACAAATATTGACATTAATATTTATACGTCACTCAATAATTGTTTTGCCTTCCCGGAACCCGTCCACTAACATTTAAACTTTTTGCTATGGTGTTAAAGTTCAAATTGACTTATAACAAATCTTTTGTATGAGAATATAGAAAAGTGTTGTTTTTAAACTTTTTCAGATATTTTTTAAAATCTTCTCTCTGTTATAACCTTCCCCAGACTTCAACAAACACAACAAAAAAGAAATCAGTCAAATCGGTTCAGCTGTTCTCGAGTTTCGCGGTTATCAAGACACTATAGCTGATCCGGCAAACGTTGTTTTGCTATGTAAGGTTTTGTAATATCTTCTAAGATGTTCATTGAAATTAAGTGATGTCAAAGACAATTTTGTTCACAATTAAATACTCTTAATCAACAACACATTTATTTGGATAAAGATTAATATTATTACGTTGATACAACTCTTAACAAATAATGCTTTAATTTCAACCAAATTTGTATACCATAAAAACGGTTCTAGTGACTTAATCTTAAAAGATAGACATATACTGTCGCGGACATTTTTTTAGATCATTTCAAGAGGAATAATTCTTTCTTACATATATTTTTGGTATCTTGAACCGTTTTTGCAGCGCACGCAATGGAAGCCCTCAAGGATGAATAATTTTGCCCGTTTTTTTCACATTTTCCATTATTTCTTCGCTCCTAATAATTGTATCGTGATGTTATATAGCCTATAGCCTTCCTCGATAAATGGTCTATTCCACTCAAAAAGAATTTTTCAATTCGAACCAGTAGTTCCTGAGATTAGCGCGTTCAAACAAACAAACAAACAAACAAACAAACAAACAAACAAACTCTTCAGCTTTATAATATTAGTATAGATTATGATATGAGACTGCAAATGTACAGATGGAGTTAAATTATGTGCGAGACACCTAGCCGGGTAGTAGACTTAACGGAGTCTGCTGCCCAGATGAGAGGGAGGCGGTGTGCGGTGTCCGGCACACGATCTGCAAAAGAGGTTTTGGAGGGGTGGGCTTTACTCCTTCCCCTCCCAGAGAGGTAGCCTCAACAAGGCTACCTGTTCCCTGAGCGTCTGGATGAATTTGGCTTCCCAGGCCCAGGTGGAGCAACCAGAGGGACACCCCGGGAGTTTTTAGTCAGCAGGAGTCTGACACACCGGGGTTACAGCCCTCACAGCGTCCCTGATGGTCCTAAGCAGGATTTTCCCCCGGGATAAAAAAAAATGCACGAGACACCGGGCGAGCGCCGTACTAAAGCCTAGTCTGTAGCGATCGCAAGGCAAACTCGTGCTAGACGAGGACATTCATCACACTTGCGAAGAAAAAATAGTCTTATATTTTGAAAAGAATAGTGAAAATGCACAATTCTCACAATGGAAATATGCGTTTCGTGCAAATAGTTTTACAACGGGGTCGAACATACATATGTCTTTTTCTTCTGCACTATTTGAAATTTAATTATTTTGAAAATAATCCCAATGAAAACTTACACATATAGACATCACAATAATACACATTTGTTTCAACAATATTATCTATTTATAACCTTAATTATGACTATGTAATTAAGAAATACGTGGAAAGACAATCTAAGTACAAAACGCGCAGATAAAAGTGAAGCAACATATTTTCCATAATTCCATAAACTCATTCGTGATCATTTTATTCCATCACGTAATATTTTTTACTACAAGTAGGACACAATGTTGTTAAAATCAGGAGATCACTTTTTTTTTACCCGGGGTATATCCTTATCGGACCTCAGAGGGCGGTGAGGGCTGCCCCCCGGTGTGTCGGACTTGCATCAACTAAAACCCCCCGGGTTTTTCTCCTACTCGTTTGCCGGGGCCCAGGGTACACCATTGGCCACTTCCTCGGCACCCGGCGACGTTTGGCCGTAAGGTAGGCCTCTCCCTATTGCAAAAAGCAGGGGAGGGGTGGTGTAAATGGCCACCTACTCCTCGCCCGCCAACTTATCTTGGAGCCGTGTGCGGGAACATATAACAGAGCTCTCTCGCCTGGATCATTGGATGGCGTACTCCCTCAAGTGCACCGCCCAAGGCGTCATATCCGGTTATTAGGGACGAAAGTCACGGATATAGGCCCTCCTCCGGCGTTCAGTTCTACGTGGGCGACAGATTGGGTTCTCGGGGGTGGCTATTTCCTCCCGGTCTCGCTCCGCGGCCTTTATCACCTTCAGTGTGTCCTCACTAAATGCGAGGACCGCCCACCATGCTCCGTCGCTGCCGACCATAGCGGGAACGAGCGCCGGCAGCGACTGATTTCCACCCACCACCCTACATGATATCACAATGCGTTAACTCACTACAGATTACTGAAATTTTGTCTTATTCTATTAACGAACATTTATTTTTTTGCACAATATGTGTAATATTTATATTTTACGATCCTAAGTTCGTAAAACTAAGAATGCTTTTTTTACATACTTTATAATTTGCAGTGAGGTGTAAATTTAATCAGATTAGCACCGGACTGAGATAATGTTATTATAGTACTAATGTATAATTTTATTTAGGATAAGCTATGAATACCAAGCGCGTATTAAAACATAATTTTGGTATAAAAAAAAACAGTTTAATCAGGTACTGTTTGCGCCGTTTATTATTAATTTACATTTATTTTATTTTTATTCTTTATTTATAATATTTAAATATATATTCTCTTATATTGTCTATTTATAAACTAGCAACACTCTCTCAACATTTTTATCCCCCTACCTTCCTCATCCGTTTTCCTCTCTGGGTTCGAACGCATCGAAAAAGTACAACGCGCTCGCTGTAATAAACTCCTTAAAAAATATATAAAACGCTACAACGCTGTGTAATACAATTGGTATCAAACGCTCTGCTTACACCCTAACAACGCGCGTGAAATTGTGGTGTGGACGCCTGAACCAGCGCCGTGGACCGGGACAATATACAAGTAAGTTCGTTCCCGGATTCCTTCTATTTTCCTCGCCAACTCACACGCACCATAATTTCTCTGGTCCTTCTTCACTGGATTCCTCACGCTTCCTTCCTCGCTACGCCTTTATTCCTCGCCAAAAACTCATTTTAACACGTTATACATAGCCACCGCTGTCAGTTACTTTTACTCATATTTAAATATTTACGTGTTATTTTATACGTTTATACTCATATTTCGTATTTATTTATTATATTAAACGCTTATAAACACATATATAATACTCTTATAACGCTTATTATTATTTAAATATAGTTTATTCTTCTTCAATATTGTACCTACATTTTTTTCATTACGGTAGTACGCACATCTTACGTTTCTGAAAACATACAGAACATAATTCTGTTAAATAAACGCTTCGATTAAAAATTAAAACGCAATCAAACATGGATACTACCGTAGTTATGTTACAAGCTAAAAAAGAAAGTTTATTTGGCATTTTACAAAATATATATGATTTAAGTTTAAATATTTCTGATGAAAATATAAAAAAAATGTTCCTTATTCGCTTGAAATCTTTAGAAAAATTACGCACGGACTTCAATGAGGTTTTAGACCAATTAAATATCGCAATAATTACGCAGAATCCTAAAGCCAAACCCGATTTTGCCGCCTTATTATCATTTGACGAGTTATACTGCCATATCAAGTCAGTCGAGAGCGAAATTACTCCCGTATTGTCTCAAACGCAAACATTCATGAATAACGCTGCAGAACAAGTTCAATCGAATTTTAAATACGAACGGTTGAACAAAAAATTGCCTGGCTTGGATTTGATGTCATTTGATGGATCACCTAATAAATGGGTCATGTTTTATGAGAACTTTAGTTCATTAATTCACAACAACCCACATTTATCTAACGCTGAAAAAATACAGTATTTAATAGGCAAACTCTCTGGTCAAGCATTGACAGCTTGTGGATCTATTCAACCCGTAGCTGACAATTATGAAATAATTTGGAACATGCTCAAAGAAAAGTATGAAGATACTCGTGGTTTAGGTTCTATGTACTTAGAACAAATGTTAAATTTCAAGGGCAATCAGCACCCATCACATAACTCTCTAGAAATATTTATCTAACAATTTTGTACCGCACACGCCGCATTAAAACAATTAAAAATAGAAGATTTGGCTGATTTTATTATTACTTATATCGCTACTACAAAACTCGACCGCGAAACTGTCACATTATTCGAAAAAACTCAACGAGGTATTAAAATACCTACATTCAGTTCTTTAACAGAATTTATTAAAAGCCAAAGTAAAATTCTTAATTTGCCAACGATATCGAACTCAATACCTTTTTATAAACCCGCTCATAATAAATTTCAAACTAATACAAAATTCTCTCCACAAATAAAAAATAAAAATTCCGTACAAACTTTTATAGTTAATAATAACGCCGTACCTAAATGCATATGCTGTAAAACTGAAAATATTCATCCACTCTATAAATGTGACGCCTTCTTAAAGTTAGATACCTCATCAAGGTATAACTTTGCAAAACAAAATAACTTTTGTATTAACTGCTTAGGATTTCATAACACAAAATTTTGTAAATCAATTAATAAATGTGCTATTTGTAATCGCATGCATCATACAAAGTTGCATATAGATCGTTCGACCCCTAGATTCGAGCGCGCTCCGCCCGCCTCGCTAAGCAGTTCTGCCAACCCCGCTACCGCTACGCAGCCGTGTTTATATGCGTCATCACAGACTGCAGCCGCACAGCTCGATTCAAGTGCAAACTCCGTACATAATATTCACTCTTTACAACGCAGCAATGATGTTGCTTTATTAAATACCCGCGACAATAAAGTTAACTCTAGTTCTACCGTCCTATTGCCCACTGCTATTGTTTACGTATATAACAACGATGGTGGATGTTTTAAAATTAGAGTACTCTTAGATAGTGGTTCCATGAGCCACTTTATAACGAAATCTTGCTGTAAGCGCTTAAAATTAAATATTTTGAATGCACCTTCCGTAGTGCAGGGACTAGGGCATACAGAAAAATCTGTTATTGGACATACGCAGTTTATGATACATTCACGATTTGATACTCGCTGTAGATATTCAATTAAAGCACGCGTCATAGACTCAATATCGGACAGAATTCCAAACTCCACGGTAAGTACTGATATATTGCAACACATTCGCGACTTGCCTTTAGCCGATAATGAATTTTGCTCGCCGTCTGATATTGACTGTTTAATAAGCAGTGAACTCTTTCCGTTCCTCTTAGAAAATCACAAAGTGAGAATCCCGCATTCGTCTGTTATTGCTATGCAGACTACTCTAGGTTATGTTATTATGGGAAGAACGGAATGCATAGAACGCTCTCAAATAAAATCACTGCACACATTCGTTGAACCTAGCTTAGAAAATTTAACTCAATGCTTCTGGAAGTTAGATAGCACACCAAATAAAAAACGTTTTTTCGCAGATAATGTAGAATGTGAACGCGACTTTTTAAATAACTATTCACGCAACGCGACTGGAGGCTACACAGTAAAGTTTCCACTCAAATTAGATCCTTCTGAATTAGGTAACTCGGAATCTAAAGCAAAATTACGTTTTTCACACTTGGAAAAAAAGCTTATTTCAAACCCAATGCTACGCGACGGATACAACGCCACTATAAGCAAATACATAGGTATCGGATATCTATCTTTAGTGGAACAGCTCGCACCAGATCGACCAGACCGGACAAAGCGACCTCGAAAATTCGCATGGTTTTAGACGCTAAAACCACTTGAAATAAAACTCTTAATGATATTTTACACGATAGACCAAATTTACAAACCAATCTATATAATTTATTGTTAAATCTTCGATTATTTTCGCTAGTTCTCTCCGCAGACATTAAAAAATATATTTTCAATTAAAATTATCGCCTGATCATCAATGCTTTCAACGCATACTTTTTAGATTTAATGAATATGATCCTATTCGCACATATGAATTTAATCGCGTTTCATTCGGTGTGTCAGTTTCACCTTTCTTAGCGATGCGCGTTCTCAAGCAACTAGCTGATGACGAACGTGAGCGCTACCCTGCCGCGACATGGGCACTCGAACGCCATTTCTATATGGATGACTACGTGTCCTCCGTACCATCGGTCGAGGTGGCTGAAGAACTATATCGCCAGCTAACGCAGTTGCTCATGACCGGGGGTTTCAAACTTATAAAATGGGGATCCAATGGCACTTGATTAATAGAACGCATTTTAACGCAACATAAAATAAAAAAAAAAACATTATTAATTTTTATAACAAAACGCCTACTAAAATAATTTGTTTACAGTGGAAAACTAACGAGCATATTTTATTTTTCCAAATAAACGCAAATAATGTCAAATGCACTAAACAAACTATTCTCTCTGTAACCACTCGAATATTAGGTCCGCTTCCTTTATTATCTCTAGTTTCTACGCTATTAAAATCTAACTCAACTGTTACTCGTTCGTGGATAAATTATGTATCTTATTCGCTTATAACTCTAATTACTAAAACGCAAAACAATTTTTACGAATTAGCCGAACGCTTATCCAAATGGATAATATATAATATTTGCGCACTTACGTTATATATTACGCTTTATTGAATTAGTATATACACGCAGAATAACATCAGTTCCAGACTTGGAAAACGCTGAAAAATACATTTATCGCTTTATTCAAAAGAATTACTTCAATTCTGATGTCTATTTATTAAAAACTGATAAACCATGTAGCACAGCATTTTTTTTTATACAAAACACATTTATGAACAGCCGGTTTCTGTGCATTTTAAGCACAGATCCACCTAAACCAAAATCATTACTTCTTACGAATTCTTTAAACTTAACATAGCTAATTTATTTACCCGCAAAGGACGTCAGTGACTCTCCAAAGAACAAGCTCAATCGCTACCAGCTGCTAAATAAACTCTTACAATCGTACTCGCGCAGGTGGAGTCTAGATCAATTGACATTACTGCAAAACAGACAAAAATGGAATACTCCATCTGTCCAAATTAATAATGGTTGTACTGTTATAATACGAGTAGACAAATCGCTTCTTATAAACTGTCCGCTTAATATTGTTGAGGATCTATATCTCTACAAGGACGGACTGGTAACGTTCGTCCAGTGATACGTCTTTCTCTGCTACCGCTTCAATAAACGCTTTTCAATTCAATTTAATTAAATTATTTGTTTGTAACGCTACGCTCTCCCGCTTTATGTTTGTTTAATTGCGCTCTTCTTTTTCTCTGAGGGAAACCCTCAGGCCGGGGGATATGTTTGCGCCGTTTATTATTAATTTACATTTATTTTATTTTTATTCTTTATTTATAATATTTAAATATATATTCTCTTATATTGTCTATTTATAAACTAGCAACACTCTCTCAACATTTTTATCCCCCTACCTTCCTCATCCGTTTTCCTCTCTGGGTTCGAACGCATCGAAAAAGTACAACGCGCTCGCTGTAATAAACTCCTTAAAAAATATATAAAACGCTACAACGCTGTGTAATACAATTGGTATCAAACGCTCTGCTTACACCCTAACAACGCGCGTGAAATTGTGGTGTGGACGCCTGAACCAGCGCCGTGGACCGGGACAATATACAAGTAAGTTCGTTCCCGGATTCCTTCTATTTTCCTCGCCAACTCACACGCACCAGGTACAAACTTAAGTTAATCGAGATATCAAATTACTGCACTCCGGAAGTGTTAAGATTATTATAGCACTGTTATATAATTTGGATAATTATTAGCCTAAAGTGATGTTATAATATACTCGTTACGTGTAAGTATGGCGGAAAAACATTTTTATTCCTATATGTTTTAAAACTTACCGTCTTTTGCGGTTAAAAATTGAAGACCGTGACCAATAATGGGCAACTTGCCCGACAATTCCGGAGGCGAAGGATATCGTCCGCTGCGTTGTCTTAGCAATACATACCCCACCACGAAACAGAGCATACAGAGTAACAAAAAGATTATCATAATGCAAAATATTTTGGCACTTAGCATTTACAAATATCTGAAATAATAATAAAGTTAAAAAACAACATTGTTGTTCATATATTAGCTCATCAGAATGATTTCACTAGACCTGAAGGATAACATAATACAGTAAAAGAACAGCAGTGACCTTCAATAATCTAGAGCCAATTTCATCAACATATTCAGAATCAAAAACATGTTAAATACCGTTAAATACCGGTGTAGACCGGTTGATGGTGTAGACACATATATTTGAAACACTATTTCCTCATTACCTCTAATGGTAAAGTTTGTTAATACATAGTGTAAGTGTTAATTTAATACATTTCATTGAGAATTTCGGTGAATATGTTCTGTGTAAACAATAGTTTTGTAATAACAAGCAGTGACTCGTAACATCCGTCACATTTTATTCAATAGAAGTTTTTTTTATGAAATAATTTACCTTTTATATTATAGGAAAGTAATGAAATATTCGATTTTAAATCTTACTGCATTCTGATTAGATTAAAGATACAGAGATCTTAAATATTGTTTTTTATTTAACCTCATTGGACAGTTACAATTTAATTTAAAAAAGAATCACATTGTACATTTTATGTTATTTAGCTAAATTTCTTGCATTAATAGCAAATAATCGCTATTTACAGTAGATAGAACTATGACTTTTACCATTATAAAATCTACTAATAACTGACGTTTTTTTCTAAAATTACTCATTTATTCATATATTTTAGTCATACTATTGACTATCTATTAGCATAGTTAGCTTTAACATTGATTATATCCTGTGTTTGACAGAAGTGTACACTAAATAGCGCATAGTTGATAGTATGTATATTTGTATACGACAAACCAAATGTAAATTTATTATTGCTTAAAGAATGAATTTTATCTTGACTTAGAGTTACTAGAAATAATACACCCAATAAACATAGACCATTGATGAGCATTAGATAAAATAAAGCCTACGATTAATAATAGTATATTGAGATCCTGTTGGGACACGCGCTCAACAATCAAATTTGCTGTAGATTGGAGTGCCCATTCCTCGAGAAAACGAGGCTGACTGATTCAAACCGAGTCACGCAAGATCCTGGCGGAGTCGAGGTATAATTGTAGGAAGTGGGGATATCTAAAGTGTGATGCGCTGGATGGGTCAAGGTGGGATGGTGGGATGGTGGTATGGATGGCTTCTGCTCCAAATGGAGGCCATAAACCATTATAACATATAAGTGCATACTTCTGTAATACTAAAATTAAAACTAGAAACTAAAGAAATAAACGTTCGATCAAAAAAGTGAGAAAGATAAAATATAGGTTTTTAAAATATATAGGTTTTTAAAAGTAGTAGCTAAACATTTTAAGGCTTAAAAATATCTTACCAGCTTGGTACAAACGTAACTTCACAATTATATTTTATACTGTTTTATAATACAAAATTCTCAGGCGTGACATATATAACTGCGGGCGTTCCACGCGTAACTACACTCGTTCCTGAAATAAATCGAATTTATTAATGTTTCTAACTAGACGAACCCGCGAGTTCGTTCGCGTGGAAGAAGTACTTTTGCTAGGACAATAATTATTTCAAGCTGAAATTTTTGTATAAACGATATAAATGCCCTCTATTGTCTTTTTTTTTATTGCAAGTAGGCTTGCGCTTGACCTCAATCTCACCCGATGGAAAGAAATCATGAAACCAACGATGGAGCGTGTTTCATGATACCTAAACTATCAATAAAACTTGCTACACTGGCTAAAAAATTATTCTGAAAACCTTCATTCTGATTCAGATTCAGATAATGAAAAAAATCTTGAATTTAGATCGTTCTTTGAAAGTATAACAACTTCTGCATACAACCAAGTTCTCAATAAATACTATTCGGAAGATCAGAAAAAGTTAGAACCGGATCAAATTTATGAGTGGGTAGACGGCGAGAAAATTTACAATGAAGAGTTAGAAAACAAATTTTTGCTTTTAGAATCTCTCAATTCTTTCTTTAGTTCCAGCTTCCATTGTGCTGAGTTAAAAATTTTGTAGCTAGTGTAGCAATTTTTATTCATAGTTTAGGTACCATGGAAAACTTCTAAACTAGTTTTAGAAGTGTAAAAAAATGTATCGAGAACGAATCATGATGAACAAAAAATTGTTTTTTAAAAAAATGACGTATTTTTCTTTTTTCAAATTTTTCCATAGTTTTACACTTTTAAGCGACTTTTAACTGTGATCATTCGAAAGAGCACCCTCGAAAATATAGGATACAATGATTCTCATATTTTTCACGTTCCAATTCACGGCATGATATCAGCTCAAACTCGAAGCTTGAAAATCCGTCCCATGGACGTTAAAGGGTTAAAAGAACAATTGTTAGATTTTTTTTAATTTATTAATTTTTTAATATTATATTATAAATGAATAGCAAAATGTGTTGCTAAGCGTGTAGCCTATTCACTATCCATTTATTTATTTCTGTCCTTGACATTATCTATTTTCTAATTCTTTATACTATACTAACATTAATTAACAACTATTTTAAATAATAATATTATATCTTCACTTATTTATCTAAGTAATTTTATCAACACATTTCATACTAACACGCTTGATATTTATTTCTAATATAGTGTCGTGCGATGGAAACGGCTCTAAGCTAAAGAGCCGCGGGATACCGGCGCGCGCGGGGAGATTGCACATGTGCACGCGACGCAAGCGATTTGTATTATTGTGTCGTGAACTTTATCTTTACTTGGACTATCATACTTGTGCTTTATTATTTCTTCTGGACTTTGTACTGTGCTTCATTAAACGTCTATCTACTTGCTGTCTGGACTTTCTTCATTTCATTCTTCATCGTCTCATCTATCACGCTATCCTGTGCTATAGTATAAGGTAGGTCACTACCAGCTAAAAGCGCATAACTCGAGAACGGCTGAATCGATTTGGCTTATTTCTTTTTTGTTGTATTTGATAAAATGTAGAGAAGGTTTTTATGGAGTGAAAAAAAGTAAAAAATACGAGGAAAATAGTAAAAACAACAATTTTCTTTTCCTATACAAACCACTCTGTCCCCAGCTGTCAAACATATGACGTCATTTAAAACAAAACAAAGGTGCGTTAGGATTGTCTTTGGTATGCCTTCAAGTTGATTAGAGGTTCTGTCATTAATGAAAATTATAATTTTTACGCCGAGCAATCAAACAAAAAATAACGTGTTCCATAAGGCTTTATAGTAAAAATATCCATTACCTTAGATATGACTTAAGTCTTTCAATGCAATTTTATTTCTATTAGACTGCGACAGGCTGATAACTTTTAGCAGTACGAAATCTGACGGGGTAGCTAACAT
This sequence comes from Automeris io, assembly GCA_036320925.1. Taxonomy (NCBI): domain Eukaryota; kingdom Metazoa; phylum Arthropoda; class Insecta; order Lepidoptera; family Saturniidae; genus Automeris; species Automeris io. The sequence continues at coordinate 10,274,945 of JAUDJH010000005.1, forward strand.
ATTAACATAAAAAAAAACTTTGTTTTAGAGAAATAGAGCAGAACAAGGTCTGCCGGGACAGCTAGTTTATTATAAGGCAAAAAAAAAGGTTGAAACAAGTAATAAGTTCCTATAACCCTGCTATTTCTTTTTTTTAAATATTTCATTTTATGATTGAGATAGTATATGTCTAAGCGATTTTTAAATTGATTCACATTTGGGCTGAAATTTATAGATACAACTTTAGGTTTGCACAGACTTTATTAAAACACTAGCTGATCCGGCAAACGTTGTTTTACTATATAAGGTTTTGTAATATCTTCTAAGATGTTCATTGAAATTAAGTGATGTTAAAGACAATTTTGTTCACAATTAAATACTCTTAATCAACAACACATTTATTTGGATAAAGATGAATATTATTACGTTGATACAACTCTTAACAAATAATGCATTAATTTCGACCAAATTTGTTTACCATAAAAACGGTTCTAGTGACTTAATCTTAAAAGATAAACATATACTGTCGCGGACATTTTTTTAGATCATTTCAAGAGAAATAATTCTTTCTTACATATATTTTTGGTATCTTGAACCGTTTTTGCAGCGCACGCAATGGAAGCCCTCAAGGATGAATAATTTTCCCCATTTTTTTTCACATTTTCCATTATTTCTTCGCTCCTAATAATTGCATCGTGATGTTATATAGCCTAAAGCCTTCCACGATAAATGGTCTATTCAACTCAAAAAGAATTTTTCAATTCGAACCAGTTGTTCCTGAGATTAGCGCGTTCAAACAAACAAACAAACAAACAAACTCTTCAGCTTTATAATATTAGTATAGATTATAATTTATAATTACTCAATGAATGTCAAAGGATTTGGTAAGTCACCGATTTTTTCAACATGGACTTATTAGCTATAGTCAGCTCTACTATACTCAAGTTCCTATTATATATTCAGTTTTTTATCAATACGAATTTATTTTTATTAAACTTGAGCTTAGATGCTTTATAATCCTTTTTTTAGATTCACAATATGATTATTTTTCACTGAGATATAGCACTTCAATATCGTAGAAAATTTTGGATTTTTAATTTGATTCTTTAATCGTTGTGTGTAGTTTATTTACAGTATCTACATTATGATAAGTTTTATTAAAATTCATTTTATAGAAACAGGTATACCATATAATCTTACCATCGTAGTCTAGTAATATGATGACGTAGGTATGTTCTATTTTGGTACCATGATCTTTTTGCTTTATTACTCAATGTCACCCATGTTGGGCACCCAATTATATAAAATAAAATAAAATAAAAAGTAAAATAAAAAGACCGTATATTAATATGCCAATTTCCAATAATTCAATACAAAAGATGAATTATCGAATAACGAAATCTGGGAACAGTGTAACTTAGTCATTTATATTAGCTTCTTTTTTCGATAGTAATATGGTGTCCCGACACTGGTTCTGCAATAATTCCCATTGTCATTTGGGACATCTGATTTGATTCGATACTCTCGGATTATATGCACCAACATTATCTTCATCGACATCATGGCGTACTGTTTATGCAATACTGCTCAAGTAAGTAATAGGAAAAAGATCATACAAATTTTATTCTAGCAAAGGCCAATCAATTTTGCATTTGATTCAAACCTTGGTTTTTGTTACAATGAGTATGACCTTTACCACTAACAGCTTAGCTAAGGTACAATGTTATAATCATAGCTGAAACTCATACCAGACAAGGTGTAAAAATTTAATGCAATCATAATAACTTAAATGACTATCTATATTTCTGTCCAGTTACAAGGGAACATTTTTACTCGTTTAGTTATAGGCGTCCCGTTATTAAGTTGCTCTGTAATTTTTGCTTCAGCTAAAATAAAAATCATCTTGTAATATATATTAACAAGCTTCCTCTAAGTTAAACAAAAAACCTTTTTGCCGCATCGTACCAAACTCTTCACTATTCGTCGCTAGTATGACATCAATTATGCATATAATTTTTAATTCAATATTTGTACATAATTTTTGGTCTGTGTGGCATATACTATTTACTACTGCTCTTTTTCTGATTAGACTTCAATCATTTAATGAGTTTAATCATAAAATTAAAGTCCATAGATCATTTTGAAGACAAGGAAAATTTTCAAAATATTTTCAAGCTATATTTTTCTTACGATTATTCAAAACCCTATGCCAAAATTATGTAAACGTATAAAATTTAAAACTAGATACTTCTAGCTATAACCTTATCATTTAAAATTACCATACGACCATTTTCCTCAAAATAAGAGCCTCTTGAATATCACCTAACAATTGGGGACTTTTTAAATATCCTTTAATTAATCCGTCTACTGCATAACTGAAAATAACGCTAATGTTTTTTTTTTCAAAGAATTACATACATATTTCATCAGTTATGTGTGAAAGGCCATTTTTTATTGCTACTGAAATTTCTCCGAAAATTTCTACATGATTTGACAGCAAACTACGCCATGATAAAAAAAATTACAGATTTTTGAGTGACAACTGTCGTTCAAGAAAAGCGTATGGATCACTAATTTGTTCAATTCATTGAAAATGTCCTGCGCGGTTAGTACTACATCAAGCCATCTTACATTGTAATAAATTTTGTGATATTAAAATAGGGTGCGGTGATAAAGAGAACCATATCGCTGTGATTGCATTACATAAAGTAGGAATGGAGCCAAATACATTTTTTTAAATCCTCCATTCGCTTGGTATTAGTCAAATATGTGTGTACCAGGCTATTGATAGGTACAATGTAATCTCCCCTGCTTGGGACAGAAAAAGATCTGGTGTCCACGTATTGTTCGTAAGAAAAGGCGATCAAAGAAGTAATTTGAAAAAATTCAAGAAATCGTGTTTGAAAGCAAAATATTTTATCTCGGGCGATGTAGATAGCACCTAGAACCAAGTCGTGTATTTTAAAAGATGACTTAGGACTTAGAGCCCATAGGACATGCACCGATCATTTCTTAACTGATAATTTAAAAAAGAATAGGGTGGTAAAATCAAAACAACTACTTAATGTATATGGGTGAGATTTTTTTTACAATTGAGCGATATTTTAACAAACAAAATGATCTTATTTATGCAGAATGCTCTAAAGAGGCTTGTCAATTAGTCAACAGAGTACAACGTGGGCATTATCCGACTTCATTGATGGTTTAGTGGGGTGTTAGTTGTGAAGGAGGGACTGAGCCATATGTTTGTAAAAAAGGTATCGAAAAATCGGCATCATCGGTATGTCAAGATACCATTAATAAGAAGGTAATGAAGCGCCTTAACATCACCATGTTAAATAAACACGAATGGTCCTTTCAGCAGGTTTCTACGCCGGATAATAAAGCTCGATCCACTTAATATTGTTTAGAATCGTACGTTCCGGACTACATCGGAGTTGAAGACTGACCGTCATCTAGTCCTGATCTTAATTCTCTGGGTTATGTTTTATGGTCAGTTTTAGAGAGTTAGGCTTGCTCTAAACGCCATGATCATTTGGCCTATAGAACTATCCATACGATTGACAGTGACGGATTTTCCCATAGATAGAGTGCGTGCTGCAATTGATAACTGGCCCCAACGTTTAAAGGAATGTATTGCAGCCAATGGAGACTACTTCGAATAAGTTTTTATATTTTTTAATGGTTTTATATTAATGTATTAAATTAACACACTCTAATAGTAATAAATGATACGTGCAGTAAAAGAAATGTTTTTCTTTGTAAGAAGAAGATTTCGTTGTTTTATGGCTAGATTAAGTATAGTTGTTACGAACAGTTATGGCAAAAAAATGTTATTATTCCTATATGTTTTAAAACATACCGTCTTTTGCGGTTAAAAATTGAAGACCGTGACCAATAATGGGCAACTTTCCCGATATTTCCGGAGGCGAAGGATATCGTCCGCTGCGTTGTCTCAGCAATACATACCCCATCACGAAACAAACCGCATAGAGTAATAGAAAGATTATCATTATGCAAAATATCTTGGCTTTTTGCTCTTACAAATATCTGAAAAATATACTTATAATAATAGACTTTTGAATGTGGAATCTCTCATTTTATTTGATTGTTCATTTTGTTTTTTTTATTTCCGCGCCAATATGTCACACCCGTGTCATTTTCCAGACTTGCGGCCTATTAGTCTTCTCCCATGCATCTCTAAAATTCTTGAGAAGGTAGTAGGCCTACAACTCACTAAATATTTGGAAAATAATAAACTACTTCCATTGAGACAATCTGGATTTCGAAAGGGCCACAGTACTTCAATGGCTTTTTTGGATGTGCTAGTTAGTCTTCTAGCCGAACAACATCAGGAAAAATGTGGTATCCTAGTCCTTCTTGATTTCTCGCGAGCTTTTGATTGCATTAATAATTCACTTCTCTTATACAAGCTCTCGTTTTATGGATTTGACCATAAGATAGTCCTATGGTTTCAAAGCTATCTATGTAATAGAAAACAGTATGTTAAGGTCATGAAACCTTTAAGGTCATAATTGCTCATTTAATATTTTGTAGGTTTCCACCAAATCACCGCGTTGTCTGCGGTCCTTGAACGTTGTAATTTACAACGTAGCTATAGGACCGTCGCTTGAGTGTTCTGGGTAACCTGGTAAAGCTGCGCTGCACTTCTCCAGGTATCCTATGTCATTTATAAAATAGAGATTCCATACTTGGAACACGTACTCCATTTGAAATATTTTTTTCTGGTATATTTCTTCAAGGGAGCGCAAAAAAGCAATTCCAAAAAATGTTTATCAAAACACTATAAAATAGTGTCTCGATGCTTTAAAATTCTTTTTTTAGATACACAACAGGAATATTTTTCACTGAGATATATGTGGCACGTCAAACATCGCGGAAAATTATGGATTTTTATTTTGCTCCCCTAATCGTTGTGCGTAGTTTATGCACAGTATTTATATTATGATAAGTTTTATTAACATTCGATTTATGGAAACAGGTATGATATCATTTAATCTTACCATGGTAGTCTAGTAATATGATAACGCAAGACGTAGGATTTAAGTCTTTGAAAATTCAATTACAATGACCGAATGTTTTTTAAGTTACTTAGACTCTCAAAGCATTGCTTTCTATACAAGTGTTAATATTATATTCGTATGTAATTTGAAGAAATATCTTAGAAAATACACTTAGTATTAAGTATAGTAGGTAGTGGCGTATTTAGAACCATTAAAAATAGCGCGACCTTAAAAAAATATAGGCTTAAATTGCCTATATTTATAAACGAGATTTAAAGATTTAAGGATAATAAAAAATGCAAATAGCCAACTTTATAATTAATACATTAACATATTTATATCGTGAAGTGTATACCGACTAGTCTACCTTGCATATGTAATTACAACACTGCCGTGGATACAAAGTATGTCACCTCCGGCTTTGCCTATGAATTCGATGATTTATTTATTTTATTAACTTCACTAAAATATGTACGAGTACTCTGTAATGTTGCAGCACGCACACAATATTATAGACTTTTAGGCTGTGCCGTACCTAGACTGACAATTTTTCCTAAATATTAGGTCCTTACATATGAAATTGGCGTTTTTCGTACTGGCCACTTTAATCACAAATTTCTCCTCTTTGGTAAGGAATTCCAAATTCAAATTTGTACAGCTGTAGACTCATGTATTCGTGCTTCGATGATCGTCATTCATTTGTTTTTTTCTTCTGTTTTTTTCTGTTTGCGTCACTCATTTTACAAAATGGAAAACTTAAAATATCGCATTATATACGAGTACGAGTTCCGCCGTGGCACTAGTGCTGCGGAAACAACTCGAAGGGTGAATGATGTGTATGGCGGTCGTGTTGCAAAAGAAAACACAGTTCGTTTTTGGTTCCAACGTTTTCGTTCTGGAAATTTCGACCTGCAGAACAAGCCCCGTGGACGGCCTGAGACTCAAGTTGATAATGAAGAGTTGAAGGCTATTGTGGAAGCGGATCCATCGCAAACCACGTCCGAGTTAGCTGCAGGCTGCGATGTTAGTGATAAAACTGTTTTAATTCACTTGAAGCAAATTGGGAAGATTAAAAAGCTTGAAAGGTGGGTACCTCACGAATTGACTGAAGCAAACCGGCAAACGCGCGTCGACTGCTGCGTTACATTACTAAACCGGCACAATAATGAAGGTATTTTAAACCGAATCATTACCTGTGATGAAAAATGGGTTCTTTACGATAATCGGAAGCGCTCAGCACAATGGTTGGATCCTGGCCAGCCAGCCAAATCCTGCCCCAAGCGAAAATTAACCCCAAAAAAGTTACTTGTAAGCGTTTGGTGGACTAGTGCCGGTATTGTTCATTACAGTTTTCTCAAATCTGGCCAGACTATTACGGCTGATGTCTATTTTCAGCAATTGCAAACCATGATGGAAAAGCTAGCGGCTAAACAACCTAGGCTGGTCAATCGCTCCACGCCACTGCTGCTTCACGACAACGCTAGACCACACACTGCGCAACAGACGGCTACTAAATTAGAAGAGCTTCAATTGGAAAGTCTAAGACATCCTCCGTACTCCCCGGACCTTGCTCCAACAGATTACCATTTTTTTCGAAATTTGGATAACTTCTTGCAAGGGAAAAAATTCAACTCCGATGGGGCAGTCCAAATCGCCTTCAAAGATTTTATTGATTCCCGTCCGACTGGTTTTTTTAGTAAAGGGATCAATGAACTACCTATGAGATGGCAAAAGTGCATAGAAAATAATGGTTCATACTTTGATTAATTAAATATATTATATTAAAAAATATTCGACTTTTTGTTCCTCCCATACAAAACGCCAATTTCATATGTAAGGACCTAATATATTAAAAGCGTTTGTGTATAACTTATTTCCAATGATAATTTATAAAATAAGCTTTCAAGAATCACGCCATCTATTTGTCCAATATGAAAACATGTATGCGCGACGCGGCCGCGGTTGCTCGGTAATCGAATTAATTTTTACAATGAAACTTTTGAATACGAAGCAATTGTAACGCAATGCCGCTTCTCCAATTTTATAGTAAGGCTCAAAAACATTATGACTAAAAATTATTAATTATTTACACGGGACTTCATTTGTAGATCCTTGTAATTACAAGGCGAAAACTGGTTTAGATGCACTATTATAGGATCTACCTGGTCTTCTGTTTCGCCGGGCAATAGATTTGAGGGAGTCTGCTGCCTGAATGAGAGGGAGGCGGCGCCGCGCCCATAGTAAAAGTTTGGATGAGTGGGCTCTTTACACTCACCCCTCTCAGAGATAAATCTTGAACAGTCCGTTCGCTCCCCGGGCAAGAATCCGGATCGCCAGGCCCGGGAGGAGGGTTTGCAAGGATACCTCGAGGCTTTTTAGCTTCATCTCTTTCACACGCGTAATGTCGTCATAGTGCTATCTCAGTCTTGGTCCGTTTGATTTCATTTATCATGGTTAAATCACTAATTCTAATTAATCTGATTCTAATGTGGTATTCCAATACGAAGTTTCACATTTGTCACTTAATTGTTATGAAATTCCCATAAAGACCTCAATCCCCTGATTTACCGGTGAGAGTGTAGATTTTGAAAAAATAATAAGACAAGTAATATTTATTCTTGAGTCTATATTCTAATCTTAATTGCTCTAACATAAAAATAACTTAATCCATAAAAAACATTAAACCCTTATTAAAGACCCCTGAGTTGGATTTAAAAAAAATATAAATTCAATTTATTTCTTTTTAAAGTACATACTACAATATCTTAGTACAAATTATTGGAGCTCTAACTTTATTGGTATCGAAATTGCATACAAATTTCAACCATATATTTCATAATTTAGTAGAGTGAATTTTGAAAAATCAGTTTTTGTCTTTTACCCTGATTGTGTGATGACTAAATCAGTCAATCGTGACTTTCGTTTTTATATACAGGGTGTCTTGTTATTAATGGATAAACGTGATACGTCTTATAGTAGAGCTTATGGACGTTCAGAAAAAAATACGATATAAAATATATCATACGTAGTACCTGAGATATGTCTATATAGATATATAAAAATTAATTGTAAAATGTGTTGTTAAGCGCATAACTCAAGAACGTCTGGATCGATTTGGCTGATTTCTTTTTCGTTATGTTTGAAGAAGTCTGGGGAAGGTTCATATGGAGTGAAAAAACGTAAAGTCGTACGTAATACGAGGAAAATTTTAAAAACAACAATTATCCTTTCGCTTACAAACCACTCTCTCCCCAGTTGTCAAACATATGATGTCGATTAAAACAAAACAAAGGTGCGTTAGGATTGTCTTTGGTATGCCTTCAAGATAATTAGAGGTTGCATGTCATCAAAATCATAATTTATACGTCAAGTAATCAAACGAAAAATAACGTTTCCCATAAGGCATTATAATAAAAATATCATTACCTTAGATATGATTTAAGTCTTTCAATGCAATTTTATTTCTATTCGACTACGACAGGCCAATAACTTTAAGCAGAATGAAATCTGACGGGGCAGCTATTAACATAAAAAGAAACAGTGTAACTTTGTTTCAGAGAAATAGGGCAGAACAAGGTCTGCCGGGACAGCTAGTATAGTTTAAATGTCTATAGATTTAAGGCCGAAGTAATACAAACCATAGGACCTTCGAGTGCCTAAGTAGTATCTCATGACTCCTCCTTTTTGTAAAGATTCTTTGCTCATTTTCATGATAACCTCAAAAACTCCTGAAAAATTCATACATAAAATATAACTAATAAATATGGTATATGATTTTCAAGCAAACAATTATTTCATGTGGGACCACAAAAAATGATTACGTGACTTTCCTCTCAATTTACTTGCAGAGAACATCAATTTCAAATGTACATCGCAAACCTGAACATAAAAAGATGTGCTTTTGGAAATTTACTAGAACGAAGAAAAAACTGTGAAAAAGCGGTGCAAATGTAGAAAAGTTTTGTAATTTTATCCTGTATTGAATTTCAGAATATATGTATATATATGGATTTACAAGAGTTTCAACCCTGCCAATGATATGGATTTTCTTGTGTACAAAAATCTTATCCTATTTAACTCGATGTAGAAGCTGTAATTGTACATCAAATGTTTAGTTAAAGAAAGATTAATATGATATATTGCCCCAGTGAAATAATTGTTTTTATGTTTTACCCATAAATGTACCACCATTTACCATCAGCAAACTATTGATCTTGGACTATTATAAATACAACATTATTTTGAAGCATATTTTATTGATAATAACAGTGACCAATTTGCATAAGGTAGGATTGTTTCCCACGTTTTAATATAAAAGATAGTAAGTCGTAACAGTTTTTTAAATACTTTAATTCTAATAATATGACAATAGAGAATAAATTGGTAAAGTAATAGACCTTCAAAATTTGACCAAATTTTTCCTTTTTATATCAACAAAGAGGTTTTTGATACGGCTGTTGCGTCGCGTATCGTTGACGTGATACATGACATGTGTGTGTGTACGTGTGCGTATATATTAATAGACAGTAATAGACACTAGTAATTCAATTACTATACTTACCACCCTTAACGGTAAAATACATATAGACGTGACCAATTAAGGGCAATTTTCCGGACATTGCGGGTGGCATGTCGATTTGTTCGCTGCGTTGTCTCAATAATACATATGCTATCACGAAACACAGCACACAGAACACCAAAAGAATTGCCATTATGGAAATTAATATCGTTATTTAGTACCCTAAGCTACCTGAAATTATAATAAGTATTTAAAAAAATATATTATCCCGCCAAAAGATGTCTATTATCACCATTAGCAGCTTGATTCTGCACGCTGCTGAGTACAGGCTTCCATCATGTTATGCCACCATCCTCGCTCCCGTCCCAAGTTCAATCAGTTTAGCCCGCAAACTTGTCCACATCGTGTACCTATCTTGTAGCCACACGTGTCACGTTACGTTTTTTCAATCTGGGCCACCACACACTAATTTCAAAACTCCACCAGCCATATCTCGTCTCGGTAAATATGCTGAACGATTCAACAAAAGCCATTATCCAATAGTTGAAATCGAAAATGAGTTTACTGCTTCCGAATGTATGCATAATACTATCACTAAAATAACCAAATCAAGTTCGTTTTTAAAAGAAATAGTTAATCAAACTATTTACGGTTGATCTATTAGTACAGTTAACACGCAAAAATAAGGCAACAATAAACCGATAAAATATTCTCCTTTGTGTACAAGAATGAAAAATAAGGTAAAAAGTTAGTAAGTAGATTTTATAATCATATCTTTGGTATTATACGGGATATTTTTATTATAATACACTGATAGACTCATAAAAAGTATCAAAGGTCAAGAGGCCTTTGAAATACACATTTTAACCAAGTATTTATACTTTTATACAAATGTAAATTGAAACCTATAGTTTTTCTCGTTGACTTCATAACAGCGTAGTAACATATCCTTATTTGTATGCTGGAAAGGATCATTTCACATCATTCAATTTTTTTCTAACAAAAACGATAAATGTAACAACAGCCGGTTTTGGTTGGTTTATTGAAAACTTGGTTTTTACAATAAATAAAAAAGGGAAGCATAGGTTTTTCTTTTACTAGAGTGTATAACGTACCACGTGCTCTTATAACAGATTTTAAACGGTGATGAAGGTTATAAAACGGTTTGCAGAATATTGTTCCATTCTTGTGAAATCGCTATTCTCAGTGTAGCCACTGTTGTGGGCACAAGATTTCTCCCTTACACAGCTTTTTTTAAACTGTCTCAAGCAATATGCGATAGGTCGATAACCGGCTCTCGAATTTATAAGCAAAGGCTCAATAAATCTCTATAAGGTTCCAGATCGTTCTCGAAAATACCGGAAGACAGTCGCTCTGATGTACATTAATACCGCCCGTATGCATTCGCGAGCAGTGACGTGCATAGGGTATTTGGACAAGGATTTTTTTTTTTACACTAGCTCGACATAGTGACTACAGAGTACCTGATGGTAAGTACAGTGTAGTCCAAAAACGAAAGCGACTATCAAAGGATGAAAATCCATTGATAGTCTACATCGACATGTCGGCCCACATATACCACGACTGAAGGTCTCTAGGGATATGAGCTACTGGATATATACAAGCTGATCCCGAAATGCGACAAGCCGAAACTGGTCACTATGACGGGCTTTACACCCAAGTACTGTGGTCGCGATCCAGGCGGGCACCGATGCCCTACCACCTCGCTGCTGCTCGTTTAGCACCACTCAGGAGTCACGTGTAGGGAAACTAGGGTAAAGCCTACGGACGCGAGCAGCTTCGACTCCCAAAATATGCAGACTTCGCGTAATTAATTTAAATGTATGTTATTATTGTAAAAAAAAAATATAGGTAAAATACATGGCGTAGAAATAGAATAGTATAATTATGAATATACCCCTGTTTTGTTATTTACTTTAAGTAATTTATCCCAGACTTACTTGTTGCAGGACCAGCAATGCTTTCGTGCATCTATGGAAAGAACGGTACTGCTCGCGAGACAGTTTCGATTTGGATAGTGATATCTCAAGTGATCAAATAAGACTTTTGCGAATATACGAGTACTGCAACTGCATAGTGGTTCTACGTGCAAATATTTCGGATGGTTTTTGCGACTTGGCCTGGAAAACTTTCATGGATTGGACTTTCGACGGCCGAACTTCGAGAACCTTCATCGACTGGTTTCGACTGATTCGACGGTTGCGCTTCAAGACATTCGTGCGACTGCGTGGGCGTGCTAATATTTTACACTCTCATCGATCTATAACTCTAATCCCCTTAACAACACCATGTTCAATAGCCAATAATGGTCCTTTAAGCAAGATTCGGCGCCGGGTCATAAAGCTCGATCCACACAATCTTGAATAAAAACGAACGTTCCGGACTTTATCAGAACTGAAGAATGGCCGTCATCTAGTCCTGATATTAATTCACTGGATTATGATTTATGCTCAGCTTTAGAGAGTACTAGCAGCCCATCCCAGCTTCGCACGGGCATAATAATATAATAAAAGAACTCCGTTGACTCCCCTCCCGTACCTCTTCAACACATAGCTAGCCGAGCGGAGTTTTTTCTATTATTTAAACTCGTGATATCTTTTAAATGGAATATCTGAATCGAATCATTTAAAAGGTGATATGATGAAGGTATTGAAGTAGTCTTAAATAATGATTTATTTATTTTGATAAGGATCAATACCTAGGTACGAATAAAGAGCCTTTACTAGGGGTGGTATTTTAATAAAAAAAATAAAATAATAGGCCGCCTATTGTGACGTAACTATAAAAGATATAGACATGCTGTCGCGAAATTTTTTATAGATAGTGATGTGTCCTGAAAAATTGTGATACATAATTTTGTTCTATCATTAATAGTTTTCGCAGCGCACGCGATTGAAGGAAGTTTGTTGTTTATTTTTTTACACCTTGCGTTAGATTATTCAAGTTTTAGTAAGCATCCCTAATTTTTTTTTAAATTAAACATAGCCTATATCACTCGGGAATAGTGTAGCTTGCCAACGGTGAAAGAAATTGAAATCGGTCCAGTAGTTTCGGAACTATTCATTTCAAACAAACAAAAAAACCTTTTCTCTTTATAATAGTAGTATAGAAGACTAGCTCTAAACGCCATGATAATTTAGAGTCCGTATAACATTCCATACGACTGGTAGTGAAGAATTTTCTCATAGAAAGAGTGCGTGCTGCTATTGATAACCGTCCTCAACGTTTAAAGGACTGTATTGCAACCAATGGAGACCACTTCCAATAGGCTATATATTTTTAATGGTTTTATATTAATGTATTAAACTAACACACTGTAATAGTAATAAATGATACGTATAATTAAAAAAATATTGTTTTACTTTGTAACAATTTTTATGACAAGACTAAGTATAACATAAAAGCATATCTTTAACATTTTTTATTGAAACTAAGGATATATTTATAGTATCTACAAAACGATAAGTTTGATTAAATTCGGTTTAATAGAAACAGAGATATAACTTAATCTTACAATTATAGTCTAGTAATATGAAGTCGTTGGACCTATGATTTACGTGTTTGAAAATTTAATTAAAGTTAGTGAATGATTTTTAAGTCCTTTAGACTTTTATAGTATTGCTTTCTGTACAATTGTTAAAGTTTTACTCGTATCTAATTTAAATAAATATCTTAGAAAATACGTTTAGGCTTGTAAGTATTTAGAACCAGCAAGAAACGCGCGACCTTAAAAAAATATTATATGGCCAATTTAAAAACGAGATTTGTCGAATTTAACGATAATTAGAAATGCAAATAGTCAACTTGATAATTAATACATTTACGTATTTATATAAAAAAATATGTGGCAACTAGTTTTCCTTGTATTTGTTATTACAGCAATTATACTACCGTGGATACAAAGTATGACAGCTCTTGATTTGCCCTTGAATTCGAAGATGTAATTATTTTATTAACTTCACTAAAATTTATACACTATAATGAAGCGTAAAATCGCGCCATCTATTTGTCCAATATGAAAAACATGTATGTGCACCGCGGCCGCGTGTGCGCCGTAATCGAGATAATGTTTACATTGAAACTCCTGAATACGAAGTGATTGCAGCGTTACGCCATTTGTCCAATCGTACAGTAAGGCTCTTAAACATTATGGCCAAAAATTATTCTTTGTTTACACAGTACTTCATTTATAGATCTTTGTAATTTGCTTGTTTGTTTAGTCCTCAGACGTGAGTACTTATAGAACGAGGGGTTCCGAATTCTTGCTAGTTACACCGCGACACCGCTTGACAACATTTCGTGATAGTTTCCGTTACCAGGCTACGAAGTGTTGGAACAACTGATTATCCACATCCAAATTAACTTTCAAAAATAAAATTAAAATGATATTTATTTAATAATCTAATTATATATGCATATACATCATATACATAAAGATCTGAGGGGGCGATGAGGTTTGTCCCCCGGTGTGTCGTACTTGCAGTGACTGAAACCCCGGGGTGATCCTTCTCCCGCCTGCCGAGTGCCAAGAGCAAGGCTGAGCCATCTTTCGCGGCACCCGGCGACTCTAGCCTTCTGCAGGCCCTGACTACTTGACATGGGGTGGTTAAATAGTCACCACACCCCGCGTACACCTAACACATTTGGCGGGAAGAGTTGTGTAAAGTGCCACCCTCCCCTCATCTCCTTGATTTGTTATTGGAACGGTGTGCGGGAACACATCGCGCACCGCTCACTTCAGGATCTGAATCGGCGTATGTCCTGTTATGGAGGAAGGCCTCTCGCGAATGGGGGTGGCAATAGCCTCCCGAACCCGCTCCGCCGCCTCTTTCGCCTTCATCGTCTCCTCCATGAAGGAGAGGGCCGCTTGCCATGGCCTGTCACTACGGATCATCGCGCGAGCAAGTGCCGGCAGCAACAGGTCACCACCCACCACCCTGCCAGCGTATTTGCCTGTCTTATTTAGAAAATTACACTATGCTTATTCATTTGTAGAATAACAATTTGATTCATTGTACATCTTGTTTGTCTGTTTCCCTTTATAGATTCTATCACTTTTGACGTAATTTTCAATGTTCTTTCTTAGAATACAAAACGTTTTTGGAATTTGTGGTAAAGGTGTAAGAAAGCAGGACTTATCAAAACTAATATATACTGAAGCCGTTTTAAAAGAGACAATGAGATTGATCCCTATTATTCCATTAGTTGCAAGACAAACTACTGAAAATATCGTTTTAAGTAAATTACATTAATATTTTTTTATACTTTGCGTGCTTATAATTGTTTGATAGTGATAATACCTGGTATTTGGATGTTTGTTTGTGGTATCGGCTTTTAAACAGTTGAACCAATTTTGATTTAGTTTTGTTTGAAAAATGTCCTGATAAAAAGTGTTCTTTGATGTATTTAAAAGAAGTCTCTTCATCGAAGCGGATGCTTACTGACAAATGTTACTATACTGTAGATGAGTATTTAAATGATAGATAAATTATATTGCGTACTGGATTATAAAGAAATATAAATATAAAGGGGTGTGGTGTCTCTACTAATATTATTATTGAAGCCCTCTTGTCTAGATAAATGCCATGCCCAACAGGATCCATGGTTGATCATAATAAATAACAGAAATATATTTCTATAATCTAGAGGGTCAGACATACACAAGCTAGTATCCTCTGA
Organism: Automeris io; assembly: GCA_036320925.1. Lineage (NCBI taxonomy): Eukaryota > Metazoa > Arthropoda > Insecta > Lepidoptera > Saturniidae > Automeris > Automeris io. The sequence goes on from JAUDJH010000005.1 coordinate 10,290,167, forward strand.
TACGCGTGAAGTGAAAATTTCTGATATCTGTTTCTCAGGTTCATTATTTCAAATTTTAAGTGTTAATTAAAGATCTCATACACGTATTGCATTGTATTATTAAGATAAGAGTATGTTTATTGGATTGATTCAGTAAAATATTTTGAGTTTAACACCGTATATTAATATACCATTTTGAAATAACTGAATACAATAGATGACTTATCGGATATCGAATTCCGGAATCACTATAACCCAGTGATCCACATTAACTTAGCTTACACCACAAATAGACAGTTTCAATAAAAGTAGTTACAAAAAGTTTAGCTTCTTTTTTCAATAGTAATATGGTGTCCCAACACTGGTTCTGCAATAATTCCAATGGTCATTTTCATATTTGAGATGTCTGATTTGATTCGATACTCTCGGATTATATGCACCAACATTATCTTCATTGACATCATGGCGTACTGTTTACCTAAAATTTTGTAAACATTTTTATTAATTAAATTCAAATATTCAATACGGTTCAAGCAGTGACGTGCATAGGGTACTTGGACAGGATAGGCAGAACTCGCGTTATTAACCTGAATATTACATTATGATAGTAACTATTATATTGCATTAATAGGAACGATAGATGGCGTGAACATAGAATAGATGTGAATATAAACAGTTCCCTTTTTTGTTTAACTTTATTTATCGTACGGGCATGCAATGTTTTAATACGTTTATGGAATGAACGCTACTGTGTTCAAGTAAGTAATAGCAAGAAGATGATGCAAATTTATTCAAGCAAAGGCCAATCAATTTTGCATTTGATTCGAACCTTGATTTTGCTACAATGAATATTGCCTTTACCACTGACAGGTTAGTTAAGCTACAATATTATAATCATAGCTGAAACTCATATACCAGACAAAGTGTAAAAAATTTATGGAATCATAACAACTTAAACGACTATCTATATTTCTGTTCAGTTACAAGAGAATATTTTTACTCGTTTAGTTATAGACGTCCTATTCTCAAGTCACTCTCTAATTTTTACTTCGGCTAAAATAAAAATCATCTTGTAATATATAACAAGCTTCCTGTAAGTTAAAGACAAAACCTTTTTGCCGTATCTTACCAAACTCTTCACCATTCGTCGCCACTATCACATCAGTTCTGTATATAATTTTTAATTCTATATTTGTACATAATTTTTAATCTGCGTGGCATAAGCTATTTTCTTCTGCTCTTTTTCTGATTCAGTTTTTCTGAGTTCAATCATTTATAACGTATTTCCTCCTATTTGAATGTTTTTGTGTGTAAAATATTTCTAGTTTACGTTAATATTTGATGGCGATAATATTTAACTGTTTAATTATAGTGACTGACAGATAAACGGAAAACTAGAAGATCCTATAAATGCCTATTTTTAATTTCGAGATATGTAAACTAGAAAATATTGTAAAAAGCTGATTGCACAGTGCTTGCAGTTCAATGTTGAACATCATATGAAACCATTAAAATTATTCAGTGCCCGATATATAGAAAATTATAGCAGAAGCACATAATACATATTAATATTATATATAGAAGGGGAACTCTTCGCTTTCTATCAATTTTTCCTTCCTCGCCCTAGTTACACGAGTAAATATCGTAAAGAGTATTCACTTCCCACTAAGTGGCCGATTGATTATTCTACTACAAATTAGCGGGTTTTTTGTGTGTGTCCAATGGCTATAGGTCACGTACGTACACGCCTAATCCGGCTTACTTCAGCACAGTCGATGGACAAACTTAGGGTTGTGCAAAGCATGCGGTAATTATGATAATTCATACCATATCACCATACCATGAGTTCTGTTGGTAAATTCTATTTAAGTTACTATTTTTAATTAAACAGCAAAAAATGTCTGAATAATATTTAAATTAATAAAATGAGCAAAACTTATATGCCAACACTACGAATGGGCGTGAACATAGGAAAAACAGAAAGCAAACGATCTTGCAAGTAGATCATTACGTCATAAGGGTCTTGACCCCCGGTGAGCTCAAGCACCGTGTATCGTTACATTAGTCTTTACACTGATTTTTGTATGAAATCCGAGCATAGATCGCATATTAAATGATTAAATTTGGCATGACACTAACTTTTTAACATTCACGAATCATTTTCTGATTTATTTGGGCAATGTTATAGATTCAACAAAAGCCCTATCGAGCGGACAGGGCTTTCAATACATACTATATATCTGAGTACTGTTTTAACACTAAAAAAAGACTCAATTAAATGCTGACCGTTAAACAATCATAAAAAAAATATTCTCATATACATAGTAAATTGAAAATGGGACAATTACGGGGTCATACCTATACAAGTTCGTCGACCGATATTAAAACCTGCGAAAGCATTCGGATTGTCTGGCAGAGTGTCTGAGCTTAACCATCTTTCTGGTTTGAATGTGTCTGCATCAGCTCCCCAAACTTGATGACGGTGCAGACCATAAATAGACAGAGCACAGCTACTACCAGCTGGTATCGTATAATTTTCTGAAATTTGCAAATAGTATTTATTCAAATTAATTCTATAATAATATTCAAGCCAGGCTGTGTAATCATTACATTTCTTTTAAATTAACGTCACCTGATTTCATGAATATGCTAAGAAATAATGCTAAGAAATACAACTTGTGCGCTTATTAATTTGGAATGGCTGTACACTTTGGTTCCTCTGCTTACCTGTGTATCAATAATAAAAAATATAGACTGTAAAAAAAGATGGCTGACATACTTCAGACATGGCTCCGGACTTTATAACGATGAAAATAACTATTAAGAAGAAAATATTTCAGAAAGGGCTTCGGCCTTTTAAAGATGATAATATGACGAAGAAGAAAATATCTCCAACACGGCCTGTATCGTTGTATCGCGACAGGCCAAAGAGAGTCACTACGACGGTCATTACAATCGTGTACCGTGGTTACAATCGCTCTGTCACCTCATAACCGTAGTTTTTGCGATATCTCCTAAGATATTCATTTAAATTGTATGCTGTAAAATGCTTAAAGGTCTATCTATATACATATATCACCATGCTGAATCCCTATTAGAGTAGGCAGAGAGAGTGGAACACCACTTCTCTGAACTCTTGCAAACCTCTTTCGCTTCCCTAATATTCATTATTACTTTCATGCACTCACGCAGATTCCGCGTGCTTTTGACATTACACGCTATCAGAACTCTTTTTATTTGGCATTCGTAGATGTTTCAGTCGGTCTCACTTCTTACTTCCACTCACACACTCATATTGTATATCTTTTTTTTTCATCCTTTTATCATTCAATCTCTACTCGTGCCTGAACCATCGTAGCATACTTTTAAACATGGTGTCGATGACACTATCTTTCAAATCAAACATTCACCCTATTTCTTTGATCTTAACGCGATCCGCAAGCATTACTCCGCATATGGAACGAGAGACAAAAGAGCTTAAGGTAACTGACGTTGTAACCATAGATGGGCAAAATGTAATCAGACTAATAAAAATAATTACGATTACATTTGACGTTTTTTACCATTAATATGACTGCATTTTGCTCATTTATGTTTTAAACACTACAAAATCCCAGATTGTATACACATTTATCATTTCTTAATGTTTTAAATGGATTTAATCATGATTACAGAGCAAGAAAATTAAAATGATGACTACATTTTGTAATCGTTCATCATTAATCAGATTACATTTTGCCCATCTCTGGTTGTAACTAATACAACTGATACTACTACTGGTACTGTTGTTGATTATACTTAATTTGATACGGATTAATACTATATCTGCCTAAATAGCTTCTCAGTTACCGCATTGTACTTGATCGTTTTTTTAGAAGTTGGAGTGGGTACTATAAGCTGTCTTTCGATGACCAGGGTGGTGAGTGGTGACCTGTCGCTGCTGGCGCTCGTTCGCGCGATGGTCTGCAGCGACAGGGCATGGCAGGCGGTCCTCACGTACTGTGAGGTAGTAATGGTGAGGAAGAAGGCGGCGGAGAGGAACAGGAAGGCAATAGCCGGCCCTGACAATCCTTTCCGCCACCCACGCAGGACAGGACAAAAGAGGAGGGCCTTCAACAGAGGCCTTCTTCCTTAAAACCGCATAAGACGCCTGGGCGGTGGTCTTGAGGGAGCGTGCCACCCAACTTATCTAGGCGAGAGCGGTGTGTGACGTGTTTCCGCACACCGCTCCAAGATATTGAGGTGTGCGAGGGGCGGCTCCTTACACCACTCCTCGCAGTGCAGAGATGCGGCTTTACAGAAGGCCAGACGTTGCCGAGGGTCGGAGAAGAGGATAGCACTGTAACTCCGGCCCCGGTCAGAGGGGAAGAAGGAACATCCCGGGGGCTTTGGTCGGTGCAAATCTGACACACCGAAGGACAGCCCTCACCACCCCCTAAGGTCCGTCAGGGATTTCCCCCGGATTATCAAAAAAAAAGCTGTCTTTAAGTGATAGATACGTCTATACGATGATATAGATCATCCAGGACTTTTCTGTGTACCTATAAAAGAAGAATAATTCCACCATACATTTCTATGTTACATCTCAAATGGGTTAGTAATGTATATGATATGGGGCGCCGGTGTGGATAGCCCCAGGAGCATGCGCGGGACAGCGTAGGCAACTCCGCGCGTGCGTCTGCGATTGAAGTATGTCATTAAAAAACTTACAAATGGAATTAACATATTTTATTTGCATTCACGATAATTAATAGCCAATTACAAGTAATTGGCTATAATTATATCAGTTAGGCAGTGTTTTCAATGAAAGCTTCCAGGTGGCTTTACTTTTTCGACATTGTTAACATCGATCATCATATTTCAACCATTTAGACAAGTCCTTAATAAATTATAGTTCAAAACACTTCATCATGAATCACTCTGTCTATTGGTGAAACCTACATGAGAATCTGTTCTGTAGTTCTTAAGTTTATCGTGAATGGACAGAGAGACAGATGCTGTGAAGAACTTTGTTTTATAGTATGTAGTGATATTGATGTACGTTAATAGTATATAACAAATATCTCTCGACAGTGGAAACTACTCACTTAATTTGATATCTTCTGAAGTAAGTCTAGCGATTAATGGACCAACAGGGTACATCCTTATTATCTCTTTTAAAACAGCTTCGGTGTATTTCAGTTTTGACAAGTCTTCTTTTGTTACGTCTCTGTCACAATGATCAAACACTTTGTGTATTCTGTAAGTAAAAAGAGATTATTATTATTATATTATATTATTATTATACGGATATTGGTTTTTACATTTGCTTAACAATGTGATCATTGCCCAAGTGATAGAAAGTGCAGTCTAGTCCAAGTATGGCGGTGAATATCAATGGACGAGAATCCATTGGCAGTTTATTTTTGTACTGAGCCATCGTGCATCAAGCATTGCATTGTAAAGAGTAGATGTAAAGAGGTATCATACCAATCTTTGATACTGGCTACATTTACCTATTATAAAATAAATGTGGCAGCGTAGTTACTATTGACTATATGATGATGTCACCGGTTAAGAAATTCGAGGTCCAGTTTTCAGAAACAGTCAATTGCGCAGGAGATATTTAAGTGCATAACTGGACGCGCAGCCAGAAAAGCACTCTCTCGTCCGAGCTCCCCCAGGCCCGATGGAAAGGAGAACCAGTACGATCCGGAGGGAGCGGGATGCAGGTTTGGTCGAGTTTTCCCTTCTCTAAACACCTGGTTGAATTGCGGTGTTCAAGGGATACCTTAGTCGCCTTTTACGACACCTCAGCAAGAAGAGGGGGGTGTTATTCCATTCTGCCGGCAGCCACCACGGCTTGACAACATAATATATATATAACATATACAATATTATCTTTAAAACTAGAAATATAAAATATTGTCACTTTCGTAATTTAATTAAACATGTTTATAAACTTTATATTTATTTTGCTTCTGTCTACTATGTACCTTTAAAACTTAATAGCTTACATGTTTCCATCATAGTATTGTTTTAAAGTAACTGGACTATTTATTTATCATCTTATGAAAGGTTTAATTACGTCATTATATTATAAATGTATAAATGAACAAAACCCTCATATAAACATACAAATTTACAACTTAATCACCAAAAGAAGACATACCTATAATTACCAAAAATTGAATTAAAAGGTAACTAACGATACGTCGCTTCGACGTACGGGGGGCTGTATTTAAGAAAACAGTAACTTATTAAAGGGATATTGGTGTCTTCTGGAAATTTTGAAGAGGCCAACTTGTTATTGCCTACTATGTGCGAATCAATGTAATTTTTCTGTAGTAGACGCGTCGATTCGACGTAGGTTATACATCTAGGATTAAGTATAAAAATATTAAATAATGCTTTGCGGGTAGTTTAAACGTCGAAATCTCCTGATTTAAATTATATTATGCCGTTTCTCTGTTGTACTTGTATCAAGAAATGTTACACACGAAGTAAAAAATAAACAAACCAGTTTCAATAATTACTTACTCTTCCAATACCTTTTCCTGGACATTTTGATGTGATCCTAAGACCGATAGAACCAATGTCATTTGTTTGGAAATAGTATCATAGCCTGTTATTATTATCGTAACCGCTTCATCTCTAATGTCATTTTCAGTGTAAACACCTTTTTTTGCGCTAGGGTCAATAGCCCGATCCATAATTGGGTTGAATTCATCTGTAGGTGAAAACTACGGTGGTGAATATTTGCTGATGGCAATAGTGAGAAAAAAATCATTCTGAGAAAATCGATAAACGAATTGGACATTTTTTCGAATATGTAAAATAACTGAAGAATACTTTAACTTACCTATGGATTCACGGTCGGCTTTGTTCTTACTTTCCAAAAAGGCTTTTCTATTACGTAAAACCTGAAACCATTTTATATAAAATAAAAGATTTTAATCATCTCTTTAGTTTTTTAAAATAAAATATTAGTGCTTATAGTCTGGTGTATTTTTCTCTTCATGATTTATTCTCAGTAGTATACATTCAGTACCCTAGCTAATCACTATTTGTAGATATTTCTACACGAGTGTTTTGCTTTCATGTTTATCTGGAAGTTTCTACTGCGGCTCTTGGATAAGCTAGACATTTTGATTAAACTGTGACTTTGACATTGAGATTAAGGTATCGGTCACATTGTTACTTGCCTTTTTGATTACATTTAATTTTATTTAAGCGCAGTCATTTCCTTACATTTGCTAGAGGAATGACTTTGTGTGCAATGAACGATACATCTCGCCCTGACACTGCCCGAGCAGTAGACTTGCTGGAGTCTGCTGCCCGGATGAGGAGGGGCGGTGCGTATGTGTGCTACTACGTTAAATGGAAATGAAACCATGTTCGATTGATGGCAAATTAATTATTTTGTAGTTATTGTTCGAAGAAGTTGTGGTTGGTTTTGTGTTAAAGAATGCACTTCAATTTCGCGCACGTTAAAGCACGCGTAAATATTCTCAAAATTGACAACTGCGCTCAATTTATATCTTTGTGCTGCTATAGCAGATTATATTTCTAATAGAGCCTACCTCACTTGCGGCTTACTGTAATTATAACATGAAATTCAAAATTAAAAAAAACCAACTCATGGTTTTTTTAACATTACAGTGAAGTCACCGGTGGTGTAAATATTTTTTGTCATAATTTTCGTACACTTACAAAATCAGACAACTTTCGGATAGCAGTTACTGCTCTGTCATTATTCCTCTTTAAATCACTAAAATAGTAGATGAGAGAACTATATAACCAAACTTTTGTAAATCGTTCTGTTATAAATCTCGCGGCATCATTACATCCTCTTATGCATTCATCCCTTAGTATTGGCTGTTCTTCTATGTCAGCATCAAAAGCTGTTTCTGTAGAAAAAACAAACAACTATACCGAATGTTACGGAATTACACACTATGTTCCGTATTCGAATAAGTGTGCGGACAACTTCGATTATGCTCTGGCAACACCGTACGGGTTGTCAATGGAGTTTTGCTCTCGCTCGAACCGATCCGCCGAGTAACGACATAAAACATACAAATATCCCAAAATACAACGAAATAATCCGATTCCAAAGTGTATAAGTGTGCTTGGAAGATCCTCAAAGACACCAGTATCCTGGAGGAGAAGCAGGGGCCCCTGAGGAGTTGGCGAACTGATGATCGCGGTAAGTGAGACTCTTTAGGCAGCCCGTGCCACTTGCGGAGCTATCGAAGTACCGTACACACTAATACTTAACGATTTGTAAATACATTTATGTTACTTGGGAAAAATCCATACAGACCGTCTGGCGCCCTCGAGCTGGATGTCGGCGGGGAGCTTTTGCAAGCTACCACCTGCGTGACCTTCGTGATTAATACGGACAGTGTTACTTAAGGGATTCCAATGGCCGTACACGAGAGTGGCGGTGTACGCGTACTCCCGCACACCGCTCAAATAGTTAATCAAGAAGTGAGATATCTTTCTCCCACACTCGTTGTTTGGGGTGGCCCAAACAGACCCCCCGCGCGCTGTTTCCGTGGCAGAGTGCGAATCCACCACCAAAGACCGGCGAATACGCAGCAAAAAAAGTGTCCAGGAGTTTTTAGTGGGTAAGAATTTGACACACCGGGACTGCCGCCCTCACGGCCGCTTGCAAATATAGCGTGATTTTATTATATTATTTTTAATTTATAACATCAAAATATAAAAAAGGAGCTTAAAATTCTCGGAAGGTCTATTAATGTTAAGACGAGTAACAGTCTATATTAATGTCTAATAATATATACTAGATTTCCAGTAAGCCGTGGTTCAAAACTAAAGGGTGGAATAGAAATAAAGTACCTTTATTAGAAAGAAGGTTTGCATTGTCACAACTAAATATCTTTAGATATGAATTTAGACAAAGTGTACTTCAATAAGAAAAATATTTATTGCTCACAACACAAAAAAATATTTGATATTTACTGCTGTTAATTTTTATTATTAAGGGAATGTTTTATATAGGTGAATTTGTAATAAAATTAGTCACTGTAACATGTACATTTGAATATCATCAGAAAGTGAATCGACTATTAATGTGTGCTGTGAATGGTTCACATTACAATAATGAAGGTTTTATGTTTTACCAAAAAGGTTTTATATTACATACACTTATTAGTAATAATTTTATAAGTTAATAGTATAAGTTAATAGTTAATAGTATATAATAAGTAATAATAGTAATAAGTTAATAGTAAAGTAAATAGTAATAAGTTAATAGTAATTTTATAAGTATAAAAGTATCACTTATTATTACACTTACTGCAAATGACCTCCATACTGCTTAAATCAATATAATAAGAATGATTAAATGGTGCCTTTCCTTCTTCAACGCCCATCCTTTTAACCAATGATCTAGATTTTTCGTTAAAAACATTAATAAACTTATTTAAATTTTGCTGTGCGAATGATGGAGCAAGCGCTTTATAATGACTTTTCCACGTAGTTACTGAAACATTACAACATCTGTATTTCAATACTATGTGTATTTTAAAGAGGTAAAGTTTATTTGTTTGTCTGTAAGAAATAATCTTGGAAAGTATCCATCAGACTTAAAAAAAAAATATCACCAATATTCCGGAGAAATATTCAGGGTAGACACAGGCTATAGACAAGTTTATTTCAAACTGGTTCTATTTTTAGAAGCATGTGAGAAAGAACCTAAAATGGATTCATTTTAGCAAACCATTTATGCACATGTAGCAATTATTTTAACAGAATTTAAGCAATTTCGAGGCAAGGTTTTCGTAATATTTTAATTTTTAGGATGTTTGCTTAGTATTTCAGTTTTCGACACATAAATCTAAATTGTAAAAAAAAATTAAATGAAGTGGACTACAAAGTTATCCAAAGCAGTCTTGCGTCTCAGTACATATAGGTGGCACCACCGGAACCGTAACAAGGCACGATTATTTTAACAGGCATCATTTTTATTTAGGTGTCACGGAAACTACTCAGTGATAAACATGCTTGGGAGAAAAGGAGAATGTTTTGCTGTAGATCTTTTGCTTTCTCTTGTATTTGTGATTATTTTTCTCTTTCTCGCAATGTTTTGCAAGCAAAACAGTTGTCTATGACGTACGAGAAAATACAATATTAGAGACAATTTTGGCACGATGTCGTTTTTACTAGGGGATATTTAGTTTGTTTTTGTTTGATATACGAATTTTTACAAAAAAAAAAATACGTTTGGCAACTCCAACAGTCCGCAAATATTTAGATGTAATTATACAAGAAAACCCCACAAAATACAAAGCTCATTTTGATTTTTTATTAATTTATATTAGTATTTTTCGTGTCTGTTGTAATTTAGTTTGTATACAAGTAATTTTTTTAGTGAGACTGTGTTCTACAAAAGAATAATCTTTTTTTAAAACAAAAAGTTACGTATAACATATCGGAAATCTACATTCGCCAAATAAAATGCGTATGTATTTATTAACTTACCATCTGCCGTTACTAATCCATTTCCAGTCAAGGTCGAGGCAAACTTATAAACAGTATCTTTTTCTAAACATTGATTATTTACTGTCAGAAAATCTTCTGGGTCCACAATAACTGTAAGCACAGAAATAGATAAGAAGATGGAGAATATTAGTATAGAACCTACAGAGATCCTCATCCCATTAAATTGCCAAATGATTTTAAAACTAATTAATATTTGACTAAAAAAATAAATTTGTACTTAAGTATAGCCTAAGTCTTTGCAGAGCCAAATCCAAGTTGACGAGATCGGTGACTTAACGTATAATTTAACATTAATTAAAACATATAATTTTAAGTGTTTGAGTAAAGTATAAGCAAATACTAGTATAAGCATCTATAAATCTAAGCATGCCTGTCTCACTCGGAGAAGCTACAAAAGTCACTCAATTCAAATAAAGTAAAAATATTATAATACGGTAAGTGACGAAATGGTTATTGTTATGAATTACACTAATATAACAACTCAACAGGAGAGTACAGACGCTATACTGCACTAATTTAACCTAGCTGACAACATATAAATTTACAAACGCATGCACCCACATTGTCATACACACACACACACACACGCACACACACGCTAGCGCGCGCGCGCACATTACACTAATTTCCAAAATGACAAATTCTGTTTGGTCCATTTACGATTATTAGCCTTTTGTCCGTGGAATTCCATAACTGGACCCTGAACTTGAGCCTGATTTTCTGTAAATCTAATCGGGATTTTGTATAATACCAATTAGTTTTATCAATAAAAATATATATTTTTTATGAAATTTCTTACACTGCACTTGACTTTGCATTAAAATGTAACTGTTCTAGGAGAAATAATATGAGTTACCTAATAATGACTTTCCACCGTAGCCCGTAATGGGACGTGTCACTGACGAAAGGTTATTTACTTTTCCAAGCGGTTGAAATTTTTTAGAAACATATTTTATTAGAGTTATTGTAGAACATAATTGACAATGTTAGCTATAATTATTATTAAATTTTGTAATTGATATATTATGTAGTATTAAACTCATGGTAAATGTACTAACCATAAAACGTTCGGGGTCCCATATTAAATTTCATAACGCCCCCTTTTTCCAAAGCTTCTATGCTTATCCTTTTAACAACTTCCCACAATCCTGAAAACATTAATTATACTCAATAAAGTAAATTGAGGAGTCTAGTTTCAAAACCCACCATAACATATTTTGTTCATATCCCATAAATTTATAAAAACTTATAATTAATATTTGACTTAACAATCACATTCTTATAAGAAGATATTTAAATTATTATTCTAGAGTGAAAAAGCAAAAAAGAAAAAAATAATATATAATATTTGCTTTGATAAAAACATTTCAAATTACTATTAGAACTATGAAGCAATTTTATACGAAAAATCGTTTTAGCGTGTTTTGAAATGAGACGCCTCAATTATTCAAGATATATAATAAATATTGGAACTATTGGAATGACAACCGCACGGGAGTAACGTCATCGCGGTTTTCTTGGCATGCTTCGGATTAATTCTTATTGGAGTTTTAGTTAATTTTACTTTAAAATTTAAAATAAAGACGATCACTATCAACCCAATTGTCCAATAAATTATAATACAGTTCACAAAAGTTCTCACTCTCATCAGGAAGTCGCAGAGAAGTATAAGAGTTTTAATGCTAGTCCTCGGTTTAATTAAAATTTGCTAGGAATAATGATTCCTGTTATACAATAGTTCTGTCCAAGTAATCATGAACAAATATAATCCCATGTTTTATGTTAGAAAATAGATACACAAAGGTTTTTTAACAGTTTTAACACTTAGATTTACCGAAACGGTTAAAATGACCGGTGTTTATATTTGTCTTAGAATTCTTTTCTTTTCTAATATTTCTTTATTCTTAAAAACAACATGCTCTTTACTAATACAAGATTGTGATAATTATTATAGATTTAATTTTATTTATAACAAACTAAAATATACCATGTTATACCTATTCCTAAATTACATATAAATTGGTCGCCGCCAGATCAAGTGTTAAGAAAGCTATTGAACTCCTTGACTTACTTGACCTCCTTCATAAAGAATGATACCTTTTAGGTAGATATCTTATTTTTTTAATTATTTAGGAATAATAATAACGTTTTCATTTGTAACATCCGTAACATTAATAATGGTTGGCTATTATACACTTCCTTGCATAAAAACAGGCGGCTTTTGTTATTCTGCACTATTGGTAATAAATTAGTTATAAAGTTATAAAGTTTTAATAGCCATACTTTTTATTTTTGTATCCCGGGGGAAAATCCTGCATAGGACCATCAGGGACGCTGTGAGGGCAGTGACCCTGGTGTGTCAGACTCCTAATGACTAAAAACCCCCGGGGTGTCCCTCTGATTGCTGCACCTTGTCCTGGGAAGCCAAATTCATCCAGACGCCCAGGGAACAAGAAGCCGTGTTGAGACTACCTCTCTGGGAGGGGAGGGAGTAAAGCCCACCCCTCCAAAACGTCTCTCCCAGGCGATGTGCCGGACACCGTGCAACTACGTCTGGCCGTCTACGTAGTGTTCGTACAAAAAAAGGCTATCAAAGCGGTAAGGGAAAGAATTCGAACAAAACCTGTCCGAAAGCAAAAGTTTTTATCTTGGTAGATGAAGATAGCACCTAGAACCATGTCGCGTATTTTAAAAGATGAATTCGGACTTGCAGCCTATAAGAGATCTACTGGTCGTTTCTTAACTGATAAGTAGAAAAAAGTATACGGTGGTAAAATCAAAACAAATACTTAAGCGGTATGCAAGGGGTGGTCACAGAAAATGTTTGTTTACGGATGAGAAAATTTTTGTAATTGAGCAATATTTTAACAAACAAAATGACCGTATTTATTATGAACGCTCTACAGAAGCTTCTCAAGTAGTTAACAGAGTACAACGTCGGCATTATCCGACTTCAGTGATGGTTTGCTGGGATGTTAGCAATGAAGGAATGTCTGAGCCATATTTTTGTAAAAAAAGGTATCAAAATATCGGCACAAGTGTATCAAGATACCATACTTGAGAAGGTAGTTAAGCCCCTTGATAACACCATGTTCAATAACCAAGAATGGTCCTTTCAGCAAAACTCGCTGCCGGTTAATAAAGTTCGATCCACCCAAGCTTGATTAGAAACAAACGTTCTGGACTTCATCAGAGCTGAAGACAGTCATCTAGTCCTGATCTTAATCCTCTGGATTATGATTTATGGTCAGTTTTAGGGAGTAAGGCTTGCTCTAAACGCCATGATAATTTGGGGTCCCTAAAACTATCCATACGATTGACAGTGAAGGATTTTGCCATAAAAAGAGTGCACACGCAATTAATAACTGGCCTCAACGTTTAACGGACTGTATTGCAGCCAGTGGAGACAACTTCAAATAAGCTTTATATATTTTTAATGGTTTTTATATTAATGTATTCAATTAACATACTCTAATAGTAATAAATGGTACGTGCAGTAAAAGAAATGTTTTTCGTTCGTAAGAAGAAGAGTTCGTTGTTTTATGGCTAGATTAAGTACCTATAGTTGTTACGAGCAATTGTGGCAAAAAAAATTATTATTCTTATGTATTAAAACTTACTGTCTGTTGCGGTTAAAAATTGAAGAGCGTGACCAATAATGGGCAACTTTCCCGACAATTCCGGAGGCGAAGGATATCGCCCGCTGCGTTGTCTCAGCAATACATACCCCATCACAAAGCAGAGCATACAGAGTAACAAAAAGATTATCATTATGCAAAATATCTTGGCACTTTGCACTTACAAATATCTGAAACTATAATAAAGTTAAAAATAACTACATTGTTTTTCATATATTTGCTCGTCAGAATGATACCACTACATCTGAAGGATAACATAATATAGATAAAGAACGGCAGTGACCGTCAATAAACTAGAGCTACTAATAATAAAGAACTAAATAATAATCACAGGAATTTGGATAAAGAGATAAAACTACACATAACTATCAATAGTGACGCTAAAATTTTGTACAGGCGTTATGATCAAACGACGTTGCATCATAAGAGAGATTTTACACCAAGAAAAGAAAAACCTAAGAAAAAAAATATGCAGAATAGTTTGCGAAAAAACAATTGTTGTGTGATCTTTTACAAAATTGCTCCTTTTATTAAATAAATATAAATAATTTGTTTTCATGTTACTATGTTATGTAATATATAATATTAATTAAGACCATATTGAATAAACCAATAACAGTTTTAAACGCACTTTTTATTGACAGTCATTAAATGTCTTAAATCAAACACTGATTTCATTAGGACTTGGTGTGAAATAATTACACTACAAGTCCTTTGCCCATAATTAAAAAAAAAACTATAATTCTAGATGATTCTAAAATGGTGTAAAACACCATCACTTCCATTACCATGTATTTGTTAAAAACTATTACGTAACAAGCGCCATACACAAATCTCGGAAGCAGCTGTTAAAACAAAGTATCCGAGTGAGATTTTTTTTACAAGTTGTTGTGCTGTACTCTCGTTGTTTACTTCTTCAGTCTTAGCATCCCCTATGATTTCAGGCTGTTTAATCTATAGCTTACGAAACAGATTGTATATTCTTAATTATTGTAAGTAGGGATAATGTATCTTAATTCTTAAAATAAATATTTAGTTTAAAATACATTAATTAATATTTAAAATACATATTTAACGACTACTGGTATACTGGTTACTACGACTGTGGTGTAGACACACATATTGAAAACATTATTTCCTCATCACTTTAATGGAAAAGTTTTGTTAATGAATAGTGGAAGTATTGATACGTTTCATTAAGAAATTTTTGTGAATATGTTTGTGTAAACTGACCATTTACCTTCGGACATATCGCGCTAATACAAAGCAGTGATTATTATAGTTTATATTACTAATACAACAAAAAACCGATAAATATATAATATATATCCTTCATTTCTGGTCGTAGTGTACAAGAAAGTAAAATAAGTCAAAATATTTACGCCTTTTCTTTTTGAATACATATCTCAGTTATTACGTGTATTTCGTTATTTCGTTTTTTTTTCTGAACGGCCATAAGTTCTATTATAAGATATTTCAAGGTCATCCATTAATCACTGGACACCCTTGCTAGTTTGAAGCTCAAAGCTCAAAGCTTGCTAATACGGAGAGCTATGTCGAATACTTTGGTTCTCTGTCGGATAATCTCATTTCGGATTTTATCCAATTCATGATTAGTCCACTTTTTAAAAGCAGTAGCTAAACATTTTAAGATTCAAAAATATCTTACCAGCTCGGTTGAAACGTAACTTCACAATTATATTTTATACTATTTTATAATACAAACTCTTCAGGTATAAATTGTTTAAAAAAGCTGTGAGCAAATTGCAGATATTAGACAAAATGTACTTTCTGTGTACATGGTCTAGATCAAACTGATCGCGTTACAAAAAATAAATCGTATTTACTAATATTTCTAACTAGCTATGCCCGCGAATTCGTTCGCGTGGATGAAGTACTTTTGCTATGACGATAATTATTTCAAGTTACATTTTTTGTATATGTAAACGATATAAATAAATACCGTCAATTATATCTTTTTTTTATTACAGGTAGGTTTATTACTAATACAACAAAAAACCGATAAATATATATATATATATATATCCTTCATTTCTGGTCGTAGTGTACAAGAAAGTAAAATAAGTCAAAATATTTACGCCGTTTCTTTTTGAATACATATCTCAGTTATTACGTGTATTTCGTTATTTCGTTTTTTTTTCTGAACGGCCATAAGTTCTATTATAAGATATTTCAAGGTTATCCATTAATCACTGGACACCCTTGCTAGTTTGAAGCTCAAAGCTCAAAGCTTGCTAATACGGAGAGCTATGTCGAATACTTTGGTTCTCTGTCGGATAATCTCATTTCGGATTTTATCCAATTCATGATTAGTCCACTTTTTAAAAGCAGTAGCTAAACATTTTAAGATTCAAAAATATCTTACCAGCTCGGTTGAAACGTAACTTCACAATTATATTTTATACTATTTTATAATACAAACTCTTCAGGTATAAATTGTTTAAAAAAGCTGTGAGCAAATTGCAGATATAAGACAAAATGTACTATCTGTGTACATGGTCAAGATCAAACTGATCGCGTTACAAAAAATAAATCGTATTTACTAATATTTCTAACTAGCTATGCCCGCGAATTCGTTCGCGTGGATGAAGTACTTTTGCTATGACGATAATTATTTCAAGTTACATTTTTTGTATAAACGATATAAATAAATACCGTCAATTATATCTTTTTTTTATTACAGGTAGGTTTGCGCTTGACAACAATCTCACCCAATGAAAAGTGATCATGAGTCCGATAATGGAGCGCGCTCACCCAACAAATACCGATTCACTCGTCGTTCGAGAATTCCCATGTCTAACGGAGATTAATTGAAACGGCGTTCTTCTGTTTTCGATTGTTTATTTGCAAACAAAGTCCGAGCGAACGCGTTAAAAAATCAATATAAGACAAACAAAGAAAAGGACGCGCAACACGAACGGCGGACGGGCTACGATGCTTGCGCGGCGACCTGTGGCGCGGGCCACCGAGAGGTGAGGGGAAAGAGGTATATACCGTAATGCGCGAACGATCTAAGTATACCCCCCCGCGTTACACATGTAATTAGATGTTGAAATTAAAGACACAGCAAGCGAATTCCATTCTAGTTTATAAATTATAGCCAACCCGTCGAACTTCGTACCGCCTAACAGTCGTGTTACAGATTAAATGAACTTAATTTATGATTTTATGAAAGTAATACAAAATAAATATTTTGATATATTTTTCTTAGTTTACACAAAATAAATTTCTGACCGCACACGTATGCGTCAAATATGACAACCAATATATAAGTAAATTCTTTTTCATTCCTAACATTATTCGACATTTTTTTTTTATCTATAATATGCTATTATCCGAATGTTGTAGATATATCTTGTCGATTCGAAATCTTTATTTAAATACGTCCTTTAATTTAAGGGGAGAGTTTACTATATCGACGAGTGAGATTTCAATGTTTGACAGTTACAAAGTCATGAACATTTTGTATGGGAAAATATTTTTTCTTTTATATGTTTTTTTTTCTCGAATTTGCCAATGTTTTTATTAATTACTCTTATGACCGGTGGTCGTGGGTGAGTTGATAAAAAGGCACGGATTTTGGCGTTTTACTGTTTATTTACACTTTAAGGCACACCGAACTGCGACGCACACGCACGTACTCTCTCTACGCCTTGGGTCCCGATAGTCGACTGACTTTAGCAAGCATCCCTTGCGCGCGCGCACCCCTTACCCCGTGCGCCCCGTAACACTCTAGCGACCCTTAGGGCGTTTAACACAAGCACGTATCTACATGCTATACTCTGCTAATCGAACCTATACAACAAATCAAACACCATGACAATCGGTTTAGCCGTTTTAGATTTACAATTGTTCGAACAAATCCGACTTTGTTTTATATATCTATATAAATAATTATATGTACCTATATGCACAAATCAGCCAGACTAACAAAAACGTAATATTGGTAAGAAATAAAATGTCAAGGTGAACATTATAAAGTAATGAAAATGTCGAGACTGTCCATGAATCATAAAAAGAACAAAAATTAAAAACAGAATAGTCAGTAAAAGATAAAATTATAGCTGAAAAAATTAAATTTGTGCATAGTCTCAAATTTGTACATTAAGGCTTGTCTTTTGTGTGCCTTAAAGTGCAAATAAACTGTAAAACGCCAAATTCGTATCTTACTATAACCACACCCACGACCACCGGTCATATCTGGCGCCCATACGTGGTTAAATATGTGTTTGGTGGTTTTTAAGTGAATTTTGTGTTTTTAAGTGAACTTTGTATTGCACGTGTTCGCCACGTGGCACGAACTGTGTTGACGTTTTTTCCGTATGTTACTTTGTGTTAAGTTTAAATTACGTGTAGTCGATTCGTTTTGCGTATATATATAGTTTTGTTCGCGTCTTCATTGCCTCAAGATGCCTAAGAAACGACAAAGTTTGGAAGATGGAGACAGCTCGGAAAGTGTTTCTTTGTCTGCTTTGACTGGCATATTGACTACCTTGCAGCAGTCGCAAGCCGAGTTTTGCCAGCAGCTATTAAGAGAGTTCCGAGATGCCACGTCGGTTCAGCCAACCTTCGCCGCGGCAAGGAATGCCGCCAGCTTAGTTTCTGTTGCCACGCCCATCCCTTCCGTCACGTTTGCCGGTTGTTCTGCGAGGTATAGCGGCCAGGATGAGGAATCATTGGAAGGATTTTTGGATGCCATCGAATCCTTTAAGGAGTGTGTTAATATGAGGGATGAAACAGCACTTCGAGGGTTCTCCATGCTCCTTACCGGTCCTGCAGCTGTTTGGTGGCAAGGCGTTAAGAATAATACGCACTCATGGTCAGAAGCTCTACTAAGGCTACGCTCAGCTTTTGGAGACATCCGCCCACCACATCGGATATATCGTGATCTGTTCGCTATGGTTCAAGGTCAGGAGCACACAGATCGATTCATTGCGAAGGTGAGGGCATTACTTGCAAAGTTGCCTAGAGGGGATCTCTGCGAGCGTGTAGAGTTAGACATGACCGTTGGCCTTCTTGACCGTCGCATAAGGAAGCGACTTGTTCGAGAGTCAGTGTCCACTTTTGATGAGTTACTTCTGAAGGTTCGAAGTATTGAGGACTCACTGAAAGAGGGAAAGGACACGTCAAATGTCGACACGTTCTACCACAAAAAGTCGATGTCGACGTTAACTACTTCTCCGTCGTCTACAGAGCGCTCGTCACGCTTTGGTGCTCAACAGGGAAACAAGCAGCTGCTGTCATCGGGTTCCAGCGAGGCTGCCGTTCGTCCTAAACGGGAGTATTGCGTGTATTGTAGACGAGCCGGCCATCTACGAGAATCGTGCGAGAAGTTACGGTTAAAAAGTGTTAGTGAAAGAGATAACGTCAGTTCTAATAAACTGATAAAATGTTATGACTGCGGAACATTAGGTGTCATTCGTTCTAAGTGTGAAAAGTGCAACCCGTGGGAACTAAAAACATCTGCGTTCCATATGTTTGAATCAGGTGTTCAACACGTTTCTACGAATGCCAGCAAGACTGCCACATCTGGTTCTCGAACGTTTCCCGTCCTAGCGTCCGCAGTTTGTCAAACAAAAGACACAGGTAGATTTGCAAACAATGCGGGGGACTTTATTGCTATTGATCCTGTGTTACATAAAAAAAAGTGTTTATTAGCAGTAGATAATTTTAAACATTGTAATAATTCTGTTTTTAATCATTGTTGTTGTGTATACCAAAATAGTGTTAAGAATAATTTCACATGTCAATGTAAAGGGGAGTTTCCATCACAAAACGATAGTAATTCTACACCTTCACTTAAAGGGGAGCTTACACCCGAAGTTGTTCTTTCTTGTGACCTTTTTTCGTCTCAGTCTGTAAATGGTGTACCATGGCGTCGTCCTATACTTGATATTACCGTTTTAGGCAAGCGAGGTATTGCCTTAATTGATTCGGGTTCTAGGAATTGTATTGCGGGACATGCTTTGTACACTATTTTCAAACAGAAGGGTCAGCGCTTTAATTCTTCAAATAAAATTGTTAAGTTAGCTGACGGGGTCACTAGAGAAATGAATATACTTACCACTGAGGTCGAGGTGTCGCTCAGGGATAAAACTATGTTAATAACTTTCTTTGTATTTCCGGAATCCGTGAACAATGATTCGTTACTAGGTATAGACTTTTTAACAAAATTTGATTTAACTGTAAATTTTGGAAAAGCTACTTGGTATTTTAATGGTGATACAAAAAATGTGTTTAAACTTAAATTTGAGGATTCTGTACGCTCTTTATCATGTATCTCGTCACTTAATGTATTACGGGATGATGAGGCGACTTCCTTAGATAGTAATCAAAAAGAAATTCTTGCTCGGCTTATTCAGGAGAATTCAGACATATTCGGTCCTGTTGGTGAAGCTACTCCTTTTGCAGAACATTGTATCGACACAGGTGATCATCCTCCAATTGCAGTACTACCTTATAGGTTGCCTCCAGCCAAGAAGGAGCTTATGCGTGCTGAACTGCAGAAGATGTTAGAGGAGGGGATCATCGAAGAGTGT
Source organism: Automeris io (assembly GCA_036320925.1). Taxonomy (NCBI): domain Eukaryota; kingdom Metazoa; phylum Arthropoda; class Insecta; order Lepidoptera; family Saturniidae; genus Automeris; species Automeris io. The sequence goes on from JAUDJH010000005.1 coordinate 10,310,853, forward strand.
GAGTCTGCGTGGGCTTCTCCAGCTGTTCTAGTTCCGAAAGCCAACGGCAAGGTACGTTTTTGTGTTGACTATAGGAAGCTCAACGCTGCAACAAAGACAGATGTCTATCCAATGCCATTGATAGACGAGCTTGTTCAGTCAACCAAACGTAATTGTTACATGAGTACGTTAGACATGCGGAGTGGGTTTTGGCAGGTTGCTGTCCGTGAGAGTGATCGTGACAAGACTGCTGTTGTTACTCTGTTTGGCACCTACCGTTTCGTACGCATGCCGTTTGGATTAAAGAATGCACCCTCGACATTTCAAAGACTCATTGACCGTTTGCGTTCTGGTTCGTCTTTGCAGAATGTGACATTGTTAGCTTATCAGGATGATTTGCTTGTAATTTTGGAAAGTTTTGAAAAGGACATTGCAGACCTGAAAGCTGTTTTTGAAAGGCTTCGTTTGTTCAAGTTAAGGGCTAACAGAGATAAGTGTGTTATGGTCAGGAAAGAAGTTAAGTATTTAGGCCATGTAATTACGCAGGAGGGTATTTCTGCCGATGCAGACAAGGTCCGTGCCGTTTCAGAAATGAAACCTCCTACATCTGTGCGTCACTTGAAAACTTTCTTGCAAACTTGCTCCTGGTTTAGGAAGTTCATTCCAAATTTTTCTTCGGTAGCTCAACCTTTGACTAGGCTGCTTAAGAAAAACCAGGTTTGGTCATGGAATGTTGAGCAGGTTGCTGCGTTCGAAGAGTTGAAAAGACTTTTAACTTCTGCGCCCATTCTGATACAGCCTGATTATAGCAAGCCTTTTGTTCTTAGAACGGATGCTAGTTGCTATGCTGTGGGGGCAGTTTTGCTGCAAGGGGAGCATAATGATGAAAGGCCTATCGAATACGCCAGTCGTCTCCTCACGCCAGCTGAAAGGAATTACAGTACCACTGAACGAGGGGCTCTCGCCGTTGTGTGGGCTATGGAGCGGTTCAGGGGCTACGTGGAAGGACACCATCTCATTATTGGTAGTGACCACCAGCCTCTTAAGTGGTTACTCACTATTAAGTCTACTGGGGTCACGCCCGTATATTTGATGTTTGCTCGTGAATTAAGATCACCGCTGGAGATTGCTACTGATCCTCGTGCAGTCCTGAAGAAGGAAAACTTTGTTCCGCAAATTACTCCTTATCTTCGTCGGTTCTTAAGCTCTCTGGCTACGGTTCGCGAGAGAGTGGAGCACCAGCAGGATCAGAGAAAGGAATACGCAGACCGTTCCCGCTGTATTGGTGATTCTCTAGAGGTTGGGGATCAAGTGCTTCTCAAGTCGCATGTAGTAAGTAAGGCGACTAAAGCACTCACTTCGAAGCTCGTACCAAAACGCGATGGCCCATACCGCATTCTTAAAAAGTTAAGTCCCACCACATTCTTAGTCGCTGGTTTGGACTCTCCTGATAAGGTTCTGGGTAAGTTTCATAGGTCTGAGCTTAGGCGCTTTTTCAATAGAAATGATTCGCCTCCTGATCCCGTAGTACCGCGACGTCCAAGAGGACGTCCTCGTAAATTGATTAATGTTGTAAATGCTATACCAGATAATGTTGTTAACGCTGTAACAGATAATGTAGTAAATGCTGTACCAGACAATGTTGTTAACGTTTGTAACCCTTTGGAAATGCGAGGTCAGGCACGTAACCTTTGCCGTAACCTCGAAGGGGAGGGTATAGCATGTAGGCGTAACCCGATACGCTCTTATCGCCCTAAGGGTCGTTAGGGTGTTACGAGACGTGCGGGGTAAGAGGATGCGCGCGCGCACGGCTCTAGAAGTTAGTCGACTACCGAGACCCATGGCGGGAGTACGTGCGTGTACGTCGCAGTTCGGTGTGCCTTAAAGTGCAAATAAACTGTAAAACGCCAAATTCGTATCTTACTATAACCACACCCACGACCACCGGTCATAATACAAAATTCTCAGGCGTGACATATATAACTGCGGGCGTTCCACGCGCAACTACACGCGTTCCTGAAATAAATCGAATTTATTAATGTTTCTAACTAGACGAACCCGCGAGTTCGTTCGCGTGGAAGAAGTACTTTTGCTAGGACAATAATTATTTCAAGCTGAAATTTTTGTATAAACGATATAAATGCCCTCTATTATCTTTTTTTTTATTGCAAGTAGGCTTGCGCTTGACCTCAATCTCACCCGATGGAAAGAAATCATGAAACCAACGATGGAGCGTGTTTCATGGTACCTAAACTATCAATAAAACTTGCTACACTAGCTAAAAAATTATTCTGAAAACCTTCATTCTGAATCTGATTCAGATAATGAAAAAAAATCTTGTATTCAGATCATTCTTTGAAAGTATAACAACTTCTGCATACAACCAAGTTCTCAATAAATACTATTCGGAAGATCAGAAAAAGTTAGAACCGGATCAAATTTATGAGTGGGTAGACGGCGAGAAAATTTACAATGAAGAGTTAGAAAACAAATTTTTGCTTTTAGAATCTCTCAATTCTTTCTTTCGTTCCAGCTTCCATTGTGCTGAGTTAAAATTTTTTTAGCTAGTGTAGCAATTTTTATTCATAGTTTAGGTACCATGGAAAACTTCTAAACTAGTTTTAGAAGTGTAAAAAAATGTATCGAGAACGAATCATGATGAACAAAATATTGTTTTTTTAAAAAATGACGTTTTTTTCTTCTTTTTTTCAAATTTTTCCATAGTTTTACACTTTTAAGCGACTTTTAACTGTGATCATTCGAAAGAGCACCCTCGAAAATATAGGAGACAATGGTTCTCATATTTTTCACCTTCCAATTCACGGCATGATATCAGCTCAAACTCGAAGCTTGAAAATCCGTCCCATGGACGTTAAAGGGTTAAAGAACAATAGTTAGATTTTCTTTTTAATTTATTAATTTTTTAATATTATATTAAAAATGAATAGCAAAATGTGTTGCTAAGCGTGTAGCCTATTCACTATCTATTTATTTATTTCTGTCCTTGACATTATCTATTTTCTAATTCTTTATACTATACTAACATTAATTAACAACTATTTTAAATAATAATATTATATCTTCACTTATTTATCTAAGTAATTTTATCAACATATTTCATACTAACACGCTTGATATTTATTTCTAATATCGTGTTGTGCGATGGAAACGGCTCTAAGCTAAAGAGCCGCAGGATACCGGCGCGCGCGGGGAGATTGCACATGTGCACGTGACGCAAGCGATTTGTATTATTGTGTCGTGAACTTTATCTTTACTTGGACTATCATACTTGTGCTGTATTATTTCTTTTGGACTTTGTACTGTGCTTCATTAAACGTCTATCTACTTGCTGTCTGGACTTTCTTCATTTCATTCTTCATCATCTCATCTATCACGCTATCCTGCGCTATAGTATAAGGTAGGTCACTACCAGCTAAAAGCGCATAACTCGAGAACGGCTGAATCGATTTGGCTTATTTCTTTTTTGTTGTATTTAATAAAATGTAGAGAAGGTTTTTATGGAGTGAAAAAAAAGTAAAAAATACGAGGAAAATAGTAAAAACAACAATTTTCTTTTCCTATACAAACCACTCTGTCCCCAGCTGTCAAACATATGACGTCATTTAAAACAAAACAAAGGTGCGTTAGGATTGTCTTTGGTATGCCTTCAAGTTGATTAGAGGTTCTGTCATTAATGAAAATTATAATTTTTACGCCAAGCAATCAAACAAAAAATAACGTGTCCCATAAGGCTTTATAGTAAAAATATCATTACCTTAGATATGACTTAAGTCTTTCAATGCAATTTTATTTCTATTAGACTGCGACAGGCTGATAACTTTTAGCAGTAGGAAATCTGCCGGGGTAACTAACATATTAACATAAAAAAAACTTTGTTTTAGAGAAATAGAGCAGAACAAGGTCTGCCGGGACAGCTAGTTTATTATAAGGCAAAAAAAAAGGTTGAAACAAGTAATAAGTTCCTATATCCCTGCTATTTCTTTTTTTTTAATATTTCATTTTATGATTGAGATAGTATATGTCTAAGCGATTTTTAAATTGATTCACATTTGGGCTGAAATTTATAGATACAACTTTAGGTTTGCACAGACTTTATTAAAACACTAGCTGATCCGGCAAACGTTGTTTTACTATATAAGGTTTTGTAATATCTTCTAAGATGTTCATTGAAATTAAGTGATGTTAAAGACAATTTTGTTCACAATTAAATACTCTTAATCAACAACACATTTATTTGGATAAAGATGAATATTATTACGTTGATACAACTCTTAACAAATAATGCATTAATTTCGACCAAATTTGTTTACCATAAAAACGGTTCTAGTGACTTAATCTTAAAAGATAAACATATACTGTCGCGGACATTTTTTTAGATAATTTCAAGAGAAATAATTCTTTCTTACATATATTTTTGGTATCTTGAACCGTTTTTGCAGCGCACGCAATGGAAGCCCTCAAGGATGAATAATTTTCCCCATTTTTTTTCACATTTTCCATTATTTCTTCGCTCCTAATAATTGCATCGTGATGTTATATAGCCTAAAGCCTTCCTCGATAAATGGTCTATTCAACTCAAAAAGAATTTTTCAATTCGAACCAGTTGTTCCTGAGATTAGCGCGTTCAAACAAACAAACAAACAAACAAACAAACTCTTCAGCTTTATAATATTAGTATAGATTACAATTTATAATTACTCAATGAATGTCAAAGGATTTGGTAAGTCACCGATTTTTTCAACATGGACTTATTAGCTATAGTCAGCTCTACTATACTCCTGTACTCAAGTTCCTATTATATATTCAGTTTTTTATCAATACGAATTTATTTTTATTAAACTTGAGCTTAGATGCTTTATAATTCTTTTTTTAGATTCACAATATGATTATTTTTCACTGAGATATAGCACTTCAATATCGTGGAAAATTTTGGATTTTTAATTTGATTCTTTAATCGTTGTGTGTAGTTTATTTACAGTATCTACATTATGATAAGTTTTATTAAAATTCATTTTATAGAAACAGGTATACCATATAATCTTACCATCGTAGTCTAGTAATATGATGACGTAGGTATGTTCTATTTTGGTACCATGATCTTTTTGCTTTATTACTCAATGTCACCCATGTTGGGCACCCAATTATATAAAATAAAATAAAATAAAAAGTAAAATAAAAAGACCGTATATTAATATGCCAATTTCCAATAATTCAATACAAAAGATGAATTATCGAATAACGAAATCTGGGAACAGTGTAACTTAGTCATTTATATTAGCTTCTTTTTTCGATAGTAATATGGTGTCCCGACACTGGTTCTGCAATAATTTCCATTGTCATTTGGGACATCTGATTTGATTCGATACTTTCGGATTATATGCACCAACATTATCTTCATCGACATCATGGCGTACTGTTTATGCAATACTGCTCAAGAAAGTAATAGGAAAAAGATCATACAAATTTTATTCTAGCAAAGGCCAATCAATTTTGCATTTGATTCAAACCTTGGTTTTTGTTACAATGAGTATGACCTTTACCACTAACAGCTTAGCTAAGGTACAATGTTATAATCATAGCTGAAACTCATACCAGACAAGGTGTAAAAATTTAATGGAATCATAATAACTTAAATTACTATCTATATTTCTGTCCAGTTACAAGAGAACATTTTTACTCGTTTAGTTATAGGCGTCCCGTTATTAAGTTGCTCTGTAATTTTTGCTTCAGCTAAAATAAAAATCATCTTGTAATATATATTAACAAGCTTCCTCTAAGTTAAACAAAAAACCTTTTTGCCGCATCGTACCAAACTCTTCACTATTCGTCGCTAGTATGACATCAATTATGCATATAATTTTTAATTCAATATTTGTACATAATTTTTGGTCTGTGTGGCATATACTATTTACTACTGCTCTTTTTCTGATTAGACTTCAATCATTTAATGACTTTAATCATAAAATTAAAGACCATAGATCATTTTGAAGACAAGGAAAATTTTCAAAATATTTTCAAGCTATATTTTTCTTACGATTACTCAAAACCCTATGCCAAAAATATGTAAACGTATAAAATTTAAAACTAGATACTTCTAGCTATAACCTTATCATTTAAAATTACCATACGACCATTTTCCTCAAAATAAGAGCCTCTTGAATATCACCTAACAATTGGGGACTTTTTAAATATCCTTTAATTAATGCGTCTACTGCATAACTGAAAATAACACTAATGTTCAAAGAATTACATACATATTTCATCAGTTATGTGTGAAAGGCCATTTTTTATTGCTACTGAAATTTTCCGAAAATTTCTACATGATTTGACAGAAAAACTACGCCATGATAAAAAAAAATTACAGATTTTTGAGTGACAACTGTCGTTCAAGAAAAGCGTATGGATCACTAATTTGTTCAATTCATTGAAAATGTCCTGCGCGGTTAGTACTACATCAACCCATCTTACATTGTAATAAATTTTGTGATATTAAAATAGGGTGCGGTGATAAAGAGAACCATATCGCTGTGATTGCATTACATAAAGTAGGAATGGAGCCAAATACATTTTTTTAAATCCTCCATTTGCTTGGTATTAGTCAAATATGTGTGTACCAGGCTATTGATAGGTACAATGTAATCTCCTCTGCTTGGGACAGAAAAAGATCTGGTGTCCACGTATTGTTCGTAAGAAAAGGCGATCAAAGAAGTAATTCGAAAAAATTCAAGAAATCGTGTTTGAAAGCAAAATATTTTATCTCGGGCGATGAAGATAGCACCTAGAACCAAGTCGTGTATTTTAAAAGATGACTTAGGACTTGGAGCCCATAGGACATGCACTGATCATTTCTTGAATGATAATTTAAAAAAGAATAGGGTGGTAAAATCAAAACAACTACTTAATGTATATGGATGAGATTTTTTTTACAATTGAGCGATATTTTAACCAACAAAATGATCTTATTTATGCAGAATGCTCTAAAGAAGCTTGTCAATTAGTCAACAGAGTACAACGTGGGCATTATCCGACTTCATGATGGTTTAGTGGGGTGTTAGTTGTGAAGGAGGGACTGAGCCATATTTTTGTAAAAAAGGTATCGAAAAATCGGCATAAGTATGTCAAGATACCATTAATAAGCAGGTAATTAAGCGCCTTAACATCACCATGTTAAATAAACACGAATGGTCCTTTCAGCAGGTTTCTACGCTGGATAATAAAGCTCGATCCACTTAATATTGTTTAGAATCGTACGTTCCGGACTACATCGGAGTTGAAGACTGACCGTCATCTAGTCCTGATCTTAATTCTCTGGATTATGATTTATGGTCAGTTTTAGAGAGTTAGGCTTGCTCTAAACGCCATGATCATTTGGGGTCCCTATAAAACTATCCATACGATTGACAGTGAAGGATTTTCCCATAGATAGAGTGCGTGCTGCAATTGATAACTGGCCCCAACGTTTCAAGGAATGTATTGCAGCCAATGGAGACTACTTCGAATAAGTTTTATATATTTTTTAATGGTTTTATATTAATGTATTAAATTAACACACTCTAATAGTAATAAATGATACGTGCAGTAAAAGAAATGTTTTTCTTTGTAAGAAGAAGATTTCGTTCATTTTGTTTTTTTTATTTCCGCGCCAATATGTCACACCCGTGTCATTTTCCAGACTTGCGGCCTATTAGTCTTCTCCCATGCATCTCTAAAATTCTTGAGAAGGTAGTAGGCCTACAACTCACTAAATATTTGGAAAATAATAAACTACTTCCATTGAGACAATCTGGATTTCGAAAGGGCCACAGTACTTCAATGGCTTTTTGGATGTGCTAGTTAGTCTTCTAGCCGAACAACATCAGGAAAAATGTGGTATCCTAGTCCTTCTTGATTTCTCGCGAGCTTTTGATTGCATTAATAGTTCACTTCTCTTATACAAGCTCTCGTTTTATGGATTTGACCATAAGATAGTCCTATGGTTTCAAAGCTATCTATGTAATAGAAAACAGTATGTTCAAGTCATGAAACCTTTAAGGTCATAATTGCTCATTTAATATTTTGTAGGTTTCCACCAAATCACCGCGTTGTCTGCGGTCCTTGAACGTTGTAATTTACAACGTAGCTATAGGACCGTCGCTTGAGTGTTCTGGGTAACCTGGTAAAGCTGCGCTGCACTTCTCCAGGTATCCTATGTCATTTATGAAATAGAGATTCCATACTTGGAACACGTACTCCATTTGAAATATTTTTTTCTGGTCTATTTCTTTAAGGGAGCGCAAAAAAGCAATTCCAAAAAATGTTTATCAAAACACTATAAAATTAGTGTCTCGATGCTTTAAAATTCTTTTTTTAGATACACAACAGGAATATTTTTCACTGAGATATATGTGGCACGTCAAACATCGCGGAAAATTATGGATTTTTATTTTGCTCCCTTAATCGTTGTGCGTAGTTTATGCACAGTATTTATATTATGATAAGTTTTATTAACATTCGATTTATGGAAACAGGTATGATATCATTTAATCTTACCATGGTAGTCTAGTAATATGATAACGCAAGACGTAGGATTTAAGTCTTTGAAAATTCAATTAAAATGACCGAATATTTTTTAAGTTACTTAGACTGTCAAAGCATTGCTTTCTATACAAGTGTTAATATTATATTCGTATGTAATTTGAAGAAATATCTTAGAAAATACACTTAGTATTAAGTATAGTAGGTAGTGGCGTATTTAGAACCATTAAAAGTAGCGCGACCTTAAAAAAAATATAGGCTTAAATTGCCTATATTTATAAACGAGATTTAAAGATTTAAGGATAATAAAAAATGCAAATAGCCAACTTTATAATTAATACATTAACATATTTATATCGTGAAGTGTATACCGACTAGTCTACCTTGCATATGTAATTACAACACTGCCGTGGATACAAAGTATGTCACCTCCGGCTTTGCCTATGAATTCGATGATTTATTTATTTTATTAACTTCACTAAAATATGTACGAGTACTCTGTAATGTTGCAGCACGCACACAATATTATAGACTTTTAGGCTGTGCTGTACCTAGACTGACAATTTTTCCTAAATATATTAAAAGCGTTTGTGTATAACTTATTACCAATGATAATTTATAAAATAAGCTTTCAAGAATCACGCCATCTATTTGTCCAATATGAAAACATGCATGCGCGACGCGGCCGCGGTTGCTCGGTAATCGAATTAATTTTTACAATGAAACTTTTGAATACGAAGCGATTCTAACGCAATGCCTTCTCCAATTTTATAGTAAGGCTCAAAAACATTATGACTAAGCATTATTAATTATTTACACGGGACTTCATTTGTAGATCCTTGTAATTACAAGGCGAAAACTGGTTTAGATGCAGGGTCTACCTGGTCTTCTGTTTCGCCGGGCAATAGATTTGAGGGAGTCTGCTGCCTGAATGAGAGGGAGGCGGCGCCCCGCCCATAGTAAAAGTTTGGATGAGTGGGCTCTTTACACTCACCCCTCTCAGAGATAAATCTTGAACAGGCCGTTCGCTCCCCGGGCAAGAATCCGGATCTCCAGGCCCGGCAGGAGGGTTTGCAAGGATACCTCGAGGCTTTTTAGCTTCATCTCTTTCGCACGCGTAATGTCGTCATAGTGCTATCTCAGTCTTGGTCTGTTTGATTTCATTTATCATGGTTAAATCACTAATTCTAATTAATCTGATTCTAATGTGGTATTCCAATACGAAGTTTCACATTTGTCACTTAATTGTTATGAAATTTCCATAAAGACCTCAATCCCCTGATTTACCGGTTAGAGTGTAGATTTTGAAAAAATAATAAGACAAGTATTATTTATTCTTGAGTCTATATTCTAATTTTAATTGCTCTAACATAAAAATAACTTAATCCATAAAAAACATTAAACCCTTATTAAAGACCCCTGAGTTGGATTTTAAAAAAAATATAAATTCAATTTATTTCTTTTTAAAGTAGATACTACAATATCTTAATACAAATTATTGGAGCTCTAACTTAATTGGTATCGAAATTGCATACAAATTTCAACCCTATATTTCAAAATTTAGCGGAGTGATTTTTGAAAAATCAGTTTTTGTCTTTTACCCAGATTGTGTGATGACCAAATCAGTCAATCGTGACTTTCGTTTTTATATACAGGGTGTCTTGTTATTAATGGATAAACGTGATACGTCTTATAGTAGAGCTTATGGACGTTCAGAAAAAAATACGATATAAAATATATCATACGTAGTACCTGAGATATGTCTATATAGATATATAAAAATTAATTGTAAAATGTGTTGTTAAGCGCATAACTCAAGAACGGCTGGATCGATTTGGCTGATTTCTTTTTTGTTATGTTTGAAGAAGTCTGGGGAAGGTTCATATGGAGTGAAAAAACGTAAAGTCGTACGTAATACGAGGAAAATTTTAAAAACAACAATTATCCTTTCGCTTACAAACCACTCTCTCCCCAGTTGTCAAACATATGATGTCAATTAAAACATAACAAAGGTGCGTTAGGATTGTCTTTGGTATGCCTTCAAGATAATTAGAGGTTGCATGTCATCAAAATCATAATTTATACGTCAAGTAATCAAACGAAAAATAACGTTTCCCATAAGGCATTATAATAAAAATATCATTACCTTAGATATGATTTAAGTCTTTCAATGCAATTTTATTTCTATTCGACTACGACAGGCCAATAACTTTAAGCAGAATGAAATCTGACGGGGCAGCTATTAACATAAAAAGAAACAGTGTAACTTTGTTTCAGAGAAATAGGGCAGAACAAGGTCTGCCGGGACAGCTAGTATAGTTTAAATGTCTATAGATTTAAGGCCGAAGTAATACAAACCATAGGACCTTCGAGTGCCTAAGTAGCATCTCATGACTCCTCCTTTTTGTAAAGATTCTTTGCTCATTTTCATGATAACCTCAAAAACTCCTGAAAAATTCATACATAAAATATAACTAATAAATATGGTATATGATTTTCAAGCAAACAATTATTTAATGTGGGACCACAAAAAATGATTACGTGACTTTCCTCTCAATTTACTTGCAGAGAATATCAATTTCAAATGTACATCGCAAACCTGAACATAAAAAGATGTGCTTTTGGAAATTTACTAGAACGAAGAAAAAACTGTGAAAAAGCGGTGCAAATGTAGAAAAGTTTTGTAATTTTATCCTGTATTGAATTTCAGAATATATGTATATATATGGATTTACAAGAGTTTCAACCCTGCCAATGATATGGATTTTCTTGTGTACAAAAATCTTATCCTATTTAACTCGATGTAGAAGCTGTAATTGTACATCAAATGTTTAGTTAAAGAAAGATTAATATGATATATTGCCCCAGTGAAATAATTGTTTTTATGTTTTACCCATAAATGTACCACCATTTACCATCAGCAAACTATTGATCTTGGACTATTATAAATACAACATTATTTTGAAGCATATTTTATTGATAATAACAGTGACCAATTTGCATAAGGTAGGATTGTTTCCCACGTTTTAATATAAAAGATAGTGAGTCGTAACAGTTTTTTAAATACTTTAATTCTAATAATATGACAATAGAGAATAAATTGGTAAAGTAATAGACCTTCAAAATTTGACCAAATTTTTCCTTTTTATATCAACAAAGAGGTTTTTGATACGGCTGTTGCGTCGCGTATCGTTGACGTGATACATGACATGTGTGTGTGTACGTGTGCGTATATATTAATAGACAGTAATAGACACTAGTAATTCAATTACTATACTTACCACCCTTAACGGTAAAATACATATAGACGTGACCAATTAAGGGCAATTTTCCGGACATTGCGGGTGGCATGTCGATTTGTTCGCTGCGTTGTCTCAATAATACATATGCTATCACGAAACACAGCACACAGAACACCAAAAGAATTGCCATTATGGAAATTAATATCGTTATTTAGTACCCTAAGCTACCTGAAATTATAATAAGTATTTAAAAAAATATATTATCCCGCCAAAAGATGTCTATTATCACCATTAGCAGCTTGATTCTGCACGCTGCTGAGTACAGGCTTCCATCATGTTATGCCACCATCCTCGCTCCCGTCCCAAGTTCAACCAGTTTAGCCCGCAAACTTGTCCACATCGTGTACCTATCTTGTAGCCAAACGTATCACGTTACGTTTTTTCAATCTGGGCCACCACACACTAATTTCAAAACTCCACCAGCCATATCTCGTCTCGGTAAATGTGCTGAACGATTCAACAAAAGCCATTATCCAATATTTGAAATCGAAAATGAGTTTACTGCTTCCGAATGTATGCATAATACTATCACTAAAATAACGAAATCAAGTTCGTTTTTAAAAGAAATAGCTAATCAAACTATTTACGGTTGATCTATTAGTACAGTTAACACGTAAAAATAAGGCAACAATAAACCGATAAAATATTCTCCTTTGTGTACAAGAATGAAAAATAAGGTAAAAAGTTAGTAAGTAGATTTTATAATCATGTCTTTGGTATTATACGGGATATTTTTATTATAATACACTGATAGACTCATAAAAAGTATCAAAGGTCAAGAGGCCTTTGAAATACACATTTTAACCAAGTATTTATACTTATACAAATACTTTATACTTTTTATATTTTTTGTTTTTATACTTTTATACAAATGTAAATTGAAACCTATAGTTTTGCTCGTTGACTTCATAACAGCGTAGTAACATATCCTTATTTGTATGCTGGAAAGGATCATTCAATTTTTTTCTAACAAAAACGATTAATGTAACAACAGTTGGTTTTGGTTGGTTTATTGAAAACTTGGTTTTTACAATAAATTAAAAAGGGAAGCATAGGTTTTTCTTTTACTAAAGTGTATAACGTCCACGTGCTCTTATAACACCCAGACAGACAGACACACACACAGACACACACAGACAGAAACACACAGATTTACAGATTTTAAACGGTGACGAAGGTTATAAAACGGTTTGCAGAATATTTTTCCATTCTTGTGAAATCGCTCTTATCAGTGCAGCCACTGTTGTGGGAACAAGATTTCTCGCTTACACAGCTTTTTTTAAGCTGTCTCAAGCAATATGCGATAGGTCGATAACCGGCTCTCGAATTTATAAGCAAAGGCTTAAGGCTCAATAAATCTCTATAAGGTTCCAGATCGTTCTCGAAAATACCGGAAGACAGTCGCTCTGATGTACATTAATACCGCCCGTATGCATTCGCGAGCAGTGACGTGCATAGGGTATTTGGACAAGGTATTTTTTTTTACACTAGCTCGACATAGTGACTACAGAGTACCTGATGGTAAGTACAGTGTAGTCCAAAAACGAAAGCGACTATCAAAGGATGAAAATCCATTGATAGTCTACATCGACATGTCGGCCCACATATACCACGACTGAAGGTCTCTAGGGATATGAGCTACTGGATATATACAAGCTGATCCCGAAACGCGACAAGCCGAAACTGGTCACTATGATGGGCTTTACACCCATGTACTGTGGTCGCGATCCAGGCGGGCACCGACGCCCTACCACCTCGCTGCTGCTCGTTTAGCACCACCCAGGAGTCACGTGGATGGAAACTAAGGTAAAGCCTACGAACGCGAGCAGCTTCGACTCCCAAAATATGCAGACTTCGCGTAATTAATTTAAATGTATGTTATTATTGTAAAAAAAATATAGGAAAAATACATGGCGTAGAAATAGAATAGTATAATTATGAATATACCCCTGTTTTGTTATTTACTTTAAGTAATTTATCCCAGACTTACTTGTTGTAGGACCAGCAATGCTTTCGTGCATCTATGGAAAGAACGGTACTGCTCGCGAGACAGTTTCGATTTGGATAGTGATATCTCAAGTGATCAAATAAGACTTTTGCGAATATACGAGTACTGCAACTGCATAGTGGTTCTACGTGCAAATATTTCGGATGGTTTTTGCGACTTGGCCTGGAAAACTTTCATGGATTGGACTTTCGACGGCCGAACTTCGAGAACCTTCATCGACTGATTTCGACTGATTCGACGGTTGCGCTTCAAGACATTCGTGCGACTGCGTGGGCGTGCTAATATTTTACACTCTCATCGATCTATAACTTTAATCCCCATAACAACACCATGTTCAATAGCCAATAATGGTCCTTTAAGCAAGACTCGGCGCCGGGTCATAAAGCTCGATCCACACAATCTTGAATAAAAACGAACGTTCCGGACTTTATTAGAACTGAAGAATGGCCGTCATCTAGTCCTGATCTTAATTCACTGGATTATGATTTATGCTCAGCTTTAGAGAGTACTAGCAGCCCATCCCAGCTTCGCACGGGCATAATAATATAATAAAAGAACTCCGTTGACTCCCCTCCCGTACCTCTTCAACACATAGCTAGCCGAGCGGAGTTTTTTCTATTATTTAAACTCGTGATATCTTTTAAATGGATTATCTGAATCGAATCATTTAAAAGGTGATATGATGAAGGTATTGAAGTAGTCTTAAATAATGATTTATTTATTTTGATAAGGATCAATACCTAGGTACGAATAAAGAGCCTTTACTAGGGGTGGTATTTTAATAAAAAAAATAAAATAATAGGCCGCCTATTGTGACGTAACTATAAAAGATATAGACATGCTGTCGCGAAATTTTTTATAGCTAGTGATGTGTCCTGAAAAATTGTAATACATCATTTTGTTCTATCATTAATAGTTTTCGCAGCGCACGCGATTGAAGGAAGTTTGTTGTTTATTTTTTTACACCTTGCGTTAGATTATTCAAGTTTTAGTAAGCATCCCTAATTTTTTTTTAAATTAAACATAGCCTATATCACTCGGGAATAGTGTAGCTTGCCAACGGTGAAAGAAATTGAAATCGGTCCAGTAGTTTCGGAACTATTCATTTCAAACAAACAAAAAAACCTTTCCTCTTTATAATAGTAGTATAGAAGACTTGCTCTAAACGCCATGATAATTTAGAGTCCGTATAACAATCCATACGACTGGTAGTGAAGAATTTTCTCATAGAAAGAGTGCGTGCTGCTATTGATAACCGTCCTCAACGTTTAAAGGACTGTATTGCAGCCAATGGAGACCACTTCCAATAGGCTATATATTTTTAATGGTTTTATATTAATGTATTAAACTAACACACTGTAATAGTAATAAATGATACGTATAATTAAAAAAATATTGTTTTACTTTGTAACAATTTTTATGACAAGACTAAGTATAACATAAAAGCATATCTTTAACATTTTTTATTGAAACTAAGGATATATTTATAGTATCTACAAAACGATAAGTTTGATTAAATTCGGTTTAATATAAACAGAGATATAACTTAATCTTACAATTATAGTCTAGTAATATGAAGTCATTGGACCTATGATTTACGTCTTTGAAAATTTAATTAAAGTTAGTGAATGATTTTTAAGTCCTTTAGACTTTTATAGTATTGCTTTCTGTACAATTGTTAAAGTTTTACTCGTATCTAATTTAAATAAATATCTTAGAAAATACGTTTAGGCTTGTAAGTATTTAGAACCAGCAAGAAACGCGCGACCTTAAAATAATATTATATGGCCAATTTAAAAACGAGATTTGTCGAATTTAACGATAATTAGAAATGCAAATAGTCAACTTGATAATTAATACATTTACGTATTTATATAAAAAATATGTGGCAACTAGTTTTCCTTGTATTTGTTATTACAGCAATTATACTACCGTGGATACAAAGTATGACAGCTCTTGATTTGCCCTTGAATTCGATGATGTAATTATTTTATTAATTTCACTAAAATTTATACACTATAATGAAGCGTAAAATCACGCCATCTATTTGTCCAATATGAAAAACATGTATGTGCACCGCGGCCGCGTGTGCGCCGTAATCGAGATAATGTTTACATTGAAACTCCTGAATACGAAGTGATTGCAGCGTTACGCCATTTGTCCAATCGTACAGTAAGGCTCTTAAACATTATGGCCAAAAATTATTCTTTGTTTACACAGTACTTCATTTGTAGATCCTTGTAATTTGCTTGTTTGTTTAGTCCTCAGACGTGAGTACTTATAAAAAGAGGGGTTCCGAATTCTTGCTAGTTACACCGCGACACCGCTTGACAACATTTCGTGATAGTTTCCGTTACCAGGCTACGAAGTGTTGGAACAACTGATTATCCACATCCAAATTAACTTTCAAAAATAAAATTAAAATGATATTTATTTAATAATCTAATTATATATGCATATACATCATATACATAAAGATCTGAGGGGGCGATGAGGTTTGTCCCCCGGTGTGTCGTACTTGCAGTGACTGAAACCCCGGAGTGATCCTTCTCCCGCCTGCCGAGTGCCAAGAGCAAGGCTGAGCCATCTTTCGCGGCACCCGGCGACTCTAGCCTTCTGCAGGCCCTGACTACTTGACATGGGGTGGTTAAATAGTCACCACACCCCGCGTACACCTAACACATTTGGCGGGAAGAGTTGTGTAACGTGCCACCCTCCCCTCATCTCCTTGATTTGTCATTGGAACGGTGTGCGGGAACACGTCGCGCACCGCTCACTTCTGGATCTGGATCGGCGTATGTCCTGTTATGGAGGAAGGCCTCTCGCGAATGAGGGTGGCAATAGCCTCCCGAACCCGCTCCGCCGCCTCTTTCGCCTTCATCGTCTCCTCCATGAAGGAGAGGGCCGCTTGCCATGGCCTGTCACTACGGATCATCGAGCGAGCGAGTGCCGGCAGCGACAGGTCACCACCCACCACCCTGCCAGCGTATTTGCCTGTCTTATTTAGAAAATTACACTATGCTTATTCATTTGTAGAATAACAATTTGATTCATTGTACATCTTGTTTGTCTGTTTCCCTTTATAGATTCTATCACTTTTGACGTAATTTTCAATGTTTTTTCACAGAATACAAAACGTTTTTGGAATTTGTGGTAAAGGTGTAAGAAAGCAGGACTTATCAAAACTAATATATACTGAAGCCGTTTTAAAAGAGATAATGAGATTGATCCCTATTATTCCATTAGTTGCAAGACAAACTACTGAAAATATCATTTTAAGTAAATTACATTAATATTTTTTTATACTTTGCGTGCTTATAATTGTTTGATAGTGATAATACCTGGTATTTGGATGTTTGTTTGTGGTTTCGGCTTTTAAACAGTTGAACCAATTTTGATTTAGTTTTGTTTGAAAAATGTCCTGATAAAAAGTGTTCTTTGATATATTTAAAAGAAGTCTCTTCATCGAAGCGGATGCTTACTGACAAATGTTAATATACTGTAGATGAGTATTTAAATGATAGATAAATTATATTGCGTACTGGATTATAAAGAAATATAAATATAAAGGGGTGTGGTGTCCCTACTAATATTATTATTGAAGCCCTCTTGTCTAGATAAATGCCATGCCCAACAGGATCCATGGTTGATCATAATAAAAAACAGAAATATATTTCTATAATCTAGAGGGTCAGACATACACAAGCTAGTATCCTGTGATACGCGTGAAGTGAAAATTTCTGATATCTGTTTCTCAGGTTCATTATTTCAAATTTTAAGTGTTAATTAAAGATCTCATACACGTATTGCATTGTATTATTAAGATAAGAGTATGTTTATTGGGTTGATTCAGTAAAATATTTTGAGTTTAACACCGTATATTAATATACCATTTTGCAATAACTGAATACAATAGATGACTTATCGGATATCGAATTCCGGAATCACTATAACCCAGTGATCCACATTAACTTAGCTTACACCACAAATAGACAGTTTCAATAAAAGTAGTTACAAAAAGTTTAGCTTCTTTTTTCAATAGTAATATGGTGTCCCAACACTGGTTCTGCAATAATTCCAATGGTCATTTTCATATTTGAGATGACTGATTTGATTCGATACTCTCGGATTATATGCACCAACATTATCTTCATTGACATCATGGCGTACTGTTTACCTAAAATTTTATAAACATTTTTATTAATTAAATTCAAATATTCAATACGGTTCAAGCAGTGACGTGCATAGGGTACTTGGACAGGATAGGCAGAACTCGCGTTATTAACCTGAATATTACATTATGATAGTAACTATTATATTGCATTAATAGGAACGATAGATGGCGTGAACATAGAATAGATGTGAATATAAACAGTTCCCTTTTTTGTTGAACTTTATTTATCGTACGGGCATGCAATGCTTTAATACGTTTATGGAATGAACGCTACTGTGTTCAAGTAAGTAATAGCAAGAAGATGATGCAAATTTATTCAAGCAAAGGCCAATCAATTTTGCATTTGATTCGAACCTTGGTTTTGCTACAATGAATATTGCCTTTACCACTGACAGGTTAGTTAAGCTACAATATTATAATCATAGCTGAAACTCATATACCAGACAAAGTGTAAAAAATTTATGGAATCATAAGAACTTAAACGACTATCTATATTTCTGTTCAGTTACAAGAGAATATTTTTACTTGTTTAGTTATAGACGTCCTATTCTCAAGTCACTCTGTAATTTTTACTTCGGCTAAAATAAAAATCATCTTGTAATATATAACAAGCTTCCTGTAAGTTAAAGACAAAACCTTTTTGCCGAATCTTACCAAACTCTTCACCATTCGTCGCCACTATCACATCAGTTCTGCATATAATTTTTAATTCTATATTTGTACATAATTTTTAATCTGCGTGGCATAAGCTATTTTCTTCTGCTCTTTTTCTGATTCAGTTTTTCTGAGTTCAATCATTTATAACGTATTTCCTCCTATTTGAATGTTTTTGTGTGTAAAATATTTCTAGTTTACGTTAATATTTGATGGCGATAATATTTAACTGTTTAATTATAGTGACTGACAGATAAACAGAAAACTAGAAGATCCTATAAATGCCTATTTTTAATTTCGAGATATGTAAACTAGAAAATATTGTAAAAAGCTGATTACACAGTGCTTGCAGTTCAATGTTGAATATCATATGAAACCATAAAAATTATTCAGTGCCCGATATATAGAAAATTATAGCAGAAGCACAGAATACATATTAATATTATATATAGAAGGGGAACTCTTCGCTTTCAATCAATTTTTCCTTCCTCGCCCTAGTTACACGAGTAAATATCGTAAAGAGTATTCGCTTCCCACCAAGTGGCCGATTGATTATTCTACTACAAATTAGCGGATTTTTGTGTGTGTCCAATGGCTATAGGTCACGTACGTACACGCCTAATCCGGCTTACTTCAGCACAGTCGATGGACAAACTTAGGGTTGTGCAAAGCATGCGGTAATTATGATAATTCATACCATACCATGAGTTCTGTTGGTAAATTCTATTTAAGTTACTATTTTTAATTAAACAGCAAAAAATGTCTGAATAATATGAAAATTAATAAAATGAGCAAAACTTATATGCCAACACTACGAATGGGCGTGAACATAGGAAAAACAGAAAGCAAACGATCTTGCAAGTAGATCATTACGTCATAAGGGTCTTGACCCCCGGTGAGCTCAAGCACCGTGTATCGTTACATTAGTCTTTACACTGATTTTTGTATGAAATCCGAGCATAGATCGCATATTAAATGATTAAATTTGGCATGACACTAACTTTCTAATATTCACGAATCATTTTCTGATTTATTTGGGCAATGTTATAGATTCACCAAGAGCCCTATCGAGCGGACAGGGCTTTCAATACATACTATATATCTGAGTACTGTTTTAACCCTAAAAAAAGACTCAATTAAATGCTGACCGTTAAACAATCATAAAAAAAATATTTTCATATACATAGTAAATTGAAAATGGGACCATTACGGGGTCATACCTATACAGGTTCGTCGACCGATATTAAAACCTGCGAAAGCATTCGGATTGTCTGGCAGAGTGTCTGAGCTTAACCATCTTTCTGGTTTGAATGTGTCTGCATCAGCTCCCCAAACTTGATGACGGTGCAGACCATAAATAGACAGAGCACAGCTACTACCAGCTGGTATCGTATAATTTTCTGAAATTTGCAAATAGTATTTATTCAAATTAATTTTACAATAATATTCAAGCCAGGCTGTGTAATCATTACATTTCTTTTAAATTAACGTCACCTGATTTCACGAATATGCTAAGAAATAGTGCTAAGAAATACAAATTGTGCGCTTATTAATTTGGAATGGCTGTACACTTTGGTTCCTCTGCTTACCTGTGTATCAATAATAAAAAATATAGACTGTAAAAAAAGATGGCTGACATACTTCAGACATGGCTCCGGACTTTATAACGATGAAAATAACTATTAAGAAGAAAATATTTCAGAAATGGCTTCGGCCTTTTAAAGATGATAATATGACGAAGAAGAAAATATCTTCAACACGGCCTGTATCGTTGTATCGCGACAGGCCAAAGAGAGTCATTACGACGGTCATTACAATCGTGTACCGTGGTTACCAATCGCTCTGTCACCTCATAACCGTAGTTTTTGCGATATCTCCTAAGATATTCATTTAAATTGTATGCTGTAAAATGCTTAAAGGTCTATCTATATACATATATCACCATGCTGAATCCCTATTAGAGTAGGCAGAGAGAGTGGAACACCACTTCTCTGAACTCTTGCAAACCTCTTTCGCTTCCCTAATATTCATTATTACTTTCATGCACTCACGCAGATTCCGCGTGCTTTTGACATTACACGCTATCAGAACTCTTTTTATTTGGCATTCGTAGATGTTTCAGTCGGTCTCACTTCTTACTTCCACTCACACACTCATATTGTATATCTTTTTTTTTCATCCTTTTATCATTCAATCTCTACTCGTGCCTGAACCATCGTAGCATACTTTTAAACATGGTGTCGATGACACTATCTTTCAAATCAAACATTCACCCTACCTCTTTGATCCTAACGCGATCCGCAAGCATTACTCCGCATATGGAACGAGAGAGAAAAGAGCTTAAGTTAACTGATGTTGTATTATACTTAATTTATTAATTCATAGGCGAACGCTTGACCTCAATCACACCCGGTGGAAAGTGAAGATGAGTCCGATGATGAACCGCGTCCGCCTAACAAATGCCTATTCACTCTTCTCTTGAAGACTCCCAGGTAATAAGATCGCGGAAATATGGCCGCCGGAAGCGTATTCCACTCCTTAGCCATTCGCATAATGAATTTGATACGGATTAATACTATATCTGTCTAAATAGCTTTTTAGTTACCGCATTGTACTTGATCGTTTTTTTTTTTAGAAGTTGGAATGGGTACTGTAAGCTGTCTTTCGATGACCAGGGTGGCGAGTGGTGACCTGTCGTGCTGGCGCTCGTTCGCGCGATGGTCGGCAGCGACAGGGCATGGCAAGCGGTCCTCACGTACTGTGAGGTAGTCATGGTGAGGAAGAAGGCGGCGGAGAGGAACAGGAAGGCAATAGCCGGCCCTGACAATCCTATTCGCCGCCCACGCAGGACAGGACAAAGAAGGAGGGCCTTCACCAGAGGCCTTCCTCCTTAAAACCGGATAAGACGCCTGGGCGGTGCGCTTGAGAGAGCGTGCCACCCAACTTATCCAGGCGAGAGCGGTGTGTGACGTGTTTCCGCACACCGCTCCAAGATATTGAGGTGTGCGAGGGGCGGCTCCTTACACCACTCCTCGCAGTGCAGAGATGCGGCTTTACAGAAGGCCAGACGTTGCCGAGGGTCGGAGAAGAGGATAGCACTGTAACTCCGGCCCCGGTCAGAGGGGAAGAAGGAACATCCCGGGGGCTTTAGTCGGTGCAAATCTGACACACCGAAGGACAGCCCTCACCACCCCCTAAGGTCCGTCAGGGATTTCCCCCGGGTTATCAAAAAAAAAAAGCTGTCTTTAAGTGATAGATACGTCTATACGTCCTGGATGATCTATATCATCCAGGACTTTTCTGTGTACCTATAAAATAAGAATAATTCCACCATACATTTCTATGTTACATCTCAAATGGGTTAGTAATGTATATGCTATGGGGCGCCGGTGTGGATAGCCCCAGGAGCATGCGCGGGACAGCGTAGGCAACTCCGCGCGTGCGTCTACGATTGAAGTATGTCATTAAAAAACTTACAAATGGAATTAACATATTTTATTTGCATTCAGCTTGATAGTTTTAGCGCCTAATGACAGATTAGGCCCTAATTTTTTACACATGCTAAACAAAAGTAAAGCCACAAAAACTATATCTAATAAATATAATACTTCTTAACGCGAGCGAAGCCGCGGGCAAAAGCTAGTGCTTCATAAGATGATCAGAGTTGTCATGAAGACGACGACCCCGTTGTGGTGGATTACCGACTAAAAAACTCCTGGAACTCCTTCACTCACACAACCGCCGGCCGTGATGCGAATTCGCACTAGACCATGATTTCTAAATACCTGTGCTACCTGTTTACGATGTCTACCTGGGTTGTGTGCGTTTACTAAGTAATGTACACGAACAATTACATAATCGTTTATAGTTGTATGTGTGACCCTACGCTCTACCGCTCCATGACCGCGCTCCGAATTTTCGTTAAATTGCACCGTGCGATAGACGGACGGCGCAGTCTTATTTTCATTTATAAGTCTTTAAATTATTAAAACGTGCTTTGATTAGTATTTCCGGAGGGGTCAAACCTGCGTATTGTTGATTATATTCTAAGGGTAGATATTGGGCTAATTTAAATGAAACATTTTACATTAAACAATATTTATTATCCCACATTGCATTAACTAAATATATGAGATGATATATCTGAGAGAGATTCAGGGCAGGTTCACATTCCCGCCAAAAAGGCAGGTCAAACAAGGCCAGACGTCGTCGAGTACTGAGGGAGATGGCCTGGCCTTGCCCTTGGCACTCGGTAGGCAGGAGAAGGAACACCCTATGGGGTCTTAGTCGGTGCAAGTCTGACACACCGGGGGCAATCCTCATAGCTCCCTGAGGGCTGTTAGGGATTTCCCCCGGGTTTAAAAAAAGGGCAGATTCATATGACAAGCGTTTAACGCGCGTTTCGTTAACGCCCTTTTTACAATTACATACTTTTTATTCAGGCTGTACACATGCCAACGCGCGCTTTTGACGCGGATAGACTAATGAGGGTTTGCTCAGTTCATCTAAGAAATCGTCCGAAATGTAAACTGCAGCTTTTAATACGGAATTATTATTTTTGCCGTCAGTATAAAATCACCGTTAAAACTGTGTATTAGGGCGTTTAAAAAAAAAAAGTTTTATTTTTCCTCGGAACCACGCTCAAAAGTTTCGTTTTAATGCCAAAATAGGCCTCTGAAAATATGAGACCTTAATATTAATATTTAGGTTGTCCGCATCGCACTTTTCGATTTCCCATACAAATAACACAGGACAAAAGTTTTTTTCTTTTGACTTTTATAACTAATGAACGATATATCGTATTGCAATACCCATTCATTATTTTTGTAGAGAATTTATACATCCATCTTCGATAAATGTACAACTCAAACTGAACCACTGGCTGCCGCAAGGCGCGTTCGACGCCTGAAAAGCGAGCACCATATGAACACTACAAAAATTTAGCGCGCGTTCAACGCTCGCTAAGCGCTTGTCATGTGAACATGGCCTTACTGGAACACGGTAGCGCTATGCTCTTCGATAACTTTACTAACTTAACTCTCAATACAAACAGATAATTAAAAGTAATTACAAATAATTTAACTTCTTCTTTCGATAGTGATATAGTGTCCGGACACCGCTCTTGCTAAAACATCAAGTTTTATCTTCATATTTGACACATCCGATTTGAATCGATACAACCGTATTAAATGCACTAATGTTATCTTCATTGACATCATGGCGTATTGTTTGGCTGAAATTTTATAAGTAATATGTCATTCTCCGACTACCTTTTTTACTGTCTCTTATTTATTTACGGGCTATCAACAGTAAGTACCATTGTATATACTACAAATATAATCATGCGCAATACAATAGATACTAACAGATAACTACAGCATTTCTTAAAAATATTGACTAATAAAAAGGTAATCTTTATTTCAGGATGGCGGGTGGGGATCTCTTTCATGGAGACGACAATGAAAGTGAAGGAGGCAGGGGAGCGAGATCGGGAGGCTATTGGCACCCCCAACAACCCAATCCGCCATTCAGCTCGGACAGGATGCCAGAGGAGGAGAAATCCCCGGTTATAAAAAAAGATTAAACTTTATTTAATTATTTACGGTGCGCCAACAGCAGTTATACGAGTATATAAATCTTTTAAAAAAATAAGTGCATTGTTCTTATACACTAACCTATAATCGGAGCACACATCTTACTCCATAAATTAAAAAAAAAATTGCTGATACTAAGAAATAACGTATCATCCTTGCGTAGGGACCATACTAATCTTCTCTCTTTTTTTTTTATCAATTTATTTAAAAGGTCTTTTGACTGCCGTATGCAGTCATGCCAGCCCTATCGTGCTACATCATAAATAAAGATATAAAAAATAAAAATATAAACATTACACTAAGTGTTATATGCACATTATAGAAGATAGAGAAACCTTAAGGTTCCACTAAACTCTTGTAAATAAATTTATAAATTTTGCGAGATTCTCGACTACTGGGATTACTTAAATAGCTTTGATAAATGCCTAAGTCCAAAAAGTTGATGTTTAGGGTGCTCCTTAAGCTTTATCTTTCTTTTTTATTCTGGACACATTCCATCAACAAATGTTGGATATCCTCAACTAATCTTCTCAATATCGTTACAATTTTTGTAAATTACTGCCGAAGCAAGTACAAATGGTGGTTTTTAAATAGGGTAATACTTGTAATGGACTATTAAATTATTATACCTATACACGATCGTCGACCGGCACTAAATACAGCGAAAGCGATAGAATATTCTGGCAAAGTATCAGAGCTTAGCCATCTATCCGGTTTGAATATTTCTGCAT
Source organism: Automeris io (assembly GCA_036320925.1). Lineage (NCBI taxonomy): Eukaryota > Metazoa > Arthropoda > Insecta > Lepidoptera > Saturniidae > Automeris > Automeris io. Next base: position 10,335,830 of record JAUDJH010000005.1, read on the forward strand.
CAGATCCCCAAACTCCATGTCTTAGGAGACCCAAAATAGACAAAAAGCAAGTACTGCCATGAATTGTATAATTCTCTGAAAATTCATAAATATTTTTTAAAAATTATAATGTTTTAGGTATGACCGCATATTTTTTATGTATTATCTCTCTTATGCAATATGACCACACACTGTTTTGCACGATAACATTTTTTCTTGGGTCTCCACCATAAATTATCGTAGTGTTTTGACTTTGGATTATTAATAATATTAAAATTATATATCACGTAGATGTTTATGCTGTGAATGTTTTAAATTTCAGTGTAATTATACCCATCAAACTCTTGACCCAACCCGCACCCGCTCGCTGTGTGTGATCATAGTAAAAAGTTGATACCTTTGTGGTATTTTCATCGAAAATTTTCACGTTATTCACGTTTAAATCGGCTATATCTTTTTTCTCAGTGTCTGATCGAAATTTTCGCAAAGGAATACAGGTATTGTATTATTTTTTTGGTCCAATAACATAACAAATAAACACGTTGAAAAGTAAGTAAAAATTCTGCTCATCTCGGCGTTAATGGGTTAAGGTATTCTGGCTGTCGTTATTCGGTTGCGGCAACTCCTGCAGCCGCTGCAAGATCTCTATTTACCGCTCTGTGTGTTTATATGGAAAGGCGTCCGTTGAAGGTGATCGCGGGGTACTGTCAGGCGACGCGCCAAGTTCGTCATCGTGACAGCTAGCATCGCTGCACTGTACACAGCGGGTTGCATCGATCGCCTTACCATTTGAACGCTTACTGAGCGGTGCATCGCGGCTGAACAGCGACTGCCAAAATCTAAATCGTACCTTTAATTTTTTTTTTTTTATAACTTATAGGTGAACGCTTGACCTCAATCACACCTGGTGGAAGGCGAAGATGAGTCCGATGATGAACCGCGTCCGCCCAACAAATGCCTATTCACTCTTCTTTTAAAGACTCCCAGGTCATAAGATCGCGGAAATATGGCCGCTATGGTAGCATATTCCACTCCTTAGCTGTTCGCATGATGAATGTTGAAGCGAATCTTCTCGTGCGGATATAAGGAACATCCACCACATACGGATGGTTAAAATTGTTAAAATTGAAAATTTACTCACTTAATTTGACATTTTCATTAGCATGTCTGGCAATAAATGGAACAATGGGGCAAAGCCTCATGGTCTCTTTTAAAACGGCTTCAGTGTATATTAATTGTGATAAGTCTTCTTTTGTTACGTCTCTATCACAGTTTTTAAAAACCTTGTCTATTCTGTAAGAGAACCAAGATAATATATTGTAATACAAATGTGTTAAGTTAGACATGGTAGACCCTTTTTATGTCGCTCGCCAGGCGGCTAGTGCATAATTTCTCTTCGTCTGTAATGACCATAAGGCACACGCGTATTTTACGGCGATTTTTATCACACTTGCGAGGAAAATTACATTCTTATAAAATATTATTAACTTCTCAACATTGAAAACAAATAGTTAAAGTACAATTCTTACGGTTTAGTTTTTTTACGTCTATTACTATTTTCGACGGGATCAAACCTACGTCTTTTCTGCTGTACTACTTGAAATCGATTATTTTTATAGTTGTAATCATAGCGAAAACATACACACACTACAATATACATTTGGTTTAACAAAATATTATCTATTTATAACTTTTAGTATTACCACAGTCTGTAAGTAGTTTCTATACTGTGATATTATAATACTATGGCATTTAAAAATTATAAAAACAAAATTAAAGCAAACAAAAAGGATAAATAGCAAGCACACCCTTTTTTATATTTTTTTGTTTGGTATTAATGAGAAGAATGCTTGCTTTTCTGAGCATAAGTTTCTCGAAACGAGGCTCATGTTTCGAAATTGCCACTCTCGTCTCGCCGCATCACAATGCGCATGGCGCTTAATCGACTCGATTGCCATTGATACAGACAGCCAATCTACTCGTATTTAGATCGCCTCACGACGCCCCTGGGATAATACCGTGGCGCCCCAGGGCGGTGCGACGCACAGTTTGGGAAGCCCTGCTCTACACGCTTCTTTGAAATAACTTAATATGTTAGGAAGGTGAGTTTGCCAGAGGACTATTTAACAATTCGATGACCTGGTAAGGGCAAGAGTTGGAGAATTTCTTGATGATAATAGACATAGAAGTCAGCGTGAAGCTATACCTCCTCAACTGCACGCGCGTTTTTTTTTATTTCACTGTCCTTTATCTATAGATATAAAAATGAATCGCAAAATGTGTTGGTAAGCGCATAACTCGAGAACTGCTAAATCGATTTGTCTGATTTCTTTTTTGGCGTGTTTGATGAAGTCTGGGGAAGGTTCTTATGCAGTGAAAAAACATAAAAAAAATACGAGAAAAATAGTACAAACAACGATTTTCTTTTCCCATACAAACCCCTCTGTCTACTGTCAAACATATGATGTCAATCAAAACAAAACAAAGGTGCGTTAGGATTATCTTTGGTATGTCTTTAAGTTGATTAGAGGTTGCATGTCATTATTGAAAATAATATAACGAGTTGCCTCAAATTTCTCATGCTTCTCTCATGGATAGTTTTACGTTGCCTGCTCCCACGTCGAAAAACCTTCAGATTTATTTACTTACGGACCAAGTAATCCAACTAAAAATATCGTGTACCATAAGGCGTTACAATAAAAATATAATGACATTAGATATTACTAAAGTTTTTCAATGCTATTTTATTTCTATTAGACTGCGACAGGCCAATAACTTTTGACAGAACGAAATCTGTCAGGGCAGCTATTAACATAAAAAAACTCAATTAAACTTTGTTTTAGAGAAATAGGGCAGAAGGAGGTCTGCCAGGACAGCTAGTTGTCAATAAAAAATATTTAATGATTACTTACTCCTCGAATACCTTTTGCTGCACATCTTGATGTGATCCCAGTAGTGTTAAAGTGAACGTCATAACTAACGAAATAGTATCAAAGCCCGTTACCAATATCGTCTCCGCTTCATCTCTGATATCATTTTCAGAGCAGATTTCTTTTTCTGCTGCGTTATCGATAACTAAATCCATAATTGGTTTGAATTCATCTGAAAATAATATCAAGAGGTGTGTTTTTTTACCAAAAATAACAAGGAGTACTTTTAATTCTGTGTCCGTTTAAATCGGATTCGTTGCGCGCATTTGCATGGTTAACAAATCTAATCTAATGTTAATAAGAAAAACTTTTTTTTGATATTTATAGATGGTGAGAAGATCAGGTGAATCTTTATTTGTAAGCAACCATATAAACCCTGGATGCACAGACCGCGGCCCGCGGGCCGGACGAGGCCCGCCGACAGCAAAAATAATACTCTCCTACATTCGAAAAATATTAAATTCTATTCCAGAATAAAACCAAAAAAAAAAATGTTTGAAAAGTAATTTGAATCTCACGCCCAAAAATGCTAAGTCAAGTAACATCGCTTGCCGCCTTTATATAAAGTTCAAAATAGTAGAAAAATCAAGAATTTTCTAGCGCGGTGTGAGCAAGCGAGATAGCAATAGTCCCTAATTCCCGATTGCTCGCGTAGGTTCGAAACACGAAGCTTCCAGAGTCGTATGCGCGGTATAAAAGCCACGCTAACCGCAGCGACCGACAGTTCCCCAGATTGCCGAATATACATATCGCGCTCTACGCGGATGACACCGCTCTCTTCTGTTTACAAAGGGACAAGAAAACCCTACTTAAAAATCTGGAAAATGCAGCCACCGTTCTCGGCGAGTGGTTCCGCAAATGGCGGATAGAGGTGAATGCCGAGAAAAGTGTAGTAATACTCTTTTCTCGGAGTAACCTATACCCAACCCCCGATATTGACATTAAGCTATTTGATCGAACGATCCCATGGGCCGATGAGGTCAAATACTTAGGCGTCACCCTCGATAGGAAGTTGACCTTCAACTCCCACGCCTCAATTGTGCGCAAACGCGCCTTTATCCTCAGTAGATTACACCCCATGGTGTGCAAAAGTAAGTAAGAGTAAATTGTCACTTAGGCTTAAGCTGACAATTTACAGAACAGTAGTCAGGCCGGTCATGACATGGAGGCGTAGTCTTCGCCCACGCCTCCAAGTCAGTCCTCGATCCCTTGCAAAGATTGCAAAATAAATTCCTCCGCAATGTGACAAGTGCCCCTTATTATCTAAGAAATGTCGATCTCCATGACGACCTCAAAATGAAGATGATCGCCAGTTTCATGCGTACGGCCTCTCGCCGTTACTTTGATAGGTTGCCACACCACCCAAATGAGCTTCTTCGCAACGTATGCCAATACACACCGTCTGGCGGTTTCAACTCATGGGCCAGACGTCGCCCGCGTCATGTCCTGTTGGATCCGGACGATCCAATTACCGCGGTCTTGATAACCGCAGATCCAAAAAACAGTGAGGTACACTCATGCACCAGATACTTACCAAGACACCGGCGTCGCCGGCGGCGCCGACGATGACAAGTAAGGTTAGATCCGTCAACTGTCGTCTAAGTCGCTTCCGAAACGCTAGTAGATCACTGTTAGGTTTCGTATTTTTGGCTGGCGGTCCAAGTCGAGGTTCGTACCCACAGGGGTGCCCTTGCATTGCCACCCAAGCCATAAATTGCCGGCTGAGCACCCTCAGTGTTCGCCCACCCGCCCGGTTAAGTTGTGAAGACCTTTCCCGGTCAACAAACACGCGTAAATTCGAAAAAAAGCAAAACGACCGACAGTTCGGTTTTAATTTGAGTGAAGTGTCAACAGAAAGAAATAAGTGCGAAAATACAAAGCGAAGTAATAAGTGATTGAGAATAAGTGCAGTTTAATAGTGTTTTGGGGGAGGCAATAGTTCTAGTGTAGGTTTTAACTCGACTAGCCGCTGTCATATATTTTGATCCACATTCAACGTAGATTTCCTGTTGCAGTGTTAGCCCGTCAAGTGCTGTGTATAATTGTGTTGTGAAATCGTAAGTAAAACTATGTTATTAATAAGTGTTTCCTTACATATTTAATAAATTTTAATCAAATTTAGCTTTAATGTTGGCCAAATATTAAAATAAAACAAATAAATTACTATTTTTTATCAGAATTTCTCTAACTGTAATAATTACATCATTATTTCAGGTATAAAATCTGTATAAAAATCTTAATATTTCTGAGGAATAATATTTAATCAATTATTTTTGATAATTTAAAAAAGGATGAGTAATTTAAGTAGGTACTGTAATTGTTTTTAGGTGCTGTGTTAATCCTAGCCAGGATTAGAACGCAACATGGAGAAGCCAGGACCTAGTAAAAAACGTAAGGTTAAAGATGAAAATCGGCAGTTTCAAGAAATTTGGACTGAGAAATACTGTTTTGTATGGTCGCATAACAAAGTCGTTTGTTTAATTTGCAAGAATTCTGTTGCGATTGCAAAGGAATATAATGTAAAAAGGCACTATGAAACGCAGCATCCTTCTTTTACCAAGTTTACAGGCGAATTAAGAAAGCAAAAAAAAGTTGTCTTTAAAACGGGAGCTTATTGGTCAGCAAGCTATGTTTGCAAAACCCTTTCAAGATTTAGAAACAGCTACAGAAGTTAGTTATGAAATTTCTCGAATGATAGCAAAGCGAAGTCGCCCCTTCAATGAAGGCGATTTTGTAAAAGAATGCATAGAAATTGCCGCTAAGTAAATGTGCCCAGAAGCAGCAAAAAGTTTGAGAAAATTCAACTGAATCGTATAACTATCCAAAGGCAAATTATGCCTTTGTCAGGTAATATTGCAGAACAATTAATTGAAAAAACTAAGATCATTGAATTTTTTTCATTAGCACTCGGAGAATCCACTTATATTAGTTCCACAGCTCAACTTCTCATATTCTTACGAGGTGTAACTCAAGATTTTGAAGTCTTAGAAGAGTTATTAGGAATATGTTCATTGAAAGGTCAAACCAAAGGAGTTGATATACTCAATGTACTTTTGGATGAGTGTTCAAAAACTGATTTGGTCTTATCAAAATTATCGGGAGTTGCGACTGACAGTGCTCCTTCGATGATTGGTGTCAATTACGAGCTAGTTACTTTGCTGAAAAATCACTGCAAGAAAAAAACATAAACGCTGACGATCTCATGCAGTTTTACTGCATTATACACCAAGAAGGCCTCTGTTCTACAAAAATTGAGTTTCAAAGTGTCATGAAAGTGGTAGTTTCGACTGTAAATTACATAAAATCACGAGGAGTCAATCACAGACAATTCAAACAATTCCTTGATGACATCGAAAGCGAATACGGAGATTTACTGTATTATACAGAAGTAAGGTGGCTAAGTCGTGGATTGACACTAAAACGATTTCTAAATTTAATAGAAGAAATTGGAATATTTTGTTTTGTTGTTGGTTGTTGTTGATTGGTTGTGTGATTTGGCTTTTTAGTTGACATTACAAATCATTTGAATGTCTTGAACACGCGGCTTCAAGGCAAAAATCAACTGATATCCCAGCTCTACGCTCATGTATCATCCTTTCAATGCAAGCTGACACTTTTCAGATCACAATTGAATTCTGGAAATTACAATAATTTTCCGAATTATAAGAAAATGGCTGAAAAATTCAACCAAACTGCGATTAATTTCAGTTATGTAGAAAAGCTAGACATTTTGATTCAATCTTTTCAAGACAGATTTTCGGAATTTAAAAAAATGAAAACTCTGTTGGACTTATTCAGCAATCCTTTCACGATTTCAGTTGAAAATGCACCAGAGTCAATGCAGTTAGAGGTTATCGACATTCAAAATGACCAAGATTTACGCAACAAATTCAACGAAGGAGACTTGCTGAACTTTTACCGCTGCATTGATAAAAATATGTACGAAGAGTTGCGCATAAACGCTCTGAAATGTGCCAGCTTATTTGGTTCTACCTATATATGTGAACAAACTTTTTCAATACTAAATAATAATAAAACAAAAAATCGAAACCTCCTTGCAAATGAAAGTTTGGAAGCAGTTTTACGTGTTGCTACAAGTAAATTTGAGCCAAATATAAAAAAGATTGTAAGCACTATGCAGTGCCACGGTTCAAATTAATAAATTATTTTTCAATTTAAATAAATTATTATTAATTGTTTATTGTCTTTAATTACCTATACTTCTGGCGGCTGGCCGGCCATCAGTTCATGATTTGGTCGAGTGGCCCCTAGTCTTAATAAGTCTGTGCAACCATGATATAAACTATCCAATAAAACTACTATATACCCAGGATTATTATATGTCCACATTTATATTGACTTAATAATGGTTAGTATTATGCAGTGGCGTGCATATCGTTCTTACATAAGGCAAGCAATCAGTAAAAAAGAAAATAATTCGGCTTTTTTATTGTTCTTGCTCTGTTAGAGGACTGTGAAAACGTGTTATTTTTTATTTATTTCGATAATGAATTACAAATTTCACACGAGCTAAGCATACCTGCCTTACCCCTATGTCATTTACTTACATATTTTCTATGACATAAAAAGCAAATTTTAGTTTATATTTTCGCGCCTTTTCCTTAGCAGACGAATAATTTATTGAAATATTTTCTCGGTAGATCGATAGAGTGCGTAACATTGAGTTACTTAAAAAGTGTGTCATTATTTATTTATTATTGATTAATGCATTTATTATTGATTGATTAATTTTTTTTACACTGGCTCGACATAGTAACTACTGAGTACCTGATGGTAAGTACAGTGTGGTCCAAAAACGAAAGCGACTATCAAAGGATGAAAGAAAATCCATTGATAGTCTACATCGTCATGTCGGCCCACATATACCACGACTGAAGGTCTTTAGGTATATGAGCTACTGGATATGCACAAGCTGATCGCGAAACGCGACAAGCCGAAACTGGGCACTAGACGGGCTTTACACCCATGCACTGTGGTCGCGATCCAGACGGGCACCGGCGCCCTACCACCTCGCTGCTGCTCGTTTAGCACCACCCAGGAATCACGTGTAGGGAAACTAGGTTAAAGCCAACGGACGCGAGCAGCTTCGACTCATAATAAATAAAAACGATTCATAATGAATTCATAATATTGTACTTAAATGCTCGTAAAACTTAAGGCAAGCATTGCTTTTATGCTTGTATGAGATGAACGCCACTGGTATTATGCATTATTCATCAAGCTAACATACATCTTCGTTTCTGATCAAGTAAGTGTGACCAAATGTGCCCTTATTTTAAGGGGGAAAACATTTATTACAATTCAAATCCCCGTTAAAATTGGGTCAGTGGTCTTAACTTATGCCCCTATAAACTTACATACAGCTGATTTATTCAAATACGATTGATTCGTGTTCAGATGCCTCTAAATAGTTAATTTTATTCGATTTCTTCAGTAGCTTGAATATTCCGGACAAGTTTATTAAAACAAGCATATTAAGAGATTTTTTTTTTTACATTGGCGCGACAAAGTGACTACACAATGCACCTGATACTCAGATACACAGATGTTTTAGACAACACTGAGTACAGTGCGAAACGAAAGCGACTATCAAAGGACGAAAATCTATTCAGTCTCCGTCCTCATGTCGGCCCACCACGCCACGACTGAAAGTCTCTAGGTATATGAGTTACTGGATATACACAAGCTGATCCCGAAAACGCGACAGGCCAAAGTGAGTCACTATGACGGTCTTTACACTCGTGTACTGTGGTCACTGGCTCGTCGTGACTGTGGGGTCATGAGACCCAGTTCCTGCGATCGCCCTACTACCATAAACTACTTACTAACTATTACAGTAACAATTTACTTACTTCCTGATTTCACTTCAGTATGGATTTCGCTTTTCAAATCAGCTTTTCTTGTATGTAAAACCTGAAATGTTTTTATATATATTTACAATTCTATATTATTGTTCATTTATAACACATTAAATGCTTTCAGTAAAGCGATCTTCTCTTTTATATGGTCTTGTGGAGTGAGGTGCCATATTATCAGTATATAGCTCGACCAAGTCTCGAAAATAATCAAGAAACGATGTACTTAGATCGATCTACGTGTATTATCACTGACAAGACTGCTTTTGCTAATAGACCTGATAAGGAGTAGCAGATCAATCGTTGCGCTGGGAAACATTCCTTGACCACCATAGCGCATTATAAGAATATCTTGATACAGAAAAATAAAAGTTAACAATGTATTTGGAACATTCCACGTCTATATTCTTTATATGTAACGTACGACGTGAGGTCTTCAAGGAAAGAGTGAATCGATATTTTGTCAATCCAGCGTAGGTTTTCTTCTACCTTAACCACATTCTCTAGGTACCGATAAAGCGCAAGTCTGTTTCATATATGAAATATACTGGATTTTTAGAAGCATTTTACTCGAAAGTACATTACTTATTAACCATTTTCCAGTACTTATTAATCATTTTCAAGTACTTATTAACCATTTTCAAGTACTTATTAATCTAATTTTGCAAGACTTTGCTCTTTAAATTGTGAAAAAAATATATAATTTTAAATATTGTGTTTTAAAAACTCAATGGACTGAGCATTGCTGGAACAAAGATACTGGTCTAAAAATCAATGAAAATTGATCTGTAGTTTGTATTGGGTCGTGCAAAACCAAACCAGTTGTAGTATGTAATGCAACAAACTTAAGATTAAAAGTTTAAGCTGAGATTTACAAACATTACTTTGAGTTTGCTAGGAACTTAACATAGAGAATGATTAGTCTTTGATAAAAGACTGAATATACAAATAAGTTATTTTTTATTGTACATTATTTAACGCGACTAAAGCGCGAAATAACTTACTTTTGATTATGGTTTGACCTGGTTATCCAAGTCATGGTCACGATCAGACTGACATGCCGCGGAGTCTGTTTCGGTGCGGGAAATTAGTTCATCTACCCTCTTTTATTTTTGATAATTTGAATACTCATGACACATAATACTCACAGTTTCAGCATTTTTACATGGCTACATAAAACGATGTCCTAGTTTCCTAATCATTTTATTCCACGCCGGTTTTTTTTTTAGCTTGACTACACAACCCTTCATGGTAAGCATCTTATAGTTAAAAAAAAATTAAGAAAAAATAGTAAAGAAATACAATCGATAGTCGCAGTGACTATACCGGCTTGTACAAATAACTCTTTACGCTTCGTTTAAAGGGCCCAATATTATAACGCATATAATATAATACATTTTACAGCTCAACAACAAAGGTAAGAGATAGATAACTTCTTAGTCTTAGCTGAGATATGAGATACCCTAAAGGCGTGACTCTGTAAGCCCGTGCGTGGAAGGGAGAGGATGAAACAAGTTTAAATAACTGTCCAGGACATTTGCCCTAATACAGACGAAAGAAAACGTTTACTGAGGCAATATCGGTGCGCTACTGGAGCGATTCACGATGCTTACTAGCGTTTGGATAAGTTACAAGTATGACTATACTGGAGTTTAGTCTAATAATTTGCAAAGCTGAGTAGAATTTGACAGACTCAGGGATTTACTATAGAGTTTGATATTAATAAAATAATTTATAACATTTGAGTAAAGGCTAAGCAAAGTCAATATAACATCTATAAATGTCATCCTTGGTGCCAAAAGATATTTGATTTACTTACAAAATGAGTTAATGCTCCTACATCACTTAGTGCTTTGTCGTAATTCTTCTTAAATGTGCTAAAATTGTAAATAATAGAGCTGTGCAACCAGATTTTTTTAAAACGTTCTGTTATTAGTCGTAAGGTCATATCAACGCCTTTTATATATTCCTTCACCAGTAGTGGTTGTTTTTTCATGTCAATGTTAAAAGCTGTTCCTGTAAAAAGATCATACTTATATAAGAATGATGATGATGATGATGATGATGTCCTAGCCGGTTACGACCACGGCGACTGTTTCAACACTGGTTAAGAAGTTCGAGGTCCAGTTTTCGGAAACAGACAATTGCACAGGAGATATTTAAGTGCATAACTGGACGCGCAGCCAGAAAAGCAGTCTCTCGTCCGAGCTCCCTCAGGCCCGATGGAAAGGAGAACCAGTACGATCGGGAGGAAGCGGGATGCAGGTTTGGTCGAGTTTTCCCTTCTCTAAACACCTGGTTGAATTGTGCTGTTCAAGAAATATCTTAGTCGCCTTTTACGACACCTCAGCAAGAAGAGGGGGAGAGAGGGTGCTATTCTATTCTGCCGGCAGCCACCACGGCTATGAGAATAATACTTTATTATATTGCATCTTTTTTAGGGTGAATAGAGACAGATTAGTGGCTGAATCCAATTTACATTTGTATGTCGTGCCCAATAAATCTAGAAGCGCAATTAATCGCCGTTCTCTAGGCCCTTACAGGTGATATTTCTATTACATGTCGTGCGGGTTTTTACACGATGATTCCCTTCACTGGTCTGCATGTGTAGCCTAAATCTGTACTTAATGTGAAAAAGCCTAGAAGTACGTGCCAGAGAAGTATATTCCGTATCTCATCTTCAGATATTTTATCCCACACATGAGTAAATGTAGCCTTCAGCGTGTATACCCTTAAACACTTAAGTCGCACAGGTCTTCGCTTCTAAGATAGACCATAGACACAATAATCCATAGGGATTGGGTTTGGTGAATACGTAGGAATTTATTAAAACTTATGAATCCAAAAAATAAAACAGAGTCGTGTTTAAAAATCCACAGTTGATCGCCGCAGTTCTGCTGACTCCAAGGAAGAATGAAATGGCCCGTCGATACATTTCTTGGTTCCTTTTCACACCTTTTTCGTCGAAAAGTGGAGTACTTTGCCTGTTATACAAATACCCTAACCATATATGATTCTGGCTTCTAATGGTGGGGGAAAATTTCTATGATTAAAAGTACAAATTGTATCGTTTTGGTGATTAGGAAATTGTTCGATCGTAAAAATGTTTGTATCTAAGCCAATTGATATAGTGACACACTTCACTAGCAAACCGCGTCTTTAGTAAGCTTTCAAACCATATTTTTTGTTTATCTATTAGCCGTTACACTTTGCGTAGCTTGTAGCTGTATATTTAAGCTCATTTTTGACAACTTATTACAACTTTGAATGACGTAAACCGAAATCTCGAGGCATTTATTTTGCTTTGGCTTATGGATTGTGGGTCAATATTTGTTTAACAATATACCAGAACCTAGACATCCTATAAGTTTTCTTCTGCCACTTCTCGGATTGTCTCTAAGATACCCTAGTTCATCATAACACTCAATAAAAGAAGAAACTAATTGCCACCTGACACCGAGAATTGTAACTATCTCGCGCTGATACTTACCAGCCTGATGTAAAGAAGTTATTTCTCTTCATTGCGGAGACAGTAAAAAAAAAAATTCTAAACAAATAGCATGGCTTTTTAATTTTTATTAGCGTTTGACCGAAGCGTCGGTTTGTGCTTCAGATTAAGACCCCTTTTAGACAAGTTGTGCGGTAATTTTAACAATTTTTACACGTTGTAAACCATGTACACACTTTACGATCACTATATTATTTACTTTTAGCCAATATTGAACTGATTTTTTTAAGATTTTGAAACTTTTGCCTTCGAGTTTATTCGATGTTGGTAGCGATAGACTTTTACTCGGCCTCAGCTGAATTAATCTTATAGTAGTTGGGACTTTTGCTATAAACTTTAGCCATTGACTTAAAATTCGGTCCATTTGAAAGCTGCACTGATTGTGGGTGCTATTTTAGGTTTAAATGGCCGATGACAAAATTTTCGGTCGGGCACTAGCGTTTATCCACTAATGAAAAACATGTCCGGGTAAAAATGTATAACTTCTCCATAGACAACAGCCTCATAAAAAAGCATAGCTTTGATATCAGCGTTAGTGTAATGAAGACAACTCAAAATTCAAGATATTTTGATATTACCGTCTTACAAAGTATATTTAAAAAATAACCCTTAGTACTATACTTACTGCAAATAGTTTCCACGCTGCCAATTTGTATATAATACGAATGATCAAATGGTTCCTTTCCTTCTTGAATTGCCATTGTTTTAGCAAGTGATCTAGACTTTTCGTTAAAAACATTTATAAAATTGTTTAGGGATCTCTGTGAGAATGCTGGAGCAAATATTTTATTATGAATTCTCCACGTACACACTGCAATACAAACAAAATTGTTATAGTTATTACGTTATCGCTCTATATTTAGCCAATAATGGGCCGATCACCTTGTAGTCAAGTACTATTTACAAAAGTACTATACTAAACGATTATACTCATTTCTTCGGGGTAACATCAATCACTATCTTTCTCATATCAGACAACGTCAAAACTCGATATTCCTTCCATCTATTCTCCTCAGTAATAAATGATTCGTGCAAACATACGCCGCATGCATTGCTAGCGCCGGCGCATGCATTTGTAATACTCGCATCGGAGTGTCGACCGATAAAGCGTGGAGTGGTGGCTGGCACACGATACCGCAAGCATGCCCATCACCAAATTTCAGCAAGTACCTTATCCTCAAAATTAAGTCGGTGAACACCCTACACAAAAGTAAACATATTAAGATTAAAATAAGAGCGTTTTCTTGAATTATTTCCAACTCATAAAGGTTCAGTTCAATCGAGCAAAAACACATTTATTAGACGATATTTTGAGGTTGTTGTAGAAATTTTTTCACTCGTTTTTGATGAAAACTAGTAGAACTACCAGTACGGCTGTCGTACACGCCTTTTTAAACATTACCTAGTGGTGAGTATTATAGCTTGGGCACGGCTCGTCTGAAATGGGAAATTCAAACATATTTCATAAATTAAGTTCAGCTAATCTGTACCACGTGATTCATTGACTGTTAGGCGATACAAAGAGCGACGGGTCAGGTATAATTTATACACTGGAATGGAATTTTCTTTCCGCGTCTGTTTTTTCCAACATTTTATGATATGGGAATTTTTAAACGATGACAGAATAGGTTTTTATTGAGTGAGCGCGCTCCATCGTCGGCCTCATTATCACTTTCCATCGGGTGAGATTGAGGACAAGCGCAAACATGTCCTATTTAAAAAAATAATTGATTGCAATTGTATCATTTATACAAAATTTTCAGGTTGAATTAATTATTATTATAGCAAAAGTACTACTTCCACGCGAACGAAGACGCGGGCATTGCTTATTTTTGTTGAACCGGTGGAATCCTTATGGACCTTCAGGGCAGCGGTGAGGGCCGCTGTCCAGGTGTATCAGACTCTTACTGACTAAAACTACCGGGGTATTCCTCCTTTCGCAAGATGCGTCGGGCTACGGGAAGCACTTGGGTGCACAAAACCGCGGCATTGCAGGCATTACCTAGGAATGGGAGAGGTCGGTGGCGTTAATCGCCTCTCCACCGCAAAATGATACGTGGGAAAACGCACACACCATTGGAGTATAGCCTAAGTGATCATCCCTTCAGATGATCCACCCGGCACTCCTTGCGAGGTCTCCGGAAGATTGGAGGCCTCGTCGGCTCTATTTTTGTCTCCGCAGTGGCGACCTTGGCATTTCCTCTCCTTTTAGCCCGTATGGGCTGTCGCGCAGCGCTGCAAGCTTCGCCACCGACCCGGTGCCCAGTGGGAAGATCCGCGGCCACGCATACTGTCGCGGGCATAACTAGTATAATATATAATTGAGTTGTGGACCTCGAATTTCCATCTTGTACAGTTGAAAGGCAAATGAGATAATTACCAAAAATTAATATCTGCTTTTCTAGGGTTACGTCTAAAAGAAATACAATGTATTATTGTAAAATTTAGATCAACATAATAAAATTTTAAGTAAACAGAAGAATGTATATCATTTTTATCATTAAATATTTGAACTTCATGTTCAAATGTTGTTGTTATATTTAATAACCCAAAGGAGTTTTGGAAATAAACTATAGATATAATTTTTGGAGTTAACAGTGTGCATAACATTTGCCTTAGAAATTAAGTAATAGCATACATTTTTAATAACTGTATTATTAAAATAAGCATTCGGCTAATAGTGAGCCAAATTCGTACATTCAGAATCCGCTCAAATAAACTATGAAACCACCAAATGTAACTATAGTAAAAAAATAAAGTAGATTAAAAGGGACAACGTAAAAAGAATACATATCCCAGGGTCTGGCTTGCAGCGAAACGAGGGACTCGTGACCTAGCTCTGTCAGTGCATTTACACATGAATCTATTTCTAAACAAAAAATACAGTTCACTAAAACATTGATAATTCAAATTGTTATTGTTTAGCTTAGAAAATTTATTAAAAATTTGTTAAAACTTACATTTTGCTGTTAACAATCCATTCCCAAGCCAGGAATGAACAAAGTCGTAGACGGCATCCTTTTCTAAACATTGGTTCGCTACTGTCAAAAAATCTTCTGGGTCGGCTATTACTGTAAGTATATAAAAACACAGCTTAAACATTGTTACTTAGGCATGAGACAAATTATAACTGAGGGTGTGCTTGCTATTAGCTTAATCTCTTTCCCACGCGTAATTTTGTCATAGTGCAATTTCGTCTTAGTACGTGTGATTTTCATCTGTCACGGCTACCGGTTTACCTCCTTATTTATTTATTTCATTTTAAGTATATACATGTGGGATTGAGGAAAGAGATATTTTTGTTCAAAACTATTTTATTTTAATTTTAAATACGGAAGCCAATGTAACACATCATTCTTCTTATAATACATTTTTTCTACAACCACCTTCAAACTAACTTATCACTAAACGTCATTTTGCACAGTTTCACAGTAATACCACCTGCAAACTATAATTTTCTAAAAAATATACAAATACTTGGGAGATTTCATAACATATTCCACAAAAAAAACAAATACATATTTAAATATAAAAACATGTAATGTAGGCCTAAGGGCCAAGCTACTGCCAGTTAGCAGCTCAGAGTGAGGAACCTCCTCATAATGCATGCCGTCCTATCGAGTATTACTGCCTTCTGTATTCGACCTTTGATCGAAAGACAAAGCGAGAGCCTCTTAAGATGATAATCAAGGCTCTTTGCGACCAACCCATTCGTCAATATGACTATTTGGACAATAATTGTTGAATCTACATCCCACATGCTGGTAATCTCGTGTGCGAGTTCTAAATATTTTGAAGATTTTTCTTTTTCTGCTTTCACGAGATTCTCATCATATGGTATGGTGATATCAATGAGTATTGCCCGGCGCACCAATCAACCTACTAATGGGTGATTCATTTCGAGGTTCTCAACTTTTTTAAAGAAAAAACACAGAAAATTCAAATTTAATGGGGAATGTTTATTATCATTTGAAAGAACATTCTTTGGCATTTATTTTTTGTAGATTATGTCTTTCAAATGTTGGCCGCAGCTACGTCTCAGAGGGTCCATCCGTTGAGTCAAATTTTCGAGTGGTAACTGACGAATGATACGCGTGATGTTTTGCTCCAAGTCCTGAATCGAAGCGGGATTGTCTGCATAAACTTTAGACTTTACATATCCCCACAGGAAAAAGTCTAACGGTGTGATATCGCACGATCTTGGTGGCCAATCGACCGGCCCAATACGTGAAATTATTTGAAACCGTTGTTTTTTCTGGATGAAGTGGCAGCTCTTGAATCGCTTCAGGTTGCTCTTCGTCCCAAATGCGGCAATTTTGATTGTTTACATACTCATTGAGGCAGAAATGGGCCTCATCGCTGAAAAAAATTTGCTTCGAAAACGTCGAATTTTTTTGGATCGTTTCAAGAGTCCATAGAGCGAAGCTGTTCACGCGTAAGTCATTGCATAATGAAATGTCAAAGAATACTAAACAAAAATAACATGACAGCATGATTCGACTCACACGTGGTCTGTCAAAAAAAGGCTATTGAAAAATGTATCTCTACTTGGATCACACTAGACAACAATGTCAGATCTATTAACAAAGATAGTCCTATATTATGATTATTATATATACAGGATAAAGGTCGAAGTTATACATACCATAACATATTCGAGTGCCTATGTAGCATCTCATGACTCCTCCTTTTTGCAAAACTTCCCTGCTCGTTTTCATAAAAACTTCCCAAAGTCCTAAAAAAAGTTACATAAATTAGAATGGTGAATATGGTACATGATTTTCAAGCAAACAATTATTTAATGTGAGACCACAAAAAATAATTAAGTGAATACAGTGGAATAATTAGAGTACTGTGGTCATCTTCTCAGTATTGTTTTTGCATAATATGTTTGAGAACATCTTCTATAGGAGTTTTCGCCATGCCAGAATATTACTAACCCTGTTCCTACGGCAGGCCTCGTTGTAAATTGTTTCGCAGGAAACCGAACTCCGTGCTGAAAGTGGGGACGTCAAACGCGCCAAACGTGAACAGGATAAAGCTTTGGCCCAAAAAGATTTTCTTTAGATTTCAGAAGAAAATACGGGTGAATAAAATAAAGTCACCCATCGTATACAGGGATCGATTTTTAGTCGATGACTATAGTCACCGATGATGGCGAAAAAGATTGAAATATTTACATATTTTTACTATGACATTAATACCTATCAGGGTTTTTTTTTTATATTTATGATTCTATGGCATGACTAAGGCCTCTTTTTGCTATTTATATATGTAATGCAATCATGCATATATAATAAAAGCCATGAAAACTTAGATATATGTAAACATTACATACGTAAATATAAAATAGTCTAATCGAATAATTTATATATGCCTTCACACATAAGCTTACACTTGTCCTTTCAAATTTAAGCCCTTCTTTCCTTGAATTTAAAAATATTTGGTGATATATATTGATAGATTTTAAAGCCTTATTTCACCATCTTAAGAATGTAATATAAAAAATTCGGCTTAAGTAGGTTTACGCTATATAAAAGATCCAATGTACAAATTTTATGTTTTAGCTTCAGTACCTTTAGATCTGTGATAATATGTATATAACGAAGATAAAAGACCCACGGGATTTTTAGGGATAGTGACATCAACTGGGCTGACGTCACTATCTCTCTGATCACTCATAATAAAACAAGTTTTTATAAATGTAAGCATTTTACAGAAGTAATTAGTGTACTTACAAGATTTCACAATATACAGCATATTAACGGATATTGATTGAAACGGAGGTTCTTCTGTTTCCATTAGCTTATTTACGAACACTTAATCTGATCAAACACGTAATATAATAAATACAGAACAATGGAAAAGGACGCGCCCGACGCAAACGGCGGACGGGGTATTCTGCCCTTGCCGCGATCTTTGGCGCAGGCCACCTAGGGGTGAGGGGGGAACAGGTGTGCACCGTAATGTGCGAGCAATCTAAGGGTATCCCCCGCGTTATTTGCTGCGCGAACGAGGGTATCCCCCACGTTACAGCACTTATTTTAGAACACGACTTTCCTCTAGCGAGGTTAACTTTTTCTATTTCCAAATTAAACCTTCGTTTCAGTGTTTAATGACAAATTGACTGATTAACAAACAATTTGATCAGACTTAATTACTTCTAATACTAAAAAACCAGGTTAATTATATTAATTGTGAGTCTAGGGTCGACATATGTATATGTAAAGATAAGACATACAATAAAAGCAAATTCTAACATTTATACATTTCAAGAGTAATAGCCATTAGTATTTAAATTATTGTAATACGTTTTTATACTTACCACCTTTGACAGTTAAAAACATATAGGCGTGACCAATTAGGGGCAATTTTCCGGACATTGCGGGTGGCATCTCAATTTGTCTGCTGCGTTGTCTAAGTAATACATATACTATCACGAAACACAGCACATAGAACACCCAAAGGATTGCCATTATGGAATATAATGTTGTTATTTCGGACACAAAGCTACCTGAAATTGTAATAAGACTTATAAGAAATATTATCACGCCAATATGATTTCCATTATCATCATTCGCAGCCCGATTTTACCCGCTGCTGGGTACAAGCCTCCCTCAAATAAATATTTCCATCACTTGGTTACCGTTTAAAGATTCTCTGCAATCATAAATATTTAACTTTCGCTCAAGTTACCTTTCAAACCTAAATCAATATCAGTTCAAACGTTTAAGACACAAGACGAGATTTCGCAGTCAGACACACATAGAGAAGGTACGGATACAAAGCTTTAACTGCCCTTGTTTTTACATTGGCTGTTAATAATACTACCATAAATTTTGGGTTTTCTTTGCTTTGCATAAACATGTAATATATTCGAATGCATCTTGTGATTGCGTTGGCATGGAAATATTATTTTTCAAAACTCTGAGGGACTACAAACCTGAGGGTTTATTGATTATTAATTTCAACTTGATATTAACATATATTCTTGAGAAAAAAGGTCTTGATAGACAGTAAAGTGGCAAAAGAGCTAGCATTTTATGTAGGAAAGCCTAAATATATTCAATAACATAACAAGTTTTGTGTCCATTTTAAGCACTTATTATCTTTTACGCAAAAAAACTATCTTTAATTTTGGCACAATATTGTTAGCCTGGTTACATGGGACGTGATCTCATGTAGGTTAAAACGTCGCAATGTTTTCGTATGAAGCGGGATGTGGTTTCCTCTAACCGCTTTTGTACTTGACAATTTCAATAGTCACAGCACATAACACACATTATTTTCCGGTTTTTACAAAATGGTATATTTAAATGTTGCATCTGGTGATATAAATAAAGGAATCTTGATTTATTTTATTATTTGACTATTTTTCACGAAAATGCAATTTCTTGAAAATTATCTAATATCTTCCACCGGTGTCACAGCTATACGGTATCTCACATCCCGGCTAGGATTAAGAAGTTCTCTAATTCCTTCTTTTGCCGTGTCGTTGGGCTGTGGAATGGTCTTCCGGCGAGCGTGTTCCCACCATCCTATGATATGGGATCCTTTAAGTGTAGCGTGAAGAGATACTTGTGCAGGCCGGCATGATCGCTGCGACTATCGATGGGTTTTTTCTTACCTTTCGATAATCGTTGGCGGTTTTTGGACTGAACCATGTTTACCATCAGGTATGGTGCAGTCACTGTGTCGAGTCAGTTTAAAAAAAAATAGCACCACAGTTGTTTTAGATTTAATATGATGAAGGTCTGATGAAGATCTACATTTGATACAGCAGATATCTCGAGTTTACACTCATTTCAGTCAAGTCAAACACGGCAATTGACCCGGATTTGAAGCTACGTCTATACTAAAAATTGAAAAATAAAAGCTATTTTATTAAAACTGACTTTAAAAGCAAACAGTAATCGTAAATCTAACAACCAGACTTTTTCATTTTTTATGTATCTTTGAGGTACTTTAAGCCGGCTTCAAAAAGCAAAAAATAGTCGTAAAGCTACCTATCAAACTTTGCCATTTTTGAAGTACTTTTTGAGGCTACAGTACTTAGTTGCGCATTATATTTCACGGCACTGACCTGATACAACCGACTTTAATTGAAGGCATTTTGATTTTTTTAATAAAGTTTTTTGGTTAGCTTGACAAGCATATTCTTGGAAGCAGAGAAATATGCTTATTCCTAAAATATAAATTAACTCAAGAACGGCAAAACATGTCGCTTAAAGCAGATTGCCTTTCACTCCTCGATATAATTATAAAACATAATAAAATTTCCTCTGTACTTATTCGGCGATGTGACAGCATTACATTTCAAGGTTAGAACACACAATACACGGTACAAGAATGGTAGCGATCGTCAACGAGCAAGCAATATTTGACTTATGTGCCTTGACACCATGACTAAGTTTATATAAAGGGCCACGCCCACCAAACCTGTTTACATATTATAACATCGCTATTTTTGTATGTCTGTATGTTGCCCTATATTTTCTTAGTTATACAATGAATTTTAAGGGAGTTTACACTACCAAAGATATGTGTGGCATACTATGTATCTATTTATTTATTTCTGTACTTAACGTTATCTATTTTCTAATTCTTTATACTATACTAATCTATAACTAACAACTATTTTAAATAACATTATTATATTTTCCCTTATTTATATAAGTAATTTTATCAATACTTTTTATATTAACATACAATGGCTCTAAGGTTGAGAATCACTGTGTACCAGCGTGCGCGGGGGGATTGCGCGGGCGCGCGCGCCGCGAGCGCTTCACCGCCGCGCACCCAACACAATAGTCTTGCTATCACATTGAGACTAGATCCACGCACCACTCGCTCGCTACTTATAGTTTTCGTATTGTGTTTATTTTCGTGTTCTTATTCGTATTATTGTGCTCTGTTCTTTGCTTCTACTTGGACTATTATACTTGTGCTTCACCACTTCTACTGGACTTTGTACTGTGCTTCATTAAACGCTATCTACTTGCTGTCTGGACTTCTTCATTTCATTCTTTCATCATCTCATCTATCACGCTATCCTGCGCTATAGTGCAAGGTAGGTCAACTATCCACCATCTTACCTACCACGCTAAATATGTAACTTTATAGGCTTAGTAGATAAAGAATTGGTATCAATGCTCGGCGACACGAGTTGACATACATAGTTTCATAATCGCGCTCGCACCTGTGAGTTTTTCCAGATTAAGTGTAGATTTAGGTACCTGGTCGGTGAAGGAAAATATTGTAAGGAAGCCCCATAGCATTTAATAGAAATGTCATATGTGTAAGTACCCTTAGAATAGCAATCTGCTGCGCTGATGGTCAAGTTGGGCAAGAGATAAGTGCAAAGTGGATACAAGTGTGACGATATATTATTAATATAAATGTATGTAGTTCAGCGGTCGTATCACGGTCTCTTACAGAAGTCTTATTTCCATCATACTTTCATATTTAATACTATCTGGACAAGGCATAAACATGAGAACATTGTGTAAAAAATAAATTATGTACGTCTTCCTTTATTCAATCAAAATGTCTAAGCAATTTTAGTTCTTGTAAGTCGTTATACCACTTTAGAATTTGTTGATTTTTCCTTTTATTAAATAAGTAGCTGTCCCGGCAGACCTTGTTCTGCCCTATTGCTCTAAAACAAAGTCACATTGTTTTTTATAATGTTAATAGCTTCCCCGTCAGATTTTTTGAAAATTGTTTGAAGGAACCTGGCCATAATGCTATATGTATAAAAATTGACAAATATTGACATTAATATTTATACGTCACTCAATTGTTTTGCCTTCCCGGAACCCGTCCACTGACATTTAAACTTTATGGTATGGTGTTAAAGTTCAAATTGACTTTTAAATATTATTACGAATTTTTTGTATGAGAATATAGAAAAGTGGTGTTTATAGAATTTTTCAGACATTTTTTTTAATTTTTCTCTCCGTAATAACCTTTCCCAGACTTCAACAAACACAACAAAAAAGAAATCAGCCAAATCGGTTCAGCCGTTCTCGAGTTTCGCCCTTATCAACACATTTAGCGATTCATTTTTATATATAAGATGAATTGTATCCACCATGCAATGCAAAAAATAGCCACAACAACGAAATGAAATAATGCTTTTTTTAGTTATATGTTTTATAATTTCTTATAGAAAATTAACCCCTTTTTTTGTAACCCGGGGGCAATCCCTACGGACCGTCAGGGAGTAATGAGAGCCGCTCCCCGATGTGTCGGACTCGCACCAACTAAAACCCCTAGGGTGTTCCTTCTCCCGCCTGCCGAGAGCCAAGGGCAAGGCCGAGCCAGCTCCCTTTGGTACCCGGCGACGTCTGGCCTTATTCAGGCACAGAAGAAAATGTACCCCTGAGGAATTAAATAATTTTATTTTTAAGGGTTAAGGACGTAATATATTTATATATAACTTCTGAACCTTGAAAATTTGAATGTATGCTCACAATGACGAGTAGAAAATACGTACCCCATTATTTTTTTAATCATTTTCAAAGGGGGAAAAGGAAGGGGTTGAAGTTTGTATGGAAATTCCCTTGAAATGTCAAAATACTGTGTTGAAAGTTTATAGCTCTCCCATATTTTTCTCTACAGCCATGAAAATAAGAACGTAAAAGTACAATTACAAAGGGAAAATACATGCAACATTATTTTTCCGAAAATTCTTATTTACTATAATTTATTTTATAAGATAACCTTGTCATTACATATACATTAAAAACAATACATTATAATTATTTTTGTGTTAGAATAGTAATCTTTGGAATTTGTGGAATCGACTACCTCAATAAGGAATCGGCGTGATTATAGTTGTCATGTTAAAATAAATGAAACTCGTATGGGGTTGGGGCGGATTGGTTAGTTTTATATAATTACTCTGTCATTCTGTCTGCCATTTTACGAACATGTTAAAATGAGTTTCAACTATGAAAGGCCTCGTCCACATTGACTTCATGTACAATACAGTATTTATAAGTTTATCTATCTCTATTTATATAAAATTGTTAACATTTCAACATTAGGCAGCTTCTTAAACAAAAGAAACGTTTTTTTTTAATTATAAGTTCAAATAAATTTATTTTAATTTTTTTACTGCCTCCTTTGCAGAAAAACACTAAAAGTGAAAAACGAACAATGACGTCATACGTATGGATCTACATTTGTTTCATCGTGATAAAAGTTACAAATCTCTCATTCAAATTTTATGTATAACCTCGTGACAAATGAAATAAATTACTTTCAGTGGATTAAAGTAAAGTAAAATCCATTTTTTTTACTAACCATTCGTCTGTACACGGGACATCATTCAGAGCCTGCGCCAAAAAAACTTTGAAGGAAAAATTATTTATAAAAATCGTCGAATTTTGAAAATCTCATATTAAAAAAAAACCCGATTGAAGTATGAGTTTTGCAAAGCTATAAAAGTTTACAGAACTAGTTCTGTAAAACACCTAGGTGTTTTATGGTAATTTTAACTTGGTATCACCACGACTTCCTGAGCAAAAGCGTCATGAGAGGTAGAAAAATATAAGGACATGGAAATGATCCAATAATTGTTGCTTTTTTCCTTTCGATACAGAACCTTAAAAATTTATTTTATTTATGAGAACGCTGAAATAATCTACATTAACTCAAACAAAAAAAAAAAAACACATGAACAAGATACATTACAAATGCAACTAAATTTAAAAGTGTAAACTACTTGCACAGAAGTTTATAAAAGGGCGATTCCGCTTGAGACGTTTTCCGACACAATTTTTTTAATCACGCTAATATTTGTTTTTTTTATTTATTATTGAAAAGAAGAAAGTCAAAACTTTATATTTAATTTTTTTTTATTGGATTTTATTCCATAATTACTTTTTTGGCGCGTTTGAAAATATTACCACCCGAAGAATTGGTACATACAGGAAAATTATACCTAGCAAACCTGGTGCTAAACAGCAGTTTCTGACAACTTGAGGTTATTCTTTTCCCGCTAAACGTGAACTGACAATATTAATTTATCCTCTTGTTCCAAAAAATTTAAGTATGTGTTGTTATTTATTAAGTATCATTGACTGATAGTTACCTGTAAGTAACCTGTTGCACCCGCGATACAAAAGATATAAAAGTTTACTTTTTCAAAGAAATAAAGAGCTAACATTCTGAAACTTTGAAAAAGTAAGAAGCAATCAAAAATAAACTTACATCAATCGTTTTTAAGTGTGTAATGAGTGTAATGTTCAAATAAACGATAATTTAAATCGGGTTTACCCGCGATTTTCATGTAAGATCGCGGGTGCAACATTTGGTCACTCAACCTTTGTGTGTGATTAATTGTATATTATGTTGTTTTGATATGCCCCATTAATAATATATGCTGAATACGATAGATGATATATATTTAATATGTGTGTTTATAATATATTTTGTATGTTTAACAGGAATGTCAGTTAAAATGACAACAGAGCAAAATAAGGATACTGCTTCGCAGAAATACGAACAAAAATTAATGAAAACACCTATGCTTCAATCCGAACACCTCCATCGGAAAAGGGCTCGTGATACCAAACGGGGACAAGCAATGAAAAGGAAAATGGAGACAGATGTAGATTTGAAAATATTGGGTAGAATCAAATGATTTCAGAGCGTTTCTGATGTTTTAAACAGTACTTAAGACACTGCATCAGACAATGAATTTATGACGAAAGTCCATCAACGTCTCTTCAAGCTTCAAAGTTATCTCCAGAATCATGTCATAGAACTGCTACTGTCCAAGCTGCTGTTTTATCGAAAGATATTTGCGCTGGTTTGTATGTGCTCTTACAATTGCTCTACAAAACTGGCAAAAAATTACTCAATACCATTATGTGGGGTTGTGTCAGAGAGATATGGATGAAGATGGAAAAACTAGTTTCACAGAAATCGTTAATGATATAGCAAACATTGCACATGTGATGATATTATCGCGAAGTTGGAAGCGCCGGAGAAAAAGACTTATAGAAATAATATTTTTATACTCGCCCTGTTTAGTTGTGACGGTCTATTCAGGCCATCAACATAAATATTAAAAAAAAAGAATTTTTGACGAATATTGACTTATTTGAAAAGAAATAATGAATATAACCGACAAGAAAAGTATACTATTTAGAAATAAGTATAGTTTGACCTCTTATTTCGTATCTATATAAGTTAAATTGATGTTTATATTCACTTGAATTGTACTGGTTGCGTGAGCGGTGTGCGGTGTGCGGGATCACATCGCACACCGCTAACGCCTGGATCTGGGCGATGCGCTCCCTCAAGCGCGCCGCCCAGCGTATGTCCTGTTATGGAGGAAGGCCTCTGTCGAAGGCCCTCCTCCGGCGTCCTGTCCGAGCTGGGCGACGGATTGGTTTATCGGGGGTGGCAATAGCCTCCCAATCCCGCTCCGCCGCCTCCTTCACCTGCATAGTCTTCTCCGTGAAGGAGAGGACCGCCTGCCATGCCCTGTCACTACTGACCATCGCGCGAGCGAGTGCCGGCAGGGACAGGTCACCACCCACCACCCTGTGGTATATTTTACCTTAGTTTACACAAAATCAATTTCTGAACGCACGCATAAATATTTGATAACCAATATATATCCTTTTTCATTAGTGGCATAATTCTACATTTTTAAAATGTAAAATACGCTATTATTCGAATATTGTGGATACATCTAGTCGATTCGAAACCTTTATTTAAATACGTTCTTAAATTTTAGGGGAGAGTTTACCGTATCGACAAGATGAACATTAAATGTTTGACAGTTACGAAACCCATGCACATACATATTACACGGGAAAATTATGTTCCTTTCTTTTATTTATTCATCAACTTTCCCATGATTTATAGTTAGAATAGCTTTTGCCCGCGGCTTCGCTCGCGTTAAGAAGTATTATTATTATTAATTAGGTATAGTTTTTGCGGCTTCACTTTTGTTTAGCGTGTCCCCGCCCCTTTCTCCCCCATTTCCCCATTTTATCCCCTTGGGGATAGAGTTCATCAAAACCCCTTCTTATCGGATGCCTACGTCATAACATCTACCTGCATGCCAAATTTCAGCCCGATCCGTCCAGTGGTTTGGGCTCTGCGTTGTCACTATGTCAGTCTGTCAGTCAGTCAGTCAGTCGGTCACCTTTGAGTTATATACATTTAAATTATAGATTATTAGTAAGATATTAGTTATTCTGCTATTCAGGACGGAAACAAATACAACAAATCATATACCGTTAAAACCGGTTCCGCCATTATCGAGTTATAAGTGTTGGAACAAACCCGACTTTGATTTATATGTGTGGCATCGAGGAAAAAGATATTTAGGATTAAAACTATTTTATTATAATTTTACATACAGAAGCCAAAGTAACACTTCATTCTCTTTATAAAAAATTTTTTTTACAACCACCCTCAAACTAAACTTAACACTAAACGTCATTCGACTTTTGCACAGTTTCATAGTAATACGAGCTTACAACTTTAAATTTCTAAAAAAAATATACAACTAATTGGGACATTCAATAACATAATCCACATTCCACATATATATAAATTCCTAAGCCGAAAAATCATAAAAAATCTAAAAAAATAATGTATAAAAACCAGTTTGGGACCTTAAACTGTCATAGAAGTAGATAATTAACAAGGATACTAGTTCGAATGAATAAATATACAAAAAGCAGTTTTAATTATGCATGATATTATAATTTTCTTAATTCCAGTTGATTAATGCTTTCCGTAATTTCATTATAGTTCAATAGTCCACGCCTTGACACAGAAAAAAATGTTAATATTAGAAATAAAAATAAAGCAATTTCGTGCATTTAGAAGTAAATCATGACCGGTCACGATAAGGGTTATATTAAGGTTGTGTTTTCTTTCTGATTCAAGGAGTATACGCGTGTCCAGGGATAATTTTATCCCCACAGATGTGTGGGAGAACAATGTGGAACAATCATAGTTTGGGTCGGAATTTGTGATGGCAGTAGAACTTATCTCGTTTTGATACGGGGCATCTGGCCTGCCGATAAATACTGCCAGGAGGTGGTCGAACATATTGTTGCCTCACTCCAACAGCACACTACCGAAGATTTCCTGTTTATGCAGGATAATCCTCGCGCACATACTGCAGGCTCGGTAATGAACGTGTTCCGCGAGCGTGATATCGCGGTCCCTAGACTGGCCTACGCAGTCATGCGACAAGATTCCTATTAAACATTCAAGGAATTTGCTTGATAGATTGGTGTTCGAAGAAATACCTCAAAATTAATGCTAAAAATAAGATCTTTTTTAGCATATCTCGGGAACTTGGAGCCCGCGATTTAGTCCTTACCTAGACTGCGCTCTACCCGGAGAGGGTACGCTGTAGAGTACTAGGCGGATGTGCGACTGATTCAAAAACTTTATCATCCCGATTGCACAGAAGAGACACCCAGATGGACTCCGTAGTCATCCACCAAGAAGGACGCGCGAGCTACCTTCGACCAGTGACCCGTCTGTCGTCGCAGACGGAGAAGAATGCCGCCGTCAGGAGGTCCGCCTCGATACGGCTTCCCGCTCATGCCCCTAAAATAGTTTGTCTAGGTTAACTAGGTTAATTGTCTAGGTACATTGCTACATTCTTCGAACTGTAACAATGTGTCAACATCTAGATAATAACATGTTGATAATTTCGTTAATTAAATGTCAACAAGGTAAATCTAAAGGTGGCCGTCGGATTTTGGCGTTGCGTACATCTGGACTCGACAACGGATACCGGGTCGCGATTGTCCCGCTCGATATTTATTTAAATGTAAAGACCTCCGATGTAGGCGACTACGGGACGTTATAAGGGCAGCGTGTAATACTCTCGACTAGAGATGCCACGAATATTCGGCCTATTCGGCCACTTTTTTTTGCTATTCGGTATTCGGCCGAATACCGAGTACCAAATTACGTAAAAAAGACACGGTATATTACTCAAAATTATGTATTTATTTCCAAATTACAACACTTTAGCAATTAAAATTGATCAGTGGTAAGTTGTGATGGATAAAAAGAAGCTTTTCAGCATTTTTTGGTAGCAAACGATTACGCTTTTCATCGTAAATGTTACCAGCCCCGGAAAATAACCTCTCACTAAACACGCTACTTCCAGGAATATTCGGCGTCCGAATATTCGGCGCCTCGGCCGACAGCGTTGCCGAATATTCGGTATTCGGCTAATTCACTATTCGTGGCATCACTACTCTCGACCCTAAATCAATACGGGAGCTTTTCAATACACAGAAAAGTACATTGCGTCCAGGCAGCTGTCGCAGGATTGCCAGTATCAAGTCAAGACTGCCACCTTTAGGAGTACTACGTCAAAATTAAGACCGAGCCCTCTCAGGCCGAAATGAGTGAAAATCTTAAGGTCTGTTCAAATATATCGACAAAATTAGGATTCTTCTTCTTCTTTTATATATTTGTTTAATTATTTCAAATAATAAATAAAATAATAAATTATTTACTAGAAAAACAATTTACAGAGCAGCACATTAAAGTCAGCTGACATCCAAACTAGGACTATCTGTACCTTGGATGTCAATACATTTCACACAATTTGATACATACAGATTATATCCGCTGCGTAGCTCCAAACAATACAATAATCAACACACACACTACACTACACAACACAACACACACTACACACTACACTACACAACACACACAACACACACAGACACACATACACTATTCAATCAAAGTAAATAATAATTTCACAATAATGTTAAACCCAAAGTACATCTATTCCCGCAACAGTTCCTCAGTATCATTATATTCCAAATTCAACAACCAGTCCCTCAGCCTCATCATCCTTTCGTAATTAGATAAATTCAAGATAATCAATTCATAATAATGTGCTCCGACGAACTTTTATACCCTGATCGCAAGCCTCAATCCAATCCATATAGAAGCAGATAGCAATACTTGAGGTGCAGGAGAGTAAATGTGATATGATTTATTTGACTCTGCAACTACAAATATCGCTCATTACAGACACAGCGTGGTACATATTGTAGGTACACAAAACATGTCTATTGTACCTTTATTTTAATGAGATTGGGTTTACTACGCTTTAGAAAAGCCCTTGTAATTGTGTTCTTTTGTTAACATTTTCTAAAGTGTAAGACCTCT
Source organism: Automeris io (assembly GCA_036320925.1). Lineage (NCBI taxonomy): Eukaryota > Metazoa > Arthropoda > Insecta > Lepidoptera > Saturniidae > Automeris > Automeris io. The sequence continues at coordinate 10,365,316 of JAUDJH010000005.1, forward strand.
TTAAAAGTAACGCAATAAGCCAATCTTTGAAGGTGATCAATTGTTATGTGGAAACAATTGCTATGTAGTTTTGCCGCCAACGCACCTGCGTGCAGACAGGCTGAGTTAGGCCCAGGCTGTGAGGAGAGAACCTCAGCAGTACGTTCCAGGCTACCAACGTGTCCACAATGAACTTCATCAATCCATCCAATGCGACATCAATTCCAAACGATATAATCACACCCAAAATATAAAATTAATGTAATATTTTGTCGCTGTATGTGAACGAACCTCAAAACTTAAAGATGTTGGGTTATTCAAACTGTTATACTCGACGTCAGTCGCAATGATCTCCATTCCTTTAAACTGACGTTTAATTGAAAGTTTTGATTGGTTTCAGTCCCGTTTTATTGACAATGATATTATGTTCAAAAGGTTTGGTTCCATTATTGTTTACATAACAAATAGTAACCTAAAATTACCTTAATCTTGGGATGTTCTTCATGGTCATTTAATCATGTATCGCGGTCTGTAACTAGGCCATCGGCTGATTTCGTGCGCTCCGCGGGCCTTTGTTTGGCTTCCTCTGGTCAACTGGCACAAGCTGATACCGAAACGCTAGTAGCTGAGGTGAGTCACTATCACAGTATCTGTTCCCATGGCTTATTTTTCATTTTTGTAGTTGTCTTTACCGCTGATTAAATCTTCCTCACATTCTTTTCTGTTACTCTCTATCTCTCTTTTTTGTTTTCTTTTATCTCTCTCTCTCCATTTTCTTTTTCTTTTTGCTGAGCGGTACTATGTGGCAGTTAAATCAAATGATCTGTAAGACACGATCAAGGTGACAGATAATTGGTCCGAATAGCAATTCTTGTAGTTTAATAAATATTCAAATCAATTCACGTTTAAATTGTCTTCAGAAAAGTGATAATTCATATATTTAACTTAGAACTTCAGTAAATGTCAAATGTGGCGTGTGAATCAAACGCGATAGTAAATAGAATAAAAAAATATGATAATTGGGTTTTTGTTACAAGTTTTTGCCTCGTATTATTAACGCTTCATTCCTAAATAAAAAAAAAAAAACAAATGGATTACTCACATTTAATCAAAAAACAAATTTACTCTTATCATATTGTAGTGTATGTATGTAATATGTTACAATAGCATATAAGTAAACGCGCATCCGTAGTAGCCGGGTGTACACAATAAAAATCATATTTAACGAAAGGACGTTTAACCTTTCGTCAGTGACGCGTCCCATTACAGTACACGATAAAACTCCTTATCTTATTAGGAAACTCGTATTATTTCTCATAGAACAGTTGCAATACAATTCAAAGTCTAGAGTAGTCTAAGAAATTACATAAAGAAACAGAATATTGATAAAACAAACTGGAGTTATACAAAATTCCAAATAGATTTAGAGAAAATCAGGTTTTTCTAAACATGGGTTTCAAAAATTTGTATTTAAACCTATGTCTGTGGAAAAACCTGTAATGGGATTACACGGACGAGAGGTTAATTTGTTAAACCGCCAACATCTCAATACATGTACAGTAATTGTAGGTAAAGATATAAAAAATTGTTTCGTAGAAGGAGTTAAACATTAATCGTTTAAATAAATTTGGATATATTCGCTTGTGCCAGTGCAAATTGTATCCTATTTTATGCAAAGTACGTTTAGATGATATTAATATTAAAATTAAATCTATGTTCATTTTCCAAGTCCATTTCCATAGAAATACGAATTCCCTTCTCTGGCATTGTATGGTTTAATTGGTTTTTATATTCTACTGACAGGCGTTCAGGGCCTAATATGAAAATTTACACAACATATTTATTTAAAAGATTATAAAAAAATGCTATTAATTGATACAAAAATTCTAAATAGCTGTAATGGCCTAGTGGATAACGAACCGGTTTCGGTAGGTAGGTTCGAATCCTGGCACTTACTTCTGGGATTTCCTAGATTAATTACGGATTTAGACACCGAATGCTCATCGGTGAAGGAAACCCGCATGGCATCCAATAGAAATGTCATGTGTAACTGCCTTGAGAACAGTGATTAATTGTGCTTCTGGTCACGTTGAGCACGACATATAAGCACAAAGGTGATACAGACACAAATGTATCTCTCTAAATGGTGAGTACCAAGGGATATAGCGTAACGATATATATGACCGGTGGTCGTGGGTGTGGTTGTAGAAAGTACGGATTTTGGCGTTTTACTGTTTAATTGCACTTTAAGGCACACCAAACTGCGACGTACACGCACGTACTCTCGCCTTGCGTCTTGGTAGTCGACTATCCAAACATCCGTGTCTTTCTACAACCACACCCACGACCACCGGTCATATATATTACTTTTCGCCAGTATAACCTTAATTTTCCGTGCTTTAAATTTTTAACGTCAATATTTTTAGAGCTTGAGTCTCTTGAAATTCTTTAAAGCGAAAATTTTTCATAATCTTGGCAGTTAGTCACTAACGTTATTTGAAGGTAATTAAAACAACTTTTGCATAGCGTAGTTTTTGTAATAGTGTTACTACTGCCAAAATTTAGATTCCTTTTTTTACTTCGTTGAATTAGAACATTTATAAAACACTACATAATCATGCTAAATATCAAGCCAAAAAATGTTTTTAAAGGAAACAATATGAAATTTGCTAGTACGTGTTTCTATAAAGATATAATACAGAATACGCAAGCAAGTAGCTTAGGCTGGGATTTATATAGGTAACTTTAAGTTTGCTTAGACTTTACTAAAATATTACAATTTATATTACTCCAGGAACGTCAAAGAATTAGAGAAGTCACCGATTTTATCAACATGGACTTGGCTCTGCGAATATTATGGCTATACTCATGTTCCTATTATACATTCAGTTTTGTGTTAAAACGAATTTTTTTTTATAGCTTTGCTAAGCAAAGTTGAAATAGCATAAATATTTGACAACCAGTACATCTGGCAATCGTTTTTCATTACCGATATTATTTTGCATTTTTTAAGTAATAATATTAGCAAAGATAACTCATGAATATTGTACTATAGAATTAAAAGCAACGAGTAGCAACCAACAGCAAGTAAACACAAGTGATATTAATGTTCTTAATCGTATCACTAATATCGTTGCGCTATGGTTGAACTGAACTGCAGTCCTAGATAATTTCCTGGCTCAAGAAATTACGTCGTTCGTTGGTTAAACGGAAGAGATACATATACTAAAGCAATTTGTATATCTTGATGAAAAGTGTATTTTTATTTATGTTTATAAAAACTATCAAAAATTTTAAATTAACTAAATAGTTTACAAGTATTTAAAGCATTTAATGTTGAGACGAATATAATTATTAAAAAAATTGTCGAAATGAGTTTAGAATAAACATTATACATCAGCAGTTGGTATGTTTTGGGATAGACTAACTAATACCGGGAGGTAGACTTGAGGGAGTCTGCTGCCCGGATGAGAGGGAGGCAGTGCACGGTGTCCAGCGCACTGCCTGAGAGAGATGTTTTGGAGGGGTGGGCTTTTACTCCCACCCCTCCCAGAGAGGTAGCCTTAAAAAGGCTTTTTATTCCCTGGGCGTCTGGATGAATTTGGCTTTCTAGGCCTTTGCGTAGCAATCAGAGGGACACCCCGGGGGTTTTTAGTCAGTAGGAGTCTGAAACACCGGGGTCGCTGTCCTCACAGCGTTCCTTATGATCTTATGCAGGATTTTCCCCGGAATACAAAAATAAAAAAGGCTTTCATTCATAATTTACTTAACTAGGCTATGTTATAAGTATCCGTCGTTTTTTTTCTTTTCGTGCGATATATCGCCAAAATACAACACAGCACACAACACTAAAACTTATTAATATAGATACTACTACATCATATGGTAGAAGCACGTGTAGTATACATTATAGCGGAGTTTGGTACTCATTTGATACATACATATAGTCTTAAAAATAATAATAATACATACAGCCTCTACATATCCTTCGGGGTGGGCATTTAAAATCATATTAACTAATTTTCAAAACATGATGTCTAAAACTTGGTTGCCGTGTTTCGATTTACATCAATAGCCTGTGCACACGATGCGTTGCGATGCTGCGACGTTATTACGCCGCAGCTTATTAAAAATGTATCGGAACAGCCTATACCATACCGGCAACGTAACGCATACACCCCTTTAAACTTTGTCTCGCGAAGCACTAGTCCGGTGTACGTGCAGCGCGATGCTGGAACGACCTATGTGGCTATCATAAATAATTATTTGTAAAAGCACCGCTACGGTGCCGCGTCGCTATTGCAACGCATTGTGTGCCCTGACTTTAAGCTAGAAAGTTTATTAAATCGACTGGTACCTATGCATAATTTGACGGGTTTTCCTGTTATTTGCGGACAAGTTTTGACGGTTATTTCATTAAACTTTTCTCCTACAACAGCTTTCGCTGTCATGTTGTCAGTAACTTTTTCTTCAATTTTCATGCCGCAGTTAATATGGGAAATTCTATTTTTTATTTTGTAGGTACTAAGTTTCACTAAACTTTGATATCTAGCCATGTTTATAATTTAATGTACATTTCCACAATGAATTAAGTCGCGGTTAAAAAGATTTCATATTAGTTAAGTCTATTTTTTTGAGTACATCAAGTCATCATTCGCAATCCGTTTCAGCCCATTGTCGAGCAAGAGCCTTCTTCGTACTATTCCACTATCCTCCACCCTGTGGTAATCCTCGTCAGCCATCAGCCCATCAGATCAGTTCGTCAACCCATCTTGCTGCCAGACGTTCTTGGCTGCTTTTACCCAGTCTGATATTACTCTAACTGCCATCACTTTGTCTAGTCAAGTGACCTGCCCAATGCCATTTGAGATCCCGACTTCACCACTCCAACTTGATCACTGTCATCAAAGATTTTAGAGGATGCTGAATTTCAAAAACACGTACACAATTTAACTATGTGGTAAATCATACACGCTTCATAACCCTTTGTACTACCCATAATCAGTATACGGTTTCTTTGTGCAGTATCGATATCTTGCCAAACACATCAAATATATTGTAAAAAAACAATATTAATCTGTCAATATTTTAACAGGAAACCTATTTTGGAAGAAAATCACTGATGGTTTGTCTTTCCGAATGAAATTTGATTTCGTTAGTTGTATTATATTTCCGGATCAGACTGGTACATCCAATTATCTATAGGCCTTATAAATCATGAACACCATTCAAGATATCTGAAAACTAGTGTAGTTAACAGATTAAGGCTTATAGAAAATTTGGGTTTTTAGCGTGTACTATTTTCAACCACGACGTCACAATAATAGGATTATCTGTCTTACAATTGTTCATAAGTATCAATATAAACTCATTGACACGTAGTAATTAAACTTTTAATGTTCGTACACCGAAGAATTTATTCCACGCATAGTACAAAAATAGTTGTCACAAGCATCTTAAGCCAATTGCGTTAGGTCCGGATAACATTATTTTTTATTATTAATAGAAAATCATACAATATATTGTATTTTTACATCATTCTATGTGATCTAACAGAGAATGACATAACATTTTTGGTGGATCTAGAAGCGCGATTCATCAGTGACTTTTAAAATCAAGGTTTCTGTTTGCGTATTGGGTAGAACAGGGCTTTTTTTTGTTAACCCGCTGGAAATCCCTTTGGATTTTCAGGGAGTGGTAAGGGCTACTCCCTCGGTGTGTCGGATTTGCACCGACTAAAACCACCGGGGTGCCAGGACTGCCTACTTTTCGCCTTCGGCGGGCCTGGGAATCCAGATACTTCCGAGGGGATAGAAGGGCTGACATGTCAAATTAGTAAAAGCTCCGACAGAAAAGCAAATAATTACTACACGATGATATGATTACACGATACTCTCCGTGATGCTAATAGCGGGGAAGAGTGATGTACCATCACACGCCGGACGATATCAATGGATATCATGACTTCCAGCATTGAGGAGAACGACGCGAGGTGAATAATCTGGACATAAAGGACGCTTATCAAGTCACTATAATACTGCTACATTAGTATGAGTATCATTGAAATCAAAATTTTAATGTCTAATTCTTGATTTCATTATATTCTCTAATTATGTATACGCTTTGTTTAAAGCTATGCTATGATATTAAATAGATTAAACCTTTTTTCTCTTCACAAAGAGGTTTTAAATGGACTGCCATTGTGCTCGTATAAAATATACTTCCGACAGACAGAACATTGCGGTGTTTTCAACAATGTCCAAGCTAATTGCTTAATTCTGTTATTTAACCTCATGTGAATGTAATTGAAAACGTCGTATGAATCCATTAGCACTTGTATCCCTTGTAATGTAAAATTCAAATAATGTATTGTCCCATTTAATTACGCGTTGCGAAAAGAAATCGTTTTTGACGATCTTTGTCATGTGTGAATAATCTATATAAATATATATATCGTCACGCTATATTCCTTTCGGGGTGAGCAGAGACACATTAGAGATTGTATCCAATTTTAACTTATACATTGAACCCAGCGTGATCAGTAGCCCAGCTGATTGCCGTTCTCAGGGCACTTGCAGATGACATTTCTATTAGATATCGTGCGGGTTTCCTGCATTGGTGTGTATGTGGTGCTTTAATACGTGCTTAATTTGGAACACAGCCACTAAAGTATCTCTGTTTTCCCCGTAAGGGATATCACATATCATATTGTCACATTTGAAAATATATTATTTTTATAATCTGAGAAATTCCGGCGGTATGTGTCTGGATTCGAGCCGACGTATATTTGTATCGCCGAGAATGGATACTGTTCCCTTGTCCACTTGGCCTCCACAACCACAAAAAATCTATTTGCTAAGCTAAATATATTTTAGCGAATATTTTACTTTTACATAATTACAAAATTTATAGGTTCATTTCAATCTTAAAATAATTAAATGAAATTTAGAAAACAATACCTTAAAATGGTTCACAAGATTTGGATTAATGAAATTAACTTAATGCAAGTGACTTTTGATAAAAATTAACAAATTAGCGAATCTGTTCGTACTTAGAAACAAATACTAAGATTTAAGTGTTTTCTATGATGTGTGAGTTTTTAACAATACATTTTTAAAAAAGCGCCTGTAATATAAATTTTTCAAAATTTCTTATGAAGCACTTTGGTTGCCTTTTTAATTTAGTTAAATGGAAATACACATAATATAGAGATTTTAAATAATGTCAAATCAAAATTAGTTAATTATTTTACTATATGCTCTCGTAGATTCAACTATTGTGTTAATCAAGACTTTCAAAAGGCGTCTAGTATAATTAATAAATGGTTATAATTTCGATATTCGCAAACAGAACATCACAAATCCATAGTTAATTAGTGTAATAGATAGCTAGTCATGCTATTATTCGTTAATTCACTATAACTAGCCACAATGATTTATCTAATTGGACATCCGTATCAACAATGCCGTCAAATATTAGCACAACCATACTTATATTTAATGAAATCACTTTTAAAATTATATTTACTACTTTAGAAAGCAATTATAATTAAAATATTATAAAAATACAATACAATTCTGAAATTATAGTTATTTTTGAACTACCAGGGTGATTACCGAAACCGGGTCGTCACTATAGGAACACAGAATTCAATTCCGTAATTGTGCGTCCCTTCGGCCTGTCATGTTTCAGGATCAGCTTGTATACATCCAGTAATTAATATACCTAGAGACCATCAGTCGTGGTATATGTGGACAGGCATTGGTTATGCCGTGGTGGCTGCCGGGAGAATAGAATAGCACCCCCCTCTTCTTGCCGAGGTGTCGTAAAAGGCGACCAAGGTATCTGTTTAACACCGCAATTCAACCAGGAGTTCAGAGAAGGAAAACTCGACCAAACCTGCATCTCGTTCCCTCCCGATCGTACTGGTTCTCCATTCCATCGGGCAAGAGGGAGCTCGGACGAGAAAGTGCTTTTCTGGCAGCGCGTCCAGTTATGCACTTAAATATCTCCTGCGCAATTGGCTGTTTCCGAAAACTGAACCTTGATTTTCTTAATCGGTGTTGAAACAGTCGTCGTGACCGAATCTGGCTAGGACATCATCATCATCATGTGGACAGGCATGACGCCGGCAACTGTTTATGGATTTGTGCCTTGGTGGCTACAATGCTAGCTACCTTTTGTAAACTACAACATACTTTTCATCAGTGCACTTTGTCTTGTTCCACTTGTGTCACTTTGTTTGAAAATAAAAAAATTCAGAATATGTTTTTTTATATTATCTCATTCTCTTTAATCTTTTATTGAATTTTCTGATTGTCTCTGTGGAATTACTGCACCAAAGCAAGAACTGAACTGCAACATTAACAACAACATTAAGGTCCGCTATTCATTCGGTTTTTCACTATCCCATAGCGGGAAAGCACATGACAAATGTTTTATATAATCTAGTCTTAAGTAAACCATTTACCTGCATCTAATCTAGGCTCGTCAAATCGAATTATCCAGATCGGTTAATAAATGGCGGTATTACGGGGTGAACATTCATAACAAAAACATACAGCGAAAACAAAACCACCACATTTTTGAAGTCAGTTTATTAATATATATTTTTTTAATAATACGTTGTCTCGTTATTATTTTATGATTTATACTGAGTCTGGGGTGAATTATGAAATATGAATATATTATTTAATTAGTACGCATTTTTAAATACAATTATTATCTTAATAGTAGAACTGTTTGCATGTTATGTAATTATGACATTTATCGTCTCCTTTGGGAATGTAGTGGCAACAAAAAATTTAGGAGAAGACTTCTCTCTCAGGACTGGCGAAGTGTCCGAGAAATTAATATCATATTGGGAGAGCCGACGTCGATTAATGCTAAAAGAAGCTTTTGGGAGTTGAAGCTGCTCGCGTCCGTAGGCTTTACCCTAGTTTCCCTACACGTGACTCTTGGGTGGTGCTAAACGAGCAGCAGCGAGGTGGTAGGGCGTCGGTGCCCGTCTGGATCGCGACCACAGTACATGGGTGTAAAGGCCTTCATAGTGACCAGTTTCGGCTTGTCGCGTTTCGGGATCAGCTTGTGTATATCCAGTAGCTCATATACCTAGAGACCTTCAGTCGTGGTATATGTGGGCCGACATGACGATGTAGACTATCAATAGATTTTAATCCTTTGATAGTCGCTTTCGTTTTGGACTACACTGTACTTACCATCAGGTACTCTGTAGTCACTATGTAGAACAAGTGTAAAAAAAAAGAATTTACAGATTACCAACAGTCAAACTATATTAATATTTTATGTATGTGTAAAATGAATCGTGTCTGATCGAAGCTTTTTGACAGGTTATGGGGTCATTTTAATATTATAATATCTACAAGTTGTTATATGCATGGACATTCGATCTGAAAAGTACCAGAACAGTCTGTTCAACACATTTAAATTTAAGAATTGTTCAAAAACAACAGTGACGGTTAGGGAAGCAAATAAAAACTATTCCATGAAAGCCACAGCCGTCATGACAGCTTAAATATACCTCGACCTAATATCTATACATATATGGATTAACGGAATGTACTAGAGCTGTGCTCAAAAAGAGAAATGACGACGATGAACGCAGTAATCACTAGATTAGTAGAATAATTCAGCAACTGCGCCCTTTTTTGGTAGCCCAGGAAAATCTTCATGGACTTTCAAGGCATTGCTAGGGAGACGCCTCGGTGTGCTGGACTGTACCAGCTGAAATCCCCGACGTGTTCCATCTCTCGTCTGCCGGGGCCAAAGGAACGTCGGGCCAGCTTCCTCGGGACCCGGCAACGACTAGCCTTCTACAGGCCTTGCCTATTGTGTGGGTGGTGGTAAGGACGCCATCTCCTACTCACTCCTAATATAGTTACGGGACGAGTGGTGTAAAATACCCTATCGGCACGACTGCGCCCTAACACTTCGCAAATTAGACTCATTATTGAATTCATCTATTTCGAAACTAAATTGATAAACATTAATAGCTAGATCATTTCATTAGAATCAAATTGTATAATTTCCCTCCAAAGCAATAACAGGAAGCTTAATTTAAATATTAAAATAGTCGAAATAAGGCACTGGAATAAATAGCTCAAATTTGTTTTCTTCCCAAATGAATACTTAGGGAGAGGTCTCCATGCAAATATTTGATTTCGGTTGAAATAATATCATTTAGACGCGAAAGACGAATACAATGTTTGAGTTTATTCATAATAGTAAAAATTGCAACGCATAGTTACAATGAAATATTATTGTTTATTTTGCAGTAGACCGAACACAAATTGGAAAACTATGTTGAATAAATCGGTTAAGTGCGAGTTGGACTCGTTCACCAAGGATTCTATCCTAGATACCTTCAGTCGTGGTGTATGTGGACCAACTGCGGTGACTGTCAATTAATTTACGCACCTTGGTAGTCGTTGCCGTTCGTGGACTACTACTGGATAAAAATTGTTGCAAATTTAATCTCTATTACTTTTACGCGGGCCGGGGTAAGTCTTGGACTTATGCCGTTGCAAAAAAATGCAAATCGTAAATTAAATCGTAGGCAGGCTGATTTATAATAAAAGAAGATTGCCATAATTTGAGACAATGATATGAAGTACTTACCGAACAGTGGTATTCCAGGCACTTTACAACCACTCACAATGTATGTTTGATTGTGAATGTTGAGTATGGTTTTGAGAAGGATTTGTGTGTGTTGCGAGTTTGAACGAATTATAAAATGCGATTGTAATGTAGGATAAATGATACGATGCGATGTGTAGTTTTAAATGCGAGAACGTTAAGAAAGTAAGAATGAATGAATACGCCAGATGGCGTTGGGGATCCGGTGCGTTTACATTATTAATTTTTTTGATGTTCTGGAATTGCGCCTTTTGGCGTGACTAGCTTTTCTTAGACCATTATTTCCGAAGGTAAGAAAAATGAGTTCTTTTTTTTTAATTATTTATTGGTGGACGCTTGAATTTAATCACACCAGGTGGAAGGTAAAGATGAGTCTAATGATGACTCGCGTTCGCCCAGCAAATGCCTATTCACTCTTCTCTTAAAGACTCCCAGATCATAAGAACGCAGGAATATGATCGCGGGAAACATATTCCACTTCTTAGCTGTTCGCATGATGAATGTAGAAGCGATTTTTTTCGTGCGAATATAAGGAACATGGTATCCGAATCAATGCCAAGTGGTTTTATGATGTAATGGAGCTGGTGGAATCAAAGAACGTAGTTCCTGAGAACACTCTCCACTGTGCAACCGGTGAAAGACTGCGAGCCAGGCAACTCTACGTCGATGCTCGATGCTCTGGATTTTAATCTAAGTCAAATAGTCAACGCTAACAAGTCTACGAGCGTTACGGTCAGTCGAGTCCAAAGTCGCCAACTGGTATTTAGCGGAACCATCCCAAAGATGACTACAGTACTCGATACCCGACCGCAACTTTGCCTGATATAGGTTAAGAAGTTGCGATAATGAGAAGTACCGTCTGACCTTAAATATACCAATACACCAATTTTTAATATAATAATAATAATATATCGCCACTCTATATCCCTTACTGAGTGAGCATATTACTCCGACGCAGCCTTGAGTTTCTTTTAGCGTTTCTTCTCAAGATAGTCGCTTCCGAAACGCTATTAGATCACCGTTAAGTTTCGCATTTTAGCTAGCGGCCTAAGTCGAGGTCCGTACCCACAGGGGTGCTCTTGCGTCGTCACCCAACCTATAAAATTAGCATGAGCACCTTAGTCTTCGTCCTCTCGCCAGGTTTAGTTGTAAAGGTCTATAATATAAGATGGCATTACCTCTAGTGTTACTCGTGAAAATAGGTCACAATCACCACTTTCGATCAGCTAAATTGTCAGGATATTTAATACTTTTTGGTATAAAATAAAGTAACAAACATAAATGACTCTTGCGTTATATTACAATTACAAAGGAAAATATTTCATAACAAATTGTAGAGAGAATTATTCCAACACTCTGGCCGTCTGAATCAAATAATCTGTTTATAGGAGCAAGGAGGATTCCGAAGTTTAGAATGCAATTAATGTAAGTCAAAAGATATTAGCGATTTATGATCTGCTATAAATATTATTAGAAACAGAGGGAATGAAGGATTATAAACATATTTTCATTAATCGCTTAAGCTCATTAAATTAAAAAATGAACAAAAACTTTCCATTTAAAATTTTTATAAATCTTTATATCGAGGGGTGAAAGGCTATTTGGTATAATCGTCATTTTTTGGTGATATAGTAATATTTATATTTTCGAAATCAGCGTTTTTTACCGATTCCAAATATATATGTATTACTATATCACCAAAATATGTCGCTTACACCAAATAGCCTTTCACCCCTTGATAACATTCTCTTATTCAAAATGAATGCGTGTGGAAGTAAGAGCCCAAGCAGACCGAGACCTATATGCACAGAAACAATAAAGAGATTAATAAAAGCAGAAAACGACAAAAGCAGTACCTTGTGTTTTGATGATGCGCCAAAGGGATGTAGCGGTGATTTATGTCACGCTATGATACTTCCTCCCTCTTTTACATAAATGGTATTACATATAACATATTTTGAAGGAGTTACGCTAAGGCTTGCAACCCTCAATACATTCGAGAAACATCTATAGGCGTGGCTTAGATTAATTATTGTACTGCCTCAGACAATCGCATTTGTCATTACGAATTCTAACTTTAATACTGAGAAGACATATATATATATATGTCTTCTATATATATATATATATATAGTCTGTATATTGTCTGATTGTGCCAACTGGGTGTTGCTATCGTGGACCCGGATAGTGTAACCGGGTTTTCCACGTTCCCTTAAAGGAACCCTCCGTGCTTGCGGGAGCCTGGGAGCGGACACTGGTTGTCGCCCCAGCCTCGAGGACTGCGAGCCCCGGCGTGTCTCGCCGCGGTTGTCCCAGGGTCGCCGACCTGCGACCGTACCAACCTAGGGGTCGCCTGAGTCGCCGATTCCTTCGTTAAGTCCTCTGTTCCTTTTTAAAGCCAAAAGGAACAACAAGCACACCCGAATCCACCGCTCACATCTTTTCGCGTGTCACGTTAATTTTATTTCCTATTTTTTTTTTAAATAAATTTTATGTAACAGGCTTTGGTTGTTTTTTTAATGAGCTAGGCCCTTCAGGCACCTGTCCTGCTACAGGGAAGTCAGTTTACCATAAAACGGCGAAAAATCATTAATAAAGTAAAATAAAAAAAATGGGCTTAGTGTTTTATTGATAGCTCGACAATATGACGATGAAACTTATAACTTGGACCATACTCATACTAAGTGAAAACGAAGTAGAATTACGGATGCAAAATGCAGAAACGTGGCACAAGAATCTCGCTGTGATTCAAGTTTTGATGAGTATTAAAATAAGTCTAAGAGATTCCCGCCTTTGAGAGATTATTTAATTCAACGTTGATGCTGCACTTTAGAAAATAAAGATATTAAATTATTCCATGAAAAACATATAAACAAATCGATATATTAATAGCACAGTTTTTTATGCTTAATATTTTCTATCGCGTTTTTTTAAACTCTAAAATATTAATTGATATAAGTACGAAAAAAAAAAAACAGCGTAATATAATTGAAATCAGAAGTTCATGAAGATTAAATCACTATAATTTACATTATTTCTAAATATTTTTATAGCTTCTATTTTGGCGCATTTACGTTAGGGTGTCCCGTCCATGAATGAAAACATTTTTTTTTAACTACACTTGTGTACAAATTACGAAACAAGTATTAAAATAATAATTGCTTGTCATCTTGGTGGCTCTATTTTGAGGTTTTGTAAATTCTCTTTTTTACCGACCTAAACTGTGCTTTTTAAATTATACAAAAGTCATGTTTAAAAAATATTTTATTATTGAAATCATATAACATAGCACTAAAAAATAACACGCATCTTTAATTTATAACATAAACTTATAATTTAAACCTTTTCTTGAATCCAAAATTTGACATTTCTTCTCTAGTCAAAAAGCGAAGTGACATTATGCGAACAACGCAAAACTTCATCTTTTTTTTTTCAACAAAATATACGCAAGTTCTCGATTAATTAAAAAGAAAGGAAACTTTAAAATATTTACAATACTCCCAGCAACTTTTTATCGCCAATTTACGCAAAAATGTGAACATATGGTAAGTTTTATAAAATTTGAGTTTAGAACATTATTTTTATAAAGTACCCATTTAATTTTTAAATGTATAAAGTAAAGTGGCCAGTACATTGATTCGAGTAGTTTTATACGAAAAAGTTTTGGTATACGGCCTGAGTCTTAGACTTGGTTGATGTGTGTATTTTTCATTAGTCCAAGAGTGTTGCCGCCTTAACACAGTTAAACTTATTTAGCAAAGTCAAGACGCAGGTGCGTTTTAAAACGATACCCACTTCGTTGAAAGTTAAGCAATCAGCCTTAAAATATACGACCTCCTTGAAAGATTTTAAAGGTAATGGCTTAAATAATAAGTACTTAAAATTTATTGAATGTTACCGTGCTGGGGTTTTAACAATTATAATAATTTTAATTATTTTGGCGCAACGCTGTCAGGATATTTTTTTTATTTGGGGAAAATACTCCTAGGACCGTCCGGCCCCACATGGGGGTGTCGAACTTGTAGTAGCTAAAAACCCTAAGGTAACTTCTTCTGTGAATTAGTGGGGACTGCGAGTCCTGTAATCAATTCGCCGTAGCCCCACTAGGCTGCGCCTTACAGGCACTATCTCGCGGGGAGACGCCGCTTCCCTCGATATCACCCAGTGTACTCCGGCAGAGCACATCATGGTGTCATAGTAAACTGTAATTATGTATACTAACTTCGTCTTCGTAGAATTAGAACTTTGAGTAGCTTTTTTTTCCCATATAACGTTATGCATGCGACTAGGTGACAGCCGCGCAACTTCTGATCCTTCCTTCTGATCTGATTCTGTTTTAACCTTCTTAACAAACTATTTCCGGGATAAAAATTGTCCTATGTCTTTTCCAGGGTTTTCAACTAGCTTCATAAAAAAATTTCATTTAAAATGATTTAGGTGTCAAAAAGTAAGGAGTTAAGTAGGTAGGTAAAATTATTCTCGTATTTATAATATTGGTAAAGTTTTGATGGTTTTATTAAGCTCACGTTCGTAGATTTTACCCTCAATAAGCTCTACAGAACGCTCCTGCGCTTGACTAGGTCACGATCACAGTAATGGGTGCAAAGTTGTTGACATAAGTTTATTTTTATTTTTCACTCTTTTTGACAAACCATAGCTTTACTATAGTGTAAATATATAATAAAAGGTTATAGCATGTAGACGCCGCCCGATACGTATTTGTATTAAATGCTCTAATGGTCGTTAGGGTGTTACGGGACGCGCGGGGTAAAGGGTGCGCGCGAGCAATGGATGCTCTAGCTAAAGCAGTCGACTAGCGAGACCCAAGGCTAGAGTATGTGCGTGTGCGTCGCAGTTCGGTGTGCCTTAAAGTGCAAATAAACAGTAAAACGCCAAAATCCGTGTCTTACTACCACCACACCCACGACCGCCGGTCATAAGGTATAAATAATAAGAAAAATATATTTTTACAATTAATAAGGGTTTTTTTTCTCCATAATTTTCTTTTAGATAAAAATATTTAGTTCAGCGTTTTTCCTATTTTTTATTTCTTCCAAATAATAGGTTTTCTCATGAGTCTTGACAAACAAACAAAGAGACGGACAACCAAGTTTCTACGAAAGTTTCTAATTTTCTTTTCAGGAACGGAACTCTAAATATGTTTACTAATTGGAAATATCCATTTATTTAAAATCTTTTATTCCAAATTTTCAGCTACCAACGTGAATTTATTGCTTACAGGCGATAGATATGTCCCTAGGGTGAGATTATAAACTCTGCTTCATTCGTAAAAATGTTTCATATTAATATTATCATGCTCGCATATATTCATGTGGGATTTGTGAATTTACTTTTTTTATATACTAGAATCTGTTAGAAACTTTTTTAGATAAACCCTAGTACTATAAACCCGATTTTATACCATAAACCAGGGTAGATATATACCCCGCGTATTTATTACTTGTAAAATCGTTCTGTAAGCAGAAGCTGTAATTTTTTTTTGGGTTTTGCTAAAAATAATTTTGTAGGGCAAATTCTATTTTATAAAAGTATAAACTTTAATAGATGACAAATCGATTTAAATAGCGAACAATTAGGTCAGAATAAAGTCTTTTCGCGTATATTATGTAAAAAAATCTCTTTTGTTGTACTATTTGTATCTAGCTGATTTTAATGACGTTAAAAAGGTTACATTTAAAAAAAATGAAACAATTTAGTAAAATTTTGTTTCTAGCTTGTTTTTCTTTCTGTCAAAATAAATGAATTTAATGATATATTAAAAAAAAATGATATACATTAAAACATTTTTACAAAAAAAAAAGCGTTTTCAATCCGGGTTAATTTGTAATAAGATGTGTATGGTAGGATTGGAAGGGCATTGTTCGGCACGAGATTGACCGCCGGGAAGAACCATTGATTCGGATCTCTGCTAACAACTAAGGAGATTAAACTAAGAAGTTAAGAGAAAGCGACCGGAATTGATCAATAGACGGAGTGTGGTCTTTCATCACGATAACGCTAGACCACATCATTAGCCACTCAGCGAAAAGTAAGAAAGTTGGGCTGGGAGGTATTAATATATCCATCAAATAGCCCTGACCTTGTACCTTCAGATTTCCACCCGTTTCGGTCTCTTGATAATTCTTTAATAGTGTCAGGTTAACATCAAGGGAGGACTGCCAAAACTGCTTGTAGCGTTTTTTTTTTAATGAGAAGTTCAAAAATTTCTACAGCAACTGGTCCATGCTCCTACCTACAAGACGGCAGAAAATCAACGAACAAAATGGCACATATGCATATACTGTAATTAAATGTAAATAAACTTTTGAAAAATACTTTAAGTTTTCATATAAAATGCGAAGAGACTTTTCCCTAACCCATTACTTAGATTTATAATCCTTTATAGCTGACTCCTGGGCTAAAAATTTCCGTTTTTCCAAACTGTATGGCATGTGGAGTGGAAGAAGATGCTTACCATTTGCTGTTCATGTGAGTCCGGAACGATGCACAACATCGGGATTTATAGATTGTGTAGCACGGGTGTGTTCGAGCGGAGCTTCTGGCGGACTGACGTGACGCGCGGCTAACGTACCGACCCGCGCTCCCGCGCAACCCTCACGTGATCCCGGTCGATAAATAAGAAAGGGAAGTCCCTAACGCTATTTCAGTCGACCAATCAAAGTTCATTATCAGAAGGGGAATCCCGCAAAACACAAAGTCGAGGCCCTCAACGTAATCCAACGGCCGCAACCGTCGCCTATGACCTATGTTCGTCCTACAATGTTAATTACCTTGTAGGCACATGCACCTCCAATTTGCCCTCCGCGCTTTCTGGGGAGACAAATGCTTGTTTCAGATTACTTTAAAGTGGTTTGAGTAACAATATAAGAGTTGCACATGAACGGAGTGATGTGGTCACTCTGTGACAAAACCCCTCTAAATAAATAAAGAAAAAAAGACTCTCTGACTGGCAACCAATGAGGATTACTTACTCTAGTAAAGGTACCTTGCACTAGCAAATTAAATCTAATTTAGACACACCCAAAATGCTATTTAGCGCTGTAATGTAGTTATTGTCTTGCACAGAATCAAAATCCAGTTGTAACAACCATTAAACTGAAATCATCATTAAGATTGAATTAAACCGCTCCAATTAATAAGCGTTTTATGCAAACTTAGACTTGATTTGTTCTTTTTTTTTAATTTTTTACTTGGGGAAAATCCTCATTGGACAGCCCCGGCCGCACGCAGGGGGTGGCGCTGCCGAGGTGTGCCGGACTTGTACCGGCTAAAAACCCCAAGGTGCTTACTTCTGCATATAGACGGGGATTATGGGTCCTGTTGTCAATGCTCCACAGATATTTGATTTGTTAGTGCAAGCTGCCCTAAGTAAATTATGTTTCCTAGAGGAAACCTTGGTGACTTAATACAACAGCTAAAAAGTTTAGCTTCATTCCACTCTAACACACATAAACACGAGAAATATTTAATAGAACAAAAAAGTGCTTAACCATTTTTACTTTACAATTTTCTCATAATATCTGCCTAAGTGTTACATCAAAATATCTTACGTCTAAGTGCCCATAATGTTGGAATACATTAAGAAAGCTTTACACCGTTTCGCATACATCTTACTTTATGCAGCATTTTCATCGTGAATTATCTTTGAAATCCTAAAATACTGGTTATATTCGTTGCGGGGTGGGATACCTTGTACTCTCATTTATTTATTTGCAAAATATTTTGGGGGTTTAGTCGAAATTTCAGATATAACATCGTGACATTTTCTAAATTTTATACAAGAAGTCTTTTATTTACCTATGAAGTATATTTATCACCGGTAAAGTAAGTCTAGTGCTCACCGTTGAAGGAAAACATCGTGAGGAAGACCGCATGGCATCTATTGAAAATGTCATGTGTAGATGCCTTGAGAACGGCGATCATTGAGCTTCTGTTCACTTTGGGCCCGCCATATAAGCGCAAAATGCATTCAGCCTTTAATGTTTCTATGCTCACCCCGTAAGAGATATAGCTTAACGATATATTATTATTTATTATTAACTTTGGGGATTTTATTGCATTAATAAACAAATACACCATTAGGAGAAATTAATATCATATTAGGAGAGCCGACGTCGGTTAATGCAAAAAGAATTTACAGACTTATACAGTTGTCACTTCGCCAGAAGTGAGTTTGAACAATATGATATACCTTACGAGGCTGGCATAGTCATCAAGGATGCACTAAAGCCTCATTAATATATTTGATTTAAAAAAAAAAACAAATACACCACATTAGCGGTATTTGGTCATAAGTGTTTGAATTTTTATAAATATATTATATTAAAAATGCTTTGTTGCACATTTGCTGTAAGACACAAAAATAAATTCACTTACATAAAACCACACTTAAAACGTGCATTTTTAAAGTTTACTACATTCTTTGTAAAGAAAACTTAAGATTTTTTTAATACAAAAATACGTAATTATATTCAAAGCTAGGCACGAATTATAATTTCTTGAGAGCTAATTAACATAGTTTCACATCGCAAGTTAACGTCGAGTGCATTTTCTTGCTTTTACTTGGTTGAATATTATGTAGATAGTTGAAATATTATTATAGGGTTGTCAAGTTGGAAAATTATACCGCATATATTATGTCGCCGTCTGTATCATGGCCAGTGTTCTGAAGAGTTATTTAACTTTGTTACACCCTCTCCTTTCCTGAATAGAACCACGCGAGCAGGTTTGCGGTGTCACAGCTATACGGTATCTCACATCCCGGGTAAGACTAAGAAGTTCTCTAACTTCTTATTTTGCCGTGTCGTCGGGCTGTGGAATGGTCTTTAGGCGAGCGTGTTCGTGGTATGGGTTCCTATAAGCGTAGCGTGAAGAGATATTTATGCAGGCCGTCATGATCGCTGCGACTACCGATTGGATTTTTCTTACCTTTTGATAGTCGTTGGCGTTTTTTGGACTGCACCATGCTTACCATCAGGTATGGTGCAGTCACTGTGTCGAGTCAGTTTAAAAAAGGTAAATAATAATTGGTAATAATAATAAAAACTCGAAACTCCACGTTCGTGGAATTCTAATCATAACGCAAGTAACTTGTCTATTTTATAACTAATAAGCGACCCTTTAAGATTTATAAAATTTTAGTTCGAGAGTGGACTCAAAAGTATTCCTAATCGACAAGTGAGCACGAAAGGATGATTGAATATTAAAATGAGAAGAATAACATTTATATAGAAATAAAGAAATCGCGTATT
Organism: Automeris io; assembly: GCA_036320925.1. Lineage (NCBI taxonomy): Eukaryota > Metazoa > Arthropoda > Insecta > Lepidoptera > Saturniidae > Automeris > Automeris io. Next base: position 10,385,223 of record JAUDJH010000005.1, read on the forward strand.
TTTATTTATGTCTAATACAATATGAAGGCAGTATGATAAATGAGAAAAGGGAAATATTTAAAACAGAAAAAGTAGAGAAATGATAGAAGAAAGAATGGGAAGAAGAAAAATTAATACATAAGCACATGGAAATATGTGTACCCGAGACGAGTAGCTAAGATGAGTTTCTCATTCACGTTATATCATGTATCCACTCGAACATCCGAGGACACAATTATTTCCAAAATACCAGATCAATTCTAAAGCGTGAGAAGTGTGTACGTGTGATTGTATGACGTGTTATATTTAAACGGCGGCTAGAATCGGAGTGTAAATAACTTTGATGAATAATACATATAAATAAGCAACGTTTGTAAAGTAATACCAACGACCTGCTTCGTATTTAAAAAGAAGGAAGGAATTATTCAGATCGCGACACGCAAAGCGCTCGAGCTTAATGGAATGTAAATTGAACAAATATTTGTAAGGGTGTTAGGACAAGCTTTTTACAGAATGCAAGCATTTCTGGGACTTAGCAAATCTGATGTACATTATTTACATTATACGGTCCTTGTGAAACGTGTTTTCTATCAACTTTAAACAGAATTAAGGTTAACCTCTGGTACAATTTATATAATACACAATTGATAAGTAAGTACCTGACAGGAAAAATAAACGCATTTATTGGCACTAAAATGCAAAAACTCTTTTTATAAAAACGACATCGTAATTGATTAAAATGGTCAGCTTATATATTAGGTCCTTACATATGAAATTGGCGTTTTTCGTACTGGCCACTTTAATCACAAATTTCTCCTCTTTGGTAAGGAATTCCAAATTCAAATTTGTACAGCTATAGACTCATGTATTTGTGCTTCGATGATCGTCATTCATTTGTTTTTTTCTTCTGTTTTTTTCTGTTTGCGTCACTCATTTTACAAAATGGAAAACTTAAAATATCGCATTATTTACGAGTACGAGTTCCGCCGTGGCACTTTTGCTGCGGAAACAACTCGAAGGGTGAATAATGTGTATGGCGGTCGTGTTGCAAAAGAAAACACAGTTCGTTTTTGGTTCCAACGTTTTCGTTCTGGAAATTTCGACCTGCAGAACAAGCCCCGTGGACGGCCTGAGACTCAAGTTGATAATGAAGAGTTGAAGGCTATTGTGGAAGTGGATCCATCGCAAACCACGTCCGAGCTAGCTGCAGGCTGCGATGTTAGTGATAAAACTGTTTTAATTCACTTGAAGCAAATTGGGAAGATTAAAAAGCTTGAAAGGTGGGTACCTCACGAATTGACTGAAGCAAACCGGCAAACGCGCGTCGACTGCTGCGTTACATTACTAAACCGGCACAATAATGAAGGTATTTTAAACCGAATCATTACCTGTGATGAAAAATGGGTTCTTTACGATAATCCGAAGCGCTCAGCGCAATGGTTGGATCCTGGCCAGTCAGCCAAATCCTGCCCCAAGCAAAAATTAACCCCAAAAAAGTTACTTGTAAGCGTTTGGTGGACTAGTGCCGGTATTGTTCATTACAGTTTTCTCAAATCTGGCCAGACTATTACGGCTGATGTCTATTGTCAGCAATTGCAAACCATGATGGAAAAGCTAGCGGCTAAACAACCTAGGCTGGTCAATCGCTCCACGCCACTGCTGCTTCACGACAACGCTAGACCACACACTGCGCAACAGACGGCTACTAAATTAGAAGAGCTTCAATTGGAAAGTCTAAGACATCCTCCGTACTCCCCGGACCTTGCTCCAACAGATTACCATTTTTTTCGAAATTTGGATAACTTCTTGCAAGGGAAAAAATTCAACTCCGATGGGGCAGTCCAAATCGCCTTCAAAGATTTTATTGATTCCCGTCCGACTGGTTTTTTTAGTAAAGGGATCAATGAACTACCTATGAGATGGCAAAAGTGCATAGAAAATAATAGTTCATACTTTGATTAATTAAATATATTATATTAAAAAATATTCGACTTTTTGTTCCTCCCATACAAAACGCCAATTTCATATGTAAGGACCTAATATATAATAGAATACGTGATTAACCTGTTAAAATAACTCAATAATAAACTACTACAACGTCAATCATGATAATGCAAACGTTTTAAAAAAAAATTCATCTCTTTTTGTCTGGCACGAACGATCTGTTACAACCCGGCCCTAACAGATCGTTGTTTTATTTGAAATACTTTTAATTAATAATAAAAGAACATACACGCCAACCAAATTAAATATGTCAGCGTAAATTCGTTACTGGCACTGTAGTTTTTTATTTTATTTTCTATTTCGTATATAATTGACCTTGTAATATGCTGTAAAGTTAGGATTAAAATAAATAAATAAATATAGAACTGTAATTAATTATTGTACTAACCCATAATCATCACAATCGATGCAGACTTGATTTTTTTTTTTTGGATTATGATGCTAGCCTTGTTGAAAAATTTCTTACATTTACGAAAAAGAATCGAAATCAGAAATATTACAAGTATGAATATCGATTTGAATTAAAATCTTCAAAATACGATAAATTACTGTAAACATATAAATCTTAAATGAATAACAGTTAGTTTGGCAAAATCACATTGGTCATACATCAGTGGAAAAGCCGCAAGAAAGGAATAACAGTTAGTTTACTGTCTTAAAATAGTTCTATATATAATACTCACGTGAGTAGGTCCCAAGTTAATATACTCAATAATGCTGAATACAACACCGTAAGGGGTCCTAAGACAACAATTGTCTGTCTCTGCCACTCCAACAAACCTAACGATTGGATTCGCTTTGTGAACTACAATGGATATTGAGTATCACTGGGAAGGATACACACTTGTGCTTAATTAATGTTTGCATTAGTACTAACTCGTTGACGTCTTGTATATTTAATGTTAAGCCTTGGATAGTTGCATTACTGAGTGTATCAAAAACATCGGTGATTGAATAATACAATAAAAATCTATATCCTACTAGTCCTATCCTACTTAATATTATAAATGCGGAAGTTTATGAATATGTTTGTTACTCTTTCACGATAAACCTACTGGACGGATTTGTATGAAACTTTTACAGCTATACGTGTATAGATTATACATCGAAATAACCTATAGGCTACTTGTAATGATTTTATGTAATTTTGGTCGTAATATAGCGATACATGTCAAATAAGTCGAAAAAAAATCTGGCCTCTGAGAGTTATCTTGACGTACACTGCCTAAATCATTGGAGTTACATAAAGATGGTGTACCGTAGGATTGTTTGTCTTGAATAGTTCTTAATAAAAGTCCGCGACAGCATATATGTACCTACCTTTTATGTGGAAGCTTTTATGACCAAAATTGTATATTATAATACAGAAGATATTCACTAGAAATAATTTATATGGCAGAACAACGTTTGCCGGGTCAGCTAGTCTGTTCAAATACTTTAACCTATTAATACAGTAACTGCTATACGAAATGCATAACTTGATAATTATAATATATGCAAGGCATAATATTATTGGAGACTGATATGCACTTGCAATGATGATGAATAAAGTATGCACTTTATGTATGCATCTTTACCGGGTTTTATTGGATGAAAGGAGCCGAAGATCGGGCTCAGTGATGAACTTTAAGAGAGGCCGATGTTTAGCAGTGACCAGACACAGGATGATGATAATAATCTATTTAAGAAATTTCAAATATGAAACGTCTCATACAAATGACTGTTTTATTAATTGTTATTTTGTACAGAGACTTTGTAGTTTTTATTAAATTTATTCGTCAAAAAAATCTCTACAATATGCCCAAGATTTGAATCCAGAATCTGAAGAAGCTGACGAGGAAGCTAGGCTACAATTGTAGTTGAATAAAATTATGCAAAACGAGAGTGTATGCCGGGCAGTAGACTTGAGGAATTCTGCTGCCCGGATGAGAGGGAGGCGGTGCACGGTGTCCGGCGCGCCGCCTGAGAGAGAGGTTTTGGAGAGGTGGATTTTTACTCCCACCCCTCCCCCAGAGAGATAGCTTCAACAAGGCCTTTTGTTCCCTTGGCGTCTGGACGAATTTGGCTTCCCAGGCAACGGGTGGAGCAATCGGAAGGACACCCCGGGGGTTTTTAGTCAGTAAAAGTCTGACACACCGGGGTCACTGCCCTCACAGCGTCCTTGATGGTCCTACGCAGGATTTTCCCCCGGATACAAAAAAAAACGACGGTGTATTGTCTCTTGTTTGTTCCACATGTGTAAATGTTAACAAAGAAGTTTCCACACATTTTATATATCGAGGGGTGAAAGGCTATTTGGTTTATGCGATATTTTTTGGTGATATAGTAATAGTAATATAGTATATACATATACACATATATATATATATATATATATATATATATATATATAGAATCAGCTTTTTTAACGATTTTAAGTTTAGCGTTTTAGCGTTTTTAACTGTCACCGCTCGATATAATGCCCATTTTAAACACTTTAAGGTAAATAAATAAATAAATCTCGGACTTAGTGTAATTAAATACAAAAAACTGCACCTAATAAAATGGTATAAAGCCACAATGAACTAATCCCGACAGATGATATTTTAAAAGTGTAATATTCGGCTGCATACTCCGAAGCAGTAATTTCTCAAAACTTCTCGACGATAGTTCAGAAGGGTATAAAATTTATGCTCCGTTCGAGATTTACGAGAAATGATTTGAGTTTCAAGAAACTTTGTAGGTGAATGTAGTTAATTACTTAATATTACTGATAAGGTTTTAGACAAAATGAAAATTCAGGTAAGGTCGAATAATTTGTGGTTACCTTCGACTAAAACTGAATATTGAATATATGAAGAGATTAGAATAAATTTTAGTATACCCTACAAAATACGTAATTTTATTTCAGTTTAAGTAAAAGCATCTATTTTGTAATTACAGAACAGAGAATCCAACGTAATTACAAAATAAATGATCTCTTTCTTTGATTTGTTAAAAGTTAAATAGTACTCATAATCTTCGGAATTGTCTTGAAAAACTAATAATTCTTCATGAATTTTCAAGTATCACAAACTAAAATTGGGTCTACGTCAATCACTATTTGAAAAGTTTTTAGAGGAAACATCTACTGCATAAAAATAAAATAAAAAAAAATAATAATAAAACATTTATTTGACACACAACACAACAAACAACACAGCAAAATAGGTTATTAAAAATAGAAAACAAAAACAGTAAACACCCTATGTTGTGATGATGCGCCAAAGGGAAGTCAGCTCAGCAAATGCTAAGTGACCAGCCGAGCCACCCAGCGCTGATTTTCAGCTGACACCCATTTATTGAATCGACGCGCAGAAAACAGCAAGGAAGGGATCAATGGAGTACAGATACACAAAATTTAAAGTATCATAGATAATAATATGAAAATACACATATACAAGAACAGAAATATAAGACCAACAGATAAAATATTTAACACCCATTAAAAAATTATAATATAAAATATTAGTAAACACTGTATAATAAAGCCTCTATAATAGAATTTTAAATTAATAAAGAGTTTAAACATTATTGCAGAACAGACCGATTGCATATAATAAAGCAAAAAAGTCCAAGAGATAGTAACTGTAAATAATATCGAATACAGTCAAAAGATAAACAAGACAATTAAAAAATTAAAACTATATGATAATTTCAATGATAAAGCACACACATTATATGGCATATATTATATTATATGCATTATATTTTATTATTATATTATTAAGGTTTATGTTTTGTCTAGCCGGCCCTGAAAATCCGATCCGCCACCCACGCAGGACAGGACAAAGGAAAGACGCCTGGGCGGTGCTCTTGAGGGAGCGTGCCGCCCAACTTATCCAGGCGTGAGCGGTGTGTGACGTATTCCCGCACACCGCTCCAAGACCGTGAGTGGAGCGAGGGCTGGCTCCTTACACCACTCATCGCAGTGCAGAGATGCGGCCTGACAAAAGGCCAGACGTCCCCAAAGGTTGGAGAAGAGGATCACACTATACCTCCAGCCCCGGTCAGACGGGAAGAAGGGACACTCCGGCGGTTTTAATCGGTGTAATTCCGACACCGGGGGCGGCCCTCACCGCCCCCTGAGGTCCGTCAGGGATTTCCCCTGGGTTATGATAAACAAAAGGTTTATCTTTTGTCTGCGTATCAGACGTACATATGTTTTTTTCTTTTTTGGTATCCCGGGATGACAATCCTACATAGGACCATCAGGGACGCTGTGAGGGCAGCGACCCCGGTTTGTCCGACTCTTACTGACTAAAAACCCCCGGGGTGTCCCTCTGATTGCTCCACCCGGGCCTGGGAAGCCAAATTTGTCTAGACGCCCTGGGAACAAAGGCCTTGTTGAAGCTATCCCTCTGGGAGAGGGGTGGGAGTAAAAATCCACCTCCGGCTGCCGGACACCATGCACCGCCTCCCTCTCATCCGGGCAGCAGAATCCCTCAAGTCTACTGCCCGAAGACGTACATATGTATATTCAGTTTTGTTATAGATGAACGTAATCCATTATAGTGAAATATGTGACAGAAGACAAATTGATAGAAGAATAGACGTTTGAGTATTTTATCATGTTTCTAAACAAACATTTATATAATTTCTTTTTAAGTTTTTTTTTCTCCTTTGTTTTGTTTTATTGCACAGCTTAGGGAATTTTGGCTTGATGAGGGACTAATTGTACTGAAATACTTCATAAATATACTTTTAAAATATCAATGTTTGTCTCAGTTTAAATTTGATGGAAGTTTTATATCGCATATTTAAGCTAATCAAATATAATCAGTATATTTGTCCTTCAAAGTACTGTTAAATTAAAACAATTTATTACAATACGACTAGGAATACAACCGGCGTTCTAACCCAGAAGTTTTGCACTGCGGTCACTTATACGGGCCAATTTAAGTATGTGACCAATTTATATCTATGTCCCTTTTTGGGGGGGAAACATAGACACTTTGTTGAAACGTTACTGGTAAGATTGTGTCCACAGTACACAAATTGGTTCAGATTTTTTTTTAATTTTTAAGGGACTTTTGTTCTTTTGAACATGCCAGCCCCATCATACCTTAACCTAAAAATACAAAAAATATTAAAATTAACAAAAAAAATTTATAAACTATTTGTACATATCCCACAACATTCCAGCGACAACAGAGGTTGGTTCCGCTAGAATGCTGTGAAACATGCCTACATTATATAAATTAAGGTTTAAACTATTTACAAGGACATATCATTCCTTCTTATACTTGTTTGTCACATTCCATCAGGAAGTGATGGACATCGTCAATTTTGTCACATATTTCACAAAGGGGTGAGTCGACCAGTTTCATGAGATATCCAAACTTCCTTGATGGAATGTGACCTGATATTAACCTAAATACTGCAGTTACACAGGATCTGCTTATATTAGTATTAGCAAACAAAGGAATAGGAGGAGGCTGGCACTGTAGCGTCTTATACCAAATTCCCTTTTCTTTAGATATTCTATTAAAATATTCCTTCCACATAGCCCGCCCTTGATTTTTATACTTGCCTAAAATTTCTGTGTAAAACAATGGAATACTAACTAGAGAACCGTCTGCTAGAGCTAAATTTGCTAAGTGATCAGCCTCCTCGTTTCCTGCCAAACCGACGTGGTTCAGATATTTGGGTCGTAACTTTCAAAGGAGAATGCATTTTCTTTTCCATTTATGTTAACAAACGTTTCTGAACTGTTTACATATTTTGGCCGTTCCGCCAGGCCCCACATGCTCACCGGTGAAAAAATACATCGTGAAGAAACCCGCATACCCCCCCCCTCTTATAAAATTGTCATGTGTAAGTGTCTTGGCTCACGTTGGACACGACATACATATAAGTTAAAAAGAATTCAGCAACTAACGTATTTCTTGCGCACCCGTAAGGGATATGGCGTAACGATATATAATTATTACAAGCTAGTTGTTAAAGAACATTTATTATTATTCTTTTGATTTTAGTTTCATCTACATATGGCAGCAGAAAAGCATCCACGTTTCCAAATCAATATTGTTTCTAAGATGCTTTATGACTCGTGATCGTGGGTGTGGTGGTAGTAAGACACGGATTTTGGCGTTTTACTTATTATTTGCACTTTAAGGCACACCGAACTGCGACGCACACGCACGTACTCTAACCTTGGATCTCGGTAGTCGACTGCTTTTGCTAGAGCATCCCTTGCGGGCGCGCACCCCTTACCCCGCGTGTCCCATAACACCCTAACGACCTTTAGGGCGTTTACCACAAACGCGTATCGGGCGGCGTCTACATGCTATAGCTTTCTTTTAATAACCAACGATTCTGTTTATGTTTAATTGACAATGTATATGCATTTTTTTAGTAGTTGAGTATAATTTCATTCAATGCTACAGTAGCGTGCATCCCATATAAAGCATAAAAAGCATTATCTTCTTATACTTGGCCACTAATAAATATATTGTCTTAAAATATTATAGTTTAAACAAGTGATTCTTGTATATTTGTATGTATTTGTTTTCATTGAAATACCTCTAACAATTTGATGAATTTTTGTATTCAGACCGTCATTTACTATTAAAATCGATCTATATAGGTGTCATTGATTACTCCACTAAGCGTTTTCTAACATCTGCATCCGGCGAGTGTTCTGAAGAGTTACTTATTAACCTTGTTCCACCCTCTCCCTTCCTTGATAAAATTACGCGCGCTAGCTTGCATAGACGCAGCTGTACTGTAACTCACATCCTGACTATGTCTAAGAAGTTTTTAAACTTACTTTTACTGTGTCGTTGGACTGGGGAATGGTCTTCCGGACTTTAAGCGTAGCGTGAAGAGATATATGTGTAGACTTTTTTTTAACCTAACTCGATACAGTGACTGCACCATACCTGATGGTAAGCATGGTCCCAAAAACGCCAACGGCTATCGACAGGTAAGAAAAAACCCATCGGTTGTCGCAGCGATCATGCCGGCCTGCACAAATATCTCTTCACGTTGGTGGATGGTGAATAGGGGCGAGGGGGGGGGGGGGGTGGTAGATCAGCAAGATCTCTGCTACTAGCGATGGGTTTTTCTCAACTGTTGATAGTCATTGTCGTTTTTTGGACTGCACCATGTTTACATATATCCAGACGTGGTGTGGTCACTAAGCCAAGTCAGGACAAAAAAATGTCCGTAATAATCTATTTTTGCATAAAAAAAAAGTAATTATATTTTTGTAATGCCATCTGTTATTGAGTAAAAACATATTGGTATTTAATTCGTGTATACAATGTAATAAGCTATTTAAACTAGCACCGATTTACATTATTATGTCATTCAACTTAGATAAATATCGTTGGAGCTGTTTTCAAGGAAAACATTTATAACAATAGCTCAATTAGGTATAATAGAAGTAGAAATATTATTATACCAGCGAAGCAAGGTCACCCAGCTTGTTTGGTCATTATTAGTGATGAAAATGCCCGGGAATTTTCCCAAAGTGCCCAAAACTTCCTTGGGAATATTCTCGAGAATTTACGAATTGTTCTCGGATGTTTTGGGCACTTAAGGAAAATTCCCGGGCATTTTCATCACTAGTCATTACCACAATATGGGTCACAGAATCCGAACTAGACCAAATTTTAATCAATATATGTTTTAAATGTCCACGTACAACAAGATAATTAATTTTATACTTCTGTGAGATACACTCCCTGGATTAAATTTATGTATATTTATTTCCATATATGAATGCAGTTGGAAAAGCATATCCTCATGTAAACCTAGCCTTAAGTTAGTTTTTATAACACTTTGTAGCAGATACGGGTGATTCCACTAATTCGAGTAGTTACGACGATTTGGGTCAAGGATTGCATCCTGTTTAGATCCGGGATCCCGTCTAATTGGATCAAATAAATTACCTCTTTCAACCTCGTTCTAAACTCCTGATGAACTTTGTTTAGAAGCGTGTTTGTTTTCATGTTTTGTCTTCTTATTGTTTTGTTTTAATATATAATGTATCGCGTTGTTTACCTGCTTTGTACTTATTTTTTTATTGGAATCCGATTCCATTTTCAAGAAAACTTCGAAGATTTAAGGAATTTAAATTAATGAATCTAAATTAGGATTAGCTAAAGTAAGGCACTTCCTTTTTTGTATAAAGTTAAGGAGAAATGAAGTATACGAGTACTATATAATTTTTTTGACCACATAACTTTATAGATGAGACTAATTCGATGATTGATGGAAAACAATCAATCTCTTCCTATCCACACAGACTATCGTCTATAACATACTTAATTATGGAAGAACGGATCGGTATTAATAATATTGGCAATAATTTCACTTCTTTTTTCTAAATTAATTAAGTTGATTATCTTAATACAATCTTTACTCTTTGAAATTTTCTAAAAACAGTAAAACTAAATTGTTTCAGTAGTATCCCTTTTTTAGGGTTTCAAAAAGTGCAGCCAAGAACAGTTTTTTTTTACATTGACACGGCACAGTGACTACACCAAACCTGAGGGTAAGCATAGTGCAGTCCAAAAAACGTCAACGACTATCGAAAGGTAAGAAAAAACCCATCTGTAGTCGCAGCGATCATGCACAAATATCTCTTCACGCTACACTTAAAGGACTCCATATCATAGGAAGGCGGTAACACGCTCGTCGGAAGACCATTCCACAGCCCAACGACACAGCAAAAGTAAGATTTATGTAGCTTCTTCGTCCTTGCCGGGATGTGAGTTACCGTATAGCTGTGACTTCGTAAATTAGCGCGCGTGGTTCTATTAAGAAAGGGAGAGGGTGGAACAAGGTTAAATAGCTCTTCAGAAAAGTCGCCGTGATACAGACGGTAGGAAACGCTCAGTGAGGCAATATCTTTGCGTAACTGGAGTGGTTTAAGATATTTAGTATTTATTCCAAAAAGCATAGAGGTGCGAAGTAGATATTATGTAATACTCAGGCCTAGAGTCAATTGTAGAATTAAAAAAATCGATTTCTGAATAAACCCAATCAAAAGTTAGGGTCATTTATGTCTCATATTTTACGTCTTTGCAAGATAATCAAAACTCACTCGATTCCTGTTATTCAAGAATCACAAAATTTGACAAAAAACAATGTCTTATAAAGCACAAATATGAGGAAAAATCCTAAAGTTGTAAGCTTATAGTTTTATCATACCTTTTATTAATACAAAATCTGTCAAAAGCGAATTTAATTTATCATGCTGTCTATTGGAAAAATTATGTACTCTCTGATCATAGTAAGCTATTATTTCATATATTCTACTATCAATCCTAATTGTGCTTAGTTTGGAGGATAGATGTCGCTAAATCATAATTTTATTTCTCTCTTGTCCTTAAAATTTTCATACACTTCTCACTCACGAAGCACCACTTAAACAATATGACTATAAGTTTGTATCTACTGTTACTGCGCGAGTCCGACACGTATTTGGCTGGCGTATTTCCTTTTGCAGTTACAAACCAAAAAAATTACAAACGCATGCTATTTTCTAACTTTTTGACCGAAATTACTCAATAAGTAAGCAGAAGTATTGTGGTAAAAAATGAGTAAATAGCATGTAATTTACGTTTTTCTAAATACTCCAGAATATAGAAACGATTTCAGAACCTCTCGGAATGAAATAGCTTTACTTAATAGATCATTACACATAACCTAGCCCCAATCTAAGCTTGCCTTTGTACTATGGCTCTAGATAAACTTTATAAAATGAAATAAACTTTTATTGCTAACAACTTACATTTATAAAATTAGTTTTTATGTCTACATCTAAACATACATCCATAGATGTGTATACATCTTATTTCTTATTCAATCTATTTAATTTTTCAGGTAAATACTTATTTATAATACTTATAAATAAGAACACAATCATGACTCACCCAACCAACCACCATAGATGGGCAAAATGCAATTAGATTAATAAAAATGATTACGTTTTTTACCATTAATATGACTGCATTTTGCTCATTTATGTTTTAAACACTACAGAATCCCAGATTGCATACACATTTATGATTTCGTAATGATTTAAATGGATTTAATCATGGCTCAGAACAAGACAATTAAAATTACGACTATATATTATTTTGTAATCATTATTCAATAATCAGATTACATTTTGCCCATCTCTGCACCCAACACAAACTATTCTACTTATAACAGAAAAGTTTACCGGTACTGAGAATCGATACCTTCAGCGTCGCCGGCAGGGTCATTACAAACTGCGCTATCAGGACATTTCTGAATTAAAACACAAGTAAACAACAAATTTTGGATATAAAAATGTTAATTAAGCACAGAGCTGTGTTCGGTATGTATAGAAACATGACATAGGAACCGTAACTAATGTGTCCGTTTTCACAAATCATCGTCTAATGCTCGCGTCAAGCTCAGCTTGTTGCGGTTGCAAGTCATAAGAGATACGATTTTTTTCAGTTTGGCATAGAGTCCACTTCATACCTGACTATAAGCATGGTGCGAGAGAAATAAAAATCTATCGATAGTCGCAACGTTCATATCAGCTTTTTTTTATTTTCTTCGGAAAACACGCTGACGGCCACCTTTTTTTTATTTTTTGTTAACCCGGTGGAATTCCCTACGGACCATCAGGAGAAGTGCTGAGGGCCACTTCCCCCGGTGTGTCGGACCTGCCGCGACTAAAATCACCGGGGTGCCAGCACTGCCTCTCCTCGCTTTCGCCGAGCCTGGGAATCCGAATACTTCCAAGGGGTGACGGCCCACTTAATTTTATTTTATTTTTGTTAGTGTAATTTGTTTATTTGCTTGTGCTTTTTTCTTTTATCTTCTTTTTATTTTCTTTTGTGATGTCTGGATTGTGAACGAAATTAGAAGAAGTAGCTAGAAGCGCTAGCCGGTAAATTAGAGCGACGTTTTGCGATATAACACTATTTTTGTACAATTATATGTGCAATAAATAGAGTTCATTTAATTTTTTTATATTTTATTTTATATTAATGTGTATCCAATGTTTGTGACATTGAAAAAGATAATAAAAAGACAATTTACAAAAAATAGAATATATGAATATTCCCAAAATTATAGGGAACCACAGCACGCACAATAACTCATATTAAATGCTAGTTTATAAAAAAAAATGAATTAATCTATTTATCATTAATATTAAACACATTTATTGATATAATACCATTGAACCGTGTAATTTAAATTATTGACAAGAAATTAATCACTATTCCTGTACCACTATTTTTAATCTAGATATCTAGAAAGAAAGAAAACGTTTTATTAGCAGCAGCCAGGCAGAAGTGACAACATGATACAATAAATTATATGAAAAACCAGAAAAAAAATCACAAACAATACATAAGAAAATCTAGGCCGCCGCCAATAAGGACGCTGTCTCAGCTTGTGCTACCAAGTACTAGACTCTGCAGCGCTGGTATTCTCTCACTATATATCTCACACTATATTATCTTACACTATATACTTCACATATGATGGTTTTCCTTGTAATGCGTACTCGTAGTCATAAAATATAAGAAAGAAAGAATATATAAAATGTATTACAACACAAAATGAGGAATATTTTTTATTATATAATTTTATACAATAGCTGTTTCCGTCCACAACTAGCTATTATATATAGGAGAGTAATTTTTTATTAAGTATTATTTTAACGCTTCGCTTATAGCTTTGTATGCTAGAATAGAATCTGATTATAACAAACGGCCATTAAGGCGGGCTTGGCGGCTAATGATTTAAGAAATGTCGGTCTGTACTACAGATAACCTGAAGGACTAATGAGGAATAGTCATTCATTTTCTCTCAAACAAAGCCTCGATAGAGAATCCACACTTTATTCTTTTTGCTTACCCTAGTCAAAAAATATAATATGTAACTCAAAATGAATCCTTGTAGGATTATTTTGCTCTCTATCTGAATGTCTATCAAGATCATTTTTCTTAAGTATGCGTGAGTTTATTAAGTTGCCAACTAAAATGTTTGGACGAACGAACGAAACGTTATCATCCGTAACGAAAGCACTTTAAAACCTTTGATGGTGCAAGGAGGAGTGGAAGGTCGATGTTCTCGCGGCCGATCACCCACACGACAGACAGACTTAATTAAATCCTCCATGAGGTGTGCCTTTATAGAATGCACACCCATTGCCTCTAATAGAGAGAGACAGAGGCGTTTCGTAAAAACCGCAGACAACCAAGTAGACAATTCATGATCACGACTACTCTGCGAGAAGTGTACGACAAAGAAGATTAAAAGAAATTTGTTTTGTAAATGGACTAGTCTGGGAACTTTGTTTCTATTAGGTCCTTACATATGAAATTGGCGTTTTTCGTACTGGCCACTTTAATCACAAATTTCTCCTCTTTGGTAAGGAATTCCAAATTCAAATTTGTACAGCTATAGACTCATGTATTTGTGCTTCGATGATCGTCATTCATTTGTTTTTTTTTTCTGTTTTTTTCTGTTTGCGTCACTCATTTTACAAAATGGAAAACTTAAAATATCGCATTATTTACGAGTATGAGTTCCGCCGTGGCACTAGTGCTGCGGAAACAACTCGAAGGGTGAATGATGTGTATGGCGGTCGTGTTGCAAAAGAAAACACAGTTCGTTTTTGGTTCCAACGTTTTCGTTCTGGAAATTTCGACCTGCAGAACAAGCCCCGTGGACGGCCTGAGACTCAAGTTGATAATGAAGAGTTGAAGGCTATTGTGGAAGCGGATCCATCGCAAACCACGTCCGAGTTAGCTGCAGGCTGCGATGTTAGTGATAAAACTGTTTTGATTCACTTGAAGCAAATTGGGAAGATTAAAAAGCTTGAAAGGTGGGTACCTCACGAATTGACTGAAGCAAACCGGCAAACGCGCGTCGACTGCTGCGTTACATTACTAAACCGGCACAATAATGAAGGTATTTTAAACCGAATCATTACCTGTGATGAAAAATGGGTTCTTTTACAATAATCGGAAGCGCTCAGCGCAATGGTTGGATCCTGGCCAGCCAGCCAAATCCTGCCCCAAGCGAAAATTAACCCCAAAAAAGTTACTTGTAAGCGTTTGGTGGACTAGTGCCGGTATTGTTCATTACAGTTTTCTCAAATCTGGCCAGACTATTACGGCTGATGTCTATTGTCAGCAATTGCAAACCATGATGGAAAAGCTAGCGGCTAAACAACATAGGCTGGTCAATCGCTCCACGCCACTGCTGCTTCACGACAACGCTAGACCACACACTGCGCAACAGACGGCTACTAAATTAGAAGAGCTTCAATTGGAAAGTCTAAGTCTAAGACATCCTCCGTACTCCCCGGACCTTGCTCCAACAGATTACCATTTTTTTCGAAATTTGGATAACTTCTTGCAAGGGAAAAAATTCAACTCCGATGGGGCAGTCCAAATCGCCTTCAAAGATTTTATTGATTCCCGTCCGACTGGTTTTTTTAGTAAAGGGATCAATGAACTACCTATGAGATGGCAAAAGTACATAGAAAATAATGGTTCAAACTTTGATTAATTAAATATATTATATTAAAAAGTATTCGACTTTTTGTTCCTCCCATACAAAACGCCAATTTCATATGTAAGGACCTAATATATCCATGTTTATCCTGTGTATTGGACGGGTCTTAATAAAAAAATAAAAACAAACCGTATTTTTCCAATCTCATACATTATTACCGTCTTAGCTAACAATGTTCGAATTTATTGCTAATATATGCGCATTTAAATGGTCACTCGCTTAGAAAGTTCATTTAAAGCTGCAAAAACTACGTAAGACTGGGCTTAGTGTTATAAAATGAGGTTGAAATGAGGACTTGTTGATAAGGTATGACCTGCTTCACCACACTCTGAGTTTTGCCAGATTAATCATGTATTAAAGCACCACATGCTCACCGGTGAAGGAAAAAATTGAAAAGAAACCCGTGTGGCATCTAATAGAAATTATGAGCGGTGGTCGTGGGTGTGTTGGTAGAAAGACACGGATTTTGGCGTTTTACTGTTTATTTGAACTTTAAGGCACACCGAACTGCGACATACACGCACGTACTCTAGCTTTGGGTCTCGGTAATCGACTTCTTTAGCTAGAGCATCCCTTGCGCGCGCGCACTCCTAACCTTGCGCGTCCCGTAACACCCTAACGACCTTTAGAACTTTTAACACAAGCACGTATCGGGCGGCGTCTACATGCTATAAAATGTTATATGTAAGTGCATTGAGACAACGATAATCTGCGCTACTAATCACGTTGGGCTCGACATACTATAAGCGCAAAGTGAAAACAGACACTATTGCTGTCTCTGCTTATCCCGATTTAGATATATAGTAATAATATATTATTATTACAATATATAGAATAGTAAATATCGGTATAACATTAACATTAGGGAAAGTCTGTATCCAGGAGTGGACTTCCTACGGCTGAGGATATTACGTATTCAATAGTGTGATAAAAATGCCATTTTAGAATATACTAATTAATGTTATTTTTGTGTTAAAAAAGTGCTATTTAGAGCATTTTTATGTTCTGCAAAATATTTCAAAATACAAACAATTTGCTAAAGTTTTATAAAATCCCACTAATCTCTATGGACGAAAGCTGAGGCAGTATGTTGTTGTTTTCCATTTTATGGTAAGTGTCTATTAGAATATTAAACACACCCTTTATGTACTAAAGGGGATTGTTATGCGTCTATGCATTGTTTGCCTCAGAATCTTGATATAGTTACTTGGTATATATAAAATTTCATCGTTTTTTTATAGTGTCGCGATAAGATTATTGCGTCACACCTGATGGTAAGTATAGTATAGTCCAAAAACGGTTGAAACCGTCAAGAGATGAGAGTCCATAGACAGTAAGTATTATTTTGGCAGTCTAAGAATTCGATAGAAGCTTTGGAGATATATGGATTACATTAGATGATCCCGAAACGTGACATGCCTAAGCGAATTACGATTATGGACTTTGGCCTCCGTGTATTGTGGTCACGATGCTATCTGAAAGTTGTATTATTACAAAAATTATATTACTTTTGAAGTTTTTTATTCTACTTATTTAGGTGGCATTTTTTTCTACACTGGCTCGACGTAGTGACTACAGAGTACCTGATGGTAAGTACAGTATAGTCCAAAAACGAAAGCGACTATCAAAGGATAAAAATCCATTGATAGTCTACATCGCCATGTCGGCCCACATATACCACGACTGAAGGTCTCTAGGTATATGAGCTACTGGATATGCACAAGCTGATCCCGAAACGCGACAAGCCGAAACTTGTCACTATGACGGGCTTTACACCCATGCACTGTGGTCGCGATCCAGACGGGCACCGGCGCCCTACCGCCTCGCTGCTGCTCGTTTAACACCACCCAGGAGTCACGTGTAGGGAAACTAGGGTAAAGCCTACGGACGCGAGCATTTTCGACTCCCGCCTTTACGCCTATACGTGAGTACGTATGTCAGCTCCATCATAACCTTATACAAAAATACCTAACATATGACATATGGAGCCATTGATCTGAACAGACCAGAAGCCTTAGATTATTTGAAGTTATATAATACAGTGCAAACGTAACGAACCTCAAGGGACTGTGCATATTTTGACGTTGTAGAGAGTTGTCGTTAAATGAAGAGAAGAAAAATCTATATTATAAAAAGAAAAAGTTTATTTCAGACTAGTGTTAGCAATTACATAAAAAAAAAACAATTCTTATTTGATCGCTATTGAGTATAGTCTGTTATTTTTGTCTGTCGTCTTTTGCTACATCAGTAATTTTGTTGTAGTTTTTAAATTATTTTATTCATATCTTGCGATATTGAGGCATATTGGTGATAAAGAAAGTACTTTATATTATTAAATTGCTGTCTTTATTTAGAGTAACTGTAATGGTATATAGAGTGTATCATTATTAGGGAAACAAGCTAAACCAACCAAAGCCGAGTGATATCGACGCTTTAGCTTTTGTCGTTAAATCGAGTGACGTTACATGGAGGTTACACTGCAAATCTTATATATAAAAATGAATCGCAAAATGTCTTGATAAGCGCGAAACTCGAGAACGGCTGAACCGATTTGGCTGATTTCTTTTTTGTTGTGTTTGATGAAGTCTAGGGAAGGTTATTACGGAGAGAAAAATTAAAAATATTGTCTGAAAAGTCTAAAAACGCCACTTTTCTGTATTCTCATACAAAAAATTCGTTATAAGTCATTTTGAACTTTAATACCACAGCATAAAGTTTAAATGTTAGTTTGACATTAATTGATTGATATAACATTAGGGCCAGGTTTCTCCAAACAATTTTCAAAAAACAGCCAACAAGCCAATAGGTTTTGTCAGAATAAAATCTGACGGGGAAGCAATGTGACTTTGTTTTAGAGAAATAGGGCGGAACAAGGTCTGCCGGGACAGCTAGTATAATATAGAATACCGTATTTTTTTTTTCCTGACACGACACATTGACCACACAATACCTGACGGTAAGCATGGTGCAGCCAAAAACGACAATGACCACCAACAGCAAACAAAAACCATTTATAATCGCAGCAATCAGCCGCCTTCACAAATATCTCTTTACGCTTCACTTAAAAGACCCCACAACACCTATCTATTTTTTTTATTTATAAAAAAAACTCTAAACATATATTAATACTGAGATAAATGTATAAAACTGAACAGTTACTTTTGCCAAGTCGTTGAATTGTGGAATGGTCTTGTGGCGAGCGGCCCTTTTAAACGCTATGTGAATAGATACAGTATTTGTGAAGGCTGGCGTTATCGGCGATTATCGATTGATTTTCATTACTGTAATAGTTGCGGTCGCTTTTTGGACTGTACTATGCTTATAATCAGGCGTGGGATGGTCACTACACACCAGATAGGATAAAGAAGGCTATCAGCTGTCACGATCTAAAGCTTCACACGCCGACTGATAGCGACGCGCAGACGGTTACATCGAATACTTTTGTATATCAATGTATATTCAACATCGTGACTATAGTACGCCGACCCCAAGGCGCAACTGCCAGAATCAAATTCATACCTTTAGAGGGAGAAATAGTGTTTGAAATCTTGATTGAAAATCTATTCGTTTTTATTGTAAATTACAGTTGAGCGAAGCTTGGCTTTGACCACTAGTAATCGGACAGTAGATTTGAAGGAGTCCGTTGCTTGGATGAGAGTGAGATTACACGCAGTATCCGCGTTGCGCCTGTATGACGGTTTTTTTTTTCTCGAAATGACATACGTTTGTTGTCCGGGAAAGGTCTTCACAACTAAACCGGGCAGATTGTATGACGTGTTTAATTAAAGTATTTTAAACTTAGTACATTTTTTAGGTAGGTGACAATTTCATGAATGATATGTTGACATGAAATTTCCTGTTACAATATTAAAAAGTGTTAAAGGTAAATACAAAAAGGTTAAATAAGATATTACACAGGTTTAGAGAGGGAATCTGAAGACCTGAGCCCAGGTGGAATAACTGGATGAACACCCTAGGGATTTTTAGTCAGAAGGAGCCTGACACACTGGGGACGCTGACCTCACAGCGGTTCTCATAGTCCCCCGTAGTAGGATTATCCTCCGGGGTCTAAAAATAAAAAGTGGCTGTAGCCATTTTACGCTTATGTTTTGTGCCTCAGTCCTTAGTGTCAAGTTCTCAGGTGTACACATAATTTTTCTATTAGATGCAATGTGAGTTTCCTCACGATATTATCCTTCACCGGTGAGCATATGGTACCTGTATCTGTACTTAATCTGGCAAATATAGAAGTGTGAGCCTTCGATTGTTCGCCTTTCCGCGAATGTATGCCGGTACTTTATCCATCAAACCTTTTTTTCTTGTTATCCGGGGAAATTCCCTAACGGACCTCGGGGAGCGGTGGGGGCCGGCCCCCGGTGTGT
The DNA here is from genome assembly GCA_036320925.1 of Automeris io. NCBI lineage: Eukaryota > Metazoa > Arthropoda > Insecta > Lepidoptera > Saturniidae > Automeris > Automeris io. Next base: position 10,405,133 of record JAUDJH010000005.1, read on the forward strand.
CGGATTGCACCGACTAAAACCCCCGGGGTGTTCCACCTTCCACCTACCGGCATCGAGGGCACGACTGGAGTCTCATCCTCGATGAACGGCAAGGCGTGCGGTCTTAAGTAGGCTTCTACTCGTTTGGGGAGGAGTGGGGTAAAGAGCCACCCCTCTCATACATCTTTGTTGTAGAGCGGCACACAGGAACACATCACGCGCCGCGTTATCCACCAGGTCACCACAACCACTAATACAATGCAAAAATATAACAAAATCTATATTTATTAACTTTAAACGTTGTGGAATGTTTTGTAACAAACTATGTCATACACGTTAGGACACTTGTGAAGTTAAGCCACGACAACAAATTGCAATAATGCGCTAACAAAACTTTTGTGTCAAACATGACCGCAACACTTGCTCCATAGATGAGCATAGTAACTATGCCCGCCAGCCGTAGAGCGGATTTTCTACGGCGAAGCGAACGCCACCCGCCTAACGTCAGTAGACTGTAGGGCGCCGTTGAGATCGCCCACCAGTTGAACTCGAACAAGTTCAAGTTTGGAAAAATTCAAAATCCGAACGAATTTAAAACTTAGAAGTCTAACAACGTGTTTAAATTATATTTATTTAATTACAGAACGTGATTTTTCAGTGATTATTAAAAAACTTTGTACGTGTTTTGTGTAAGTTGAGTAGAAAGTCGTGTAAGATTACTAACTTTCGTAATATTGCTGAAGTTTACAAAGAAAAACTAACAACAGGTAAAACTATACAAGTTTCCTTTATAACTTATAAGATTATTATAGTTAAATACTTTTATAGTCTTTTTTTCCTGATAATAGCCGTATTTTATAGGAAACTAAAAATTAATTATAATTTCTTGTTCGGTAATGCAATATCAACGCTTATTGTGGTGCAGTTGAATATAACCGACGGTAACCATTTACCATCAGTTGAGCAGTCAGCCTTTTTACAGTCGAAAGTTAAAAAAAAATCTATGTACGACTATGTGGGTAGATTGTCTTTTAATTTAAATTTTATGATTACCATAGTATTATTTAAGCAATTACAAATCAAAGTAACTATATCACCTGACTATAATCACAATGCAGGCCGAGAACGGCAGTAACCACCAAGAGACAAGAAAACATTAACAGGTGTCGTCGTCATGTCAGTTAACAATATTTAAAGGTATCAATACAAAAGGTCTTTAGGTAAATGAATAAATTATTGAAAGGGATAATTCCTTTTCTATCTAATATTCAATACAACCGCTGCCGCATCATGGTCAATTTACATACGCTTTAAATTGGGAATAAATCACTATTACACAGTATTAAGGCATCTTTTAATTGATAAATATTAAATAAAATATATTAAGCTACAAAAATAGATATAAATTATATTTTAAAGACTTATAATAAGTTTGATATGTAAAATTAAATTGTTTTATATAAAAATGACTTGTTCTGGCTGATGATATATCACCGCAGAATCTAAGATACTGGAGCTAGAAAAATATTTAAATATTAATTTAATACAGTAATACGTTTTCTTTATAATACCGATAGAAACATTTTTTAATATCAGCTGTATGTGCCGCGCGCAGTTGACGTGTTGCGTAGTAAAAAATTATCAAGGTATCTAAAAAAATAAAATAGGGTTATATCATAATGGATGATATTTTTAAAAAGTAAATGTGTGTTATTGTATGCATAGGTGTAAGTTTTCCGTGTGACTATTATCAAATATATCGACTTTAAGTAGTGCAAAGAGCAGGACGTTTTATTTCATACAAGTTTTTTATTTCATACAAGTGTGATGAAAATCGTCGGATAACATGCATGTGCCTTTTGGCTATTACAGACGTGGCTTTCTTAAGGAGCTCTCCATGCAGCTTTCGCATAATTCCATCGTGACTGTAATGATGAACTTAGTACACTCGTATTATAATATACCATTTTCTCTTATACATTACACGTAATCATTTTGTCGTCTTATTCTTTAGTTTACTTACGCTAAGGACTAACACTCTATTTCTGTATAAACGCAAGGATAATTCTGTTTTGATCCAGGGTCTGCTTTTGTAGTAATTTACTTCTTTTCGCACAATCTTTTGTATCTTGTAGCAGGTACCCTTTGTCGTATTACTTTATCTCCCGCAAAACCTTACCTATACATTGCGTAACATTTTCATATAAAACATAAATAATGGCAACATATCGTCACGCTATATTCCTATCAGCGTGAGCAGTGACACATAAGTTGATATATCCACTTTGCGCTTATATGCCGTGTCCAACGTAATCAGTAACACAGTTGATCGCTGTTCTCAGGGCATTTACACATGACATTTCTATTAGATGCCATGCGGTTTTCTAACGATGTTTTCCTTCACCGATAGGCATGTAACGCCTATTTTCATACTTAATCTGGAAAAACTCCAATGTACGTGCCGGGATATGAATCTACGCGAGCGTGGCGGTACCGGGAGGCTCTAGTTTTTTGAAGACTTAGTCTGACCACCGCTTAGGGCTCGGCCTCTAGATCATTTCCTCTGTATCTTCCTGGTTATTATTAGCTTCTCGTATTTATTATATTAAGGGGTGAATGGCTTTTTGGTTTAAGCGACATTTTTGGTGATATAACAATATATACATATTCGGAATCGGCGTTTTTTACCGATTACAAATATATATAAATATTATTATATCACCAAAAAATGTCGCTTAAATCAAATAGCCTTTCACCTTTGGATATCTTTTTTTCTTAAGGAACCCTATAAATGGTAAAAATAGTATCCTGTCATATTTCTCACAGACGGAGTGAAAAAGATTAAACAAGTGTAGTAATATAGAATACGTTATAAGTAGTGATAAGCCTAATTAATTAACGTACGTCTAGTAAATTTTATTTTTAACATAAACAAAAGAACAAAAGAAAAACATCATAATATCAGGCAAAAACTTAGGTACGTCAAAGAGATCCTCATTGCTTTGAGCACAAAAATATTATAAAGTAAATATTTTAAAATTTCAAAGAAAATTAGGCCGGAGATATCGTTCAAATATAAATAGGTAATTAATGTCTATCAGTTTTTACATTGGCAGATATTATATCGGCATGTAAAATCGGTGGAGAAACTTAATACATTTACATTAAACGATTACACTGTGACCATATTCGCTTTACATTACCTGAGGCAGTGGCGCAGAGAGAGCGAGATACGATGCAGGCATCACTTTGCCATAAACGTCGAATTTAATATAAAATAGGATTGGATAACGTACTAACGAGTTTTAATCTTTAAAAGTTCAAACAAAAATTAACTCTATAACCGTGTTAATAATCAATAAGGAACATTTTGTCGGTGATGTTAGTTTTTATCGATGTCGGCTAATGAAAAAACGGTCTCAACTTACGTCAAAGTAATTTGTTTCAAATTTATCAAGTTAGATCGATTCTAATCCGAAGCTTAGATTCTGTTAATCTTGATAAATGTTGTGTCTATAAATTGTTTGAGTCACGCAAATGGAAAGACTCGAATATTTTTTATTGCGACAATATTACTACAAATGTGATAATAGGCCATAATATGGCCACGCTATATTTCTTTCGAGGTTAGCAGAGATAAATTAGTGCCTGTATCAACTTTAACCTTAACATATATGGCGCGCCCATCGTGATCGCTGTTCTTAGGGCACTTATATATCGAGGGGTGAAAGGCTATTTGGATTAAGCGACATTTTTTGGTGATATAGTAATATATTTTTGGAATCGGTAAAAAACGCTGATTACGAAAATATGAATATAATATACGTTCCCGCTCCCTCCCGATCGTGCTGGTTCTCCTTTCCATCGGGCCTGAGGGAGCTCGGACGAGAGAGTGCTTTTCTGGCTGCGCGTCCAGCTATGCACTTAAATATCTCCTGCGCAAATGACTGTTTCCGAAAACTGGACTTCGAATTTCTTAACCGGTGTTGAAACAGTCGCCGTGGCCGAAACCGGCTAGGACATCATCATAATATACGTTACTATATCACAAAAAATTTCGCATAAACCAAATAGCCATTCACCTCTCGATATGACACTCTTATTTGATGCCATAAGGGTTTCCTCACGATGTTTTCTTTAGCCCATGCCTAAATCTGGAAAATTCCAGAGGTACGAGATGAGTTTCGAACCTACAACCAATCATATTTCCGCACATGAATACCGGCTTTTTATTTATTAGGTTACAACAGCCAGAATGTAATTTTTACACCATCAGTGAATTTTTAACAATTTAGCAATTTTATTTTGGTGCACGTGATCAATATTCTGACTGTATTAATTACGGGAAACATAATTAAACTTTAAAATTCGATTCAAAGAATTATTACATTAATTCATTGACTGCCATATTTAGAGCGTCTTGCCCTGGGTGCCAAGGTTTTATTTTGAATAATGCATGAAAGTTTACAAAATAAAATTATATTAAGATACTGATATAATATTGTAATAGCATTTACAGTAATTTTATTTGAAAAAAATATATACATATATTTTAAAATATTTTTAACTGAAATGGCCATTTGTAGTTAATCTAATATTGCAGCACGCACTACGAGATATCTCGTAGCTGGCTGTTTTGCTACACACGCTTAATACGAGATATCTCGTAGCTGGCAGTCAATGGGTTAATATTATCGTTGTCTTTGCTGGTCTTGCTCTACACTGTAATTTCCATCAGATGCAATTTACGCACTTTGTTGAGCCAGTATATAAAATATATATTTATACATTAGTAACTGTACGTACAAAAACTGATACCGAAACGCGAAAGACCAAAACGAGTCACTTTGACGATCTTTACACTTGTGTACTGTGTATATATTGACACGAACCTAATTTCTTTATATACACTACTGACTAAAAAAATATTTTCCGAATTGGTAACTAAACAGCGGAGTTAAGGGTGAATGGAATGGAATACAAAATCTCCTCCATTTTGATGTCGGTAAAAACCTACAATCTTATAATAAGCAGAATATAATGTTTTTATATCAATGACAGAAACAAGGCAATAGGGACAAGAATGTTTCGTTTAGAATGCCAAATGTCACCAATTCAATGAAACATTTTGATAATTAATTTTACCTCAAAGACTCTTTGAGAATTTATTTGTAAGGAAATATATTTCATTGTTACATTTTATAAACAAATATATATCAAAATTTGTTTTGTTGAGTCTACTTTTATGTTTCACTAACCTCGGCACGCGAACATGTTTGCGTTAATGTGTAAATATTTCAGTTTTATTCAAATGAGTCCATGTTATCAATAACGCGGTACGTAAAATAAAGAAAGACAAAGCATTAATTTGACACATAGTATTCAACATATAAGAATGGGTTAACTAGATAGAAAACATCAAACGCAAATACTTTCTGCTGTGATGATGTGTCAAAGAGAAGTCAGCAAATGCTATGTGACCAGCTGAGCCACCCAGCGGTGATTTTCAGCTGACACCCATTTTTTGATGTGTTAAAAGCTTCTTCTCTTCATACCTACCTTTTTCCTTCCCTCTTGTACTTGTACTTAGAGGAGATTGCCCCGCCATCCCGTTGTTTGCTGTTTTTCTTTCTTATTCTCTCATGGAGTTTTCTTGTTTTGTGTAGAACGTCTACAATTTCGAAAATGTCTATATCTGTTTTCGTCCACCATTATTTAATAGAACTTGTAATAATTTGGAGACTATAAATTGATACGTGACATAGTAAAGGTAGCCATCGGATTTTGACAGTCGCGACTCGATATTTGTAGCGGTTGGCAGAATTCGTCACATGCTTTTAGTGGTTTTTGTTTCACATTGGTCAAGACATAAGTCAGGGTCCTGATCAACCAATCGTGACTAAATATAGCCCATGTTTTAAGTTAGAAGATTATGTGTTTACACTCTGAAAGTTCGTTGACATATTTTAATGATACTTTTCTGTGACGAGCAGAATAGTTCGTCGTGAGTCATGAATATATATTTTTGTGTATATGCACTATATGCATTTATATCGCTATTTAGTGCCCATACCATAAGCGCATGCTTAGTTTGGGCTAAGTCTATGTTTGTAGTTGTTCGTAAATGTAATGTTATATAATACTGGTTCAGTAGTTATAACATATCAACAAATAAAGATAAAAACAGATAAATATTCAAAGCAATTGATTCGTATCTCCATTCATGAATCGAATTAATCGATCTCAATCGATTTTTATAAATTCTTATTATGGAATAATAGTTTGATTTTAAACAATTTTACAATAATAAACGTATAAAATTAAACAATCCTATTATTGATGAAACTAGCTAGATCAAAATGAAACATTCTTTTAGAACATAAATTAATTTGCATCGAATCTTTTAATCTAGAGTTGTCATTGGAATTCGAAAGGAATTGTTATAAAGTAGCTCTGTGCTCGCTTTGCCCAGAAGCATGAAACAAATAAAATGAGAATGCAAGGCAGCTATTGATTGGAAACGTTATTTGCATAGAACGCTAGACGAGCACGTTTCTTTCTGTAACAAGATCATTTTTTTATTATTTTTCGTACTCGATGAAATTTTCTCAAAGGGTTTTGCCTGAGTTTGCAGACTCTTTGCTGAGCCAGCAGAAGCAATGCAAAAGTTTAAGCTTATATACTTATAATATGCAATAACATACCATTCTAATCATGACAATTTTATTAATTAAGTAGTATATGATTGTAAAATTGTTTGCTCCGAATTCACTTGCTGCCGACAAACCTGACATATGGCTTCGTAGTCTTTAAATTGTGATTTATTCTTTTTTTTTTAACAATTTATTTAAAGAGCTTTTGACTGCCGCATGCAGTCATGCCAGCCCTATCGTGATACATCATAAATAAAGATATAAAAAATAAAAATATAAACATTATACTAAATGTTATAGGCACACTATAGAAGATGATTTATTCTCCTTGTAATTTAGAACTAATAAATAAAAAAAAGAAACAAGTTAAGTTTACTATTAAAGTTTTGTAAGCTATTGACTTTTTGGGTTTTTGAACGCTATACCACTCTAGTTAGTCTAGTAGTGTTTGTGGCTATGCTATACTCTGGTGAATGTGCGGCGGAGTTGTACAATTAAATTCCCCCTTCCCCATTTTACCATAAATTGACAAGACGTCGTGCAGGTTTGCACCTTTATGTGGTTGATATTCCAGCTGCTGGTACGAGGCGGTTAGTCTCCTCTTTTTTGCTGCAAACCGCCAAGGAGTGAAATTCCCTTCCTGCGTCTGTTTTTTCAACATTCTACGACATGGGAATATCAGACGACGAATGCTGTTATGGTATTCGTTGAGTGAGCGCGCATCATGATTAGCCACATTTAATGTTAAATTTTAGTTTATTTATCTTTAAATTTTTTAATATTTGTTACTTTGTTGGTCTGGTTTTAAAAAATAAAATAAATATTTGTTAGTTTTTCTCAATGAAACGACTGACCTGGTTTAAATCAAATCAGTATACAAATAGGTCCTATAGAATTAACGGTGGTAGGGTAATTGCCTCAGCTGGATCATATTCACAGTACACGACTGTAAAGACCATCATAGTGGCTCGCTTCGACCTGTCCCATTTCGGGATCAACTATTGCACTTCCAGTAGTTCATATACTTATAAACCTTTTATCGTGGTGCAAAGTTAAAGTCAAAACTCGATAAAAAAAAATCAGCTTAAATGCGCTTACAAAAACTTAGAAAATATGTTCATCTACTTTTAATCGCACGTTTTTTTTTTTTACACTGGTTCGACATAGTGACTACAGAGTACCTGATGTTAAGTATAGTGTAGTCCAAAAACGAAAGCGACTATCAAAGGATGAAAATCCATTGATAGTCAACATCGTCATGTCGGCCCACATATACCACTACTGAAGGTCTCTAGGTATATGAGCTACTGGATATGCACAAGCTGATCCCGAAACGCGACAAGCCGAAACTGGTCACTATGACGGGCTTTACACCCATGCACTGTGGTTGCGATCCAGACGGGCACCGGGGCCCTACCACCTCGCTGCTGCTCGTTTAGCACCACCCAGGAGTCACGTGTAGGGAAACTAGGGTAAAGCCTACGGACGCGAGCAGTTTCGACTCCCACACTGCACTAAACTATATTTCCATATATTTGCAAATTCCGTACTTATCTTGTAAAATATTACCAGTACGAAACTAGTTGGTTATCTTCTGTTTTATAATAATGAAAATATCGAACAACAAACTTTACGTGTTCTGTTAAAAATTTTACCTTTTAAATTACACTGTCGAGTAAAATTAATGAATTTTAAAACACAGGGCTTTCTACCAAACATAACAGGTACTTCATTATTTTACGATCAAAATTAATTAACGGGCTTACACAGAAACTTTACAATTGACTACATTTATTTTGGATTTGATGTTTCTTACTCCTGAAGGCTTTATTATTAAGGCTTTCGCTGATCTCGTAGTGGTACTAAATAGTGATGTAGATCGATTGTACTTGAGTGGATTTTATCCGAGATATTGTAAACAAATAGTTTTTCAATTATTATTAAAAAACTGTTACAGGTGAAATTTGGATTCTAGCAGCCCCAGTTGGGCCGAGGAGCGGATGCCAGCATCCAAACAACGCTTTAACAAAAATGAACTTGTAACTTCTAGATAATTAATCATTTAAATAATAAATATTTAAAATATTTAGACCTCGTACCCGAGATTACCAGCATGTGGGATGTAGATTCAATGATTATTGTCCCGATAGACGTATCGACTAATGGGCTGATCGAAAAGAGCCTCGATTAGCGATTAGCGAGAGATTAGGCTTAAGAGGCCCTCGCTGGGTTGTTGGATAAATGGCCGAATACAGAAGGCGGTATTTCTTGATACGGCGAGCAATGTTAGGAAGCTCCTCACTCTGAACTTTTTTTGTTATCCGGGAGAAAACCCTGTATAGGACGATAAGGGTTGCTGTGAGGGCAGCGACCCAGGTGTGTCAGACTCCTACTTAGTGAAAACCCCCGGGGTGTCTTTCCGATGCTCCGGACCGCGGTGAGACCAATGTCACATTCCCGTAGTCCGGCGCACCCTGTGCTTGGCGATGCGCCCCATTGGTTTTAGTCGGTGAAAGTCCGAAACACCGGAGGGGTGACCCTTACCGACCCCTGACGGTCGATAACGGATTTCCACTGGGTCATAAAAAAAAGGTATCCTTCCAATTACTCCACCCGGGCCTGTGTACTCAGATTCTTCCAGATGCCTGGGGTGCAAACGGCCTGTTTAAGCTTCATCTCTTGAAGATGAGGGTGTATAGACCTCACCCTTTTAAACGCATCAAGCACTGCGCGTTGGCTCGATATAGTGACTACAGAGTACCTGATGGTAAGTGTAGTCCAAAAACGAAAGCGACTATCAAAGGATGAAAATCCATTGATAGTCCACATCGTCATGTCGGCCCACATATACCTAGACTGAAGGTCTCTAGGTATATGAGCTACTGGATATGCACAAGCTGATCCCGAAACACGACAAGCCGAAACTGGTCACTATGACAGGCTTTACACCTATGTGTCCCCACTGTGGTCGCGATCCAGACGGGCACCGGTGCCCTACCACCTCGCAAACACACACACACACACCACTCTCACATCAGCAGATTTCTTCAAGTCTACTGCCCGGACACTCTGAACTCTTAATTACCGGTGGCTATAGCCTTAGGACTCGTGACCGTAGGCTTAGGTGTATTTATGTTTTGAAATACATATGTTATCTTTTTATATGTATTACATATAAAAAGATAACATACATATACAGACTGTCAACTATCTTGTGGGCATTTGCAACTGCATTCTGCCCTCTCCGCTTTTCAAGCAGGCCAAAATACTGGTTGTACCTTACCTAAAAGTGGCTTGAGCTAATTATAAGTGTTTCGCCAGTACGGGGATGACATGGTCACTCTGTAACAAAATCCCTTTAAATAAATAAAGAGAAAAATAATGTCATTATTTTAAAATATAAATAAATATAATGTAGTAGTTTGAATAAATACAAAAATTATAATAATATCTTCACGCTATGTCTTATTCCGGGTGAATAAAGATATATTATTAGCTTTATTCACTCCGCGCTTATATGTCGTTTACAAAGTGACCAGTAGCGCTGCCAACCACAGTTCTCAGGGCATTTAAATTGGCATAATTTAAATAACCAAAATAATTTAGACCGGAATGTGTACACGTAGATATAAATATCTCATGCTAATTGTGAAGCTCCCTGAGGGTAGAAATTGTTCCTCAAAGGAACATTCCAAATGACATCATTTAAGATTTCGCCAACATTTTTCGCGAAAATTGTAACAACTTGATACATTTATATCGCCTTGGGGCTCCTTCGATCCAACAAACGAGCATTTTATCCTTGTTACTAACTTTTTTACTACAATTTATCAGTATCGAAGATTATTATTATATCATAATTAAAATAAAAAAAAACATAATAATCTGGGGGAAAATCCTGAATGTGAGACCAACGACCGCGGTGTGACAGACTCCGACTGACTAAAAACCCCCGGGGTGTCCCTCTGGTTGCTCAACCTGGGCCTGGGAAGCCAAATTCATCCAGACGCCCAGAGAACAAGAAGCCTTGTTGAGGCTACCTCTCTGGGAGGCAGTAGCGTTCATTCCATAGATGCATGAAAGCACTGCATGCCCCTACGATAAATAAGTCTAGAACAAATTGTTTTAATTTAAACAAAAAGAACCCTCTATATTGAAATCTTCTCTATTTTCACGCCATCTATCTTCCCTGTGAAAGTAATATAAAATTTATTATTATTATATAATATTCACATTCATTATGTGAATCTGCCTACCCTGTCCAATTACCCTATGCACATCACTGCTGGGAGGGGAAGGAGTAACGCCCACCCCTCCAAAAACCTCTCTCCCAGGCGATGCGCCGGACACCGTGCACCGCTTCCCTCTCATCCTAGCAGCAGACTCCCTCAAGTCTACTGCCCGGCTAATTCTCCAACTACACAGCACAACCCATGGGGACGGTAAGTCATTGCGTGTAGCATTGATGACTCGAGATTATTTAGCAAAAGATCTGAAACTAAAAAGAGTTTATTTGTATACTAAAAGTAAATAGAATCCGTCGATTTCATTTACCCCAAAAAAGTTTTAACCTAAATTTAGAATAAAAGTGTAATCTACCTGAAAGTTCGAAGAAAATGACAAAAACGAATGTCCAATATACGGTGGCGCGGTACTCAAATTGGATATTTAAGAGGTCACGTCACATCAAATGTAGCACGTAATAGGCTACCAGCCTCTTATCGCTAATAGGCAATCGGCCTATAAACCTTTTTAAGTTTTGCGGATACCGTATATTTAAATTTTTCTAGACCGTGTTAGTATCTATCTCCGTTTATACCGACGAAATGATAATATATTATCACGCTTGTAACATTTCTGATTGTCTGTGGTGTGTGGTGACCATCGAAAAGAGAACCTGAATAAATTATTTGAAAGTAAAGTACTATTTTCTGTTACTCACAATATTTTTTGAATCATTAAATGTTCTCGGCCCCTACACAAAGTAACATTCGGTTATCATTAACGCTAGTAGAAAAATGCAAATTTATAGAATTAGCATAACATGTCAACGTGATGTTTCGAAAGGGTATGTCAATTTTATACATTTCCAATGTCACGGACTTTTATTAAACGACCGGGTTGTTCTTCGTCCCGTCTGCCGAGTGCTGAGGAAAAGGTAGAGCCAGCTAGCTTCCTTCTCAACTCGACGATATAATATAGAGTAGACTCGGTACGGTCGAAAAGCAAATCTTATCCATTTTAAATAATTTATATATTTATTTAAACATCAAGGGCTGTTGACTCTGACATATCAATTAGTGAACGAATGTAGTTTAGAACGAATTCTGAGGCGATTACATCACAGTTTATGGACGGTTATAAGGCAATAAGTTTACAAATTTTATTAAAGTCTAGTATATAGAATACATTCCCTCATTAATACACTTTGATAATAATAATAATAATAATAATCCTACACAATAAAGGTCAAGTTAAACGTATTAGTTATCTGTCACTCAATAAGAATATTGGCTATGGTAGACAAAGTCGAGGGGAGATGTTGATATAAAAATATTACTAAAATTAGCCCGCAAAATATTAACTCAATATCAAAATAAAGCCAGCAAGTAGAATAAAATGGACGGGAACAAATAAGGAGAATTTGGTGCTCGGAATGAGCAAAATTGTTTCCTTGCTCGAAGAGTGACGCTGGAGTCTAAATAAATGATCGTCATTCGTCTCTCTTTCTTGGGCGATGTGTTTAATATCCTAAGTCTGGGTTGGCGTATCGAGCCAACTTTTAGGGGTGGTGACTGCTGATAAAACTATATTAATACGACGATTAATTTGGCCACCATTGTAATGTGAAGTGAGAACCCTTTTTTGTAGAAAAATTTACATACACTCATAGTGCTATATCTAAATTATACAACGTATATTCTTATTACAATTGAATACTGAAATGATGCTTCAAAGTTATTCATGAAAGAAGTTCAAATTCAAATGTTTTTGTCATATTTAATGCACAATATATTACATTAACATTATTTAAATTTAGTATGAATTAACTGTAATTAGATAGATTCGTTTCTAATTAGTTCGCCTAAAACTTGGCTTCATAATTTATATATTCAAATAAGCGAACGTAAGCTACATTTTGTATACCTATCGAAGTGAGCTCATGTACGTACCAATTGCGGGTATAGCCAGTATATCCCGGGCATGTAAATTTTCAGTTTCAAACCCGTTATAGAAAAATATTCACATTTTTAGATACATAATATTATTACAATAACAACACTTTGGTATTCTCTGCGCGCAAACGTACAATCATATAATTATAATAATATCAACACGCTATATCCCTTTCGAGGTGAGCAGAAATACATTAGTGGTTTTTTTTCGATGGGATATATTTTGTTGACCAGGGTAACGGCCGCTAAAATTCCACTGGGCTTGAGAGGGCGAGGGCTTAAGGTCACTAGTGGCTGTAGCTACTTTATGCCCAATATATATTATGGCCAACGTGACCAGTAGCGCCGCTGATCGCTCTTCTCAAGGCACTATATACTAACACATAATGTATGGTAAGAAATTAAATGTAGAGTGGTTGTTCACTAAACATAATTATTTACGTTGTTGCTTATTTTAAATTACCATATAATATTTTGTATACAACATTACTGGTAACTAACGCAAAACCTCTTAAAGGTAACTTAGGTACATCAAGACTAACAACTTTTGTTGTTGTTACTATGACTTTTGCCAATACTTAACACATCCTAAGATATATATATTTTTAGTTTTAGTAGGGATTTCTATCAATCGTTAGCTCTATGTTTAAAGTTCAGTCAGCTGATGCTACGAAATCGTCTGCCCCAGTTGCATCGCGCCGCCTTTCAGAGTATTAAGAAGATCAGAACTGCAAATTTGATTTATTTATTTTTTTGTATGGGGATAAAAAGATTGAATTATAAAAAGTCGTAGAACAAAAGTTGTTAACCTTGATATACCAAAGTCACCCTTGAGAGGTTTTGTATTAGTTACCTGTATCCCTGTATATAATAAGTATTTTAGATGAATACAAATACATTATATATAAAAAAAAAAATTATATCTAATTAATATGGCATATTTGTTTTAATCAACACATTAGAGTACATAAACGTATTAAAAAAAATACGATGATAGAGACTCGAGTACAGAATTTATGTACTTGACACATGCTGAGAGTGTATATTAATGTATACATTAAGGAAGCACGCAATGTACATTACGCAAAATGGACCATAAGCGTAAAATCAAATATATTTATTTAGAATTTGTTATTATTTAACAGCCATGAAATTGTATTTAACGGCACATTGCCACTATCACAATTTTCGGGATCCATCTAGCTGCCGAGCGATCGTGGGTAGGCGGGCGAGGAGAATTAAAACCCGGTATTTACACTATCCAATACTTTACACTACCCAATGATTATTTGACAAGATATTAATAGCAATAAAAATCAGCACTTTCGATATTGATACAGTGATGACGCTCCACCAGGCACGTCTTGCTTACGAGAGGAGCCGATGGATTCTGATCCGTCCCGCCCCTGCTCGCCTATAAAAGAGCCTGAAGTTGCGTCAGAGTGGGGAAACGTCAAACCCCACTGTACGGTACTTCGATAGCTCCGCAAGTGGCACGGGCTGCCTAAAGAGTTTCACTTACCGTGATCACCAGTGTGCCAACTCCTCAGGGGCCCCTGCTTCTCCTCCAGGATACTGGTGTCTTTGAGGATCTTCCAAGCACACTTATACACTTTGGAATCGGATAATTTCGTTATATTTAGGAATCTTGTATGTTTTATGTCGTTACTCGGCGGATCGGTTCGAGCGAGAGCAAAACTCAATTGACAACCCGTACGGTGTTGCCAGAGCTGTCGAAAGTTACCCGCACATAAATACGAATACGGAACATGCCGCCGACCTTAAAATACGTAGGATTTTAACTAGAAAAGGACGAGTATCCAAGTCTGGACGGATAAGTTACGACGATGTTGTAACTTGGAAAAGATTGAAGCAGAGACAGTACTCATGCTTCGGAAAAGAAAGTGGTTTATAATTGTAAATAATTCACCTACGTATAGTGCGAGTGGAAAGTAGTTATATAGTATGGTATAGTAGTAGTAGTTATATAGTAGTAGTAGTAGTTATGTTGTATAAAACTAAATAAAAAAGAATGATTATGTGAACTTAAAACTAAAGTTATACCAACACGTAGTGATGGTGGTAATATAGTTTAATTGTCGATAGGAAGTGGGAAGACCTTAACGACAGGCCGTCTGGTGTAGGAGTTGCCCACGCACAGTGTTGCAACGCGGACAACGCCGTCGTGGCCAGGGTGTACCTGGTGTACACGAGCTAGTTGCCACTGCATCGGTGGCAATGCATCGTTATGTAGTAATTCTATAGCACCCTCGGTAATAGCAGGCGTTTTGTTGTGGTACCATTTACCTCGCTGCTGGAGTTGTTGGAGGTATTCGCGACTCCATCGTATGCAATGATGTTGTAACATTTGTTGAAGCATTTCCCACCTCAGCAAGATGTTGGTTTGCGAGTCGGACCAGTCATACTCGGGCAACGAGGTGAATGGACCGCCCACCGAGAAGTGCGCTGAAGTTGCAGGCAAAGGATCTGATGGATCCTTGCTAAGCATACACAACAGGCGGAAGTTAAGGAATGCGTCGATCTGATGTACGAGTAGTAAAGTGTTAAACTCGTAAGTTAGGATTCGAAAACCTACAACGCGGAATAAATGTTGCTTGAAATTTTTCACTCCGGCCTCCCATATACCACCAAAGTGACTAGCGTAAGCAAGTAGAAAATGCCAATTAATTTTTAAATCAACGGAGTGTTGTTTGATATCCGAGCTATTGTTCTTCAAGAAAGCGTACATCTCTCTTAAGTACGAGTTACACCTTACAAAACTACGTCCGTTGTCAGAATAGATGTCAGAAAAAAGACCGCGTCTTGCCGTGTAGCGGCGAAGAGCTGAAATGCAAGCTTGTGTGATTAAGTCTGAAACTAACTTAAGGTGTATATCTTTGGTGGCCATGCATACGTAAGATTTAAAAATTTTGTAATGACGTAATTGACTAGTTTTAATTGGAAAAGGACCAGCGTGTAAATACAATTTATGAAAATGATCGATACGTAAGTTAATTACAATGTTTGACTTAGGCAAGAGTAATTGATATTTTCCTTTGTAATGTAGTTTTGAATTATAGATGCGGCCGCCGACCCTGACGACACCAGCATCATCGATGATAGGCTTTAATTTTTGTAAATTAATTTTTTGAAGGGCCATGACAAGATCCTCTTGTAGTTTAGGACCTGTCAGAAGATTGTAGTTTGATGATCGTCCGTTAGTAGTGGGACAGGAATCATCGAATACAACTCGAGATTTCGTAGTTGCACTCTGTGTTTTCACCACGTAGTGATGAGGAAGGTAGTAGTACCTTTCAGAAACAGGCAAGGTCTCTGAAGAAGGTGGGATAAGTAGTATGTGCCCAAGATCTATGTATTCTTGTAAGCATCGATTGTAATCTTGTTGTAGGCAAGAGTTACGGAATAAACGCGTTTTTAGTTTCTTAAAACGAAGTAATGTGGTATCTCGCGATTCGCCGAGCGGTGGGACGTTAGGTTTTAATGGTAATGAAACCGAATATCTGCCGGAGGAGTCTCTTGTGTGATGAGTGTTGAAGAAGAGCGTTTCACACAAGGCCTCGTCGGGCGAAAGTGTTGTATTTGCTGGAACAGAGTGTTGAATATTGGCGTTTTGTAAAGAGGTTATACAAACGTTATGTGTTGTAGAAGATTTTTTTAATATTTTACCCGAAAGAAGATACCCACATGTTGTTTTTATCGCAACTGGAGTACAGCGAGAACCTCTGATGTTTCCATCGAGAACAATCTCGCTGCTGTTGTTTGCTTTTAATTGCTCGTCCGGACGCGCGGAAGAAAATTCCGGATCGGCTAGTGGTAGGTTGCGAATGTTTGATAAAGTTGTATTGTTAACATTGTGAACCTGCGGTGTGTTATTAGTAATTTTAGAAATTGCTAAAGCGTTTATACCAATGTATGGCTTTAGTCGGTTATGAGGGGTGACATCACAAGAAATGACACCGTGGGGGTGTACGGCTTCTCCTTCTCCTACGCCCGTAATAGAACCATTTGACCGGGCGCTATGACATTTTTGTCCAAGCCGCTGAGCACAAGCCTCCGTGATTAGAGAAGTTTGAGAACCGGGGTCGATTAGCGCTCGAACGGTTTGTGCCGTCATAGAAGTGTTGCCGCGGGGACGGATGTCGTCAAGTGTGGTCGCACGGAGTACGGAGTATTCTGTGTCGCAGAGCAGTGCGTGGTCACCATCAGCGCGTGCGGCTGAGGCGCAGCTCACCGCTGCTGACACTGTGATGTTCGAAGTGGCTTGTTGTTCGTTATACGAATTTGCCGACGTTTCAGTATTATGTAAGGACGTATGATGTCTTTGTTGACATATCTCACATTTAAAACGCGAATAACATTGCAACACCGTATGTCCATGAATTAAACAATTCGGACAAATATTTTTGGTTGAAATAAAATCTTTACGTTGTAAAATAGGCAAGTTAAGAAATTCTGAACATTTGTTTAACGAATGCGTATTAGATTTACAGTAAAAACAGAAAAGCTTGAGTTGAGTAGCAACTTTGTTAAGGTACGGTGATTGTGGTGTGGCCGGTGAACTATGCGCTATAGTAGCACTGAGCGCGGGCATCGAGCGGCGCGGTGAATACGAACGGCCGGGGCGAGCTGAAGCAGGCGCGCTAGGTTTAGCGGACGGATTGACGGTGCTCGCGCAGGCGAAGGTACTGCGTTCGAATCCCGTTAGCGACGTCGCGGAAAAGCCTTTTAGTATCACGCTAGTATTACGCTCCTTTTGTTCACACTTAGTTGTGTGGCCGTGAAACCGAAGTAGTGGGAGAGGTGGCAGATTCAATTTCGGACGCATGTTGCAGCAATTTTCTGAATAATTTACTGATTGATTGCTAGCAGGAGTAGATTGTTGAAGTTTTAATTTTTGTTGTAGTTTCAACTTATCAGCGGACAATTTGGCTTTGTAGTATAGATCTTTAAATTTATTTCTGTGTTCAAGTTCCAGTTCTGAATTAAAAGAATCATTTTTAAAATATATTTTTTCTAATTTGGACTGAACACGCGTAAAATTATTTTTTAAATGTGTTAAGTTTTGTGCACGACGCATAAATTGGTCAGTATCCATGCACTCGTCCTTTAGAAACTGTAACATTTCCTCTAAATCACTATAAATGACATTACGTTCGAAAGTTAATTGCTTGATTTCTGTCATTTTAAATCAAATAAGTTGATATTTGGCAGTTGAATGAAAAAGTATAAGTTTCTATCACGTTATTAATAGAAAAGAAGAATTTATTGTTAGTTGAAGATAGATCTGGGTAGTCGTAATGAAAAGGTTCCAAGCAACACAAAGTAGTTAAATAATATATCGTAGATATAGATATGTAGGTATAACGATGTTTCTAGGATAATATGTAGTTTACGGATGTAGTTTGATTAAGATTAATTCCAAAATGTATGTATTTGTTTGTAGATTGTTGTTAGGATTTGTAAGTGGTAATAATGAAATTAAATTAGAACATTCGAAATGTTGTAGAATAAATGAAAATAATTAAATGTATAAGCCGACCGAATGAAGGTGACTACGCTTTGTAGGTTAGCCAGGTTCCTTCTTTCACGTAGTGAAACTGGACGGGTTATAGCTAGTGCAGTATTACGTTTATAACCGACCGAATAAAGATGACCGCCGGTAGTACAGCAAGTCGTTTCTTTGTTGTAGTAGTAGATTTGGACGGATTATAATTTCAAATACCTTGCACGTTGTGGAATTAAATTTTGGATACGTTATGAATGTTCTGGATTGTAGTAATTAGCACGAAATATGTGCTAATTTCGAAAGATTCGTATCGTAGGAACAAAATTATGAAAGATCCGGCTCGGAGGAACAAAATTATGAAAGATCCGGCTCGGAGGAACAAAATTATGTACGGTACTTCGATAGCTCCGCAAGTGGCACGGGCTGCCTAAAGAGTTTCACTTACCGTGATCACCAGTGTGCCAACTCCTCAGGGGCCCCTGCTTCTCCTCCAGGATACTGGTGTCTTTGAGGATCTTCCAAGCACACTTATACACTTTGGAATCGGATAATTTCGTTATATTTAGGAATCTTGTATGTTTTATGTCGTTACTCGGCGGATCGGTTCGAGCGAGAGCAAAACTCAATTGACAACCCGTACGGTGTTGCCAGAGCTGTCGAAAGTTACCCGCACATAAATACGAATACGGAACACCCACTATTTCAAATGTCCATTGTTACTGTTGACGTTTCTAGCCACTCTTAAAGCACAGTGGCGCCGTCATATTAATATTTTATTAGGTAATAAAAAGATAAAAATAACTGTAAATAACAATTAAGTTGATAAACAACATTTTAAAAGTCTTTTATTAAAAAAAAACTGCTTTTAATTGCGAAGAATCAGAGAGCTGTGGTCGTGCTCAAAAAATTCGATTTGTAAGAGCTATGCAAAATTTACTCTGCTTTTCGTAAGAGGCGCCGTGTTCTCGTTATTATAGTAAACAATATAACTGTCTTATTGGAACAATAGATGGCGTGAAAATCGAATATATTGTAATGATATCTTTTTTTTTTTGGTTTAACTTTCAGTAATTTATTCAACGCTTATTTGTAAGGTTTGCATTGATTTTATGCATATATGGGGTGAACGCCACTTTTTACCCCATACATTATTTGGGTTTAAAGTTAAGTTTACATGTACTGAGTTACATGATTTTTTATTTGAGCTGTCAGGATTTTTGCTAACTATTGGTATAAAAATGTAGTCAATTATTTGTCAACCCTACAGGGAGAGTTAACTTTTTCTGACTAGTTAATATTACTCTTTATTTTTGGTCTATCCGTTCTCGTAATTACCTAGAAACGTGAGCTAAAAGCCAAGTTATACGTAAATAGTGGTAACTATTCCTTAATGTTACCACATAAGTCAATTTTTTTTAGGGTATCCAGACTTCGAGGTTCTTTTGGCTTAAGTATAATGTAGTTTGTTTTATTTCTTGTAATTTAGATTTATTTCCATCAGCAGTTGTACTTAAAACTTTAGTAACAGTTTTATTTTATCATATATTGTATTCCAATGTAATTAATGTAGTTTTGGGGATCTTTGGATAAGAATAAACTCTGGATAAACGTTATAAACTTCTTTATTGCACTTTTCAGTATAATTTAACGACTTAACACTTTTTCACATCTTTATCTTACAGAGCGCTCGGATCGTAAAAAAACCGCTTATCCTCTCTCTCTTTCTATCTTTCCTGCCTTTCACTCACATACGTTCTGATCTACGCATTTACTACTTCATACATAATAATACAATATTACACAATAATTTCCATCCTACATTCAAAGAACAAAAACAAAACAAAGGAAATGTAAACAAAGAAATATCCTCATTAGCGACTAAAAGTGGTTTTATTATTATATTTTTCTTTTACTAGGGGCGATCCATCATAGGCCTTCTTGGTCATCATGACGACAATAGCCGGGGTAGTGTCAGATTCCTACTGACTAAAAATTTCTGGGTGTTCGTATTGCGCCGTGGTAAACTAGCCCTAGAACTATGGAATCTGTCACGGTACCGGCACACGGACGGCCTTTTCAGGTTTCCTCAAATTATGGAGGGTGGGTGGAGTTGACCGCCTCCAGAAAACCGTCGTAGTAGGCAGTATGAGAACACTCACACCCTGCCTTCCTCATTCATGGGCGGTGGACTCCCTAAGTACCACTGGCAAGCCATGCCCATGGCATTACTGCGATAAATCTAAGCGACAAAAAAAATAGATAATGACAGGTCCATCGACGCCGGAAAGAAATATTCATGGTTCAAAGGTTATGTTGTGCATCTGGTGGGATCAGAGAGACCGATTACATACTAATAGAGCAGCATATTAATATTTTAAATTAAAAAATTGGAATAGATTTCTTATTGTCTTGATAGAATTGTCATTTGTGTAAATTATCGCATTTCGAGTTTTTACATTTTTTACGTGCTAAATATTAATAAAATTACATGTGATTTTTTTTTAATATATTTACAAATTTGAACAGTTTAAGGACTTGTATGATATGATAAAATTAGAGCCTTACTCACAGATTTAGACGTTATTTCTAGTTTAAATATGTGTTTAACTTTATAACGCTCAGTTTTGAAAAGGCTGTGAATTTACGTTTGACAGTAGCTTGACAAGGCTTACTAGAAATAGCGTTATATAATGGTAGCTATCCAGTAATGACCGCCAACATCCGACGAGCATCTTAATAATTATAGGTATTGTGCATCCCTCTCACTGTAAGAAAATCCGATCATCAATATTGTTTCATTAAGCTTGTGAAACGGCCACTGTTAAGTTATAATAATCTCTCGTTTTTCTTTACAAAACATTAGGGCGTCAAAAGCCTCCTCGGTCTGGATTCCCAGGCCCGGCGAACGCCAAGAGTAGGCAGTGCTGGCACCTCGGTGATTTTATTCGGTGCAAGTCCGACACACCGGGGAGTGGCCCTCACCACTCCCTTGACGGTCCGAAGAGATTTCCACCGGGTTAACAACAAAAAGGGCGTCAAAACCCAATTGGATCACGAACACAACGTACATTTATTTATTTATTTATTTATTTATTTATTTAACATACCATCGATATATACACGAAAACATAAAAAAAAACATATATACAAGTCCTAAGGCGGCGTGTTATATCATTACAGGTATATCTAAATATACAGCACAATTATAAACAAAATAAAAAAAACATATAAGTTTATCCCGTTACACTCAAGCGGATTCAGACGATTCGGATTTATTTTATTTGTAATTTTGTAAAAAAAATACATATCTTTAAATCGCTATATGTTCGTGTTGATATTTATAGCGTAGTAATTATTTACATAATAATATTATACGCCTTTTATTACAGTAATTTATACCTTATACACTAAGGATATAATTCAAAATGGAAAATAGTATTCAGAGAAAAGTAGAAGAAATGAATAAACTTTTTTAATCCCTTTTTACTTTTCTCGCTTGAGAAATTGTTTAGAACACTGTTGTAGAGAGTTCATTTAGTATTTACAACTTAAATACTTTACCTTGTTTTTATGAATAGTATTGTGGTAATATAAACTGTTTTGTACTTAAATTAATTACAGTTTGTTTGAGGTTTAAGGAAAATAAACTGCAATATTATTATATTAGGTATAACTGCAATATTACCAAAACCACCAAAGTCCAACTGATGAGAAGACTATCTTCAAAATATTCCAATATGGTACAAAACCGTGGACGTTTCTCTTGAAAGATCGATGCAAAATTAATGCAATGAAAATGTGGTGCTGGTGATCACTGATGCACATCCCTTGGACTACATTTCGGACCATTGTTTCAATCTTCGAAGAACTTAGAATTAAAATGAGATTATCTTCAATTTTGCAACCAAGAATTCTTAAATATTTTGGACACAGCATTATTCGCAACCAACTCTCCAGGAAATGGATCGTGGTCTGAGGGCAGGTGAAGGGCAAGGGCTCACCTACCCTTTGGATAGAAATGATAAAAGCTGCGACAAACATCCACATTCCAATGTTTCCGTGCTGCTGGGGGCTCCAGCAAATAGAGTCGCATCGCGAGGGTAATATCATCCAAAGTAAAACCATTATCATGGTACACCACCAGATGAGTGAGTTTTGTATTATCATCGATTAATTTTTTCCTTTTGCTTGTCTTCATCAGGGACAACACATTTTAAACTTTTTCGTTTGTATTCACATAACATTTTAATTGGTCCTATATGCGAATTAACTTATTTTTAATTATAGCACGACGTTTCGACTTGATTACACAGACGATAGCTACGAGCAGTATGACGCGCTGCAGAAATTTCGTCGGGGGCGGAAAATTACTTCCTTTACCCTCTTTTGATATTGATATTTTGAATTTTAACTTGATAGTTGAATAGATTAGTCAATATAAAAAAAAAGATAATAGAAGTAACTTCCCGCCCCTGACAAAAACTCCGCGGCACGTCAATTTGCTTGTGACCATGATAGTCAAAAGTAAGTTAATTCGCGCATAGGATCCGTTGAAGTATATACCAATGACACTATTTTTAGCAATAATTTTATATGATGTACTTGGTAGTTTTAGTGAAATATAATAAATTTGGTTACTCATTTGTTACTAACTAGTTGTTTTGCGTTTGGCCTCCAAGGTAAAACCTTTAAATAGTAGTCAGAATCTTTGAGAATAATCATACACCTAAAGAATGTGTATATTGCCGGTAAAGCGTTAATAGAAACAGCCAGATTTAGTAACAACATCAATCATTTGAATTCTACCCAGCTTTGATTTGGGTAAATGATGCTAATTGACATCGGAATTGTAAACGTTATCCGAACTAAGCAGTGGCAAATCTACTCCCATTTATGGGTCAGAACGCCGTCTCAATTAATCATTAGCTTCACGTTTTTCTACCATTGAATATATATTTGAGAATTCTTTTTAGAGTTCTGTACCTCAAAATATAAATGTAAGTCTTTTAGGGTAGGTTCGTTCGTAAGTCTAACTGTAATGCCCTTGTCGGAACACGAGGAGATCATAAGGTGAAATTAATATCAAATAATTAGTTCTGAGATCCCTTGAAACTGTAAAATATCAATTTTTTAAATCAAGGTAATCAAAAGTTACGGTCCTTTACACTCGCAAGGAAAATAAAACCTATACATAGATGGGCAGAATGTCATCAGTTTAATGAAAAACGATTACGATTACATTTTGTATTTTTCATCATTACTCGGAACATGATACCATGATCGGACATTTTACCTATATCTGCCTATAGAGGACTTCCCGTTGAACAAACATCAAAATTGTATCTAGAAATAATTTTTAATAGCAAAAATAAAGGGGATATTTAAAATTTTGACTCGTAACAAAACGACCGTTTTTATTTATTGTTGGGTATTTTTCGACAAGTTCATAACCCACAAAGAACTCACTCACAACTCCGACACACTCATAACCGATTTTTCAGAGGCACCTTCCTCTCCTCCAAGAAACTATTGTTCTCAAAGACCTTTTCGGAGCTACAGTTATTGATATCGGATGGAAAAGATGACAATTATGGTTTTTACTGTTTGCCAATGCGTCGTACATGGCGGTAGGACGGAGAGTAAGTCACTAATGTATCTCTGCTCACCCTGAAAAGAATATTATCATATATATATATATATATATATATGATAATAATAAATCACAGTATGACCAAATCGGCCCAGTTCAAAACCGTCCTTATTCACACAGATTTCGAGTAATTTACACAAAAAAAGAGCCGACGATTTTTCGCGATATTCCCGTGATAAATCATTGTATGTTGATGCTGACATAAACTCGTATATGTGGAAATAAAAAAAGCAGGAACTCGTTGAGTGTGGGTTTAGATTTATTGCAACACATTCGTTGACGACCTTTAAACATATCACGAGCTTAAAACATCATGGTTATTTCTCATAACTCATCTCGATAAGTGATATTTCTGTTACTGTTATTTTTTTGTCTTTTTTTTTCAATATTTACAACGCTTGACTTCAATCACACAATACTATTTATTTATTTAAGTAGATGGACAAAAAGCAATATAAAATCAACAAAATAATACACAAAGAAGATATATAACCGATCACAGTTTCCACGAAAAATAACTAAACAAAAACCAAGCTAATGACCACACAATTATATTATTATTTTTGTATATTTTTCTAATAATTTGTATTCTCTGTAATGGTGGGCGCTGACGTCTGCGACACAGTCTCACGACTAGTGCAGGCGTCAACGTAAATTAAACTATACAATGTAAAATTTTTGATCCAATAAAATTATTATTTATTATTTGATTAATTGAACACATTTTAGAGATGCCAGGGTGATTGTTCGTATTGGATCGTGACCACAGCACATATATGCAAATACTGTGTAAGTGACTCGCTTTAGTCAGCCGCGTTTCAGAAACATTTTATGTATAATTTCGCAACATCTCACACTAACGCCATCTTTCATACTTCACGCAATCATCCGTCCACTGAAAAAGTTGTGACGTGTCATTTATGAAGTCCTACAAATTTTTATTCTTAATACTAGATTAACAATAAAACCTATAACTAATAAACACAACCACATACTACTACAATTTCAGTAGATAAATAAATAAGTACGATCTATGCATATAAGCTATATAATATCTAATATCTTATAAACTATATATCGAGGGGTGAAAGGCTATTTGGTTTAAGCGAAACTTTTTGCTGATATAGTAATATAAATAAATATTTTCGGAATCAGCGTTTTTTACCGATTGCAAATATATATAAATTACTATATCACCAAAAAAAAAAAACACTTAAACCAAATAGCCTTTCACCCCTCGATATAGACGGGAGCGCGAAGGAACGGTGTCTCAAGGCTTGGCCTTCTAACCGTGGCTTTATTCTTATGTACAATACCTCCAGTAGTTGATACATCCAAATATCTCCTATCGTATATAGGGCAACCATGAAGGCGACTGTCAATTAATTCTTATCCCTGGGTAGACGTTGCCATTCTTGGGCTAGGCCATGCTTTTAATCAGGTGCGCTGTAGTCACTATTTCGATTGAGTATTAAAAAAAGAACATAACGAAAATGACAATTTAGCTCATAAGCAATGATCTAAAAACATCCTGAAATTTAATTTTTTTGCTTTACCAATCATTTTAAAGGCCTGATTGAATATATGGAAAAAATAATTGATTACTTTGTATAACTTAAAAGGCCGTGCGTCTCAATAAAATAATTTGTGATAGTTTTGTGTTCCTTTACAAGAAAGCTATTTATGTCCTTCTAAACGATTAAAATCATTAAGAGATAAGGCAGCGTCGACAGTTGCTGTCGTCATATCGCCCTTACAAATAGCGTGTAGAACGACCATGGTTTAATGACTTGCTGATTCCGAAACGCGATGTACTAAAATAAAACTTAACGACGATTTTTTACGTGAGTAGGTTCGATCAAGGTTAAAAAGCTATTTCCTCAGCCCGTATCGTTCTTAACCTCTATTACTATACAAAGCATATTTATGACGACGCAGTGACGTTTCTAATCCATATTAAATAGTATTTTTTCTATTATCTATTTATTTATTTATTCTAATACTAACTTCACAGCATATTAAGGTGTTAATTATATACAAAACAGGAAACAGGAAATTTTGGGAGTCGAAGCTGCTCGCGTTCGTAGGCTTTACCCTAGTTTCCCTACACGTGACTCCTGGGTGGTGCTAAACGAGTAGCAGCGAGGTGGTAGGGCGCCGGTGCCCGTCTGGATCGCGACTACAGTGCATGAGTGTAAAGCCCGTCATAGTGACCAGTTTCGGCTTGTCGCGTTTCGGGATCAGCTTGTGCATATCCAGTAGCTCATATACCTAGAGACCTTCAGTCGTGGTATATGTCGGCCGACATGACGATGTAGACTAGCAATGAATATTCATCCTTTGATAGTCGCTTTCGTTTTTGGACTACACTGTACTTACCATCAGGTACTCTGTAGTGACTATGTCGAGCCAGTGTAAAAAATAAATTAAATTAAAATAAAATAAAATAATATAAAAATACTACAGTGCCAGTAATGAAGTTACGTTTACAAATTAAATTTTGTTAGTACCTATAGTTTGGGTCTCTCTCTGTATCCGAATAAAGGAGTGAGTATTGTGTGAGTGTACGTGTGCGTGCGTGCATTTGTGTGCATGGATTAGACACTAATATTTTTAAGGTAAATATTTCAAGAAATTATAACTCAATTAATTAAAAAAAATCTACCATTTTTATACACATAAAGATCCTATTTGATTAAAACATTACCTTAAAAATCTGTGGTTAAAAAATATGAAAAAAGGAATAAAAAACAATAGAAAACGAATGTCATACTTGTATGATTAATACCGATTGTAACAGAGGAAACTCTATGACTTTAAAATTTAGTTTTGCGGTTGATATTCAAAACATGATATATTAGCAGTAGTATAAAAAGAATAATATTATTGAAAATTCTGAAATAACTATATTACGACAAGGTAATTTTAATAATATGGCATTCGGTACAAATTACTTAATTGGGTTTAATTTGAGGTAAGGCTATTTCCCGAACTGGGTCATAATCACACTACTCTAGTGTAAATACCGTTCATAGCGACTCGCTTTGGCCTGTCCCGTTTCGGGATCGGCTTGTGTATATCCAGTAACTCATATACCTAGAGACTTTCAGTCGTGGTTTATGTGGGCCTACATGTCGATGTAGACTATCAATGGATTTTCATCCTTTGATAGTCGCTTTCGTTTTTGGACTACACTGTACTTACCATCAGGTGCAAAGTAGTCACAATGTGGAGCTAGTTTAAAAAAAAATTGTAGTGATTTTTTTTTTCTATGTATTTTAGGGACTTTTATGCCAAAGCAAATACCAGCCCTAACGCATTGTAGTAATATTGGGAACTGATTTCAAGGAAACAGAAGTTTCAATTTTCTCGATTTTCGCACTACTCACATTCCACTCCCTTTTATACGTCATTCTTTCATCCATGGGCTAATAAGCTCTGACCGGACGATATAGTTAGAAAAAAAATACATTAAACTTAAATCTATATTTAAACCTAATTACAACAAAATTAACTAACATACAGCAAACAAGAAACATTATCATTATATTATATTATGTATGAACAAAAAATTTAAGCCAAGTTAGGAAACAGAATAGAAAAAAAAATGCACCGACTAAAACCAACAGGGTGCCAACTATGTCCTATCTTCGCCTTCGCTGGGCCTGGGTATCCGTATACTTCCTCCGGACCCGGCGAGCGACTGACCTTGGCAGGCCTCCCCTCTGGGAGGGGGTCAATTGTTACCCCTCACTACCTCTCAAAAATAGAATAGAAAATCTTTCCAATAATTAATGCTATGAAACACATTAAGCCTGGAGACGTTTTACATAAGTAAAAACTCACCGTTGATATTATCCAAATGTGTACACGAATGTAGATGTCATTTACCCCAATATTCATAATATATGTGCATATTTGCCGTGAAATTTACTCGAGGCCTGAAATTAGGAGTTTAACAGCCATAAAATTACGCTCAAACCGAATACGACTTTTCGCGGTATCAAAGATCTGTTCTGTGATCTGAGAGATTAAATTATATTTTTTAAATGTCTTTCAGTACTAGAACTAACTAAGAAATTGTTAAATTATCTCACTTTTTACAGACTATATAATTATAAACATAGATAGACAAAATGTAATCAGATTAATAAAAATGATTAAATGATTACATTTTACGTTTTTTGCCTTTAATATGAATGCATTATACTCATCTATGTTTTAAACACTACAAAATCCCAGATTGTATACACATTTATCATTTCTTTATGTTTTAAATGGATTTAAGCATGATTAGAGAACAAGAAAATTAAAGTTACGACTACATTTTGTAATCGTTCATCATTAATCAGATTACATTTTGCCCATCTCTGATTATAAAGCTTATAATTTTTAAAGTAATACCTTTTTTGTATCCCGGGGGAAAATCCTGCATAGGACCATCAGAGACGCTGTGAGGGCAGCGACCCCGGTGTGTCAGACTTCTACTGACTAATAACCCCCGAGGTGTCCCTCCAATTGCTCCACCCGGCGCTGGGAAACCAAATTCATCCAGACGCCCAGGGAACAAGAAGCTTTGTTGAGGCTACCTCTTTGGGGTAGGGATAAAGCCAAGCCCTCCAAAACCTCTCTCCCAGGTGGAGCGCCGGACACCGTACACCCCCTCCCTTTCATTCAGGCAGCAAACTCCCTCAACTTTACTGCCCAGTTTAGAGTAAGACCTGATGTATATATGTCTAACTAGCGACCCACCCCTGCTTTGCGCTGGTGCAATGTAGACACTAATATGGGACAGTATTCGAAGATATCCATTTTAATGAAATGCTGTTAAGGCCAGGTTTGTTCTACACGAAATGTACAATGTATGTAGGTAATATATTTAATTGGATAAGGAATAATACTGTATGGTATAAAATGGCTTCATAACTATTACATATTTTTCTGTAATATGTAAAAGATCTAAATGATTTCTGTGGGTTATCCTTTAGAGGCGGGGCCTGCAGAAGGCTAGATGTCGCCGGATGCCGGGGAAGATGGCTCAGCCTTGCCCTTGGCACTCGGCAGGCGGGAGAAGGAACAACCCGGGAGTTTTAGTCGGTGCAAGTCCGGCACACCGGGGGGCGGCCCTCATTGCCCCCTGAAGGTCCGTTAGGGATTTCCTCTGGGTTACCAAAAAAGAAGGGGTTATCCTTTAAAGATAAATGTATACCATCTGACTTGTTTATCGATCCTTTGAAGATATACAATTACGTATTACATTCATTTAATATATATCGTTAAGTTAAGCCTGCATTTGCGATTTAAGCACACAAAAATATACAAATCTTTGAATTTTTTGATTTTCTGTACTAATATACATATATATACATATATATACATATATGTGTAATATATATATATATATATATATATATATATATATATATATATATATATTATACATATAAACCTTACTCATGAATTATTCTATCTACAGCTAGAAACTGGATTAAAATCCGTTGAATAGTTTAAAAGAACCAAGCGAACAGACAGCGGAAGCAACTTCATTCTATACTATGTAAAGATATAGATTAAATACTGGTACTATATCGTTTCGGATATCTGCTACCGTACAAAGACTTGGATGAAACGAAATTACAATGAAATAGTAGGTAGAATATTAAGAGATGAAAGATTATTTCGATTAAGCGACATTTGTTTGCGATATTGACTTGACATACAAATATATGCGTAAGCCAATATCGTCAAAAAGGCCTTTGAGCCAAATAACCTTTCATCCTTCGATATGTATTCGTATTTGTTAACATAACAATATCCGATTACGAAATTATTAATAACTATCCGACACGACGAATTTCATACCGCCATAAATACCGTTACTTACAATGAATAATAACAATTAACACAAATCAATGCACATAAAAATCACTTTAGAGTTACTATATATACCGCTGAACAGAAAAAAAATGTGCAAATTTTATTTAATGCTTAACAGTAACTTACTAAGACGTATTATATATACAAACTAAATACGTCAGCAAGATTTAATGGCAATGACAATAACAACTGACAGATGAGATGCGTTCCATTTTACTCAACACATTTTTTCCAATAAATGATCGACGTGTTTTTAAACTATCGTAACTTTTTATTTATGAACCAATTGAAATAAAAATAACACTATATATTATTCTGATGGCAGCTTTCCACAATACATTAGTGAAAACCGCATTTAAAAAGGGTTTTCCCATTCAGAGATTAGAGAGCGCAAATATGTACAGATCGATTAACGATTTTCATACATTTTTACTAACCTACATCGGGCAAGTGAAGTTTCTCTGGGCACTCGCATATAATATACACGGATTTGCAAATCACAGTAACTACGGAACGTCAGAGAGATGGCTGCGGAACGAGTTTATAATATACATTGAATGCTCAGTGATCTTATTTGAAAGAAAAAAATATAGTATAATTTTTATACAGCAAAAATTTTTGCGTCTCCTCTGATTAGTATGTAATTAGAAAGTATTATAGAAACAATATTACATAATAGACCGTAATCGTAACGCTGACAATTTTAGTCATTAATTTAGAAATTCATAATATTACAACTTCTTATTAACCTTCAACAAAATCTAAAATTAAATCTCTTTCTCTTAGTTTAGCCTGAAATAGTTGTTACTATCGATCGTCTAAGGTGACGCAGGATTTTGTTCAATATTTACTCATTCATATGCAAACTCGCCACAATAGAAATGCTCGACGAAACCCATTTCCAACACTCTCAAACAACAATGCAAACCAAACCACCTACAAATAGCTTCACACTCGTGGCTACTCATTAAAAACCGTATTTGTTTATATTCCTACGACAAAAGCGGTTGCGATATCATATGATTAAACATTTACGTTTTGTATATATCACTACGCCGATTTTACTTCGAGGCTGGCAGAAAGATTCTCCACAAAGCATTATTATATATCCCTAAACTGTCTCCTTCTTCATATTCATTAATTTCATCCTGCCCTTCATTCCGACTACTTTTGACTTCTCCTACTCAAACACTCTTTATTTCATTTGTGCAAGTAAATCTAAATCATCGTCGGCTCTTTCTTGGGATTTATTTACTATATTTAGTAAATGTATATTGCGTATTCGCGAAGCAAGTCTTTGTGGATGTTTTCGATAACACTATCTTGTACGTAAACCAGCCAACATCATTTTTTTTTTAAATATTTCGAAAATAAAATCATGTTACCGAAAAAAAAAAACGTTTCATTAAATTCTGTTGGTTATAGAACAATACTTTGTTGTTTAAATAACAATGCCAGCGGCTAAGTCATTTTGGCGTGGGTTTCGTGCCTCTATCTTATTCGATCAAAATTATTTCTCGTGATTCTTTAGGAGATTACTCTGAAAATTTCGCTTTAGTATACATTCAACCCTTTTGCAAATAGGATAGAACTCAGTGATAATAAAAAGAGCAAAAATATTGCGATGTTTTCGCGTGGGAGTCATTCATATTTTTATAACTTCACACGTAGAAAAATATTGCTTATAACAGTTCTCTTCGGACCATCGCGTCGCTTTTCCAGATGATTCAGTTCACATCCGCCACTATACATTATTGCTTTTTTATTGTCAAATATATATTTAATAAATATAATAAAAATAATAATAATAATAAAAGCATTTATTTGGCATCCAACATAACATACAACACGGCAGGATAGATTAATAAAGACAGAAAACAACAAAAGCAAATACCCTGTGTTGAGATGATGCGCCAAAGGGAAGTCAGCTCAGCAAATACTAAGTGACCAGCTGAGCTACCCAGTGCTCATAGTATCATAGATAACGATATGTACAACATACAATTACATAGAAACACACGCACACGCCTATAAATATATAAGTATATTACATACACATACCATATATACATATACATATATAATATATACATATATATTATTATACAGATACACACAAAAATCAATTCAAATAGAATAAAAAACAAATTTAAACAACTTTAAACCACTAAATAAAAGAGATCTAGTTGTTGCACAGTATGCTGCTCATTCAACAAAAAGGTCTTAATTTTCTTTTTAAAAGTATGTATACTTAAAGACGATCTAATTGGAGGCGATATATTAGTTTTATTTTATTATTTATCTTGATTTAATGTGTTATATGTAGATTATTGGTTCTCATGTAATCATTTGAAACCATTAATTGTACCAATAATTGAATCGAATTTTCGAATTTCCGTATTAGTATTTCTTGTTTTTTCTTTATTTATTTATTACATACATTTATTAATCCTTTCATGTTATTATTAATTACGTCTTAGAATATATATTAAACATCTTATGACATTACTAATAAAATTATACGTTATAGTTGCTTGTATAGGATCGATATTTGCGACGCGTTAGCCATAATGAGGCTATTTAACTCTCTCACTGGCTCCAATGTTACTCCAGTTTCTATCGATCGTAATACTCAAGCTATATAAATAGATGGGCTTTTGAATGCTTCAGTGAGGATTGTTTTAGATTATAATGAAACTATATAAATATATAATATATATATAAAATGAAAAGAAACTATCATATTAGAGAAAGATATTGGAATACTCGTAAACAAATTAAGGTTGATTAAGGAATAAACAGATATGGG
This sequence comes from Automeris io, assembly GCA_036320925.1. Classification (NCBI taxonomy): domain Eukaryota; kingdom Metazoa; phylum Arthropoda; class Insecta; order Lepidoptera; family Saturniidae; genus Automeris; species Automeris io. The sequence goes on from JAUDJH010000005.1 coordinate 10,437,804, forward strand.
AAAATAGATTTTTTTACACTGGCTCGATATAGTGACTATATCGTCCAAAAACGAAAGCGTCCATCAAAAGACAAAAATCCGTGGGTAGTCTCCGTCGTCATGTCGGCCCACATAGACCTCGACTAATGGTCTCTAGGTATATGAGTTACTGGATATACACAAGCTGATCCCGAAACGCGACAAGCTAAAGCTAGTCACTATGACGGTCTTTGCACTTGTGTACTGTGGTCATAACCCAGTTCAGGCAATCTCCCTACCACCTTAATTAAAATATGATTTTATAATTTTTTCAAGTTTCTTTTAAAGTTGTCTAATTTTTTAACGCTGGTTAGATGTGCACATTTCCGCAAGTAAAACAATAAAATATAGCATCTTCTAAAATTGGTAATTGGACGTAATTAGCTTTACATTCTATGCACTCAGAGAAATCTGTTTCAAGTTTTTTAGTTAGAATGAAAAATCAACGTTTCGTTTCTGAATAAAAATACAATAGCAATACGAATAGAAGCCAAAATGTCATCTATTTGAATGGCAGATAAAAAAAACACTTGTAAATGGTTAGAGAGCTGCTGAGAATTTCTATGAAATAAGAAATATTAAAACATCTCTTTTCAATTTTCACAGACATTTTAAAAGCAAATAAAGCTACTTCGGTCCAAAGTCACGTAAAATATATTTTCTTCTTACACAAAGACATTATCATGAAGCATCTCTTTTGCGTATTTCAACACGGCATGTCTATATATTAAACGTAATAAAAAATGTAATATGTGTTGATATGCATTCATAGCTATAAGATTTATGGAACTCAACAAGTGCGTTATTTTTATGACGTTCGCTGTAAATATGCTTTGAAATATTTAGATTCTTTTAACTGACAATATTTTTTCCAGAAGAGTGTAAAATATAAATATTCTCTCTTGAGGTTCTCAAATAAAGATAACATCTTATTGATATCTCATATACAACTTATTTTATTCCATTTTAAAATCGATCCGCCCTTAATGGAAAACCCTTTTATAAACCTTTACACCTTTTTTGGTGGTAGGGTGATTGCCCAAACTTGGTCATGACCACAGTTCACAAGTGCAAAGACCGTCATAATGACTCGCTTTGGCCTGTCGCGTTTCGGGATCAGCTTATGTATATCCAGTAGCTCATATACCTAGAGACTTTCAGTCGTGGTATATGTGGGCCGACATGACGATGTAGACTATTAATGTATTGTCATCCTTTGATGGTCGTTTTCGTTTTTGGACTACACTGTACTTACTATCAGGTGCACTGTAGTCACTACGTCAATCCAGTGTAAAAAAAAAAAATACTAGCGAGTTATTAAAAAGCCAGATTTACTAAACATGGTACTGCTAGATATTTAAATCACTAAATACCTAAACACACAATACAATAAATAAATATAAGGATTCTCAATGACACTTAATTGATTAACTAATATCAATTGAAATTCGGCAGAAAATATTTTCAAGGACGTGATGGCAGAGACAGAAGAAGTGCTGTCCTAGATTGTGTAAATGTTGTTTGGGACAACCGATAACATGATGAGCTAGTTTGTGAAGCGGGGCGTACCTGAGTAAGTTTGGAGTATGGAGTACGGAGCATGATGGTTTTGTATAATGGAGGCCAATGCTCAGCATAGGATCGAAACTGAAGGAAGAGTGAAATAACTATCTACACTATTGTGGATATCATTGTTAATGTAACATATTTCGTACATTTCCTCTAAAATAGTAAATTCCTTATTCCAATGCAAACAGTGAAGTGTGGGAATTTTTACCCTGCATAATTATTTTCTCATTCTTATGATTTAGAGACCTTTAAACGAAGAGTGAAAAGTTATTTGTGCATCAAACAAAATTCATTATTAGTCTCAATTTTGCATCCCACCAGGTAAGGTTTGAATAAGGTCAAATGTTTCGATCACGAAACAAAGATAGCATGTAAAATTTCAGTCACGGACTCATCTTCTATACTTTGGCAACCTTGTTGACTTTAGATTAGGCTTGTCGAATAAATATCGATATATCGATATTTTCTATACAATATATCGATATTTTTGGGCGATATATTTTACAGTGATATATCGATACAAAATATCCAGTATCGAAAATTGTATCGAAAACGATATTTTTTTTAATTTTTATGATAGTGTTGTCGCTGAAATCTGAAACTGTAGAAGATAGGACTGAACAAAAAAAAAAGAAGCATATTGTCTATGACTGTTAAGTATTATGTTTTGTTAGGTTGCATGTATTGATTTCTGAATTTGTTGCATGTATATTATTTTCCGCCATTTATTTATTTATTATTTATTTTTGTTTGATATCTTAAATAGGTCTTAAAGTTAGAAGATAGGCTTTTAGTTCTTGATATTTTTGCCATTTTGTCTAATAAAAATGAATACTGGTAAAATACTTTCGTGTTTATTAAGATTTAATCGATATATCGATATTTTTCGTTTGATATATCGACGCCTATATTGATATTTTAATAAATATCGATATATCGATTTTTTTTAATTTTCGACATCCCTACTTTAGATACCTCCTTAAAAATAGCCGTTATCTGTTAACATCGAAATTTATTGTCAGGCTATCAAAATATTCTCTGACATCCTGTCGACTAGCTCTTCATCTATCACCATTATAAGATTTACCATTTCATAAAACTGTGTGAGAATGTTCGTGAATAAATTACTTCAAATAAAAGGTAATACGGAAGGATATGCTCAATTGGCGAATTATTTGTGCGATGAATAGAAATTGTTTATGATTTGTATAAGATCCTCTTATTTAATGAAAAGCAGTGAAATACGGTTTTGAGTTAGCGATTTTTTTAATGATTATGGGTGGACGTTTTTCTTTAATTACACCTGGTGAGAGGTTAAGTTGAGTTCGACGATACACCGCGTCCACCCAACAAATGTCTATTTACTCTTCTCTTAAAGACGTCCAAGTTTTAAGAACGTGGAAATATTCTTGCTGGAGGTATATTCCACTCCTTAGCTGTTTGCATAATGAAAGTAGAAAGGAATCTTTTCGTGCGAAGATAATGAACGTCCTCTTGGTACGGATGGTATCCGACACAGCGTCTAGTAGTTTTGTGCTGAATGGGGGGCTATTTAAATTGGATAACTCTAGCTCGGTAGCTCTAGAGAACATTGAGATCACTCGTCATTGTACAACCGGTAAAAACTGCTATGCAGGCGACTTCACGTCTAAATTTGAGCTTCTTTATTTTAATCTCCGTCAAAGAGTCATAGCCTATAAGTCTGTGATTATAGCAACGCAGCATAGCATATTATAACAGTGATCAATTAAAATCTTAAGTCTTATGATACACACATCAGCAAAGTCTAACACTCAGCCCGTAAATGTATTTTTTTTTTTCGTATAAAACTACTCGAATTAATGTACTGTCCACTTATAAATTAAAAAAGGGAATCTATTATTATTATTTAATTATTAATTATTAGATAATTTCTACTAGCCTCGTCTATTGCATTTGCTTATGTCATTCATAATTCTAGATAGCTTGTAATTTTTACGATAATTTTAACTGTTCATAATATTTGAAAATAATATTCTCTATTTGTAATTTCATAAATTTGACTGTGACGTAGGAGTAATATCACTATCAGATTAATGTGCAACGTTGAGGTCTCAGGATTAACCGGTTTTAATTAACAGCGAGGTGCGCCCAAGCTCGCTGGCTGGGGCCGTCAGATTCTCGGTGATTACCGTCGCCTTGATTGTCATTTTGAGGGATTCCAAAGGAATATTTTGGAATAAATTTCGTCAGCAATCTCTGGACGATAATTATAGCCTTATATTAAACATCAGTGTACACAAAGCTTATCTACTAATATTTATTTTAAAAGTTTCAGAACACTTTTTTTGTTTAAGGTTTTAGATGAAACAAATTAATACTGGATTTTTCGAGGTTTCTAAACACGAACTTTTTTATGTTTTTGCACGCACATTCTACAAAAAAGATTAAATCGGTCCAAATAAAACTTATCCGATTTAAATATATCTAGTCCAACTTAAAACAGAATACTGACAAATTAATAAGCAATCTTTGGTTTTTTTTTTTCGTTAACCCGGGGGAAATCCCTGGGGCGGTGAGGGCTGCCCCTCGGTGTGTCGGACTTGCATCGACTAAAACCCCCGAGGTATTCCTTCTTCCCGTCTGACCGGGGCCGGAGGTACAGTGCTATATTCTTCTCCGAGCAATGTTTGGTTATGACTAAAGGAAACGGATGTATACGAATCATTATTCTTCACGAAAGTCTTTCATTACATATAAAAGATAAAATAGTTATTTTCTATAGCGTAAAAATAGGCAAATTAACTATATTAGTGTGTATTGAATGCCTCTCAAATCGGATAATATCATCATTACTACCATAGACGAAACCGTACCATTGTGGTGGTAGAGTGATTGTATAAACTAGTCCGTGACCATAGTACACGAATGTAACGATCGTCATAGTGACTTGCTTTGGTCTGTCGCATTCAGGGATCAGCTTGTGTATATCCAGTAACTCATATGCCTAGAGACCATCAGTCATGGTATATGTGGGCCGACATGACGACGGAGATTCAATAGATTTTCGTCCTTTGATTGTCGCTTTCGTTTTTGGACTATCAGGTGCACTGTTCTAATTTTGTCGGGCCAGTGTAAAAAAAAATTGCAAGTTGAACTTTTGGTAATGACAATTCCAATTAATCAATCGTTTTATGTATTTTGTATCATAGAAATAAATGGCTAAATATATTTCAAACATGCAAACGGAACTATCGTAAAAAATTCTATGATACACTATAAACCACTTATAGAATGAAACAGCCAACTCTTCAAAAGTTCAAATGCACACTCAAACACAAAACAGATGTCGTCCATTCAAATATTTAACATTCTGATTTGTTAACGAGCTCTCAGACATAATCGAATCGAGATGTTTGAGTAACGCCTCTAAGTTATTGAAATTATATTGAGATTTATTTTAAAATAATAAATAATTATTAAAACGATTATCAAAACTATTTGTCGTTAATTGTTCTTATAGAAGAATTAAATACAATTTTAGATAACATTTGCAAAATGGAACTCTCAAGTCGTAATACACTGCTAATTTTTAAAGAAATATAATAATGTTTTACGTTGAGACTGCTTTTTCGATAGAAAGTCCGGAAACTTGGAAAAATGTAAACTAAAAATGTTGTAATAAGATATATCTTTTAATAATCATGCAAAAAGCAAAAATAAAAGGAAATAAAACAAGCAATAATAAAAACACGTTTAAAACTTTTCCGTTTGCACACATAGTATTTTATCGAGTTTTATACGATTCGACATAAAACCTAGTTTTGTGACGCTTTATAAAAATGCTAATTGGGTGAGTTTTCTCTATTCATTCTATTCAAATTATCAACAACTAAAGTGGGTAAAAAACATCCCTTTTGGAATTCCCAGTCGACCCTATAAATTGGATAATATATAGCTTAGTACTCCTTGAGCAATGTACAACAAAATTTGTATATGATAGACTCTTTTTAAATATGAAGATGTGGGAAAGTATTAGAGAAGTGAATAACTCACATACCTAGAAACCTTCAGTCGTGGTATAAGGGGACCTACATGTCGCCGTGTAAAGTCAAAATTAAAATAACTTATTCGTACATAAGACCCTCTAAAGCAATTACAATGAAACCCAGAGCTAGCGCTACATTCCCCGGTGACAAACGCCAGGTAGTAGACTTGAGGGTGTCTGCTGCCCGGATGAGAGGGAGGTTTTGGAGGTGTGATCTCTTTACTCCCACCTCTCCCAGAGAGGTAGCCTCAACAAGGGTTTACGCTCCCCTAACGTCTGGATAAATTTAATTTCCCGATCCCGAGTTGAGCAATTAGGGGGACATCCCGAGGGGTTTTTAGTCAGTAGAAGACTAAAACAATGGGGTCGCTGGCCTCACAGTGGTTCTGATGATCCTATGCAAGATTTTCCCCCAGGATACAAAAAAAAAACATGCAATGAAAACAAAAGCTGTGAAAAATGTATTTATTCTAAATGTCCACAACCCCTGCAATTAGAGGCTATAAATTTCACTTGTACATCGTACCAAGTTCGATAAGTTCAGAGACCACTACATCGATTTATGGTGCATTTACGGTGGGAGCGGCTTCCCCTTAATGGTTGGTTTACGATCCGGGCGGACAGTTGGTCGAGCAGTTGAATAAGGGACCGATCACACTTATCAACACAGAATCGGCTATATTAGGTTAGAAAGAGCATTATATTGATTCAATCAAAAATAAAGTTAATCACCTCGACACTAGTTTCTGTCAAATCAGCATCATGCCGAATTTCAGATAGCATTACAATGGCATTGATACCAGATAAATAATACTGGAGATATATGAATAGTTTAGATTTATTAATGTGTTAATTTTACGAGTTGTATTGATTACGTTTCCGATGCACGATGTGGTAGCCACACGGTGGAACGGTGGGTTTAAACGGCGCAACATATTTATATACTTTACTTTTCGACCTTTTTAAATTGTTTTGTAGTGTGTTGGCAACTGGCCGCCCTTAAAATTATAAAAATAACATTTGTACGGCAAGAAACGCATTTGATAGTATCTGAACGGCATTATCACCGTTCGTAGTACTTCAAAATTATTAAAACCGTGTACTTTGACAATTGGATATCACCGGCTGATCGACTTGACCCAACCAATATTTTATACGGGATCGATTTAAATCGACTCCGTGCCGTTAAGTGTGGTCACTCCTTTACACTTTTTATCTATTTATTAAATCGTGTTGTACAATGTAGAGCCAACAGAGCGTGGAAATACACATTCATATAATACGGCAGAGTACTTTCAGTACAATATGTTTGTTAGTAATGTAACAATGCTTTTATATAGTGACAAGGTACGATGATTCAAATGCACCTTAGGTACATTACTTCTAAATTAATAGCCTACAAAATCTGACTGCGATCTAATCTGAATTTGATTTTGAACAACAAAAAGTAATTTTTTTCCTACCCTTCATCTACTTTCCGGTTGCTTTTAAAGTTATTTAAAAAATATAATATGAACGGTGGTCGTGGGTGTGGTGGTAGAAAGACACGAATTTTGGTGTTTTACTGTTTATTTGCACTTTAAGGCACACCGAACTGCGACGCACACGCACGTACTCTAGCCCTGGGTCTCGGTAGTCGACTGCTTTAGCTAGAACATCCCTTGCGCGCGCGCACCCCTTACCCCGCGCGTCCTGTAACACCCTAACGACCTTTAGGGCGTTTAACACAAACGCGTACATGCTATAATTAAAAATGTTTACACTAAAGTTTTAAAATCATTAGTGTTCATCCCATAGAAATATAAAATGCATTAATTTATTATACTTTGACTTTTAATAAATATATTATCAGATTTATTTATAAATTGCGCAAATAATATATAAACAAGTAATGCATTTTATATTTATATGGAATGAACGCCAACAATCAAGACATTTAATCGTTTCGCCACGGCAGGCCTCGCAGGAAACGGAGCTCCGTGCTGAAAGTGCGCACATCAAACGCGCGCAGTCTTCAGCATTCAGTGCCAAAGTTTTGGTGCAAACCAATTTTCATTACTTTTCAGAAGAATAAAAATACGGGTGAATATAATAATAAAATATATTCACCCATCGTGTACAAGCGGTGTTTTTCATACGGTGACTATAATTGCCCATCGTATACAGGCGCCGTTTTTTAGCTGGTGCCTGCCTGACTATAATCCCAGATAGTAGCGAAAGGGTTAACTCTCACTTAAATAATAAAACATTTATTTAAAAAACGGAAATTAAAGGCCTGTCATCAAATTATTTGTCAAAAAAAGATTAGGGATTTATCATAAGAGACCATCTTGTTTTCATAGCAGTCTATGTTTCCCGTCCACTTAATATAAACATTACACAAGTTTTTAAATATACAATGAAATTAACCGTTACTGTTTACAATACGAAAAATAGTGCATGGAAATGCAGAAGGTTTTTATAAAAATAATAATGTCAAATAAATTGTGCAGCGAGCTATATTTTTTATCAAGTTACATGAAACAGCATTTTATGGCTCATTGTGTGCGAGCTAATAGCCACTTGGCTCCACAGTGTGCTAGTTAATACTCAACTTTATACCTCTAGACCTGTGACGGATATAAAATTCTAGTAGCTCTATAATCACATTGAATATTTTTTAATGATTTGCAAGCTAACGTTTGACCTTAATCTCACCTGGTAATTTGAAACCGATTATAAGCCACGTTAGCTCAACAAATACCTATTCACTCTTCTTTTACAACCCATTTAGGATGATCGTGGAAAACAGACACAAGGAGAGGGTTTTACTCCTTTGCTGTTCACATTATTAGTAATGAAGCCTCTATAAACAGAACATCCCTAGTATTAATATCAAAATAATAGAGAACCTAATGAAACAAGCTATTCTGGTCACTAATAATGCAAAAAAATACAATGCTTTAACAATATAAATGATAAAATTATTAATAATATTAGGTCCTTACATATGAAATTGGCGTTTTGTATGGGAGGAACAAAAAGTCGAATATTTTTTAATATAATATATTTAATTAATCAAAGTATGAACCATTATTTTCTATGCATTTTTGCCATCTCATAGGTAGTTCATTGATCCCTTTACTAAAAAAACCAGTCGGACGGGAATCAATAAAATCTTTGAAGGCGATTTGGACTGCCCCATCGGAGTTGAATTTTTTCCCTTGCAAGAAGTTATCCAAATTTCGAAAAAAAATGGTAATCTGTTGGAGCAAGGTCCGGGGAGTACGGAGGATGTCTTAGACTTTCCAATTGAAGCTCTTCTAATTTAGTAGCCGTCTGTTGCGCAGTGTGTGATCTAGCGTTGTCGTGAAGCAGCAGTGGCGTGGAGCGATTGACCAGCCTAGGTTGTTTAGCCGCTAGCTTTTCCATCATGGTTTGCAATTGCTGACAATAGATATCAGCCGTAATAGTCTGGCCAGATTTGAGAAAACTGTAATGAACAATACCGGCACTAGTCCACCAAACGCTTACAAGTAACTTTTTTGGGGTTAATTTTCGCTTGGGGCAGGATTTGGCTGGCTGGCCAGGATCTAACCATTGCGCTGAGCGCTTCCGATTATCGTAAAGAACCCATTTTTCATCACAGGTAATGATTCGGTTTAAAATACCGTCATTATTGTGCCGGTTTAGTAATGTAACGCAGCAGTCGACGCGCGTTTGCCGGTTTGCTTCAGTCAATTCGTGAGGTACCCACCTTTCAAGCTTTTTAATCTTCCCAATTTGCTTCAAGTGAATTAAAACAGTTTTATCACTAACATCGCAGCCTGCAGCTAACTCGGACGTGGTTTGCGATGGATCCGCTTCCACAATAGCCTTCAACTCTTCATTATCAACTTGAGTCTCAGGCCGTCCACGGGGCTTGTTCTGCAGGTCGAAATTTCCAGAACGAAAACGTTGGAACCAAAAACGAACTGTGTTTTCTTTTGCAACACGACCGCCATACACATCATTCACCCTTCGAGTTGTTTCCGCAGCACTAGTGCCACGGCGGAACTCGTACTCGTAAATAATGCGATATTTTAAGTTTTCCATTTTGTAAAATGAGTGACGCAAACAGAAAAAAACAGAAGATTAAAACAAATGAATGACGATCATCGAAGCACAAATACATGAGTCTATAGCTGTACAAATTTGAATTTGGAATTCCTTACCAAAGAGGAGAAATTTGTGATTAAAGTGGCCAGTACGAAAAACGCCAATTTCATATGTAAGGACCTAATATATCGTTACGCTATACCCCTTTCAGGGTGAGTAGAGATATATTAGTGGCTGTGTCTACTTAGCGTATTCAGTATAATAATGCTTTTAGAGTGCTGTTGGGGCTGCCCCGATTCTGTAGTGCGTCGGGTATGTTTGCCGAAGCAGGATTCCATGATTTTCATGCAGTTATGCGTCGGCGGTGTGCTTCGATGCTGCAGCGTTTGAGGGGCAGTACTGATGGCATTTTAAGTATTTTGTCTGAGAAAGTGGATGGCCCTTTCATTCAGTTTTGGGTGAAGAAGCTCATCCACTCTGGTATTTATTTAAGAAATTGATATTAAGTTTTAAAATTTTATGTATTTTTAATTTAAGAAATATGAAATAAAGTTATTACTATTATTATTATTAAAATCCTAAATTATAAGGTAAGCAAGGTTGTATACTTGCATATTTAATTTTACGTTCTGATGTGAAGAATAATGTAATATTGGTGAACCAAATGAAAAAAAAGTAAATAATAAAACTTCTGTTAGCGCATATATGCTGTGCCCATCGTGACCAATAGCATAGTTGGTCATTGTTTTCAGGGCTCTTACACATTATCCAGGCGAGAGCGGTGTGTGACGTGTTCCCGCACACCGCTCCATGACTTCTTATGAGGAGAGCGATGGGTGGCCCTTTACTTAGCCCCTCGTAAACACAGAGGTGAGGCCTACCGAATAGGCCAGACGTCGTCGCGGGCCGGAGAAGTGGACGCTGCTGTACCTCCGGTCCCGGCTAGACGGAGAGAAGGAACACCCCGGGGGTTTTAGACGGTGCAAGTCTGACACCCCGGGGGGCGACCCTCATCGCCCTCTGAGGTACGTCAGGGATTTCCCCGGGTTATAAAAAAAAAAGGGCTCTTACACATGACATAGCTTTTACATGCAATATGAGTTTCCTTACGATGTTTCCGTTTACGTATTCACCAGTGAATACGTGGTGCCTAAATTTGGAAATCTAGAAAAACCTAGCTATACATGCCGGGATTCGAGTCTACCATTATTCGCGTCGACGCGCTTGGATACCGGTCCGTTATCCACTAGGTCACTCCGTAAAACTGAATATTCATGGTAAAAAAACTCACGCTTTGTATTTGGTGGGATCAGCTAGGTCTGGTGTATTACAACTTGCTTAATTCAAGCGAAACAATCACTGGAACCCGAATGGTAAAATTGAGCCGGACTCTGAAGGAAAAACACCCTCAATGCAGACACTGCAAAATTATTCTTCTACGTGATAATACTCGTCCGCATGTAGCAGTTCCAGTGAAATGCTATTTGAACGCACTAGATTGGGAAATGCTACTCTACCCGCCGTATTCACCAGACATTGCGCCGTTTGTATCATCTGTTCCAGTCAATGACACACACTCTGTCGGAGCAGCAGTTCACATCATAAGAATTGGATTGATTTGGAAAGAACTCAACAGATGAGAAGTTCTGCAGACGTGGAAACCGAATGCTTCCTGAAAGGTGTTAAAAAATAGTTGCTAATGGTGGACAATATTTCGATTAAATATAAACTACCGAATATTTTCTTCTTTTGACATAAAACGGCGGATATTTGTACTCCTATTAATTTTTTCTAAGAACATTTTCTATAGCATACTCTTTAAGTACAAGATTTTCATTTAAACCACTCTGACTATGATAGCCTCATAAAATAATGGGTATGTAGATAATGAACCATCAACTAATTGCTTGAATAAATATTAATAAAATGTGCTATATATAAAAGCGTCCTTTGCAAAAGTCTCATTCATTTTTACGGTACATTAAAATATAGGGTGACTCATTTTATGAAAGTTAATATGGGATATTGTTATTACTTCAGTGTGGGTCATTTATTAGGATAGGATCTGCAAACTACAATCAGGGCTGCTGTGAGGGCAGCAACTCTGGTGTGTCAAACTCCTCCTGACTAAAAACCCTCGAGGTGTCCTTCTATCACTCCACCCGGGCCTGGGAATCCAGATTCTTCTAGAAGCCCGGGGAGCGAACAGCCTGTTTACGCTTCATATCTGGGAGGGTTGGGTGTAAAAAGCCCAGTCCTCCAAGCCTTACTCACGAGCAGCGCGTCGGACATAGCGCGTTGCCTCCCTCTCATCCAGGCAGCAGACTCCTTTAAGTCTACTGCCCGGCCAGTATCACGGAGAAATATCACGCTCATTATGAACGAACGCATCCCTCCGGCGTCGGTGTCTTGACCGCAGAATGTCCAGATCCTCAATTATAACTAGTTGTATTTGTTTTCCATTCATCCATCTCTTGCTGTCGCTCATGAGACGCTTTTCTCATTTCAGGACTATATTACGAATTATTATACTGAAGGATTTTAACTGGCATCGCAGAACTGTCCCATAGAATACAAGACTGTTGGTCGCCTTAATGAAATGTATTAAAATTGCCTGCAGTCTGCTCATTAAGCCAAAGTAATTCATGGAGCATCTCATAACATGCTCTGTGGTGCCTATGTCATTATAAAATTTAATGAAATGTCTAGTACACTCGATTTTATTAAGATTAATTTTAGGTTAAAGCTTTTCATATTGGTATCAGTATGATAATCCATCGTGAGTCGGCAAATATGAGATCTAAGTTATTAGTTTCTGAGAAAAATTAAAAATCTATTTTTTTTTCATATACTCTTTATCCAATTTCCACAAAATTTTGACACATTGTTGAGAGTGTACACCATTACGAACTATAAGTAGAAAAAAGACAGATTATTATTTAATAACAACAGTACAAAACCGGCGATTTTTTCAAAAAAATAAGTTTTTTTTTATTACATACAGGCTTGCGCTTGACCTCAATCTCACCTGCTGGAAAGTGATGATGAGGCCAACGATGCAGCGCGCTCACCCAGCAAATGCCGATTCACTTGACGTTTGAAGATTCCCATGCCAAGATGCTGGAAACACCGACGCAGGAAGCGAATTCCACTCAAAAAAAAGAAGAAAATATTATCTCAGTATTATCTCATATCAGTTGGTTATTTAGGACTTCCCACAATGATTCCACTGATCTTTATTTTATATTGGATAATTCTTCTTCTTTGACATCTAGAAAATTCATAACTATTCGTTGAGAACAGAAATCCAGAACGATAAATGAATAAAAATCAAAATTAAATACACCATTTGATAGAACTTGAGTTCGTTAGATTACTTCTTTTTAATGAAAAAATAAAAGTTGAACAAAGAAAAAGTTAATTTGAAGTTTTAAAACTAAATCTAATTAAATCTAACATTAATTGAATTTGTAACAAATTAGCGATTTCTAGAACTCCAAATTGAACAGGACCCTTGTCAATCAAAAAATTTAGACTACAATAAAACAAAATATGAGAATAAAGTAATAGAATAAAATAGCGAGAAATAAAAATAATTATGCAATATACTAACGCAGCGTGTTAAACTTTTTTATTTGATATATACTACATAAATGAATTGTAGGGGTACAGTTATTTATAAAGTCCGGCATGACCTCGGCTACTAGCGATAGGTAGTCTCTTGACTATCGTATTTAGATTTTGAATTGCACCGTACTCTCCTTCAGGTACGGCGCCATAACTGTGCCGAGTCAATATTAAAAAAATGCAATAAAATATACCTAGTCATTTAAAGCGAAAAGAGACTTTTTTTTTAACAGGCTATCTACTGAGTGCCGGGAAAGGCATTTACAGTTCAACCGGGCTTAGGGGGCGAGCATAGAAGGTGCTCAGCTAGCGAGTTTATGGGTTGCTTGGCAATGCAAGGGCACCCCTGTGGGTACGAACCTTGACTTGGACCGCCAACCAAAAAGAATAAGAACCCTACGGGTGATCTACTAGCGTTTCGGAAACGACTACTTTGAGAAGAAACAACGAAAGAAACACAAGGCTGCGTTGGAATGGAACTGCGCCTCGGAGCGGGAACGCTCCGATTAGCGACAGTTGACTGAACTACGAAAAGAGACCTCACGGTACCTTTTAAATATTGTAATGGCATGAAATAAGGATCTTAGAGGATAACTCCTTTTTGGGGCAGTAGGCTTGAGAGAGTCTGCTGCCTGGATGAGAGAGAGGCAGTGCGCCCGCTTGCCGCCCATAAGAAAGGTTTGGAGGGGTGAGCTCTTTACACTCATCCGTCCCAGAAAGGAAACCTGAATAGGCTATTCGCTACCCGCGCAAGTTGATTAATTTAGTTTCCCAAGCCTGAGTACAGTGATTGGAAAGACATCCCGGGGGTTTCTAGTCAGTGGGAGTCTAACACACTGGCGTCGCTGCCCTCGCTGCGCCCTGATGATCCTGTGCAGGATTTTCCTTCGGGATATAAAAAATTCCTCTCCCTTTCTTATTAAAAACACGCGCGTTGATTTACGGAGTCACAGCTAGACGATAATTCACATACCTGCTACAACTAAGAAGTTCTCTAACTCTTACTTTTGCCGTGACGTAGGGCTGTGGAATGGTCTTCTAGCGAGTGTATTCTCGCCGTTCTATCATATTGGCTTCTTTGAACGAAGCGTGAAGAGATATTTGTGCAGACCGGCAGGATCACTTCGACCGCAAATGGTTTTTGATTAACTGTCTTTTGCCGTTGTCGTTTTTTAGACTGCACCATGCTTACAATATATAACACACTATAACACACTTGGTGTTATAGTTACTCTGTCGAGTCAAGATAAAAAACAAGTCTCATACATTGCTGTAATATAGTCTTGTTGGTTTTAATGTTTCAGGGAACTTACAGTCGTAAACAAAATAAAGAAACCCCTTTGTTTTATTTCGATGGATTTTTTTTGATCTGTTACAGCAATGGTCGTTGTGAAGAACTATGTTATTTGTATTTTATAAAGATATATTGAGCTAAGATACAATTTTAAATAAGTAATTTTTTAACAGACAGAAATCATCTTGAAATATTTACCTTTATTAATTGCCTCAATTAAATTTTACAACCTCATTTCAATTTGTACCAATGTATAATAAAATCAAATCAATCAATCAAATTTAATTTATTCGTGCTCAATCTCGTTTATATTCAAAATTATTTTATTCATTCGTCCAGTTTCTTCTCGTATTGCCTTGTGTATTGTTAAAGGTTCGCCTCTGTGGACTTCTGGGGCAATTTCTGTAGGACGTTAATTCGTATGAAATTAATTTTAATAGAGGGTAGGCCTATATGAGGTCATAATAAAATATTGGCCCAGATTCCTGCGGTCCCAGCTGTGTGCGTGGCCTTTATAATTTAATAATCATTTCATATTTGGACAGTCTTTGAGTGCTATCCCTAATTAAAATATTGTCTTTAGATCTTGCTGTTTACAGTTGTAAGTAAATAATTTAGCAAAAATATTTAGAAACAAAAACAACTAATAATTCATAAGATAATAAGCGTTTTTGAAAGTCATTTTGAGACAATATGGCGGCTACCTGTAATGGACAGTAGCAGTCATTCTATAGATGCATGAAAGCATTGCATGCCCTAACGATAAATAAGTCTGCAATAAATTGCTTAAAGTTGAACAAAAAAAGGAAACATTTATATTCATATCTATTCTATTTTCACGCCATCTATCTTTCCCATAAGCGCAATATAATATTTACTATTATTAAATAAAATTCAAATTAATTACGTGAATTTTGCCTACCTTGTCCAAATATTCTATACACGTCACTGGTAATGGATCGTGACTACATAACAAAGTTTATAGATTGTCACAGCTTGTCGCGTTTCAGTATCAATTTGCATAGATATTGTTGTTCATTCATATACTTAGAGACCTTTTGTCATAGAATATGTGGACCAGGAAGACGATAGTGAATGTCAATGGGCTCTCTTCCCTCAATGGGTGCTATTATTTTTGAACTAAGCTACACTTTCCATCAGGTGTAGTGTAGTCACCTTGTCGAGCCAATATAAAAACAAACGATATTCAACTCAATAAACGAGTCTCTTTACTTACCTATAAAATGGCAACAAACTTTATACTCTTATTAATTTTTGTGCAGAATTAATTTGACTCTAATTTCATTCACCTAGAAAATTAAAAAAAAAATAGTAACACTGTATATGTGCGACACAATAATAAAAGTATTATCCAAAAATCAATAATGATGAAGATTTAAAAGCCGTTAAATCTATTTAAGATTATGTATCAACAAAAATAGAAACACAATTTCATAGGGAATTTCTCTTACACATTAGGGTTATTTGTTTTTTATTTATATGTGCGATGTTGATGTAGGAATACCATATTAATAATTTTGTGTGTTTTTTAATTCAAGATTAGCAGTTTACCTAAATGCTTAAAGATTGATGAGTAGGTTTTTGCATGGTTAAACACAGAGACCGCAAATCTTCAAATAATTACACATTCGCTTAACACAAGCCAGGTAATTTTAGCGCGTGTCAATGAATGGGAGACCGCCGTACCTGTGTCTCCCTCCAAGCCAATGTAGTGGAAACTCTTTCCATTCCAATGGATTTTCTCGCCCAGCCACACTGGACTGCTTTGAACTTATTTTCCACTCTGGGAATTTATTTTCTTTCTATGAAACGGAGGACTCCAGCATTCCAACGCACGTGCGGACTATATATATATATATGAAAAAACTGGTACTTCGTGAAATATAATAAAAAAATCTAAATTACGAAAGTTAGAAATATGAAATTTGGATATTGGGTTTTATAGTGACGTCGCACCTATTAAGGACATTTTGTTTATATTTCACACCTAAGGGTATTAAATAAAAGGTGGAAGTTTGAAAATCTGTTAGGTTTATGTGGTTATTGCATTAGGGTGAAGCATGATTTTAAGTAATTATTACAAAGACATTACTTTTTAAACTATTTTATAATAATTATTAAATTGATTAGTTTTTACGTGCAGTTTCAGTTGCAGCAGATTTTTACGGTGTAAATGATTTTTATTTATAACTAGCTGTCCCGGCAGACCTTGTTCTGCCCTATTTCTCTAAAACAAAGTCACATTGTTTTTTTAATGTTAATAGATTCCCCGTCAGATTTCATTCTGCCAAAACTTATTGGCCTGTCGGTTGTTTTTTGAAAATAGTTTGAAGGAACCTGGCCTTAATGCTATATGTATAAAAATTGACAAATATTGACATTCATATTTATACGTCACTCAATTGTTTTGCCTTCCCGGGACCCGTCCACTAACATTTAAACTTTATGGTGTTAAAGTTCAAATTGACTTTTAAATATTATTAAGAATTTTTTGTATGAGAATATAGAAAAGTGTTGTTTTTAGACTTTTTCAGACATTTTTTTTTAATTTTTCTCTCCGTAATAACCTTCCCTAGACTTCAACAAACACAACAAAAAAGAAATCAGCCAAATCGGTTCAGCCGTTCTCGAGTTTCGCGCTTATCAACACATAGCTGATCCGGCAAACGTTGTTTTGCTATATAAGGTTTTGTAATATCTTCTAAGATGTTCATTGAAATTAAGTGATGTCAAAGACAGTTTTGTTCACAATTAATACTCTTAATCAACAACACATTTATTTGGATAAAGATTAATATTATTACGTTGATACAACTCTTAACAAATAATGCATTAATTTCGACCAAATTTGTTTACCATAAAAACGGTTCTAGTGACTTAATCTTAAAAGATAGACATATACTGTTGTGGACATTTTTTTAGATCATTTCAAGAGGAATAATTCTTTCTTACATATATTTTTGATATCTTGAACCGTTTTTGCAGCGCACGCAATGGAAGCCCTCAAGGATGAATAATTTTGCCCGTTTTTTTCACATTTTCCATTATTTCTTCGCTTCTAATAATTGCATCGTGATGTTATATAGCCTAAAGCCTTCCTCGATAAATGGTCTATTCAACTCAAAAAGAATTTTTCAATTCGAACCAGTAGTTCCTGAGATTAGCGCGTTCAAACAAACAAACAAACAAACAAACAAACTCTTCAGCTTTATAATATTAGTATAGATAATAACAATATATATCGTTACGGTATATCTCTTACGAGGTAAGCGAATATACATTGATGGCTATATACACTTTGCATTTATATGTCGTGTCCAACGTAACCAGAAGCTCAGCTGATAACCGTTCTCAAGGCACTTACACAAGACTTTTCTATCAAATGCCATGCGGGTTTCCTCACGGTGCTTTCTTTCACCGGTGAGCATGTAGTGGCTAAGCCCGTACGTAATCTGGAAAACCCCAGAGGTACGTACTGGGATTCGAACCTACGAGCATTCGCATTGTCGCGTGTGGAAACCGGCCCCTTAACCACTAGGCCACCACAATCACAATTTCTTTATTTCTAAAATTAATTATAGATTTGTATAATAAAATCACATACTTTTAAATTATGGTTACATGGCATTTAATACAAACGTTATGGTTAAGTGCCTTGAGAATGGCATCCAGTTGCGCTACTGGTTACGTTGGCCACGATATACATATACCTAAACACAAAGTTGATACAACTACTAATGTATCTCTGCTGTGCCGTAGTGTCTGCCGGCAGAATAGAATAGCACCCCCCTCTTTTTGCTGAGGTGTCGTAAAAGGCGACTAAGGTATCCCTTTAACACCGCAATTCAATTAGGTGTTCAGAGAAGGAAAACTCGATCAAATCTGCATCCCGCTCCCTCCCGATCGTACTGGCTCTCCATTCCATCGGGCCTGAGGGAGCTTGGACGAGAGAGTGCTATTCTGGCAGCGCGTCCAGTTATGCACTTAAATATCTCCTGCGCAATTGACTGTTTCCGAAAACTGGACCTCGATTTTCTTAATCGGTGTTGAAACAGTCGCCGTGGCCGAATCCGGCTAGGACATCATCATCATCATCTCTGCTCACCCCGAAAGGGATATAGTGTGACTATATGTTATTAGAGCAACAACCACTTTAATTATTATTAAATGAAAAAAAACGTATATTAAAATCGATAAAAGTTGACTCATGATGTATAACGCCATTATCAAACACCAAAAGCATAGGAAAAGGACTTGCTTACCGAAGTAAAAATTGTGTTTACAAACCGGGCTGGAATATCAATGAGGCCTTTCTTAGATAGACGGTCCTGTTCGATCTAAGCCCACTTTATGATGTAGACGAATAGCCCCAAAGATACTTGGTTTGTGATCAAGTCTGATATTTGACAGGGTCGACTCAATTGTTCCTTTACAACAAACATTTTTTATGAAAAGTGTTTTTGGAAATATCGATAAAACAATTTAAAAATTAAAAAATCCTAATTAAGTTTTGTCAATACTTTTGTCTAGAGCGTATTTTTAATTTTCCTTTACTGCGACATTTGTCAATTTTTTTAAGGCAACTGACTTGAAATTTTGTTAATGGGTAATTTAGGTAAAATATGAACACCATAAACTTATTATTTGTGCAGTTTTGTGTTTAAAATAATAGTGGGAAAATTAAGATTATACAATCATGACATCACCCAAGGAGCGAGAAGGAGGCAAATCAGGGAACTAAGAAGTCAATAACAATGTTGACTGTTAAACATTATATCTTATTTTTATAAATAACTAGTGAAAACTACATGGATACCAGTATACAGTACAGTACTACAGTATTTTGATACCTGTGTGATAGCCACACACAGGTACTACTATAGTATTACACATATTTTAAGAAACAATAGAACCTTAAGCACTTGACTCACTATACTGTGTCATACCATGAACGTACTATTAACGTATCAGGGAAATATATTCTTTGTACGGAGATTTCTAAGTCAATACCCATTATACCATTCCGCCACTAGCTAAGACCGTAGCTTATCATGTATGGGTCAGTTGCTTATGCGAATATGCTCCAAGCATGACACGCGACGTTATTAAACCAGTGCTCGCCGGCAAAGAAGTAGCAATAGGTCCATCTGTGGAACAATTGATTACAGGGCTCGCAATCCGTATTATTTCGAAAAAATCTTGGATTTTTTAGCCGGTATAAATACAGCATACCCCGGATGCCATCCTCATGTGTGACCGAGATTGTCCTGTAAGTATTTTAACCAATAAAATAAAGGAAATAAAAATAATGCACACGGGTTACCAAACCCGTTTTAAACGATTATGAAACGAGTTTTCTACATTCTAGGAGGCCAGTTATCGTTTCTTACAGCGCTTGGGCTTGTAGAAAAGTACCTCATGTATGAGGTTAACATAAGCTTTAAATACTACGTTGATACGTTATGTCAATACCATACATTAGGGCTTTTTTATTAGCGTTATCGATAAACGAAAATTACTTTATCTCATGGTATAGGCCTTGATACGGTGATATCACGGTCATAGTATATTAGGCAAAGAGCTTAAGTATGTTATATTATTTTGCTCATTGGATTGAACATTCCACAGAAATGATTTCAGTTGAATGGTAAATGGTACTAATTGCCCTAAAATTGAATATCGTTGTACAATAGAAAACGATTGTGGTAGATTAAGGTAAGCAATTAACCATTTAAAGGGCGATTTCCACAATCCAAATTGCTCATTTACTGTGAGGCGGTGTAAGGGATACATTGCGAAACACTTTAGTAATTCAGTTAATGAATGTTCTCAGCTTTCGTAATCTGAGATTGTTAGATACGCTTTTATGAATAACTAATTAATTTAAACGTATCCTCACAAATTACTTTTTAAAGAGTCTTTTTTTTTACACTGGCTCGGCATAGTGACTACAGAGTACCTGATGGTAAGTACAGTGTAGTCCAAAAACGAAAGCGACTATCAAAGGATGAAAATCCATTGATAGTCTACATAGTCATGTCGGCCCACATATACCACGACTGAAGGTCTCTAGGTATATGAGTTACTGGATATACACAAGCTGATCCCGAAACGCGACAAGCCGAAACTGGTCACTATGACAGGCTTTACACCCATGTAGTGTGGTCGCGATCCAGACGGGCACCGACGCCCTACCACCTCGCTGCTGCTTGTTTAGCACCACCCAGGAGTCACGTGTAGGGAAACTATGGTAAAGCCTACGGACGCGAGCAGCTTCGACTCCCAAAACCAAGTCTAAGGACGCGTTGTTTGATAAATAGTTAAAAATGTTAACTATTACAATTTGACAGGCTATTTACTGCTAGTCTTTCTTTACTAAAAAAATGTACTTATCTGGATAACTATTTTTTTTAGCAATAAAGTTAAAGAGGTAAGGTGACAGATTGATTACCCGATCTCGCTTCAGTTTGTTGCTTTTCGGCATATTTGTGTACATCTAGTTGGTCTTATGACTAGTGTCCGAACGAAAGTTCGGTTTCGGTTTCGGCCGAATTTCGGCCAAAAATCAAGTTTCGGCGGCAGTTTCGGTCTTCACGACTTAACCGGGCGGGTGGGCGAACACTGAGGGTGCTCAGCCGGCAATTTATGGGTTGGGTGGCAATGCAAGGGCACCCCTGTGGGTACGAACCTCGACTTGGACCGCCAGCCAAAAATACGAAACCTAACGGTGATCTACTAGCGTTTCGGAAGCGACTGCCTTGAGAAGAAACGCCGAAAGAAACTCAAGGCTGCGTCGGAGTGTAACTGCGTCGTTTAGACGACAGTTGACGGATCTAATTCGCATTGCTCTATAGCAACACAACTTAGTCAGTGCGTTATCACCCGACGTAAACATTCTTTAGAGGTTATGTTTTGATGGAACTGATTACATGTAAGTTTTTGTTTCATTTTTTTACTTGACCACGTTGACTTTTATACTTGACCACGTGAGTTTCGGTTTCGGTTTCGGCCGAAACTGAAGCCACGGCCGAATATTCGGTTTCGGTTTCGGTTTCGGCCGGAAAACCAGTTCCGGTCGGACTCTACTTATGACCTTCTAATGTGGTGTATGTAGGCCGGGATGATGGTGGTAGCTCTCAATGGATTCTCATCCTTAAGCAGTCCTAGTGACACAAGCGTTGTCCCTTCCATTGAAGACTTTTTTTAGAAATGCTGGAGAAATTCCCATTGACAGTCCTGTCTTTAAGTGCTGAAATAGTACTGGACTTATACTGATAAAAATTATTGAAATACTCTTTCTTCCGCCATGGTACAGATTGTGGGGGTTTGAATTCTTTCAATGAGAATTGAAGTAAAATTTAAGATTGTTGAAGCTAATACTTAAATCATTTACTCAATGAACATAATATTAAAACAAAACCAATAATGTTATTTATGTTAAAACTAGTTTTTTTATTGTCTAATCACTCTGTAAACTATCTAAAAGTAGAAGTCATTAATACTAAAACCACTATACAACATCGTGTGGTATTCCCGTATAAAACAATTCTAAACTTTACTCAGACGTTGGTTAGTTGCATTGCTGTGGTTATTGATCAAGACTTTAAAATATACGTGTAAATTAATAATGACAATCAATTACAACGACCTTGACTGGAACAGCTGGTAAATTATAAACGTTTCAACTTAACTCTTAACTAACATTTGCTTGAATACCTATCGAGTTATCCGAGGATAATTACTGTTATAGATCAATTGAAAAGCTATAATTAAAAATACAGTCAAAACCATTTATGGCGATATCGTTTAGAACAATATATCGATTATATTGATCCAGAATAAAGGTCTCGGCTGATTGCTACATAACCGTAAATTGAAAACATCTCCAGTTGTTACGACTAAGTATGAGTAGCCCCTTCGATGTCGTTATAAGAGATTTTAACTGTATAAATATGATGAGAACAAAGAAATGCAAATTTATATTTTACCCTTAATTACGGTTCATAAACTAAACTAAGTTTGTTTGTTGGCCTGGTGGAAATCCGTCATGGCATGTCATGGCAAACGTGAGGACTGCCGACTTTGTGTGTTGGACTTCTACAGACCCGGATATTCTTCCTGTTAAAGGGCTACGATGAATTGCATTTTTTTTACTTAGTGAAAAAATCCGTTATAGACCGACAGGGGGCGATGAGGGTCGCCCCCGGTGTGTCTGACTCGCATCAGCTAAAACTCTCCTGGGCTCTCCTTCATCCACATGGACACCAGCCGTGGGCGCGAGCTCACAGTCTGTCACGACCGGCGTGTGGTAGACTATGTTAGGCCGCCTAAAAAAGTGGGACGGATTGGAGAAATCCCGTCCCTGTCATCCTCAGAAATAGACGGTGTGCAGGTGTACGCGCACACCGCTGCCCTCATTTACGGGCAGCGGATTCCCACAAGTGCCATTGCCCGCATATTAAATCAAACCATAATTTATCCCGTTATCAACCCTGTTATAATATCTAAGGCGCATTATAAAATATTTCGATATGATCCTCAGTAATATAAAAGAAGAATCGACTGTTTGTATATCGTGCGACTTACAAATAAACTTATAAATATATAATAAAAATATTTTTTTTTACATAATTTTTATTTACATATATTTGATTAACTTACCTCATCAGTAAAGATAAACATAAAGGCCCAAATTTTTTTTTTTAAATAATTGTTGATATAGCAGAGTTAATTAATAGCCAGTTATCCTATAAAATAAAATTTGAATTCTCAATAATATTATCAAATTACTTTAGAGAAAACTCACTTAAATTATGATCGACTTTCGATCAACTTTTGCGACCCTTCTCAAGGGTTTCCTCTCACGTTAGTACATTCGAACAGTTCCTTGGGGCATTATTAATAACCCGTTTAAGTACCCCTTTTATTCGGAATATAATACTGCCTGAACATAAGAGTTAGCAGTGTAATACGAGTATATATAAACTCAATTCTAAAAAGCAAGCATAATTATAGGAACCACTAGATAATATGGGAAGATTTGTATGGAAAGTGTAAACAAAAATTATGGTTGAATTCGACTAACAACCGCTTTTATATTTTGTTCATGCCTTAAAAGAAAATGAGTTCCTTTTTGTAAAAACAACATTAACCAATTTTGTTAACTTTTGTTGAAACTTCATGAAGGACCAAAATGTTATGTATGTTAATTTTACGTGCCTCTAGTAAAAACTACCTTACATATTGTATAAGATTTTTATGTACCTTTAGCATCAGTTTCCTCTAATTTGGTACCGCTTTCACACTAGAAAGTATACATACCGGCTTTACTACACATTAAACTATTAATCCTTAAAATTTAACTCTTCTAAAATGGCGTTGCATGCTCTTGTCGCATGAAAGATCGTCATGTACAATATTATTGTTATGTTGGATGACAGTGTTTGTTTTTTTCCATCTCTGGATTCTTTCACCATGTGCCTATAAGCTGCTCTAAAATTTTGAAATTCTCAATTCCCATGTTCTCAAAATACCTGCCCCAAAACTAGAATTGAAAAACTAAATTTTATCGATTTATAAAATTGGAGGGATTCAATAGAATATTTCCGTTTACATTACGAGTCTTAACACTTTTTATTCAAAATAGTGCATGTAGAACCTTAGAATGTTAACATATTTGTGGCACTAAAATATGTAATAGGTGATATGATTGACACGGTAGAAAATTCATTCGTATATTAAATTTGGTAAATATAGATGTGAAGTAATCTATAAAATATATTTAAACATAAACTATCTATTAACCTGGAAAGTACCTAATATATATTGGGTATATATATACTGGGTATATATATATATATATATATATATATATATTGGGTATCCTATATAGGATATATAATCTTCGTATATATAAAATTCTCGTGTCACAATGTTAGTTACCTTACTCCTCCGAAACGGCTTTACCTATTTTTTACCAAATTTTACATGCATATTCAGTAGGTCTGAGAATCGGCTACTGTCAATTTTTTCATACCCCTAAGAGGTAATGGTTGTTCACCCTTAAAATTTTTTTTTAATTTTTGGACAATTTTTTGTTTTTTTTTTCTGCTAGAAATAACTTATATGGCAAAACAACGTTTGCCGGGTCAGCTAGTATATAACATATATTATTCTTAGACGATAATCTTAATTATGATATCAAGGGAAATGTCCACCAGTATTCATTTCGTTGGTGGCCAACATTGTATTAGTTAAATAATCAGATGACTATTCCCTGGTGATTTGTATTCCGTGGATATCTTCAAAGTTTGTTCACGATCCATTTAAAGCTCAAAGATAACGCAATTTCTCCCAGCCTCAAAAAGGGGTATAGTAGTACACAAAATACCTGAAAAGTAACTTGAATGGAACAATAGAAATGCTCTTAGTCTAGATTAAAGTAGAAAAGCGAGGATTTTATATAGCAGTAAGTACCTATATATTATTCGACTTGGTAGATATACCTCAATTTTCTTTGTTATATCTTTAGAAAAATATCCAAAGGAAAATTGTCAATAACTGTAAAATATTGTACTGAATTCTAATAAGCTTTTACGCTGCATTGGAGAAATAACTTAGAAATAGGTACCAATAATAAATAAAATAGTGCACTTGAAATACATTCTAGTAATAGCTCAAAATAAACACATTGTAGAACATAAATTTTACTGCTCTTCTGACATAAAAACAAAAATATATTTTTATCAGAATTGGTAAAATAAATCATCTGATCTAATACTAAATATAAAAACAATTCAAGATCGGCAGAGACAATCAAATTGTAATTAAGGCTCATTGAAAATCACAATGGAAATAGACCGTAAACATATTATATTACATATTACGATTTATAACATCATATTAAAAGCGACTGTATTTTTTTTTGTATAATCTTTGAAAATAATTACAGAATTTAGATTATTGTTATTAGTTATGTATTATACAATATTATGTTTTCCTTTTCTGTTTTTGGAATTTTACCACGATATTCTTCAATTATATATGTATATATATATAGACTTCGAGCTTGTATTAGAAGACGGGGCTTACAGTTTGAGCAGGACTTGAAATAATGTACCTAGATAATTAGCCAATAAAGTTATTATTAAAATACAAAGTTTTTCATTTATTAGGGCCCAAAAATTCTAGTTGTTTGTGTGTCTTTTTGTTTATTTATTTTTTTATAAAAGTCTGTACTAGATATTTAAAATTCATATAAAAAAATAGTATGTAGTGTTTGTTGACACCTGTACCTTTTTGAATATCCAATGAATCAAGGAATAAAATCATGTAATTTGTACGCAAAATTCTATACATTTTTTCTTGAAAATTCTTCGTTTATTTACCTAAAACATATTTTTTTTGCAAAATGATACATGGTTTATTAGCTTTTACCTAAGTAATGACGATTCCTTCTTGCAAATTTAAACTTAAAATGAGATTATTATTATTTATTTTATTTTAGCTATACGAATATTTTAGCTATACGAATATTTTAGCTATACGAATATTTTAGCTATACGAAAACAATAAAATTATTTTGTATTCGTCACTATAAGGGCACATTTTAACATAAAAAATTGTGGGGACATTTATATGTTGGGTACCATTGCTCTTTTTTCTTACTCAATGTCACCGATGTTGGGTACCCAATTATCTAAACTAAATAAATACAAAGATCGACATCAAAACATTCTTATTTATACATGTAACAAAAGTCTGCAGCTATATTGCAGCCGGCTTGTAACGTCTAAACCCCACGTGTTCTAGACTAAATTAGACAATAGCGCCTTTAATATAACGCTCCACAGCTATATTATTTTTCGCTGTCTCTGAGAATGATCTTAGAATGAAACGTTATAGTTTTACTCGCCCCTAGACTTTTAGGAATATGTTTGCGATCCTTAAGCTTCGTATTCCAGCTTCAAGAGGCTTAGATATCACAGTTGGATAAAGTTTGTTTTACAGGCCCGACCGTTTCATTGTCACGTTATCCGGATATGATCTCAAAATGGAACGTTATACTTTTGCTAACCCATAGACCTTCACGAATGTAATTGAGATCCTTAGGTAAGAAATTCCAGCTTAAGGAGACATAAACTTCATACTTGTATATAGCAAACAGGTTTACATAAACCAATTATTTTTAGAACGCCACAATGTGCATTGCGTTTCATTTGAGGGAGGTAAGAAGAGGACTGATTGTGAAATTTCGTATTGTAACTGTAAATTCTTGGTTCTTATATAAGAGATGAAATCTCAGGCTCATCGTGTCTAAAACAATACTGATGTAAAATTATGCGGGTCGGTGAGACCACGTGCCTGCTGCTTATATTATCCCAGGATCAGCTATTACTGATATCTGTGGAACCCTTCTGGTGCGAAACATGGATTCAATTGTTATTTTATGAAATAGTTTTGTTATTGTAATAGCTAACTGTAATACCATACAACATTAAAACAATTTTTTTACTTTTGCCAAACTCAGAATAGAAAATAAAATTAAAAAGATCATTAACAATTATGTTATTGATAAAACAAGCTACACACTTTCTTCAGGTCTTTATTACTATATATTAATAATAATAATAATATTTACTAACAATTACACACATTAACCTAGTCCCAAATTAATCTTACGCTTGTACTACGGGTACTAGACAAAGATATACACACTTAAACATATATAAACAATTATGACTTGTGACAAAATCATCTGCTCATCACAGAAAAGTCTATCACTACCGGGACTCGAACCCAGGACCTTAGCATCGTAAGTAGATTCGCTACAAACCACGCTATAAGGCTATATTGATTTATTTATAAAATTAAGACAAAATTTTTCATCAAAATATGTAAATAAATATATCGAACTGACAACATTTCAAGTTAGGGTTTTTCTTAAATTGGAACATCTAATATGTTAAAATCTTGAATATAAATATAAGCGATCATGGATTCAGACATATAATATTTTTCAGATAAAGTGAGGACTAACTGCATGCTTATTGGTGAAAAACTTATGGCACGTATATTATATAGTGCTTTGAAGAAGGCATTACATTGCTTCTACTCCGACGCAGCCTTGAGTTTCTTTCGGCGTTTCTTCTCAAGGTAGTCGCTTCCGAAACGCTAGTATATCACCGTGGGTTCTTTCTCTGGCAGGCGGCCCAAGTCGAGGTCCGTACTCACAGGGGTGCCCTTGCGTTGCCACCCAACCCATAAATTCGTTGGCTGAGCACCTTCTGTGCTCGTCCTCTAAGCCCGGTTGAGTTGTAAATGTCTGTCCCAGCCATCAAAATTCGTCAACATAAAAAAATCATTACACTGCTGATACATCGAGTACTACATATAAGACTAAAATAGATACCTACTGACCAGTGACGCGCATAGAGTATTTGGACAGGGTAGGCAGATTCACATAATGAATTCGAATATTATATAATGATAATAAATATTATATTACTTTCACAGGGAAGATATATGGCGTGAAAATAGAATAGATATGAATATAACGGGTTCCTTTTTTTGTTTAAATTAAAGGAATTTATTCCAGACTTGTTGTAAGGGCATGCAATGCTTTTATGCATTTATGGAATGAACACTACTGCTACTGACGTATATCTGCTCACACTGAAAAGAATATAGCCTGGCGTTTTTGTTTTACTGCATTGTTTATTGTATGACAACAAAAAGCAACACGATTGAAAATGTTTCCTTGAGAATGTAAAGACAATCTCAATTAACTAACTTACTAACTAAACCTTAAAAAAAATGAGATACGAAAGTAACGTTAAGTTTAAAATATACATAAAAATGTTTTAAATTGATTTTAATTTTCTGTAAGAACGATTTAAATGGGTATTCTTATATTTATAAAATTGTGTTTACTTAGAAACAAACTTATTTATACAACAGTAATCCAAGATTAATTTTTATTTTTTCTTTTTCTATAATTACCTATTTATCTCAGGACAACAAAATTGTCAATTTCTGATATCTTATCGTAATTACTTAATTAGTCGCATAATGCTCCAAACGAATTTGCTTATTCGAGCCTTAATTACATCTGCCCTTATCTAAAAAAGGCTTTATAAGCGAATGCTCTCAAGCCTTCCGAGGAGTCAATTAAACTGGAATTCAGACAGAGAAAACTTTTCGAATCAAACAAATACTGACAAACTTTTTCTTCCTAAATTAAGCCTTTTCAGTAATCGTCAGTAGAAAAAATACTGTGGTTCACATTTAAGTCAAATTACACTGGTCAATTACACATTATTCATAACTAGCTGATCCGGCAAACGTTGTTTTGCTATATAAGGTTTTGTAATATCTTCTAAGATGTTCATTGAAATTAAGTGATGTCAAAGACAATTTTGTTCACAATTAAATACTCTTAATCAACAACACATTTATTTGAATAAAGATTAATGAAACGATTAATGATTACGTTGATACAACTCTTAACAAATAATGCATTACTTTCGACCAAATTCGATTACCATAAAAACGGCTCTAGTGAGTTAATATTAAAAGATAGACATATACTGTCGCGGACATTTTTTAGATCATTTCAAGAGGAATAATTCTTTCATACATATATTTTTGGTATCTTGAACCGTTTTTGCAGCGCACGCAATGGAAGCCCTCAAGGAAGAATAATTTTCCCCGTTTTTTTCACATTTTTCATTATTTCTTCGCTCCTAATAATTGCATCGTGATGTTATATATCCTAAAGCCTTCCTCGATAAATGGTCAATTCAACTCAAAAACAATTTTTCAATTCGAACCTGTAGTTCCTGAGATTAGCGCGTTAAAACAAACAAACAAACATACAAACTCTTCGGCTTTATAATATTAGTATAGATAATATATCACCACGCTATTTCTTTTTTACACTGTCTCGACATAGTGACTACAGTGCACCTGATGATAAGTACAGCGTAGTCCAAAAACGAAACCACAACCACAACCACCACCACAACCACCACACACACACACCACCACAACAACCACACACATAACCACAACCACCACAACCACAACCACACCACAACCACAACCACCACAACCACAACACAACCACCACAACCACCACAACACCACAACCACAACACCACAACTGAAGGTCTCTAGGTATATGAGTTACTGGATA
Source organism: Automeris io (assembly GCA_036320925.1). Taxonomy (NCBI): domain Eukaryota; kingdom Metazoa; phylum Arthropoda; class Insecta; order Lepidoptera; family Saturniidae; genus Automeris; species Automeris io. Next base: position 10,467,633 of record JAUDJH010000005.1, read on the forward strand.
TACACAAGCTGATCCCGAAACGTTACAAGCCAAACCGAGTCACTATGATGGACTTGTGTACTGTGGTCACGACCCAGTTTGGGTAATAGACCTACCACCAAAAAAATAAATGAATACTTAAAATAAAAATAAAATATGATATACGACATTTTTATTAGATACCATGATTTCCTCACGATGTCTTACTTTACCGGTGCCATTGCTAAATTCATACTTAATCTAGAAAAACTCAGAGGTACGAGCAAACATACAAACCTTCGACAATAGATGGTCAAAATGTAATCATATCAATGAAAAACTATTACGATTACATTTTGCATCAGTAATATGATTACATTTTACACATATATGTTTTAAACATTAAGGAATCCACAATTGCATACAAATAACAACTCAGTAATGTTTAGAAGAACTTAAATCATGATTAAATATATATGTACAAATAGTAAAAATACACATAATAAAAATATATACATTAATATTGTTTTAATATAACAGCTTCATGTACAAATAAATGCACATATAATAAAAACAAAAACAAATTTAAACAAGTAAATTTAAGAGACATCCAGTTCTTTTTATATTTTTTAGTAATAGTTGTATACTACTTACTATAATGTACTATACTAATAAGTACTCATAGCAGTAATAGTATAGTTCTATTTAATGTTTTATTTGTATTCTGGTGATTAGTGCTTTTTTGTGTCCATTATTTTTCAAATAAAAAAAAACGAGTATTTGTAAATTGAGGTGTTAGGGCGATTATGCGAACTGGATCGTGACCACAGTACACTATTTAAAGACCGACATAGTGACTCACTTCGGCCTATAGCGTTTCGGGATCAATTTTTATATCCAGCTGTTCACATACCTCGAAAGCTTTTGTCGTTGAATATGTGGGCTGATATAGCGACAGCTACTGTCAACGGATTTTCCTCCCTTGACGGTCGTTACAGTTTTTTACTACACTGTATACTCAATCAGGTGCAATATAGTCGCTTTTTCAAACCAGTATAAAAATAAAATTATAATAAAAAATTTAGAAAAAGCCGTTGTTTTTATTTCTTTTAACAAAGGTACGGGCTTTTTTTCCCCGTATCAAAACATATCTAGTTTTATACAGTGTAAATAAATGTCTAAAAATGGAAAAACATTCCACGTTATATCCTTAACTCTCGTATAAAATATGAAGGGCTATATCAATAAGTACCCCAACACGCTATAACGCGCCAAAGCTGGTATTAGCCTCTACAAAGTGTTTACGCGCTCTCGACGCAAATTGCTTGGGTTTCTCGAGTGGGGAAATGCAAAGATTTCTCGAATTTTACACGGTGAACTAGTTTTCTACTTTTTTGGGAGATGTGTTCGTAATGCGTTTAAGAATGTAGGCTAGAAAATTATGAGGTTAAGAAACTTCTATTTAATAGATTGTGGACGAAAATTAAAAAAAAAAGTTATACAAGATTGTTGCAAACCATAATAATCTCCTTATCGTACGTAGTTTTTTTTTTCAGTTTTTATCCCATTTGAACATTTTTCAGTATTTTCTTCGTATTGCTTTAGTAATAAATATCTTAATAATCATTATTTCACAAAAGAGAAGATATTATTATTTTTATTTCTGTCTCGGCACATGACTGCATCATATCTAATGAAAAGTAAAGTGCAATTTAAAAACAGAGAAAGCCATTGAGATTCTACTACCTGCAGAGAGTCGCGGTGATCATGCCTGCCTACAATAATATCTTTACATACTTCGTTTAAACAACCCAATACAATACATCGGACGATGGGAACACACTAGCTAGAACTAACTATTCCATAACCTAAAAGGCCCGACAAAATTAAGAGTTAGCGAATTTTTAGATGCATTCTTAGTTCTAGCTTAGTTTATAATAATTATTAAAATATACAGGTATAATTATACTTTTTGAGGATTACCGGTGCGGTGAAAGAAAATGTATTAAAGATATCCGCATGTCTTTTAACAAAAATGTAATATTGTGTATTTATAATGCACTGAGAAGGGAGATCACCAGCGCTACTAGCCACATTGGCTACAACATGATGTAATATTGGGTACAAGCATCAATTTATTTATATATTATTATTAGCATAGATGGGCAAAATGTAATTAGATTAACGAAAAACGATCACGATAAATTTGCGTTTTTCATCATTAATACGACTATATTTTTCTCATCTATGTTTTAAACACTACATAATCCTCAATTACATACCCATTTATGGCTCTTTGATGTTTTGAAGTGAATTAATCAAGATTACAGGGCAACAAAATTAAAATTACGACTACATTTTGTAATCGTTAATCATTAATCAGATTACGTTTTGACTATCTCTGATTATTAGTTTCGTCCCACTACAAAGCATAGACGTCTGTTTCAACTATACTTGTGAAGTCCATAAGGAGTTTGAACAATTAACCTCACACGCTTATCCAATGAGTGTTGCCGTGAAGATGCATGCAGCAGCTTAGATGCTAGCAATCTACGTGTGCTTCCATATCCTGCATATCTTAGTTGGCTCCTATGACATGTCAGTACAGTAAAAATGGAGGAGGGAGGAAAGAAGTAGGACGGATATTTGTATTTGTAGAGAATATAAGAACATGTTTCACTAAATTTTAATAAAACAATCCATTTCGTTCATTTTAATGCATTGGAATCAATTTTATTGAACGATTACACAGCTATGTAACATTTTATCGCCCCCGCCCAGTTTATCGGTGATAAAGTTTAGCACTTTGGAAATAACGACATCAATTTTCAGCTGTAGGTGTAAATATGCAGGTCACAGGGTCCCTACAGTTATTCGTAAATATTTATATGACATCTACATCGTATATTTCTCTTATAAAGGATATAAACGTAAAGTGCCAGTCCAAGTGTATTATAGTTTGTACGGTACTTCGATAGCTCAGCAACAGTGGAACAGGCTGCCTAAAGAGTTTCCCTTACCGCGAGCACCAGTTCGCCAATTCCTCAGGGGCCCCTGCTTCTCCTTCAGGAAACTTGAGGATCTTCCTAGCACATTTGTACACTTTGGAATCGGATTATATTTGAATTTAGGAAAATTTGTATCTATTTAAGTCGTTACTCGGCGGATCGATTAAGCGTGTGCAAAAACTCAATTGATAACCCGTACAGTGTTGGCAGAGCAGAATCGAAGTTGCCCACACACATATTCGAATACGAATCATTGTTAATCTTTTAACATATTTCTGTTTTATATAAACACTATGGGTTATGGGTTCGTATCCGGCCATGTACCTCTGGGTTTTTCCAAATTTGCCACACCAGTATTGAGGCACCACATGCTCAACGGTGAAGAAAACGTTTGTGGGGAAATCCGAATAGATTCTAATATAAATGTCACGTGTCCTGATAACGGTGGTAAGCTGCGCTACCGGTCACCTTAACAACGACATGAAACTGTTAATTAGATACCGCCACTAATATATCTCTGCTCATCCCAAAAGCGACATAGCGTGACGATATATTTTTTGGATATATTTATATATTGATATATCTCCATGACTTAAAAATATCTTTGAAGTAAATTAAATTTAATATCTTCAAAATGAAAATAAATTTATTATAACCACATTTTTTTCTATTAGTTTCCTATGAAACTCAGATATTAATTATCTTGGTTTTGCTTTTAATGGACTGTAGCGAATTCGCTTTTACGATCCGTATTAGGTTTAAAGAAGATTTATTTTCTTAAAAAGAAACGTTTCATTTCACTTACATGAGAAAAATTTAACAATAACACAATATACAAGGTGGTAGTAATATAAAAATATGTCAAACTATGTAGTTAACATAGATAAGACTCACAGACACAGCACCAAACTATATATACAATAGGCACAATAAACACTGACAGACCACCATCAATATCCCGTCTATCAGGCACAAACTATCCGAGTATTTAATATTTCATTAAGAAAAATAATTTTACCATACACAACGTAACTTGAGATTCATATCATGCAAAGCTTTAAGACGTGACAAGCTTAGCTCTGTTTTGTTAAGGATTTTGTCGCAAAGTCAAAGCGCGATTGATTAATTAAGAACGGAGTTGTGTGGTACTGTCGTGTTCTTGTATTATTACGTGTAGCATGAAGTCATTAATAATATTTAACCCATATAAGAATACAAAGCCGTACCTTGTAATTTATTACTATTCGTTTTAGTATTTATTAAGTATTTCAATTCTTATAACTATAACTAGCGGACCCAGCCTTCTTCGCTCAGATTCATTTACAATACTGATGGATTTTCAAACAAGCTTTCAACCGCTAGTTTACCCTCTTTTTTGACTCGGTGGAAATACTCATTGACTGTCAGGGTCGCCGTGAGGGCAGAGGCCCCTGTATATGATGACCGACTTTTATACCGATGAAAATCACCGGGGTATTATTCCTACTCGTCTACCGGGACCATGGGTACGGCCACACCAACTTCCTTGACAAACCTATTTTACTCCCTTAGGAGTGGAATATCAAAAATTCTCCCTTAGTGGGTACCTATGTTGTGAAAAGAATCCAATATATAAATTTCTAGCTTCAGTGATTTAGGCTCAACGATAATAATAATCAGTCATTTATATAATAATATATGTATATATATTTATTTTATTCGTTTAGTGTACACCACATATAAATTTTATTTTATTTTTAAATTTTAAGGGAAACATATAGCAATATATAAACAACAAAAAATATACAAAAAAAAATTATAAACAAAAATCAAGGTAAGAAATAAAAACTATAAGCGAAAAGTAACTAATTATGTTAAGAAAAAAAATATAACAAAGAAATTAAAATTAAACTGTCTTTTTTTTTCTCCATTCTTCTACAGAAGCTATATGTACAAGACAATATCGACATCACAAAAACATTTTCTATACATATCATAAGCACGAAAAATAGCTCCTCGGTTGTCTGGACGAATTTGGTTTCCCCGGCCCGGGTGGAGCGATTAGAGGGACATTTTTTTTTAGTTACTAGTAGCCTGACACATTTGGGTCGCTGCCCTCACAGCGGCCCCGATGGTCGGATGCAGAATTTTCCTTCAGGATACCAAAGAAAAAGTACGAAAAATAAGAGTATTATAAACATAATTTGGTAACACAAATGGCACATTAACCTCTTAAGTGGCTATGACGGATATATACGTCATCAACATATGCATTACAAAACACCTAAGACGACTATATTTGCATAAATTTAATTATGAATACCATTATGGATAAAACGAATACGTTGGCTAGAGTATAAAATACGTATAAATATATATTTAGGAGTCCGCGTATCATTCGTTGCGTTTGAATGGGAAGAATGAGGGCAGGTAATGGTCATTTCGTTTGACAAAATGAGCCACTTCAGAGGTTAAACAACGAAAAGTCTCTGGCATTCGAATGCGGATACATTATACCTATTTGACTTAGCAAATAGGACGAGCGTATGAAACCTCCAATAATTTTAAATAAAAAAAAAATTGATCTTCTCAATTCTACGATACATAAAAGTTGCCAGTATTATATCCAATTTTCTCAATTTTAATCAGACTTAGGTCACATTTCATGTAACAACTATATCCTGAATTATTCTTTTCGGGGTACGCCTTTGAACCTTTACCTTTTAAACCTTTTGCCCTTTGAACCTGTCTATTTTCTAATTTCAACTGTCTTTCTTTTATCGTTGTCAATAGCTTTGATACAACATTTTTTATTTTGAATACGGCGTGAAGAACATTTTTTACACTTTTTTATATTTATAATCTTGCTCCTGTTTCTCTTTTATTCTTATAAATTTAACTACGTTTATCAGTTTATATGTTACATTACTAATGATAATACATTGAATAATTCTCATTTTTATTATTTTAGAGGTAAATTAGCTTACATTTCCACCACAGAATTGAATTTTCTTCAAAATGTTTTGTGGCTACAATTTATTTAATGCACCATTTTAATTTTCGTTTTATGTTTTAATTATGTTGGATTAACATTTTATTTACTCAATTAATCACGAAAATAAATAATTACGAGTAATTCTATCATAGATTTCTTAATTATTTTGTTTCTACTTAGATAAAAAATTGGTCACGCCAATTTTTGTCTAATTAACTATCAAAAATATTTTACACTAGCTGTCCCGGCAGACCTTGTTCTGCCCTATTTCTCTAAAATAAAGTCATATATTTTTTTTTATGTTAATAGCTCCCCCGTCAGATAGCTGTCCCAGCAGACCTTGTTCTGCCCTATTTCTCTAAAACAAAGTCATATTGTTTTTTTTAATGTTAATAGCTTCCCCGTCAGATTTTATTCTGCCAAAACCTATTGGCCTGTCCTATTGGGCTACCAGACCTATTGGGCTGTTTTTTGAAAATTGTTTGAAGGAACCTGGCCTTAATGCTATATGTATAAAAATTGACAAATATTTACATTAATATTTATACGTCACTCAATTTTCTTGCCTTCCCGGAACCCGTCCAGTAACATTTAAACTTTATGGTATTGTGTTAAAGTTCAAATTGACTTTTAAATATTGTTGCGAATTTTTGTATGAGAATATAGAAAAGTGTTGTTTTTAGACTTTTTCAGACATTTTTTTTAATTTTTCTCTCCGTAATAACCTTGCCCAGACTTTAACAAACACAACAAAAAAGAAATCAGCCAAATCGGTTCAGCCGTTCTTGAGTTTCGCGCTTATACACATTTAACGATTCATTTTTATGTTATAGATTAAATTGACACTGAATGAAAACTTGTAAATAAACACTTTATCTAAATGTTAGGATTAACGTAACATTCTGTACCCCAATAATCAAAGAGGGCTCGTCGTAATTCAATCTGCTACATGATCTGAAATTTAAATCAAACAAGTTTCCGAACCGATAGGAATATTGAGGTGAGCTGTGTGACACACCTGTCGACTCGTGAATGTGGATTATTAATGTTTAAAGGAAGTTTCATAAGGATTTTCTGCTTTTGATCGGATCGTGACATTAATGGCACCGATCGTATTTTTATAACCTTATAGATAGATACATACTTGACCTCAATCCCAACTTGTATTACTAAAGTTAAGATTAATGATAGAATGCTGTTACAACATATGATAGATTCTACTTTGGGTATCCACAAGTCAAAGCTGTAAGGAATATTAGATTTGTATTCGATTTAAAGAAGGCCTCACTTTATATTTGATAAAATAAAAACAACAAATTTTAGAATCTTTAACATTTTACTAAAAAGTGGTTCCATAAAAAATCAAGTCAGTGAATCCCTTTGCGGTAATGTGAAATAGAGTGGCTTTATTTATCCAATTGTTCGTGATTTGAAAATATTGGACTCGCCAACAAAACCAATTTACGATTCAAATCTTATTTGTTATCATTTGCTTTATTTCTTTTTATTCTTTTTCAAGTTAACGTATAACCGATATTAGATCTAAATGATTATTATCGTTCATCAACCAACGTTCAAAATCTATTTATTATATTGTGTGTAAGCTACAAAAATGGTTGTTGAGCTTTTGGATGTTTTATTATTACGTTTATTACTCTGGAATCAGTACAAATCTTTTCTCTGTAATTATAACTATATGTGACTGTTATTATTGTGCAGTATTTGATACGAAGCTTCCATGTTTATTTGTATCTAATGCGGCATCTTTAGTTGCAGATACAAGTTAAGTAAATCTGTTGATATTAATACTCAATTTGTTCACAGATATGTGATAGAAGAAACATGGCGTCGTTACGCATAGCTTGGTATGTAAGAAGACAGCTCGATAGTTTTTTATTTAAAATCGACACGAAAACCTGAGGAGACATCATGTGCCGAGAATACGAATCAGTGTAAAATGGAGTTTGCCTCTGTCACGCCTACTAATGTAAGTTTTATAGTTTTAGTTCTATTCCTAATTCTCTAAGAATATTATTTTCGTATATTCTTGGAACTATTCAAAACTTTTTAGATTTTATAAAAAAAATGAATATTTTCGTATGACTGATTAGAAATATTACAATGAATCAACCCATTCTTTAATTTCTCTATATCTTTATAAAAAAAAATCAATTATTTTTGTTACTCATCTTATCCCCTTCGTAATAGTCTTTTGAAATAATTATTGATGAAAAGGTTTCAGAAACAAGGTACCTGTTTTAAATGTAATAGTTAACATCTCATTTAATAAGGTTAAATTAAGTTCTGCGTAATATTGTTGGATATAGCCGGGCAGTAGACTTGAGAGAGTCTGCTACCCAAATGACAGGGAGGTTTTGAAGGGGTGGGCTCTTTGCTCCTACCCCTCCTAAAGAGGTAGCCTCAACAAGACTTTTTGCTCCCCGGGCGTCTGGATGAATTTGGTTTACCAGGCCCGGGAGGAGCGATTAGAGGGACATCCCGGGGGTTTTTAGTCAGTAAGAGTACAACACATGGGGTTGCTGCCCTCACAGCGATCCTGATGGTCCTTTACAGGACTTTCACCTGGGTTACCAAAAACAAACGTTGGAGGATTATGGATCCCCAAGTCTGGCTGATAGCGAGCTGAGTGACATCCTAAAGATTTTTAGTCAGTAGACATCTTATACATTATGATCGCCATTTTCCTAGCTACCCGGACGGGCCTATGGATTTTTCCCCGAGCTATGAAAATAATTCCCATATAATCTGTATCAACATATTTGAGAGTGGAATAATTAATTATATTGGATTTATCAATCTGTAATGAAATGTGTCTGGTAAAGAGGTAAACAAAAAATGGTGTGCCATAATGAATAAAATAAACTCAATCCATGAAATCGTTACTCAGCAGCAGTGGGACACATAAATCTATATTTTTAATATAAATAACAAATCCGTAAAACGAGTTTTGGTATCGAATAAATTTGTTGTCGATGAGCACACTCGGTTTAATTCACATCGAAAGCGTAAATTCGATCCAAACTCGTGTTTACACATTTAATCGTTGGATCTGTAAATTTTGATGGAATGTAAACTCGAATCACGGAAAGACGTCAGCTTTTTACATTACGCCACTCATGCTTTTCTAGGTTTGCGGAAATAATTCGTAAAGGGAAGGGTTATTTTGGTACGAAACTAACATTTTTTTTTTATTTGCATGCCACTCTTGGATATCTTTAAATTGACAAGGGTGCTCTTATTATAATACCATCTCTGAGAGTTTTTTTATAATAAAATTCAAATAATGATTACAGGTTAAAAGCATATTTTATTATCCCGTTATTTTTTTACCAAAATCATTACTTTTCCAGTACTTATCTTAAAATTGAAGTTTATAAAAATAATTTGTGTTTGTATTGCTATTTCTGGCGTGATCTTTAACTTCACAAATTTGTTTATTTGAATATTCACAGATTTCGTTTAAAACTTTCCGATTTCGTTGAATAAACTAAGATTTGCTCAAGACGTCCGCTTTTTCTATTAAACATTCATAAACTTGACTCAGTTTGCTTGGTAAATCAACAAGAGCTCTCATCGTCATTCGAAATATATAAAAATTCTTTTCTTAACAAGAGCTGGAATGAGGGACGAACGTTGGGAATTTCATTTTCTATGCCTGTTATGTAAGTTACGTGATATGATGTCAAAAGCGCCGGCATTTCGTATAAGCTACATATTATTATATCTCCTACACTATATTAAAACTATACAAATATCCACATTGCAAAGATCGTCCACTACTGCTAGAATATTAATATTTCTTAAACTGAAATTCCGTAGAAATTTTTATGAATTATTAAATTTTTGTCCCTGATTATAACATCACTATATTTCCAAACTTAATATATATAAACCATAAATAATTTATAAGTTACCTTTATATAATACAGTACTTAATTATTTTTTACAATTGACACACTTTATTACATCCCAAAAGAATTAGCATTAACAGATTCTTAAATCTTTCTGTATGTTTTGGGATGTGCTAGAGTGTGTTAATTTTTAAAACAAAATTAAATATTATATTATGTAATGGTAACTAATAAATTATTTGTGATCTAAATTCTTCTCTTCTTCTCATCATTGCTTTTTATCAGGTTGCTTGATTGACGTCAATCTTTAATCTGTTATACTTTAAAAAGCTAATATCTACAGCGTGTATTCAACATGTTCAAATTCCTTAGAAAATATTAACTAGTCTCTGAAAACATTTTATTTGACATCTTTTAATTAAAAAGAAACTTGTAACCTCACATACTATCCTCTCACAATCTACAAATAACGTGATTACTTTTATCGGAGCAATATATCAAAGGAGACATCGAGCCACATCACGTTAAGACAAATTACACGGTTCCTTTTTCCAAATTACATATTAGTCAGCCCTGTTTCTGAGACTATTTACATCATTTACTTATTATTAACCTGAGCTTATTTTTTCTCTACAATATTTATAAATATATTTTATGTACAACATCAAAGAGAATTCTAAGAGAAAAGTAACCCACCCTCCTAAAGAATCTGTAATTTTAAATATGAAGAAGGATGCGTAGCCTTCGTTATTTTTCGAAATATAACCTACCTCTCCAGGTGTAATAAATTTAAGTGATTGAGCTATGGTGAAAATACTTTTGCTATAATGTAAATGTGTTTTTTGACATTAACAGGTGGAGATACTATTAAATGACACAAGTATTGAGTATGAAGATGACGACCCCGATGCAGTGACACTGCTTTCAATACTGCTAGTTGGTGAGTAATTATTTGTCACAAAAATATATTTTACATTTGTAGGATCGTAAGTCCGGTATTGCAAGTCTTAAGCTGAGATTTATAGACGCAACTTTAAGTTTACTTAGACTTTACTAAAACATTACAATTTATATTACTCAATGATTGTCAAAGGATTTGGTAAGTCACCGAATTTGTCAACAAGGTCTTGGCTCTGCGAATACTACGGCTATACTCAAGTTCGTATTATATATTCAGTTTATTGTCAAAACGGATTTGTTTTTGGAAACATTGCTAAGCAAACTCGAAATAACGTCTTAAACCTCCTTCTTCAATGTTCAGCTTCCCAATACTGATTGAAGAATCCTTCTATTCTTTAAAACCCTTGACAGTCGCGAATTTTGGCCTACCCATATTGCCTAGCTACTTACACCAGGTCATTGCTAGATCTATCCGTCTCCCTATATTCTCACGACCGTTTTGTGGTCTCCATTAAAGCATGTTAGTGTCCCACTATCAGTTTTGTGATATAAGTAGCCTGCTAACTTCCACTTTCTGCCATCTTATTTTTTTTTACACTGACACGGCACAATTATCACACCATACCTGATGGAAAGCATGAAATATAGGAATGAAATATATAAATTTTATCCTAAATGAATAGGATAAAAATTGTTCTATTACATATTTTTTTTAAGGTTTTAGCAAATTTAAATGAACAGTTTTATTTGTTCCAGGTATATTTCTTTCTTTGCTTATATTTCTGAGCGTTGCTGGGAACATCTTGGTGTGTATTGCTATCTACACTGATCGAGGATTAAGACGGATTGGCAACTTGTTCCTTGCTTCATTGGCTATTGCTGATATGCTGGTAGCTGCCGCCGTCATGACCTTCGCTGGCGTCAATGATCTCTTGGGGTAAATGCTAATACATTTTTCCATAGAAAATTATGTTTGACCTTACCCTTCAGCTACCCGGCGTTTGTCGTGACTTACGATGAAGTTCGATTTCTTAGTCGTTTTTTATTTTACTTCCCCCTATCATGAATACCTTTGTTAATACCAAGTCTGTAGCTTTTGATGTCATTTTAATAAGCTCCGCCATGACAGATTTCGTTTTCCTCTTCACCACTGGCAAAGTATATTGAGTTTAAATGACATACTACCTATGTTCTCAGGTGATGTCTAAACTTTTGACATTTGGCTAGCCGACTTTCTTTCAGCTTGCAAGCGATGTTAAAATTGAAAAGTTTAGGGCATACGTCATCGATGCCGATTTTAACAAGCCTCGTCTCTCCAAACAAACATAAGAATGTTCAACTCGACCAAATGGGCAGAATGACTATTATAGAATATTTTTGTGGTAGCTTTTACGAAGACCTATAAGTTTAGTTTGACAAATAGATAATGATTATTGCAATAACTGATATAAACGCAACGCCAGCTTTAAAAACATATTCCATCTATTTCATTCATCCAAATAACCACAATTTTTCGTATGTTTTAACAGCATTCTGGTTTTAGATACTATTCTAATTAACCTAGATTTTCAGATGAAATTTAAAGCTTAATTATGAGCAAGGGCTAGCCTTTTATACCACCTCCTGTGAATGCAGATAAGACGTGACCTGCGAAAAATTCAACGTAGTTAGGTGCTGAGGAAGCTGGCAAAGCCGTACCCTTGGCCCCGGCAGACGGATAGAAGGGCCATCCCGGTGGTTTTAGTTGGTAAGACTCCGGTTCATCGGAGCTCTGTCATTATGGCACCCTGATGGTCTATTAGGTTTTCTACCGGGTTACCAATAAACAGGTGCTACAGTAAACTGAGAAAGGAATTTTTTGGACTCTTAAAAACGGCTGTTAATTATCCTGATTTGTTGGAGGTAAACCTCAATATTTTATATATGAATACTGCGTCTATAAACTTTCTCATCACGTAAGGTGTTTATTTCTTTGATATGACGTAATGTAATCAAATTGTCTATAGTTAGATATTTTGTTTAGGTATTGGGTATTCGGTGAGCAATTCTGCGATACTTGGGTGGCTTGCGACGTCATGTGCTCAACGGCTTCTATACTAAATTTATGCGCCATATCACTGGATAGGTACATTCACATCAAAGATCCTTTGAGGTAAGTAATTTATTTAATTCAATATTCAATTAATACAACTTACATGATTTTATTCTAGGTCTGTATGATTATTACACTCTACACATGATATATATAGAATAAAAGTATGTATTTGGAACTTAATACATTGTATTAATTGAATGACAATATCATTAATGGTTGTTTGACATAGACTAGATGCTACAATATTTAAAAGTGTTATAGGTAAATACATAAAGGTATAATAATGTAATAGAAAAAGATAAAATATGAATATTCTCGTATATATCACCCTTATATTTCAATTGTATCTTTTTGAGTTATTCCAAATATAATTTATATATTCTATTATCGACTGGACGAATTTGGTTTCCCAGGCCTGGGTGAAGTGATTAGAGGGACACCACGGGGGTTTTTAGTCAGTAGGAGTCTGACACACCGGGGTCGCTGCCCTCACAGTGACCTTGATGGTCCAATTTAGGATTTTCCCCCGGGTTACCAAAAAAAAAAAATTATATATATATATATATATATATATATATATATATACAGTGTAAACTCCATATAACGTCACTCGATTTAACGTCAAACTCCCTAAAGCGTCGATATCACTCGGTTTTGGTTGGTTTAGCTTGTTTCCCATAAAATGATATACTCTACATAGCGTTACACCCACTCTATATAACGTCAGAAATTTAATAATATAAAGTACATTTGAAGTTGCCAAAATTAGTAAAAACTGCGCAGCTGTGTACGTTCTTTTGTCTCTTTATTATCCTAGCCCGTAATAAACTCGACTGTCGGCATTACACATACCGAACTTTATAAGAAATCCATTCTTTTGTTTACAAATTGGGATTGCTTGCACGTGTTGACTATTGTTAGTAGGAGTTATGAATTATCTATACGTTATCATATTCTTAGTTGCTCACAAACTTTCAAACTCTAAACATAGCAAGTAAGAGAAAATCTCTGTGTATTGACGAAAAAGTTTTACTGATACGCGCAATAGAGGCGGGAGAGAAGATAAGTCATGTTGGCAGACGCTTTGGATTTAGTCGCTCTACAGTGTCCACAATATGGAAAATCTTCTAAAAAATTGAAGAAACCTAAATACGAAGATTTGGGTCGAGCTATACTATCATGGTTCCACTGACAGCGCCTGAATAATATGCCTATCTCGGGGCCGATCGTGAAAGCTAAGGCGGAAAAGTTTGCTGAAGAACTTGGCTTACTTTCTTTCAAAGCATCAGAAGGATGGCTCGGAAAATTCAAGCAACGTCATCATATCAACTACGGTAAAATTAGTGGAGAAGCACGAAGTGTTGATACGAATGTTACTCATGACTGGATTAATAGAGTGTGGTCTAAATTGACAGAAAAATACAGCCCAAGTGACATTTTTAATGGTGATGAAGCAGGTTTTTTCTACAAGTTGACCCCAGATAAAACTCTGAAATTTAAAGGGGAAAAGTGTGTGGGAGGAAAGCTCTCCAAGGAGCGTATTACGGTGCTTGTGGCTGCTAATATGGATGCCACAGAAAAAAAAATGCTAATGGTAATAGGCAAATAAAAAAATTCGCGGTGTTTTAAGAACATTAAAAAATTTCCAGTGACGTATAAAGCTAATAAATCAGCTTGGATAACCAGTCAACTTTTTGAAGAAGAAGTGCGAAAGTGGGATGCAGAATTAAAGGGACGAAAAATTTTACTTCTTGTTGACAACTGCCCTGCCCACTCTCTTACAACAAACATTCAAAACATAGAGTTGGTATTTCTTCCTTTAAATAAGACTAGTGTCTTACAGCCAATTGATCAAAGCGTGATTAAAAGCCTTAAGGGTCACTACAGAAAGAAATTATTGATGGAGCTAGTCGAATCTTCTATTAATATGCTGCATGCAGTAAATTTTTTATCCAAAGCCTGGGAAGAAGTCACACTCACAACTATACAGCACTCTTTTCGACATGCTGGACTTTGTACAAATTCTATGAGTGATGAGGTGGAAACGGAACTGTAGTTTAATAACGACGACGCCCTTCCATTAACTGATTGGATTCAACAGTTCAACATGGCAGGAAAATTTACAGAAAATCTTCAAACCTACATCGAAGTAGACGACTGCCTGCTTACAATGGCATCATTCACAGACAAATAAATTTTAGATTCGGTGAGAAAAACCGAATATCAAGATCAAGGAGATAAAGAAGATGAGACGGATGAGCCTGAGCCACCGCCGAGCATTAAAGAAGCCCTGAAAGCAGCAAAATTATTGGAAAAGTACTTTCTTTATCACAAAGATGACTCAATATCACAAGATATGAATAAAATAATAGAAAAATACAACAAAATTACTGGTGCAGCAAAAGACGTCAGACAAAAATAACAGACTATACTCAATAGCGATCAAATGAGAATTGTTTTTTATGTAATTACTAACACTAGTCTGAAATAAACTTTTTTTCTAATACAGATTTTTCTTCTCTCCATTTAACGACCACTCTCTATAACGCCAAAATATGCACAGTCCCTTGAGGGTCGTTATATAGAGTGTACACTGTATATATTATATTATATAAAACAAACGACTAGTGTAGGCATCAACGTAAATTAAATTATGTAATGTAAATTTTGATCTAATAAAATTATTATTATTAAATAAGAAATCGGATTAATATTACGGTTGTTTTAGTACTTTACATTAATATTATTTTATGATGCCGCATAGATTACAATATATTGTAAATAAAAGTGAAAAATGCTTCCAGCGAGCACATTTCCACGATTTTATGAACTGGGAGTCTAAGAGATATGTGAATAGGCATTTGTTGGGTGGACGCGGTCCATCGCCGAACTCATTTTCACCTTCCACCATATGTAATTGAAGTCAAACGTTCGCCTGTAAATAATAGAAAAAAATTTTTGATGTTAACTTGTTAGTGATAATTGTTAATGATTTAAGGTTGAAGAAAAGTTTAAGGATGAATTCGTGAAATTATACTGCGTTTTATTTATCAAAGAACGTGAAAGGATTTAATCTTTCAAAATATCTTATGGTTAAAAACATCAATTAATCAGAAAGATGGAAGTTAAATATTACTTTATTAATATAACCAATAAGAATGCTAATTCAAGATTAAAAAATTATGTCCTAATATCTATACCTTAATACGTGAAGCAAAGACTTTGTATCCCTTTCTACGAAAATTGCGTGGACGGAGGAGTATGAAATTTGGCACACTTTTAGTTTACATAGAGAAGGAGTCTAGAATGCTAATATTTTATAAAAATAATGCATAAAAATACATTAAATCAACGAAAAAAACATTACACACACTACCATGCATTTGATACACACATGCACATACTCTTTTGTTTATGGTTAAAGTCTATGGCACAATTGAGAATAGATTAGTATTATTTGTCTATAGTCTTACTCAATGTTTTGACATTATCATAATTATTAGATAATAGATATTTGTGCTTTATATTGTGAAGAAATTAATTTTTAACAATATTTAAGTTATTTCAAATTAATTGTCGAGTATCGACCAATAGGCGACCACTACTTAAAATGAATTTGTATTTTGTATAGATGTCTCTCCGAATTACATTATTTGTATTTATAACCTATTTTTGTATTCATTGCTGTAGAAATTTTACATTGGTTTATTCACAATTCACATATTACGTTCATTCTGTGAGACTCCCACGAACTAATTATTTCCGCTCCCTTTTAGTTACCATCAGCTTTCCGCCTTTTACCTTCGTATTCCCATTTTTAAACGAGCTTCAGATATAACGTTATGTTTCAAAAGGTGCTTCCTCGAGATATAAATATTCATGTCTCCGATTGTTCATACGGCATTCGTCATTTAAATTGGAAATTTTATTCAATGCGGTTTTATTTAGAATTTGCCTCTGCTTTAGATGAGTTAAATACGCAATAAAATTATTATCTGTGCCACTTAATTATATATTTGTCATTTTTGTATATATTTATCAATATAAAAGACACATATTGTAAACGTAACAGCAAATAGTATCATCTTCTAGTCCGCTGCTATAAGTCAAATATAAATTACTTAGGCAGATTATATATCCCACCTCTGTTTTTTTTTGAATAAATATAAACCATGATAATGTACGGATTCGTTGTATACTGAGTTGAATAATATAATTGAATAATAATTCACCAATTCTGTGTACGGTAAATAAATATGGCTTTAACAAAGTATAAGTTTCTATAAAATCAGGGTCTAAACTAACATAGCTTAGTCAAATGTAAAGCCGTCATAAGTATGATGGTAAGGTCGGTTGCCCGAACTGGCTCATGACTACAGTACATAACTGTAAAGACCGTCATAGTGACTCGTAACATAGCTTAGTCAAATGTAAAGCCGTCATAAGTATGATGGTAAGGTCGGTTGCGCGAACTGGCTCATGGCTACAGTACATAAGTGTAAAGACCGTCATAGTGACTCGTAACAGCTTAGTCAAATGTAAAGCCGTCATAAGTATGATGGTAGAACGGTTGCCCGAACTGGCTCATGACTACAGTACACAAGTGTAAAGACCGTCATAGTGACTCGTAACACCTTAGTCAAATGTAAAGCCGTCATAAGTATGATGGTAGAACGGTTGCCCGAACTGGCTCATGACTACAGTACACAAGTGTAAAGACCGTCATAGTGACTCGTAACACCTTAGTCAAATGTAAAGCCATCATAGGTATGATGGGAGGTCGGTTGCCCGAACTGGCTCATGACTACAGTACACAAGTGTAAAGACCGTCATACTGGCACGCTTTGGCCTGTCGCGTTTCGGGATCAGCTTATGTATATCCAGTAACTCATATACCTAGAGACCCTCAGTCGTGGTATATGTGAGCCGACGTGATGACGGAGACTATCAGCGGAATTTCATCCTTTAATGGTCGCTTTTGAGCTACACTGTACTTATGATTAGGTGTAATACAGTCACTTTTTCGAGCCAATGGAAAAAAACACATTGAAAAAGGATATTCCAGATATCATTATATAATCCTATTCCTAGGAATAGTTTTTTTGTTCTATTGTATATTATCAGCGTCCTGTTTTCTTAGAATTCGTTCACGTTTTTTTTTAAAACTAGACCGAGCGGTAATAAAAGTTGAAGGGTACAAGTATTTAAAGGCAGAAAATGAAGTAGTCTCAGAATAGTAAGAATTAAATAGTAAAGTAACTGAGGATTTAAAAGCGTTAACTTTATCTCAAGCACTTTAACTTAATGGCTTGTAAGAGAAAGTTTGCTTTCTTGCAAAAGATTTGGAATTATAATCATTAAAATTATTTATTAGAATATTTGATTACTTATAATTAATTAGGCCACTCCAAACAACCTATTTAATTTTATTTATTTTGAAATGCAAAACAATAGGTGCGCTAACCAACTGACATTTATTGACAATCATCGTCCAGGTTAACAAGTCGTACGACTTGAGATCTAAAAACGTGATAGTCCAAAGCAAATCACCACGAAAGTCTTTGCGCCAAATTTACTATATCCCGCTCCCAATCTCTTTTTAGTATTTTCTTTTAAACAACACGGAGTATAGCTATGAGGATCAAACTTAAGATGTATTTACAAGAGGTATTTCACTTTTCACCTAAGTAAGATATTTCACTTTTTTTTGGTGTCCCGGGGGAAAATCCTACATAAGACCATCAGGGCCTTTGTGAGGGCAGCGACCCGGCGTGTCAGACTCCTACTGACTAAAAACCTCCAGGGTGTCCTTCCGATTACTCCACCCGAACCTTGGTAACCAAATTCATCCAGACGCCCGGGGAGCGAAATGCCCTGTTGAGGCCGCCTCTCTGGGAGGTGTAGAAGTAAAGAGCCCACTCTTCCAAAACCTATTTCTCAGACAGCGCGCCGAACACTGCGCACCGCCTCCTTCTCATCCGGGCAGCACACTTCCTCAAGTCTACTGCCTGAAGATATTTCACTGTGCCAAGCCATTATCAACGCTCTGTAAATACAAACAATCCATTATAATTAGAAAAAATTGTAACATTCTGTGTTAATTGGCTTAGTGTAATGCCTCATTAAATGACAGCGTACAAAAAAAGCAAGCAACATAAACCAATATTAAATTTTCGTGTTTAACACTTCGTCGATAAACGGGGGTCAACTGTGTCTGAGTAAAATCAATATGTTTATACCTGCTAAATAGGGAAACGGCTCGCGGCTCCTGCTGTCCCTAATTTACGAAAACTTTCAATGGATATTTCAAAATAAATGTTTTAAATATTATCATGAATATTAAAGAATTTATTGAGTGCACCAAAGGAGTGAATAAACGGCAGGATGCGAAAGACCCCAGTTTACAGATGAAGTATTCAGTGACGTGCATAATGTATTTGGACAGAGTAGGCAGAATTCGAGTTATCAATTTGAATATCATATTATGATAGTAAATATTATATTGCTTTCATAGGAAAGCTAGACGGCGTGAATATAGAATAGATATGAATATAAATGGTTCCTTTTTAGTTTAACTTTAAGCAATTTATTTCAGACTTGTTTATCATAAGGGCATGCAACGCTCGCATGCATCTATGGAATGAACGCTACTGGAAGTATTAATGAGTTTTAACTTATAAAATTTGTTCATATAACATTTATAAGATCGTACAGCTTCGGTAAATGACCTGAGTTGCTGAAAACCTTTTACAACCCTCTGCCCAACAGTAAATTTCTGGAGGAAACGGTTCTAGGAACTCATAAAACAGACTGACCTCAGACAGATCTTGTCCCGTTAAAATTATACGAGCGCGACTCCTGTGACCGATTTATTTCTTTTCTAGCTAACGTTCGTAGTATTTTATTGCAACTACCTTCACACCCCACTATCCGTTATGAGGCATTTAGGTATGTATATATCTTATACTGAAGCATACATATTACCATGAAATACTCCGGAGTGTTACAAGCAACAAAAGCAAGCAAATACTCAAACAGATTTATATATAAGGCAATAATTCAAAGAATATGACAATAGTAGATTAAATTAGATCCATGTATAAAAGTAAACCAGATGACATAACGAGGTTTTTTTTACACAATAAGGAAGTAAAAAATACAATATAAAATCTTAACATCGAAAATCTTCAGAAATCTCTTACGTATTAAAAAAGTAGGACATAAGAATGTTTATTAACATCGCTATGGGCATATAGGATACTGGTTACTTGCCAAAAGGTGCAAAGCAAATATAGATGTATACATTTATTTCTAAATACTTTTTAACTATATTTCCAAATAATCAATAGCACTAGATTTGATATACTGCATTATTGTCATTGTGAAGTTGCAATGCAACCATTTTCTTATTTGATTTAAACACTTAATATGTGATTTCTATTTAAAAA
Organism: Automeris io; assembly: GCA_036320925.1. NCBI lineage: Eukaryota > Metazoa > Arthropoda > Insecta > Lepidoptera > Saturniidae > Automeris > Automeris io. Next base: position 10,487,888 of record JAUDJH010000005.1, read on the forward strand.
AATCTTTCATTTACTACACATCGCATCTACTCATGTAATTTTTCGGTAATTATATAATATAATATTATATTAATTTACTATTATCGTCTATGTGTTTCAAATTAACTCACGCTAATAGTTTTTCTGTCGTTCCTTTCCCTACCAACTTTTGACTGGTTTTAAAAAACGGGCAATGAAACGCACGTATAGTAAATTTATAAAACCGCTGAGACTACTACACTATACAAGACACCATGAGTGCTTATGAGTGCTCTTAGTATAAACAAAATAACCTCCATCTGACATAAACAGTTTATATATCACTTACAATGTTTTAAATCTACAAAAACATCTCAAAACAAAGGCTCCTGGTATTTTCCATTTGGTGTAAACGAAAGAGACGTATTAAATTTTCTCCTAAATAAACTCTTTAAAATGAAAACACGAGTCAAAAACATTATGAATAACATCAAAGACTTTAGCATTGAGATAAAAAGCACAATTGACGTTCTTTGTTGTTTCCGTCATGTTCCTTGTCTCAGTCACTTTGTGGTACTTTATCCGACTTAGCTTTGTGACAGATTACAAGGATAAAAAGATCGTATAATATTTAAGATTTTTTTTCCATCTGTGCCTTTTCGTAATTCGTGTTTAAAAAATAGGGCACTTGTATAAACCAATGTTTAGAATAAAAAAACCAAATTCTTCCTAAATGTACAAACGTATACAATTAATATTGATGTATGACAGGATCATAAAGTAAATGATGTTTTAAATTAACGAACACATGTGTTGTTTTTATTATAGTATATGATAATCAATCAAAAGTGATTTTGCTCGAATCTACCGTCCGTATCATGGCCAGTGTTCTGAAAAGCTATATAACCTTGTTCTACCCTCTCCCTTCCATAGCAGAACCACACGCGCGGGTCTACGGAGTCACAGCTTTTCAGTAACACATCTCGGCTAGGGTACTAACAAGTTCTCTAACTCCATCTTTTGCCAAGTTGGGGGGCTGTGGAACGATCTTCCGGCCAGCGTGTTCCAGTCATCCTATGATATTGGGTCTTTTAAGCTAAGCGTGAAGAGATATTTGTGCAGGCCGGCACGATTGCTGCGACTATCGATGGTTTTTTTTTGCTGTTAGTAGTCATTGTTGTTTTTGGATTGCACCAGGCTTACCATCAGGTACGGTGTGGTCACTGCGCCATGTCAGTATAAAAAAAAATGCCCCATGAGAAACTTATAGTAATTATAAATGAATAGAGGGAGATACAGAATATTAAATGCTTCAAATTAGTTTTTATGCTGAGCAAAGTAAGCTTATTGCTGTTTATGGAAGTAAACATTGATATTTCATATTTCTAACGGATATTAATTGAAACGGGGTTTTTCTGTTTTCGATTTGTTTATTTGCCAACACAGTCAGAGCAAGCACGTACTATAATAAATATAAACAAACAAAGAAAAGGACGCGCACAATACGAACGGCGGACGGGCTACGATGCTTGCGCGGCGATCTGTGGCTCGGGCCACCTAGAGGTGAGGGGAAAGAGGTATATACCGTAGTGCGCGAACGATCTAAGGATACGCCCCTCGTTACATATAAAAAAAAAATTGACATATACACTAAAATCATAGATAAGATGTTTCACAAAATAACGATTTGTATCTTAGATTAATTAATGAGCGTAGACATAAATAAGTCGCCAGTCAAATGGAGGTAATGGCTGTTAAGCTCGCACTGCTGCTTGTAAATCCGAGTCGCCAAAATATTTGAGTAGAATGGCCTCAAACATTAGTTAAATTAATGAGGGACTTAATTTGAATTAATTCGGTAAAATAAGGTTTCAATATTTGACTTTTATTTATTATTTTAAACAATTTTAAATATATTACTTGTAAATTTTCAAGGGAAACGACAAACATTGTTACAAATTCTTCCAGGTGATATGTGTAAACTCTTACCAATAATTTTAGACAATGAGTCTTAAAGTTGTACAAATAAGGTTTAAAATAATTTGATAACGCTAATTTGTGAAACCATGATCCGAAGTTGAAATACGTTTGTGTCTCGTATTTACCAACCGTAGGCGTAACACAGCTTCGGTAGGCAAATATCTTTTGCTTGAAGAAACATGAATCTATGTGGAAACGTTCGTTGATCAAACACTAACAGATATTTTGGGTTCGGATCTTTCATGTATTTTAATTGGCGTACATAGAACTGTGTGAAATGAAGTATATCCATCTACAGTAGCTTCTTAAGCTTGTGATGCTATCTCTGCTATGAAAGGAAGATTAAAGAGTAGGGTTAGACAAATGTTTAGGACGCTCATCGTTAATGAAATTACTGCAAGAAAGGTGTTTAATGATAAAGACAATACAACCGTAACGGTAGTAGTTATGGATAGAAAGTAAACTGATCATAAGCTACTACGACCACAAAAATATCATAATTAAAAAAAAAATCAACCGACTTCAAAAAGTAAATTTAAAACTTATCTACCAATCAGAGTGTCGATGACTATCTAAAAGATAAACTATAAATTATATTACATGCGTAAATATAAACAAATATATATATATATATATATTGTTCAAATAAACAAATCGAAAACAGAAGAACCCCGTTTCAATTAATATCCATTAGAAATATGAAATATCAATGTTTACTTCCATAAACAGCAATAAGCTTACTTTGCTCAGCATAAAAACTAATTTGAAGCATTTAATATTCTGTATCTCCCTCTATTCATTTATAATTACTATAAGTTTCTCATGGGGCATAGATTTTTTTTATACTGACATGGCGCAGTGACCCCACCGTACCTGATGGTAAGCCTGGTGCAATCCAAAAACAACAATGACTACTAACAGCTGTTGTGGGTGTTTTTATAAAAACGTCAATAAATCAGTTGTTTACCGGACACGGTCGTTTCATTACACAACATGGTGGCAGCGGTGGTTTAAAAAGTTATAGCCAGTTGAAGAAGTGATTTTGTGTTGCAGTAGTTGCATATTTTGTGTTTCAAAAATAATTAATCTGTATTACAAGGTGATAAAAGTGTTTAGAGCCGTAATGGAACACGCACGACCGCCACCGGTGTTAAGTTTGGAAGGCAGCTCCGTCAGCCGGGCTGACGCGTGGAAACGCTGGAAGACGCAATTCCAGCTATTTTTAAAAGCATCTGGGGTGCATAAAGAAGAGGATGGTGTGCAGGCTGGGCTTCTCATCAACCTTATAGGACCGGAGGGGTTCGATGTTTACGAAACATTGACATTCCAAAAAGAGGGTGATCATGAAAATCTTACAATTTTGTTGGCAAAATTTGATGAATATTTTGGAGTGAAGAAAAATATAACATTGTCTAGATACATATTTTTTACTAGAAACCAAGAGATGGGTGAATCAACGAATCAGTACGTCACCGCGTTAAAGTTATTAAGTAAAAGTTGCGAATTTAAAAATTTGCAGGATGAATTAATTCGCGACCGAATAATATGTGGAATACGGAGTAGTACCGTCCGGGATCAATTATTGCGTGCTGATGATCTGACTTTAGATAAAGCCATAAAGATATGTCAGGTTGACGAGATATCGACCGACAGTAGCCACATATTGGAGTCGCACGGCACGGGATCGGGGTCGACGCAGGTGGACGCGGTCGGCGTGCGCTGTACGAGCGGTGCTACGGGTCGCGGCGGCCAGCCGGCTTGGCGCGGGTACCCTGGGCGCGGCCGGTGCCGGTTGAGCAAGCACAGCTCGGACTCCGGCAGTGCGGCCGCTGCGCGCAATACAATGCGACCGGGTGCAGTGGGCCCCTGCAACAGATGCGGAGGACGCTGCGCGCTACCAGAGTCGTGCCCGGCAATTGGTACACAGTGCTACGTGTGCAGAAATTATGGACATTATGCGAGGATGTGTAAGGTCAAGAAAAATATGAACAATGTACACGAGATAAATATACGTGAGGACAACTCCCATGCAGACAATAACTGTGAGTCGTTTTACGTATCCATGTTGTTTGATTGCGAAACTATTTCATCATCAGAGGACTGGTTCGAAGTCCTCCGTAGTGAGGGCGGTTATTATGAGAAATTTAAATTAGACACGGGTGCGGATATTAATGTATTAGCTTTTGAACGTTTTATAACATTAGGATATAAAGAGAGCATAATATGTAATAAACAAAAAATAAAATTACAGTCATATAGCGGAGATATTATTCCGATAAAAGGAATTTGTTCCTTAAAATGGTGGTTTAAGGACGTGTGCCATGAATTAAAATTTGCAATATCAAAAATAAAATGTCAAAGCGTGCTGGGTCGACAGACTTGTTCAGATTTAGGGTTAGTTCAAAGAATACATAAAATAGATATGTCATTAAATGAAGATTTATTCAATGGATTGGGCTGTTTACCAGGGGAATATCACATAGTAGTTAACGAGTCAGTGATGCCTGTAGTGTGCGCCCCCCGTAAGGTGCCGTTGGGCTTACGCGATAAATTGTTAGATGAGCTAAATAGAATGACAGATTTAGGAGTCATCAGAAAAGTAACTCATCCAACCCCATGGGTTAATTCTGTTGTGGTCGTTGCTAAAAAAAATGGCCAGTTACGCGTTTGCTTAGATCCGAGACCATTAAATATTGCAATACAGCGAGCGCATTTCCAATTACCGACAGTGCAGGATTTTTGCACTAAACTTCACGGTGCCAAATATTTTACAGTATTAGATGCGAATTCAGGTTTTTGGGCCGTAAAATTAGATAATGAGAGCTCGGATTTATGTACGTTTAATACACCGTTTGGAAGATACCAGTACTTGCGGCTTCCGTTTGGATTGAATTGTGCACCGGAAGTGTTTCATGCCAAAATGAAACAACTACTAGAGGGTCTCGAAGGCGTAGATTCATTCATAGATGATATTATCTGTTGGGGAAAAAATAAACAGGAGCATGATTGCCGATTGAATGCTTTATTTAATCGGGCAAGGGAGATTGGCTTAAAATTTAATAAAGATAAATGCCGAATTTGTGTTGAAGAGGTCACATATCTAGGCCATGTTTTCAATAAAGACGGAATGAAAGCAGATTTAGAAAAGGTAAAAGCGATACAGAATATGCAAGGGCCTACTGATAGAAAAAGTTTAGAAAGGTTTTTAGGCTGCATAAATTATTTGTCAAAATTTATACCTAAATATTCCGATTATATTTATCCGTTAACTAGGTTATTAAAAAAAGACGTTCTATGGTGTTGGGAAGCAGGGCATGAAAAAGCCTTTCAAACATTAAAAAAGGTAATATGTGCAGCGCCAGTACTGGCGTTGTTCAGTGTAAACGAGCCAATAACGGTATCAGTGGACGCCAGCAGTGTCGCACTCGGCGCCGTGCTGCTGCAGGGTGGCAGACCCGTCGAGTACGCCTCGCGGACCCTCACCAGCACACAGACTAGGTATGCTCAGATAGAAAAAGAGATGCTGGCTATTGTGTTTGCTTGTGAAAAGTTTCACCAATATATTTATGGCCAACGACGTGTAATTATAGAGACCGATCACAAACCGCTCGAAAGCATTTTTAACAAATCAATTGATTCGATCCCAGCACGCTTGCAAAGAATGATATTGAGGTTACAGGGATATGATTTAATAATAACGTATAAGCCAGGTAAATATATGTATATACCGGACACACTCTCACGCGCACCTCTTCCGGATTTGTACGATGATGCCATTAGTCAGGCGATATTGTATCAAGTACAAATGGTAATTAATAATATTTCTATGTCCCAAAATAAATTTACACTCGTAAAACAAGAAACTAGAAAAGATAAAAATTTAATTAAACTGCTTGAATATATAAATGAAGGTTGGCCATACTACAAGAGACAATTAATACCAGATTTAAAATATTTTTGGTCAATGCGGGATGAACTGTACACTGTAGACGGAGTTATATTTAAAAATGAACAAGTGCTAATACCAAATTCATTAAGGATTCAAATGTTACAAATAATACATGAAGGTCATCTGGGAATTGATCGATGTAAAAGACGTGCGCGTGAAGTGTTATTCTGGCCGGGAATAACTAAGGATATTGAAATGTATATTAAAAAATGTAAAGTATGTCAGGAAAACTATAATAAACAATCAAAAGAACCAATGATTCCAATTTCCATTCCAACATTGCCTTGGAATAAAGTTGGTACAGATATTTTTGAATACGGAAAAAAAATTATATTATTTTAGTAGATTACTATTCAGGGTTTATTGAAGTTGCACGATTAAATGACACCAGCTCACAGTCAGTAGTAAATATATTAAAAGAAAATTTTGCAAGATATGGAATACCAGAAACAGTCATAAGTGACAATGGCCCACAATTTTCTTCCCGTAATTTTAAATTGTTTGCTGATGATTGGAAGTTTAATCATGTAACTTCATCACCATATTACGCACAGTCAAATGGAAAAAGTGAAAGAGCAGTGCAGACTGCAAAAAATATAATTAAAAAGTCAATTGATAGCGAAACTGATTTATATTTGAACTTATTAAGCTATAGAAATACCCCGCGTGAAGGTATAGACTCTCCCGCACAACTAATGATGAGTCGTAGATTGAACTGTCGGTTGCCGGTTCATCCAGATTTGTTAAAGCCTAAAAATTATAATAATGACAATCAACATAAATATATGATAAATAAACAACAAAAAACAAAAGCTAATTATGACAAAACCAGTAGATCCTTGCCAGAGCTAGATGTCGGCGATAACGTGATAATGATAGAAAAAAACAACAATAGAATTCGCGGAAAGATTTTGGCTAAAGCAGAAACACCACGTTCGTATATAATAAAAAATAAAAAGGGTATATATCGGCGTAATCGCCGACATTTAATTAGCATTCCTGAAGACAATGAATTTTGTAACAGGAAGGGGAAGGATGACCGGAATAATATTTGTCAAAGAGGAGAGGAGAGTATGTACAAAAATAAAAGGTGTCTTGACACATACTCGCCTCCTCTCACTCGCAGTAAAGCTAAAGACAGGGAGGCATTGTAACTCAGTAATTTATATTTAAACCTATTTATTTAAGTTATCTATGTAGTACTTATTAAAGGGGAAGGTGTTGTGGGTGTTTTTATAAAAACGTCAATAAATCAGTTGTTTACCGGACACGGTCGTTTCATTACACAACAACAGCAAAAAAGAAAAACCATCGATAGACGCAGCAATCGTGCCGGCCCGCACAAATATCTCTTCACGCTTAGCTTAAAAGACCAAATATCATAGGATGACTGGAACACGCTGGCCGGAAGATCGTTCCACAGCCCACCAACTTGGCAAATTTCAAAATTTCAAATGGCAAAATTTATTTATATTTACGCATGTAATATAATTTATATGTATATATATATAAAAGGAGTATGGTCCCCTACGAACATAACAATTTTCAGGAATAACAAGAACAATTTTCTATTATCCTCTTGCTGCTGTTTAATATACCCTGTTGATTAAAAAAGGAATTATTAACATCGGGCAATAATAATAATCGGTCATGAGTACATCAGCTTATAGGTGCTCGCCTATTATTTGATAATAGTAATAAATTGAGAATTTATGGGTAAAATTATACATCAAAAGTAGAAACAATTCACGCAGTCAAATAAAGAACCTTTGTTTAAAGTCAGTTAAAAACATGAGACTTTGTATACAATAGTCTATTAATACCAAAGGTAAAAGGCTCCATTACACTTAAACATATATAAGCTTATTTCACAAAGCCACGTATTATGATCGCAATGTAATTGAATAGACAGTAAAGTCTAAAATTAATCTATAAGAATTGGCTACTTTTATACGGTCATTGAAGTATGATATATATTTTTATAACAAATCTTTTAATTCAGGTACGGCCGCTGGGTGACTCGCCGTGTGGCCATCATTACCATTGCCATGATCTGGTTGCTGGCAGCGCTGGTCAGCTTTCTACCCATTTCCTTGGGTCTCCATCGGCCTGATGAAGAGACTCTGGCCACACAGAAGCCGCCAAAGTATCCCACTTGCGCGCTAGTCCTAACTCCGACGTACGCTGTGGTTTCCAGTTGCATATCATTCATTCTGCCTTGCTTCGTGATGATCAGTATATACTGCAGGTAAGAATAGAATTATACCTTCATAAATTAATCGCATTACTTGACTGAAAAATATTTTAAAATGTAATCATGTAATTTATGTGTACTTTGTATGGAATCTACTACCGCAAGATCAATTCTTAAAATTTGTATTATATGGATCAAACAATATAAGGTAAGTCCATTTTTTTTACATTTGCTCAAAATATAGACTACAATTCACCTGATCGTAAGTACAATGTTGTCCAAAAACGAAAGCGACTATAAAAGGAGGAAAATCCATTGAAAGTCTCCGCCGTCATGTCGTCTCACATATACCACGGCTGAAAGTCATGATATAACATAGCTATTTGAGGTACTGAATATACACAAGCTGATCCCGAAACGCGACAGACCAAAGCGAGTCATTGTGATAGTATTTACACTAGTGTACTGTAGCTACACACTAGTTGGGGCTACCGTTCTATCAATGAAAAAAAAATTTTACTGAATCATCAATTGAAGGAGAGCAATACAACCCTTAGTATGAGGTTAATATGGATCTAATAATTATCTACTTTTGAGATATTTTTTATAAGCCGCAAGATTTTAGAAAATATCTATAAAAACAACTATTTCACTTTTTGATAAAAATAATTGGTGGCTAAAAAAATCCTACGCTACGTAATCCTCTAGTTTCCATACGAGCCAACGCGAGTGGCTGTAGCTTCGAACTTGGCACGTACCTCTGGGTGTTTCCAGATTACATAACATACGGATTTAGGTACCACAAGCTCACCGTAGAAGGAACAACATCTTTGGAAAACCCGAATGGATCTAATAGAAAAGTTACGTGTAAGTGCGTAAGCGTTAAGGCTAAAATTTATAAACGCTTCTTTGACTTTGCGTAGAATTAACTCAAGCATTACGATATACATTACTCAATGAATATCAAAGGGTACGATAAGTCACAGATTTTTTAAAATTGGTGTTGGCTCTGCGAATACTTACGCTATACTCAAGTTTCTATTATATATCAGTTTTCTATCAAAGACCACTTTATCTTCTGAGCACTTTACTAAGCGATGTCAAAGTACCGTCTATAAATCTCAGCCTAAGTGAATACAGCCATTAATGGATCTCTGCTCTCCCTGTAATGGATATAACCTGACGATATATTAATACTATTAGGCCTGGGAAAAAGTTCGTGGCGTTTTTTCCGATGAATGGCGTTGGTCGCATATAACTAAAGAAACGTAAATTACAGCAACACCAATGACTACACCTTTAAAGGTGACCTTTTAAACGTTAGTTAAATGTAAGAAACATTGCAATCTGTGGAGTGGTTCGAAAGTATTTCGCACTCGAACATGGAGCTAAATAATAAAAAATCCGGTGTATTCTATAATATCGTTATGACAAAACAATGCTTCGCAGGCTTACGAAAAAAAATGTGCTCGAACATAAATGAAATGGAACATATTCGGTTGAAATAAATTCATTCACGTGCTTAAGGAAACCAGTCGAATTTTCTGAAAAAACGCCACGAACTTTTTCCACACCCAATATTTTATTATTCAAGTTCAAATTTGACATTATGTAGACTGGTTCGTCAGAGTTGTAGCAAATGTTTTTAGTTTTTGTTTCATATCTATCGATAGATTTAATGTAGTTTACCGATACAAACGTTTGAACAACACTCTCGTACACATTACAATAAACTTTAATGAGTTAAACTGGTAAATGCCTTGAATAAATATTATAGATATATATATATAATTGACGTGTACATACAAGCATATACGATACACGACCCAATTAAACAAGCTCCTAACATTCTATACTTCGCCTCAGGGATCGGAGATCTCAAGTGATTTGACAATTTGTGTAAGATTTCTATCTTTAGTTAACTAAACAGAGAGCTTTATAGCAATGTAACGTGTTCGAGTGAAATGGAATATTCGCTCATAAATTAAACTTTGTAATTTCGAGAATAAGTTTTAAACCAAATATTTGAACTTATCGCAAGAAGTTAAAGAAAATTTACGAGGTGACTTACAACAGTTACAATAATTTACTTGGAAAATTCTTAGAAAATATTACATTAAATTTCGTAATACACCTAGTCATACATTTTTTTTATCTTATGTAACTTAATTTTATCAAACATCTTTAATTTAAACAGTTTTAAAACTTTTGACTTTATTTTTTTATATTATATCTCGGCACGTAATTTTAGTTGACGTTAAAATCAAACATCTGCATCGGCACGTACTTTTGGATTTTTCTAGATTAAGTACGGATTTACTCCCCACACAATTACTGTTAAAGGAAAACATCGTGAGGAAACCACCATGACATCTAATAGAAATGTCAAGTGTAAGTACTTTGAGAACAACGGTCAACTGCGCTATTGGTCACGTTAGGTGCGATATATCTTAGGGGTTGTGGCCGTTCAGGGTGGGTGGGGTCTCTGAGCGACCCCCGAGAAGTCGGCGGTGCGTCGTGACGTACTCTGTCGAAGAACACTAGGTGGTATCGGGGAAGGCGGCGTCTCCCCCCGTGATTGTGCCTGTCAGGCGCGGCGTAGTCGGGCTGCGGCGAATTGATTACAGGACCCACAGCCCCCACTAATTCAGAGAAGTAGTCACCTTTAGGTTTTTAGCTAGTAAAAGTCCTGCACACCCCGGCTGCTACCCCGTTCGCGGCCGGGACGGTCCTATGAGGATTTTCCACAAGTAAAAAAAAAGGTGCGATTTGTAAACGCAAAGTGGATACAGCCACTAATATACCTGTGCTCACCCCGATAGGGATATAACGTGACGAAATGTTATTATCATGATTGTCAATTAAACTTATTGTTATAAATCTCTGGTTTGAATTATTTCTGCACTTGTTCCAAACTAATTTTTATTTGACTTACTTAAAATATATGATTTTAAATTGTAACAAATATAGCAACTATATGATGTTAAAATAAATACTGAATTATTGTCTTCAAGAGCCTAAAATATATTGTCACTTGAAATAAAAGCCTAAAATTTATAATATATATAATGACTTTCGTAAAATAACACTTTATAAGGCTAGTTAAAACGAAGTCATACAAATAGATTTTTTTTCATACTGGCTTCACAAACTAACTACATTGCATCTGATAGAAAGTACAGTGTATTCCAAGAAGCGAAAATCTGTAGGCAGTCGCTATCATCATGCCGGCCCACATATACCAGAACGGAAAGTTTCTCGTAATGAACAACTGGATATACACAAACTGATCCCAAAGCGCGACAGGCTTAAAAGAGTCACTATGACGGTCTTTGTACTTGTGTATTGTGATCACGACCCAGTTCGGGCAATCAAAATCACTTCAAACAAGAACTGTACTTTACTTGCTGTAGAATAAATATGAATTGTACTGAAACCATCTATTATTACATTAATAATTACATTGAATAGTATGTGAAAAAAAAAACTGTGTTGTGTAATGTACACACTCTGTGTGTGTGTGTGGAGTACAGAACACAGTTTTATTATTATACTTAAAAGTTCTTGTGTTTTTATTGCTTAATAAGATGTAACACGACCGAGGTCCTTCACGAAAATCAGCGTTGCTGACTTCCTCAGTGGCCTAAAGCTGATGAAAGTCCAATTTTCGCCATGTTTATGTTTTTGTATTTTTCTTTTGTTTCTGTATATTGTTGCTGTTACTGTATTTAACTTTCTAGTTTTTTTGTTATTTTGTGGCGAAATAAATACATTTCATTTCATTTCATTTCATTTCAATACACACCTTTAAAATCAATATTGGATTTGCTATTAATATTTCCCTACAAACTGGTACTCGAGATTCCCGTAGTTCACGGGTCGCGTGGGAAATTGGGACAGCGGAATAAAAGAAATTGCACGGGTGAAGGATGAAAGCGTCAGTCGTATATCAACGTGTCTGAGGATTTTAATCCGTCCCTTGTCATTCCCGTACCATGAGAGATTCGCGTATCAATTTATAGTGATATAATTATTTTCACATCTTTTGTATGTTTTTCATAAGATTCGCTTCTACATTCAACATGCAAACGGCTAAGGACTGGAATATGCTTCCAGCGGCCATATTTCTGCGATCTTATGACCTTTTTTTTACACTGGCTCGACATATTAACTACAGAGTACCTGATGGTAAGTGCAATGTAGTCCAAAAACGAAAGCGACTATCAAAGGATAAAAATCTATTGATAGTCAACATCGTAATGTCGGCCCACATATACCACGACTGAAGGTCTCTAGGTATATGAGCTACTGGATATACGCAAGCTAATCCCGAAACGCGACAAGCCGAAACTGGTCACTATGACTATGACGGGCTTTACACCCGTGCACTGTGGTTGCGATCCAGGCGGGCACCGGGGCCCTACCACCTCGCTGCTGCTCGTTTAGCACCACCCACGTGTAGGGAAACTAGGGCAAAGCCTACGGACGCGAGCAACTTCGACTCCCAAAGTGACCAACTTCGACCTGAGCGTGTTTAAGAAAAGAGTGGATAGGCATTTGTTGGTCAGCCGCGGTTCATCGGATTCATCTTCACCTTCCACCAGGTGTGGTTGAGGTCGAGCGTCCGCCTATAAATAATAAAAAAAACGAGCTTTTGAGTGGAAGCCGAGAATTGGCAAGCGTAGTTTGGGGTGCCCTCTGGAGGGTAGCTGTAATGGATTAGCTGAGATAAACTATAGACGAGGCTTAATTGCGCTTTTTAAGAGAGGTCAATATCCCATAATAAGCTAGAGTGAGTTGATCAAGATGATGATGATGAGAATTCTCTGATTTTTTTCTGGATAATCACATTTTACTTGACCACAGTTCATACTTCTACGCATTTATTTCGTGAATATTTTGCATAACCCTTTCGTTATTTCTACATGTTTGAATTAACCAACCATGTTTTTATTCTTTGTACATCCTATTGATGCCAATATAATAATAATAATAACTTTATTGGATCAAAAATTTACATTATATAATTTAATTTACGTTGACGCCTGCACTAGTCGTGAGACTGTATCGCAGACGTCAGCCCCCACCATTACAGAGAATACAAGTAATTACAAAAATATACAGACGTGTTGTGTATAGGTGTGTTATGTGTAGAAAAGGGTGAGTAAAAAGTGTTGTGTGTGAGTGCAGATTATATATAAGTATTTAAAGATTTTCAGTTTGTAAATAATCAAGCTGCAACAAGTAATCCCTGACTTTGATTTTAAGTTCATAAAGGGAAAGGGGATAGATATTGTAATATGTGTAATAATAGTCGTTTTTATGTATAACTAACAGATAAATAGACTAAATTTTCCGACTCAAGGCTTAGCTGGGCTTTATAAAATCTGTTTTGTTAATCACCCTCTCAATTGCTCATAAACCTTTATAAAATTCAATGCCTCATCTATCAACGTCTGCTCGGTCTCAATGGACAAAACAACGGCTCTGGTTGCTACAACTTGGACAATCGATCATTCTGTTATACTAAATTAAGTGAGGTTTTCCATTTTAACCTTCGTGTTAGAATTTGTAAGTTTAGGAATAGTTGCCTTTTTTAACTCTCCATATATTTTTGATAATATCGAAGCAATCTCCAAGCTAGTTTGAAACTTCAACATTTATAGTAAACACAAAAATAAAAAATGTGGCTTCTTTGGATTGTATAAATATAATATTTCAAGTAAATTAATAAATAGATAATAAGATGAAATATGCATAAAACAAACTTGAATAGAAATAAATTTCCAAATTATTATTTACCAGAAATGTCAAAAATATAGTAAAAGAATCAGCTTTATTGCAAATTTCTGTTCACAAACTAAAACATATTTAAGTATGTGTTAATAATTTAATTTCCTTTATACTGTACTTAATGGATGCTCATCAACGATTAATTAATTCAAATTAATTTGTATTATAGAATAAATAATTAGCTTAGAATATCATCTTTAATAATAAGTAATTTGCAAGGCTTTCTGTTTTCTTTGCTCTCTAATGATTCTTACACCTACACATTTGTATAAAAAGTTTTCTAAATCTACTGAATTTTACTTATCAAAATATTATTATTTGTTTTTAATCCACCAAATTGTTTTCAAATGTTGGCGTTGACGCACGCAAAAATTTTATACGCGGGTTTCAGATATCCACACTCTTTTAATTTATTATTATTATGAAAAGAAGATATAATATTAACAACATAGAGATAGTGAGAGCAAGAGGAATTGAGGAAAGAGGTGGTAATGTAAAGGAGTAGATGAGGGGCAGTAACTTTAGCTAAAAATTAATCCGACACTCATGAGCTGCTAAAAGTACAAAGTTCGCCGTGTCAGTTATAAAATAGTCATTATCTTTGTTGACAGGCTTTATTGCTACGCGCAGAAGCACGTGAAGTCAATCAGGGCGGTGACCAGAACAGTGCAGCTGCCGGACAATCGGACAAAGTCAGTGCGGACTCGCGTCCACACCCACGTCCATTCATCTCCCTACCACGTGTCCGATCACAAAGCCGCCATTACTGTCGGCATAATAATGGGAGTGTTCCTTTTATGCTGGGTACCGTTCTTCTGCGTCAACATAGTTGCTGCATTCTGCAAGACTTGCATACCAGGTGAGTTAAACTGTAAGGGCGCCACTGGCAAAAATTTTTAGCTCCGTAAACACATCATAATTCAAACTTCGTCCACGATACAGCAGTGAAGCTAGAAAGCTTCAAGACTAAGCCTTAATATATTCGCAAACTTTGTGCTTACTTTTGAAAATTACGAGAACGTAGAATGTGGAGAATCCTAGGCATCGCTCATATACTTGATACGTTAAAGCCAAAAAGGTTTTAAAACTTCGTACAAACCACAGATCAATTCAACGTTTTATCGTTTTCTCATAGACGTTACATTTTAAAGATATACCACATAAACTAGATTATTTATTTGGGGTATTAAAATGAAATAAACTTTTAACAATGTCTTTTTTTATTTATAGATTATCTTCATTGACAAACAAATTACCAGCATCTCCTTCTAATATATTCTTTAAACGAGTCTTTTACGCCAATTCATTTACTTGACGTTTCATCCTGGTTAAACAGGGGATGGTCTAGGCTAGGGAAGGACGGTCTATTCTAGCTTTATGTCACTTTGGATAAATGCTGATACTGTAAATATTGTGAGTCGTGACTATTTAAATTATTAAGAACAAAAAAGGAAAGAGGAAATAAGTTCCCACTTCTGTCGAAATTTTCGTGGCACTTCAGACTTCTGGTGGCAATGGCCTGTATAACCAGGTCGAAGCGCCAGGCTATGATTAAAAGTAAGTTAATTCGCGCATAAATTCTGTTAAAATATTTTAAAGTTAGACTATTTGATATTGTATTTTTTTTTAATGTTCTTTGTTAAACTTTTACTGCTGAAATACAATAATAATTAAATAAACCACTCTTTTTTTTTTTAATTTTATAAGCTACCTGTTTTACCAATCCGTGCGTTTGTTTCTTTGTTACAGATTTAGCTTTCAAAATTCTCACGTGGCTCGGTTACTCCAATTCAGCTTTTAACCCGATAATATACTCGATATTCAACACAGAGTTCCGAGAAGCTTTTAAGAAGATCCTCACGTCTAGGTATCCTCCGTGTTGCGGGTATCAAACCGTCCGAGCTAATACGCCAACGAGAAACGACAATTTCGTGACTGACTACGGAACGAAAACTTTAGTGGTGAGTGGTTTTCTTTAAACTTATATTTAATTCCCGTTTCAGAACTTGCTAAATTCAATTTAAAAGTTCTGAATCCGACTTAAGTTTGATTCATAATATATCATACAAATCTTTGTTTACTTTTCTGGGTAACTTACTTTTTTTTTTAACTATTTACAGACGGATGCTTGACCCCTTCCACACTTGGTGAAATGTTTAGATTTATTCCGACGATTAACCGCGCCCGCCCAACAAATGCCTATTCACTCTTCTCTTAAAGCTCCCAAGTCATAAGATCGTAGAAATATGCTCGCTGGAAGCTTATTCCACTCCTTAATCGCTCGCACGATGAATGTAGAAGCGAATTTATTCGTGCGGATATGAGAAATATCCACCATATATGGATAGTATCCGACACGGTATCTAGTGGTTTTGTGATGGAATGGCACTGGTGGAATCAGAGAATGTAGTCCCTGAGTAGTTGTACTATATTTCTATTGAAATATCTTAATAAATTTAGTTCAAATCATTTCATACACCTTCATCAATATTGTAATTTTTATTTTGAACTTTAAATCAGACTTTATTATTTTCAATAATTACATTTTATATCCAGGTACGCAGAAGCGGTTCTTTAGGCTTATCTGGAGTTGATCCTACTCCGAGATCCTCGGCTGAATCAGTAAGACCGTTACGGGAGTACCATATATGACAGGAACAGGGCAATGTCAATAATGCCATGACAGATAAAAGTGATGTAGTTTAAATAAAAGTGTTGGAAGACTGAACAGAAGTGACTGTTAACGTATTATTAGATTGACACTGAGATATGTATTTAGATAATAGTGTGTCAAATATTATGTGTGTCCGTTATAGGGTGAAATCAACTCAAGATGACATGTGTATAGGTAAACTTTAGTAAAGAAATTTATGCACTGTTTATATTTGATTATTTAAAGAATGTAACTTTTCGCATAGCAAATGTAATTAATACTAATGATGTAGACATTTATAAAACACTCTCTTATGCTGAGATATCTTTGATAAAATCTAATTGAAATGTAATAGGGTTAGCAAAGTTAAGCAATTATACTGTAATTAGATGTAAATAAATTGTTTCCTGTTATTCAAATTTCCTTCCAAATACTTCAGTCAGATCTCCCAATCAATCTCTTCAATACTCTTGTAAATGTCTTTTTTTGTTTCCATACTATACATTAATCCATTCATACCTTTTCGCCATAACTGAGTACTTCTGACCTCATCCTTCATCAAGATCCTATTTAGTCTGTGTGGGTAACTCTCGGCTTGCCTCGGATTCTTACTTCCACTCACATTAAAATTATATAACATTTTTATCATTTTTAATTAAAGTTTACCCAGTGGATTAATAAGTTAAAGTGGGCAGAACACTTTGTTTCTTGAGAGGATGGCCAATGAGACAAGAAAGTTCTCTAGCAGAGATCACGTACTGGCAAGCGCAGTGTGGGACGTTCAACTGCAACGTAGACAAACGAATTAATCCAGATCGCAGTACAACGCTGGATGCAAGCTAATTTGAACCGATCATTCTGGAAAACATTAGGTAGCTTCTGTCCATCAGTGAAGGTCCTATAGCTCATAATAACATAGAAGAAACGTAT
The DNA here is from genome assembly GCA_036320925.1 of Automeris io. Classification (NCBI taxonomy): domain Eukaryota; kingdom Metazoa; phylum Arthropoda; class Insecta; order Lepidoptera; family Saturniidae; genus Automeris; species Automeris io. The sequence continues at coordinate 10,505,345 of JAUDJH010000005.1, forward strand.
ATAGAATATAAAATTATAAATATATATTGAATGAAACTGGAAACAACCATTCAATTGCCTACTTTTGTTTAAAATTCTTTGTTAAGCTTGTCCTCTTGATATAAAAAAACTAGACAATCCTGTTGAAAATGCATGAACTGGAAACAAATCAAATTGTGTTTGTGCAATAACATAAAACCCGCTTACACAGAATTTGTTGCCGACGTTCACTGAAAAGTTTTTATTGCATTGAGTGCTTTTGAATGGATGATTTATATTAAAAAGTTTGAAATAACTACATAAATTTTACCGAGTAAGATATCGCTTTATTTTAAATCGAAAAATAATTTATAACAAGGGATCGTTCAAGAGAAATCCAAAAAGCAAACAAGGTTAAAAAACTTGAAACTTATCACAAAAGCAATTAAACCTATGTCTATAATAATAACGAATACAGACTGGAAAGTATTTCGAAGCAAACTACGAAACATTCATATCGTTTTTCAAACAACAGCAATTAGAGGTCCAATGACTTGAACGCAACTATCCTCATGTGCTAAGTCTCATGTTACATGTAGTCATACGTGATTACTCAGATCACTCCGTACAAGCTATGAAAAGTCTATGAACTAAGTCTACACAACGATTGCGTCATTCTTTATTTACTCACGCCATCTATGGTAATAGCGTAGCACTGCACTCCTTGCACTTATATAGTTACTGTTTATTATAAACATCAATTTTAATAGCATTACTAGTATTTGTGGCAAATTTTCGTTAATAAGTATTTTCTATGACTGGATCATGTGTTTAATTAATAGTTTGTCAATTATTATAAAGGAAGGTTAGTAAGTAGAAGACGATATAAATTTCTCAAAAAGTACTTTTTCATTTAAAACACATCTCTATATGTGAAAATAAGCATCAAGCAAATACACTTTTTATAACTCTAGAGTAAGTCTAAAATGAAATAGAATAATTACGTAGAAAGGTAACCATTAATTACAAAACTTCTAAAAGATATACAAAGATGAAAAAAACAACCTCTGGATTATATTTAGTGACATTTTGTAACTTTTATTTTTCTGTTATTGTGGAAACATTGTAATAGCTATAATAATATAAGTGTCTCATTATTATTACATCCATTAATTGTATAATTTTCTGGCAAATAAGGCTGATGTTATATAGAAGTTGGTAAATAATTCTTTATTGATCTCAAACATTTTAGTTTTATTATAAAAAAATTAGTGTTTAAAAAAACTTAAATTATTATATAGTTAAGTTTATAAAATAAATCCCTAAAATCGAATCTCAATTTTCCAATGTAAAATGGACTTATTTTGTTATTCCTGTGATATTTTGTAAATTAATTCTAGTCTATTCTAATTTTTAAGTATTATGTAAATATTGTTAAATGCTTATTATTAATAAACAAATTATTTAAATTTTCAAATATATTATAATAATAATAAATAAGGTACGTCTTTAAATAAGCTAATAGAAACAAAATATTACTAAGTAATTTAACATTCCGAATATTATTAGTAATTAGACGCATAGAATTAGGAAATGTAAAGAAATTTACTCATCATAAGTGAAGACATGATCTAAAATAGAGCGCGATGCAATTTCATCGATCTTTAATTTGAAATACATTATGTAGTTTTTATGTCGTCCTGACATCAAGAAATGTTACAAAATTAAATAAAAATCTGCAATAGAAAATGATGAGTGTGAATAAGGTTATGAAAACATAAAAATATTATACTGCTCCACTTTTATCCGCTCGTTTTATATTAGATTATCTTTATATGAATTTCTTAATTACATTAAAACTAAAATAATCTATCCATAGACTGCTATCCAAAAGCCTTTAGCAAAGTATAGTCTTTATTGTTTGTAGAAATTTGTTAATGTACCTAACGCTGTTGCCCAGATGAGCGGAGAACTTCACTACAAACAGCGCAGCAATTTCGTTTTTTTTTATCCCGGGGGAAAATTCTACATAGAACCATCAGGGACACTGTGAGGGCAGCGACCTCGGTGTGTCAGACTCCTACTGACTAAAAACCCCCGGGGTGTCCCTCTAATCGCTCCACCCGGGCCTGAGAAGCTAAATTCATTCAGACGCCCAGAGATAAAGTAGCCTTGTTGAGGCTACCTCTCTAGGAGGGGAAGGAGTAAATCCCACCCCTAAAAATCCTCCCTCTCATCCGGGCAGCAGACTCCCTCAAGTTTATTGCCCGAGATTTCTTCTGTTGCATTAAGCTGACGGAAGGTCCATTTCGCCATGTTTATATATTTATCTCTTGTATTTTCTTCTTTTCTGTATTTAGTTTTAATATTTTTTTGTTGTTGAGGCGTAATACGTGTTTTTCTTTTCATTTTACTATTGTAAATATAGAATTAATCACCCACCGCTTCTATTCCTTTAGATTAAGATGCGATCTTTAATAATAACAAAAATGTATAATTTTAATGGGGAAAAGCGCTAATGACTACGAATAAATTATGTAAGTAATTAAAATAGAGTTTATTATATTACGCTCAGTATTCAGTAACTTGTAGTACATATCAAGTCATTTAAATTAATTAGACGTAATAACTTTAAATGTAAATATTAAATTAAATTAATTTTATGTCTATATGAAAATAGTTACAGTAACTCACCTATAAAAACGTGATTCTCACGGATAGAATTTACTGACGATGTTTATTAGAAGCTTTGTAGAAATGTACTAAGCTTAGCATTATCAAACTTATGATATACTAAATCCGATTTTATACTATTTTATGCTATATTAATAGAATTAGGAAATACAAAAATCACACATATGCTTTAAAAGTGAAGCGAAAAAAATGTTTTACAACACAATAATACATTTTAACGATCTCTAGCGTGTTCACATATCTTGTTCAGATTTTAATTAAATTATGCCGTTTAAATTATGTCGTACGATAAGAAATAAAAATACTACAGAGGTAATAATACGCTATAACCCTTTTGAGGTCAGCAGAGATACATAGCTGGTTATATCCACTTTGCGCTGATATGTTGTCCGTAACGTGACCAGTAGCGCAGCTGATTGCCATTCTCAGAACACTTACACAAGATATTTTATTTACAAATATATTTGTTTTATTAGATGCCATGCGTGTTTCCTCATGAAGTTTTCCTGCAGCGGTGAGCCCGTGATGCCTAAATCCGTACTAAATCAGGCAAAAAAATCAGATTAACGTGCCTGGGTTCAAAGTTACGACCACTTTCGTCGCTGTTCACGGATAACGATCCCTTATGCAATAAGCCAAGAAAGCTATAGTGTTAAAGAACATAACAATAGGTGGAGCATTAACGAGCTCAGAATAACAGAAAATATGTATCTTGCTTCACATTAACACGGTCACTCCGGCGTGGCCAACCGGTGGGTCTCACTTGACTGTTCTGTGAGGCGGTGTGACCCACCGGTGGGTCACGTCTGCCTGGTCAGTGAGGCGGCATGACCCACCGGTAGGTCACATTTGACTGTTCCGTGTTCAGACCCGGCTTGCGCATAAAAATGTTGATATTCGCCGCGGCGTGAACGAATTAAGCTGATCGTTTTGTACCAGATGATTCTTTCATATATTTCTTGTTTCTTTGCTTCTATCGAAGTAAGTTCCTTTCTAAGGCTTCAGTTATTTTCTAGATTAATATCGGCCCAAGCACCACAATGTTCTATGATATAAAACTACAAATATGTAAAAAAAAATTACAAATATTCATCAGAATTAAATTAATATTGTGTCTTTAAATAATTATATTAAAGATTTTTTAATTTTTTTTTGTTATGTAATTTATTTACAATATATGTAATAAAAGTTAAATAATTTACAAAAAATGTAATGTTTACTAGTGCAATAATACAGCCATGTATTTATTTATGAAGTTTCTAGATTTATTTTAACTAAGTTAAGATAAAGTAATATTTTCAATTATATAAAGAAATATTGTAAATAATATTTTCTAGTACAATGTATAATCTTATTGTATTTTGTGTGTTTGCTTTGTTAAACGTAAAAATAATGTTTAAATTTGAATTGAATATTGTAACTAATTTTTAGTCGAAAATAAATAACGGTCATTGAATAATATGTTTATTATTTAATAACCACAATATTTATGAACAATTACACACAATCCCTCAGTCTCTTTTTATTTTGGTAACCTGAGGGAGAATCCTATAGGTATAGGATCATCATGGGCGCTGTGAGGGCAGCGACACCGGTGTGTCAGGGCTCTTACTAACTAAAAACTCGCGAGGTGTCCTTTTAATCACTCCACCCGGGCCTAGGGAACCAAACTTGTCCAGTCGCCCGAGGAGCGAATAGCTTATTTAGGCTTCCTCTCTAGGAGCAGTAGATATAGAGAACCCACTCCTCCAAAGCTTTCTCACGGGTGGCACGCCGGACACTGCACGTCACCTCCCTCTCATCCAGGCAACAGACTCTCTAAAATCTACTGCCCGTTGTGACTCAGTACCAAAATAAGCTGACGTATATACTATCAGTAGAAAACAAATACATACATAACTTTTTACAATAATTTCAAAGCCTGGATAAAATTAAATATATTTATCAATACAAAAATATATTTGTTCTATAAAAGTAATTCAGGGTTAAGTATTCAGGCCCGGATAAGCAAAAATTATAATCCCTGGTATAATAAAAATGAAATCGCATCTGTATTGCACGATTTATTCCCTTGTCGATGGTTTTTATTCTGGCCGAGTCCATAACGTGTATGAAATATGAAATGGGTGCGAAAGGTCGGCAGGCGATGTTTCAGGGTCTTTATTATCCCAAAAGTTTGGATCACATTTACAACATACGTAAGGGCTTATTGAAACCTAAATGTTTCATTTCACGTTGTGTATTTTTGTATGTACGCATAATATCAAATAACTTCTCTGTTCCGTAAATAAGAAAAATCAACAATTACTAATGGTTGTATACTGGCTCGACAAAGTGGCACATTGCATCTGAAGGGAAATGCAGTGTAGTCGAAAAATTGCAACGACTGCCAATGGATCAAAATGCGTTCATAGCCGCCTTCGCCATGTCGGCCTACATATACCTCGGCGAAGGGTCTTTAAGTATATGAACAACTGGATATACACGAAAGAAAAGAGTAATTAATAATAATAATTATTATTTTATTGGATCAAAAATTTACATTATATAATTTAATTTACGTTGACGCCTGCACTAGTCGTGAGACTGTATCGCAGACGTCAGCGCCCACCATTACAGAGAAAACAAGTAATTACAAAAATATATAAAAATATACAGACGTGTTGTGTATAGGAGTGTTATGTGTAGAATAGGGTGAGTAAAGAGTGTTGTGTGAGTGCAAATTATATATAAGTATTTAAAATATTTTCAGTTTGTAAATAATCAAGCTGCAACAAGTAATCCCTGACTTTGATTTTAAGTTCATAAAGGGAAAGGGGATAGGTATTGAGAATTACATTTAGTTTGTTGTAAAATCGAGCGCTTAAAATTTTGAAGTATTTCTGTTATAAAATTAAAAGAATTAGCTTAAAATACTGCAACATAAAATTAAATCTAAACACATTGTGGTTGCCACAGCTGTTCTTGTTTCTACCTATTTACAAATGTCTCATGCTCTTAAAATATGTGAACAATTTCTAAAGCATATAATATGATTTATCTCTTAACTTGCTAACACAGCAAAGCTTTGGTTTATAAATTCAATATAAAGAGAGGTTACTATCTGAGCCAGTATTATAAATACCAATATTTGCTACATCATTGACGATATTTGAATAGAAAATCGAATACTGTTGGTGGTTTTTACATTGTCCGATATCGATAAGATTTAATCGTTGAAATTAAAGCACAACATATATATCCCATTACATATGAAGTGTAACAGTCTAACTGCATAATATCGAAATTCACCACAATAACAATTTATGATTATTATTAAGAGAAAAAAAAGTAATTTAGTAGGTACTATAATCATTGAAATCTTCTTACTTAAATATAAGGCAATTTTCTTCATTTGCGTTAACTTTTCTTTATACAATTTTGTCATATTTTTAATTTCGTGATATTCCTTACAACATATTTCATCGCGATGCTCACCAATCATCCCGCACTTCTCTCGTTCTATTCATTCTATATTTTACGTTTCCTCGCATTTAAAAATCCAACCAGTCGTTTGTTCACGCGTTCACATAAAAAATATATTTCATTAAATTTATATATCGACCTTTTTGCGTACACATGTACAAATATTATTGCACCTTTTTTTTAAATTACAGATGGGCTTGTGCTTAGCCTCAATCTGACCTGTTGGAAATTAATGATAAGGCCGATGATAAAACGCGCTCAACCAACAAATACCGATTCAATTGATGTTTGAATATTACCATGTCATAAGATGTTGTAAAAACAGACGTAGTAAGCGAATTCCACTCCTTGGTGGTTCGCAGCATAAAAGTGGAGGAGAATCACCTCGTGCGATCAGTTGGAACGTCTATCACATATGGATGCAAGCCCGCACGACGTCCTGTCAATTTTCAATGTCAATCAATTGTCAATGTCACATTTATATAAGTAGTGTAAATTATTACAACATTCAAAGAAGCCAATGGGACTTCATAAGTGAAATAGGATATAGAAGCTGAAACTATTTACTAATCTTTTTCTTATAAGAGTTTTACTACCACGGCAAAAACAGTTTGTCCCTTTTCAAATTTATATATTTGAGAGAGAAAAATTACTGTTTTTTTATTTGTGTTAATTGTTTATGCGTATACCAGTTAAAGGTATTAAATCTGTTCTTTTTTTTAACCTGATATTCATAACAAAAACGTTCCGTAGTCATACTATAGGTATTTAAACTTTTCATTTTCCTTGGATTTTAATCCGCTATTAATAATAAAAATGTTTCTTTATCATAATACAAAATTTTGTCGCTGTCGTTAAATGAAAACGTCATAAGTATTGTATTTGTTTGTCAGTCTCGAATAGGCGTCTTTTGTATGTAGGTACAAGAGAATACCTGTTCTAGAAGATAAACTAAAGCAACATATATAATTTAACAATTTGTACCAAAATTTTCTCCAAAATGGGCACCAAATAGAACGGAATTTATCATGCAATACAAACCTTTGGGGATATTCAACTATTTGGCATCAGATGGTTGTTGAATGCCGATGATATTAAGATATTTCGGGCGCCATTTGCATTCGGGCAATGATGTTCAGTTTTGAAGTTATTTCAACGGGAAAGTTTTCAATTTTAACTATTAGAAGCTTTAGAGGAATTTTAAGCATTTGTTTTATTGGCCAATAGTTTTAAAGTATGTCATTCACAGCATTGCAAAGACGTGCATCGTTGGTTTGAAATAAAGATGATAAAATATAAAATAATATTGTAACAATATGTCGGTTTTTTTTTACACTGGCTCGATAAAGTGAGTTCAACGCACTTGATTTAAAATATAAATAAGTTTAAAAACGGCAACGATTATCAAGGGACTAGCTGTGTCCGCGACTTCATCCGCGTGGAATAGTTATTTTGGGCATTTTAGTTAGTTATTTATTTTAAAATTGTAGTATCTTCTAAGATCTTCATTGAAATTAAGTGATGTCAAAGACAATTTTGTTCACAATTAAATAATCTTAATCGACAATACATTTATTTGGATAAAGATTAATATTATTACGTAGATACAACTCTTAACAAATAATGCATTAATTTTGACCAAATTTGATTACCATAAAAACGGTTCTAGTGAGTTAATCTTAAAAGATAGACATATACTGTCGCAGACATTTTTTTAGATCACTTTAAGAGGTATAACTCTGCCATACATATATTTTTGGTATCTTGAACCGTTTTCGCAGCGCACGCAATGGAAGCACTCAAGGATGAATAATATTCTCCGTTTTTTTCACATTTTCTATTATTTCTTCGCTCCTAATAGTTGCATCGTGATGTTATATAGCCTAAAGCCTTCCTCGATAAATAGTCTATTCAACACAAAAAGTATTTTTCAATTCGAACCAGTAGTTCCAGAGATTAGCGCGTTCAAACAAACAAACAAACTCTTCAGCTTTATAATATTAAGTATGCCATAGATGGTAATGCATTGATAATCGCTGTCGTTATACTGCCCTATACATACCACGGCTGAAGATCTCGGTATATAAACAACTGCGGAGTATAAAGTGAGCCACTATGACAATCTTTGTACTTGTATACTGTGAAAGTCATCATAATGCGGCATTTTTATAAGTGTGAATGTTTAAACAGGTGTGCTATTCGAAATTTGAAAGTTCAATCCGGTTCACTTTTTAATATTGTCTACACTCTACTGTCTCTAGGCTTACGATCTAGGCTTTATTCCCCTAGAATATTGCTTTGGGGATCAACCCAGGAAACTCATATTGGGATCGTTTCTACATATATCCGAAGAAGGCCACTTTCCGTCTCCTATGTGTTGATATCAGTTCTCTATTGTAATAGGCTATTACCAAAACCTTAGCCACAGTCCAGAACTAAAATAAAATAAGATAATCTTATTTAGTAACTTGAAAGAAAGAAAGAGAGAAAACGCTTTATTAACAGCAGCCAGATAAAATTAACTACATTGTACAATAAAACACACATAAAATACAAAAAACATAAAAAAAAACAATCAAACAATACATTAAAAAAGTCTAGGCCGCCGCCAATAAGGACCCTGTCTCTGCTTGTGCTACAGCCTCTGCAGGTCTGGTATTCTGACAGGGCCTTGCTCTTTGACGTAAATCTATGTATATATTTTTTTGTACATACTTTTAATTTATCAAACGTAACTTGTTATATATATATGTATATAGATCTATACAAATAAATACATTCTACGCTAACATCAGCTATGAACCTAGCAAAGTTTCCTATGAGAGTACGGTTTATGATGTCTCAAAGCGAGCTTGAAACCCATTCCTTCTTTATTTATCGTCTCCAGTAATAAATTTTGTCTCCAACCTTTCAACCACTGACCTTTGGAACATAAAGGTAACTCAGTGGTACCTGATTCATTCAAGGACTTACTATGTTTATACCGGGTGATTTTATCGACAAGAGAAATACTTCAGGATACTATAATTTGTACATTTTTGCAAACAACAAAAATTAGAAATTCCTATATTATATAGCAAATAGTGAAGAAAAGAGAATTGATCGGCTAAAAGTATGGACACCGCAGTACGTGTGGCGCTCGATTGTTGGGAAGTAGATAAAGTTCTTTTTACGTAACATTATGTAAAAATGTAACAGGTATTGACTAATTTTCGTTTCGTAAAGTACGAACGAAATCTTGGCTTCGTATAAGCAAAATACCTACTTAATAATTAATTGTTTTTTATTCATTCATGCGTGTAATTATCCCTAAATATGTTGACTATAATTTTACTTTTTTTAAAGGAAATATTAAGATATCACTATTTTTATATATTAGGCATTACTTCGAATTAATATTTATAAAAACACTCTGTATATTATTAAATATACTATTTGTTTTGTAAACCACAAACTTAGTACGTAATACTAGAACACGTCGAATCCATAATCTAAAATACTTAAAAAAAACTGATTGAAATTAAGTATTTAATAAAGGATTTTTGGTAGGCGTTGCTTTGCAGTGCTGGTAAAGATAATATAAGATAAAGAGAGATGTGTAATTGCTGGGATAATAACAATCAGCGATGCTATTGGTCATAATGGGCACGACATATATGCGCAAAAGTAGATACAACCACTAACATATCTCTGATCACTCTGAAAGTGATATAGCATGACGATGTATCATATTATTACAAAGAGCGATACATTGCGACCAACTAGTCGCTAATGGATCTCCTCTGCCGAACAGTAACTGCCAGAATACGAAGCAGGCCTAACTATAAAACTGAAGTTTTTATAATTTTATTTATGTATCTCTAAATGCTCGATGGGCTTTTTAGGAGAATTCTAGGTCCAACAGTGTATTAGTATGGGCCAATAACGATGATAATAATCTTTAATTTACTTGATCAATTGTAAAGCATAAATGTGCCTTATTATGCCAATTCAATAGATCACGCTTCTATATACTATTGCTGAGTCTGTCCACCTCATATCAACGCTTATCGTTAAAAACCGTGCATTCAAAGTATCAGTCACGGTATGAAATAATTCTCTGCCCTTTAGGATCTATCTACCCAACCTAAGGCTTTTCATACCCATTTATAACGGATTTGGAGACCATAACACCCACGTAGCGTACTTGTAGCACACGGGTAACATGCCTGTAGCACACACGTAGTATCTGCTTGTATCTGCAAATTATCCGCGTAGTAGTAAACCACGTAGTAAACGGGTATTACCCACGTAGGCTGCGCGTAGTATCCGCGTAGCATCGACGTAGTACTCATATAGATTCCGCGTAGTATCCACGTAGTAAGCGAGTATTACCCGCATAGGAGGCGTGTAGAATCCGCGTAGCACCGGCGTAGACGCACATAGATACCATGTAATATCCATATAGTATCTACGCAGCATTGACGTAGCACCTACGTAATATACGCGTCGTAGCAGCCTAGTATCCGCTTAATACCGCGTAGTAACAGCGTTTATTAAATTGTTTCTGTCCAGACGGCTAGCCTCAGTGTACCAGTTCTGCAACATTATTTGCCATGGTTTTATCGTATTCGTACAAGCAAACGCTTCGTGCGTGACACGCTTCGGTCTTGAAAGTTGCGGAACTGTCAAACAACCGTAGTCTTTTACATTTTTGTACAAACATACATATATATACAAACAGTTATTTTTGCCTGACATTTTTCTGGCATGTTAATGTAATATGGTATAATGAGTAAAAAACTTTATTTAAGGTCAAACTTTAAATAAAATCACATGTTCAACGCGATTTAAAAATACGTCATAAATTGCATGGACGAATTCGCAAGCAACTGTTATAGTAAAAAAAGGTTGTCTAATTTACATAAGGTATTCTATTCGTAATGAAAGTAGTAGAAGGTAAACGAAATAAATTACAGCCTACATCTTGTACGGGTTGAGTGAAATGAATCTTTCTTTTACGACTGTTTTATTTCAGTCGTAAAGAGTTGCTTTGTTCACCTATTTATTTCAGGGTCAAGTCACTGACATGTTTTATAAATAGCCATTCTTAAGAAGAAAGGATATACGGCCACACTATCCTCCACTGGGAATAAGGCCGAGATTTATAGACGTAACTTTAAGTTTGCTAAGACAAACAACACATTACAACAGAAATTACTCAAAAGATGTAATAAGTCACCGATTTTGTAAACATGTACTTGGCTCTAAGAATACTATGGCTATACTCAAGTTCCTATTATATTTCAGCTTTTTGTCAAAACGAATTTATTTTTGAGAACTTTGCTAAGCAAAGTGGAAATAGGGTCTATAAATCTAAGAGCGTAAAGAATGTGTGGTATGCGAAGTGGTAGGGCGCCGGTGCCCGCCTGGATCGCGACCACAGTGCATGAGTGTAAAGCCCGTCATAGTGACCAGTTTCGGCTTGTCGCGTTTCGGGATCAGTTTGTGCATATCCAGTAACTCATATACCTAGAGACCTTCAGTCGTGGTATATGCGGGCCGACATGACGATGTAGACTATCAATGGATTTTCATCCTTTGATAGTCGCTTTCGTTTTTGGACTACACTGTACTTACCATAAGGTACTCTGTAGTCACTATGTCGAGCCAGTGTAATAAAAAATGACATCGTTGACAATATTCTAACATTTGCATGCCCTTCTCTGCTAAGTTTCAGTAAACATAGCTCCAGCGAAGAAGAATACTGTCGTTATTGAACTTTGTCACCCAATTACATTTTTATCCTATTAAAATTCCGGGAGTATTGTTAAAAGTCACAATTTGCAAATTGACTGTAAATTATGTTTAATGCGGCGGTTAACGTATGTCTGATGAATATATAAATGTAAAGCCTTATCAAATATTTCACAGGACATTACAATTTTATGATTGATTTTATTATGCTAGAATCGCTTAAAACATGAGATCATTTTTCAATATTTTTCAACGACTTCAATCTATTTACAAAACTTATAAAATAATGTTAGTGATAATTTAGTTATTTGAAACATATAACGAGTTATATTCGTGTAAAAGATAGAGAAATTTGTTCAAAATAAATGTATTGTTCACGCACTGACAGGTGATGGCAAAACAGAAAACTGCATCTTTTTGTTTTGTGCCGTCACATATATTTTTTACCAACCGTCTCTTTGTAAATTCATTCATTCAAATTCAATTATACGTACGACAAACAACAAAATCTTTTATTCAAATACAATTCTCAAATATGTATAAATGAAAAAATATATATATTGGCACACTATATCTCTTTTGGGGTAAACAAAGATACATTAATTGGTGTATCTTCTTGGCGCTAGTATATCGAGCTTAACGTTAACAGTAGACCAGCCGATTGCCGTTTTCAGGGCACTTACAGAAGATATTTCTATTAGATGCCGCGTGGGTTTCCTCACGCAGATTTCATTCACCAATAAACATGTGGTGCTTAACCTGTACTTGATCCGTATAAACCCAAATGTATGAACCGAGATTCGAACCTATGACCATACGTGACGCCGACCATATATACAGGTCCCTTATCCACTAGGATACCATGATCACAAATATATTAATTATGAATAAACCTACAGAAAACATCTTCTGATTGCGAAAGACAAAAGATATCAAACATAATTATCCTTCGTTCATTTGCTACAAGCTTTTTCTAACCGGATGTCAGTTCATAATTTCCACTCCAGATATCATACGGAAATAATAGATCGCAATTGATAAAGACGGTATTATATTTCAATGTAATTGTAAGTCCGCTTCTTTGAGACTGTTATAAATAGATAGTCCATTTTTATATCATTAGAAGGGACTTCTTATTTAATGTGATTTTTGATTGGGGAAAGAATCTGACGTACTCTTTTATTGCCGTTTATTTATTAAATCTCAACAAGACCTTCCGATCCGATATTGTAAATCGGATAATGTGAAACAAAGTCTACTAATAAGTATTAATGAAATACTTCTGAATGAAATATTCTTTCAAAGCGACATACACTACATTTTTTGAAGCTGTATCTATTTTAGAATAAAAATTTAGTCAGGCAGCGAACATTTGATTTCTTCGCTATAGAATTTGACTATTTGATATGATCAATATTTATTAACCGTATATAACGGTAGCCGGGCGGTAGATTTGAGGGAATCTCCTACCTGGATAAAGAGAAAGGCGGTGCACACTGTCTGGCGCGCCGCCTGAGAGAGGAGAGGTTGGCTCTTTCCATACATAATGAAATACATGAAAGTTTACAAAATATAATTATATTAAGTTACTGATATAATATTGTAACAGAAATGGCCAGTTGTTATTAATCTAAAATTGCTGCACGCACTACGAGATATCTCGTAGCTGGCAGTTTTGATACACACGCTTAATACGAGATATCTCGCAGCTGGCAGTCAATGGGTTAAAGGTTAAATATGTTAAGAATGTTGATTGTTAGACTCAGATACATAAAGTTTATTTTTATTTATTTATTTATGTTCAGCTGTGGGTAGATACAGGGTGATTATAATTATATCACAAGAAGTATATTATTTACGTATTTCTGATTGTGAATAACGTTTTTTTTTTATTCCAGTTCCAATTCCACTCACTGCCTGAAGACCCAGCCAGTAACTTATTCTATAAACCCGAAGCGAAAAATAAAATATTTTGAGGAAATTTCATTGTTTACGAACAATTCTCTTAGCCAAAGTTTTACAGACATCTTTCATAAATTTATTTCAGAACAAAGCGACTGCTACGTCTAAAGTTCGGGAATCCGGATCATCTTTGCTTATAATCATTTATTTGCAAGAATTTGGAGAACAAAAGGTTTTAGTGAATATTTAGAATCATGTCTGCTTTGAAAAGGGAAAGTAAATAAGTGAAATATTAGCCTGCCTTTTTAATATCCAACTATTTTTGTATACTAGCTCCGCAAAGTTACTACAGTGTATCTGATGGTAAGTACAGTGAAGTCCAAAAATGATAGCGACTTTGCAAGGACGAAAATCCACTGTCAATCTCCGTCGTCATATCGGCCCACATATACCTCGACTGAAGGTCTCTAAGTATACAAGCAACGGGATTTAAACAAACTGATCCTAAACGGGACCGGCCGAAGTGAATTGTACTTTGATCTTATTAAGTCAATATTTGAATTCTAGTTTTAAACATTTGTCGAAACACTGACGGTCCACCTAATGATAACTGGTTCTACTGCCAGGATCTTGGCGTTTCCAATCTTATACAGCCTTAAATATATTTTTACAGTGGGTGTATTCAGATTTGAACTCCTGACGATCTACTTCCAGATCTGTTTGTGTTATAGAGTTTAGAATAGCATGTGGCCAGTGACTGGTTTTCATTTTTTGTTCTTCTTCTTCTTCGAAATAATTTATAGCATTGCGTTTATATTTATAGTTATGTATTCTACAATATTGTTTTTTCTATGTTTTATTTATGTATATCGTTTTTTATTTTAGAAATCAATTAGTATATTCCGTTTCCCTTTATTGTAAACTAGCATTTAATATTAATTATCGTGTATGCTGAGATGTTTTATAACTGTACGGACATTCATATGTTCTATTTTGTGTAGGTCAGTTATTTATTTATTTTTTCAAGTTCATCCATATCGGGCATCTATTAATATGAAATAAAATAAAGATTATTAAACTAGAAGAGATCGACCCAGTAGGCGTAAGAAAATAGATTCTGCAAAAATATATGATATAAAGTTGTATAAGATTTGTTGGGCTTATTATAGCGTGGGTAGTTCACAGGCGTATCGTAGGTCACCGCTTTAAAAATGTTGTTAAAAATCATAATAATACGCCTTCATTGGTTTTAACATAATTTCGTTATAATTAATTACTATATCTATCTTTTGCTGATAGCGCAGGGTTATTTTCATATTTAAAAAGTAATAAGGGGGACTCAGGATTCACTGTGAATCAACTGAAATATGAATCATATAGTCATAAAAACAATTGTCTATAAACCGATATAATAATAATAATTTATTGAATCAAACTTTAGATTTTACATAATTTACGTTACGTTGACGCCTGTACTAGTCGTGAGACTGTACTGCAGGCGTCAGCGCCCACTATTACAAAACATGTGTACGTGTGTGTTTATCTGTAGAAAAGGGTGAGTAAAGACTTAAAGAGTTAGTGTTGTGTGTGTGTAGATTATATATATGTATTCAAAAGATCTGCAGTTTTTGAATAATCAAGCTGCATCAAGAAATCTCTAACTTTGATTGATATTGATCAATATTTTTTGAGACCGACTCAAAAAGTTCTCGTAATCGATAATTTGACCATCCCTACTTTACAGTATCCATGGAATTTGGGTCAACAATGACAATTGATATTCAGAATATTAGTGAAAATTAACACTGTTTAACCCCTTTACTAGGGTGTCACGCATCTGACACTTTTGGTTTCGGTCAATTACCGTGATAGCATTTAACAAACTGTCAGGTCTAAAGGTTTATCAACTGATTGATGGTTGTTTTTTGTTACCCAGTAATGGCCTTTAGAAAATCAATTGCCATTATTGCTTTTCTATTTATAGAAATACACCTACGTTTTTATGCTTATAAAGTTCAAACTTTCACATTTTTGGTGGTCTTACGATCTAAATCTGATTGACCTCATTCGCATCTAATGGAAGGAGAATATGAAGTTGACTATGGCATTTCGTTTTCCCGTCAAAACTTAATTCTCTCTTCGTTTAAAGGCAAGTTTTTATAGTGGATACAACCACTAATGTAGCTCTGTACATCCCGAAAGGGATAAAGCGTAATGATATTATTATTATACGTTTCATCTTTTAAACACATTAACAACTTTTATGCCCTGTCCTATTAATGTATTTATAATAAGTACAAAACACGAAGCTTATTATCCACTCTGTAGACGCCATTTCCAACATGTATATTTTATTTTCGTAATCCTACCGCTAGATGGCATTTTTCGGCACTCTGCGGATACACTAGCTTAGGAACTACCAAGCAACGAGCAACATAATTGCTTTGGTAGCCAGTGTTTTTTATTACTTTATTGCTTCGGATTACCTTTTATCTGGGTTTTCTTGTACTTGTTCGGCGGCCTATGTGACTTGTACTTATTTCATATCATCGGTGAGACTGGCCATTCTTTTAACTCGGAGTCGGTATCACGTCCGATGGAGTTTTTACCTGAAAGAGGTTACTTAGTGGAGGTTCCACCTGAATTTCTTGCCGGCTCTTCGCGCTAGATCCTACTTTCAAAACTGGCGGTAGATTCATTTTATTGATGACTAAAAAGTGCTGACTAATAAATGCTGCTGGCTAAAAGTGATGACTAAAAGGCTATTTGGGTACAAATATTTTGAGTTTGAATTTATTATATTTAATACACCATTTTCATAAACTAACTTAATCTAAATTCTAATTCAATTTGGAATCATGAGAGGTTCATGCAAGCGTCGTGTATGCGTCTCAATTTCAAATTAATTATCGCTGCCTTAAGAGGAATAGGCGTCGTCTCAAGTTCCTCATTTGTATAAGGAGCGTTAATTTAAATTCATACGCAACGCATTGTGCCCGGTTAATAATATTCAATTATGTTCAGGATTACTTCATTTTAACCTTTACTCTAAAGTAGACTATCATATCTTCAAATTATTGTTATTGTGTCCATAAAGATAAAGGTCTTTTTTATATTAATCCTGAATGCTTTGGATTCTGGCAATCGGAACATGCACCGCTCTAGACGCATGTATATGCAAAAACGTGCATCACGACATGGCAGAAGCTGTTGGGTTACCGCTGCGGTATTGTGAGTGCTAAAATCTTAGGTTGAAATTTGCTTACACTTTGCTCAGAAAATAAATACATCTTCGACAAACAACTGTGTATATTATAGGAACCACGCTCTCTTCGCTGCTCTTCGGCATTCGCATATATGCGGCTGTTGAGCACGATATATAACTAGATCTCACTAATATATCTCTGCTCACCCCAAATGGGATATAGCGTGATGATACATTATTACATTATATACGTAACTATAAGTGTAATCACTTATAAATGTGAATATGCAAAATGCGATTGCCAAACGCGTCAGAAAAATAATACTTAATTGTATAGTTTTAGTTCGTTGCCTGTAAAGTGTTAATATAATGCTAAATATGACATTAAACGTTGTTTCACTCCGACGCAGCCTTGAGTTTCTTTCGGCGTTTCTTCTTAAGGTAGTCGCTCCCGAAACGCTAGTGGATCACCCGTAGGTTTCGTTTCACTGGCCGACCGCCCAAGTCGAGGTCCGTACCTACAGGGATGCCCTTGCGTAGCCGCCTAACCCATATAATTCGCTGGTTCAGTACCTTCTGCGTTCGCCCGCCAAGCCCGGCTTAATTATGAAGGCCGGGGCCAATCAGCAATGTCCTGTTGAAAAAAAAAACAGTTATTTGATAGTATAACAAATTAGATGATAAAATCTATTTACAATTCATAAAAGAGAATATAAATGAGAATTTCGTTTTGTCTATGAAAATATTATCAGATTAGGGGTTTCGGGCCGACACGCTTTGCGCGAAAGGTATCCAATCTATATTAATAGGATGTTCTTTATAATGTGCTAGTCTCTGTTGATTTTTATGTATGCTGAAGTAGCTGGGCGATAATAACATAAGATTTTTGAAGTATTAGACCGATTGCTCGACTTGCTCAGAGCCACACTACACAAGTACCACGACCGTCATAGCGACTTGGTTCAGCCTATCGCAGGTTAGGATACGATTGCGAACATTTTTTTTTTACACTGGCTCGACATTTTGACTACAGAGTTCCTGATGGTAAGTACAGTGTAGTCCAAAAACGAAAGCGACTATCAAAGGATGAAAATCCATTGATAGTCTACATCGTCATGTCGGCCCACATATACCACGACTGAAGGTCTCTAGGTATATGAGCTACTGGATATACACAAGCTGATCCCGAAACGCGACAAGCCGAAACTAGTCACTATGACGGGTCACACCCATGTACTGTGGTCGCGATCTAGATGGGCACCGACGCCCTACCACCTCGCTGCTGCTCGTTTAGCACCACCCAGGAGTCACGTGTAGAGAAACTAGGGTAAAGCCTACAGACGCGAGCAACTTCGACTCCCAAAAAACATTCATTAACCCAAATACCTAGAGACATTTAGTGGTGGTATTTGATCGTTGACGAATTGTTAATGAATATTCCTACACTATACATTTAGTTTAGGTGAACTGTAGTCACTTTCTCGAGGCAAAAAAAAAACACTTATGCTAATGCCGTAAAATGTTCTTTTAAAGCCTATGCTATGTTGATCTCTTGGCAATAAAATATTTGTTATAGGCCTACATGAATGAAGTTGAGTTCAATTTCTTAAATTTACATTAGAAGATTAACCCTTTTGTGAGTTAACATAGTAAATTCCAAGATTTCTCTCCATTATATTG
This sequence comes from Automeris io, assembly GCA_036320925.1. Classification (NCBI taxonomy): domain Eukaryota; kingdom Metazoa; phylum Arthropoda; class Insecta; order Lepidoptera; family Saturniidae; genus Automeris; species Automeris io. Next base: position 10,523,985 of record JAUDJH010000005.1, read on the forward strand.
TAAATATGCTTTCGATTCAGTTCACATTGGCACTTAGGTACTCAAGATAATGGGCTCTTAATCATCCCTTTATAAAATTGATTTCAATTTAATAATTTCTCAATTTTTCCCTCTATATTTCTTTGCCACATTCCATTAGGAAATTCTAAATGTCTTCAATAATTCCACGCGCGATACGTATCTTCGACGGTAGTACATTGAATATTAATAAGGGTTTTTTGTGAATTTGCCAATATGTATTACATATAGAGCTACAAAATATAAAGAAAACACATATACGTGCTAAAAGGGAATCCCAAAATACGTTTCTAAATATAATTACTTCCGAATTTCATCAGTCTGTAGCGAGTTTATGCATCATGGTCTCTTAAATTATATTATGTTATTTCTATGTCGTAATTGTATCAAACAGTACTATATGGCTAAAAAATTCGGCCAAGTGCAAGTCACACTCGCGCACAGGGGTTCCGTACAAATAAACTATGGCTGAACATAACTGAAAATAGCTCTGACGGAAAGAAATCAGAGGGAAAATCTTAACTTTGCCGTTTGTAAACGGGTGTATTTCTATACCCCTGCCAAGTAGGCGGGGCCTGCAGAAGGCTAGACGTCGCGGGGTGCTGAGTAAAATGGATCAGCCTTGCCCTTGGCACTCGGCAGGCGGGATAAGGAACACCCCGGAGGTTTTAGTCGGTGGAAGTCCGATACACCGGGGGTGACTGTCACTGCCCCTGAAGGTCCGTTAGGAATATCCCCCGGGCTACCAAAAAAAAGGGTGTATTCTTATACAAATTTAGGTAGCAGTGCTTTAACCAACTGTAAATAATTTTATAATCGCAAAAGTTGTGTTCTTTGTAATGTAAATACAAATTTAGAATTTTATAACTTTTCAACTACTATACCTATATAACCTTGCTTCTTGCCTGATTTCATGATTCTAGTTATAGGGGGAAGTACTCTAAAGGTTTTGATTACCTTGAGAAAATGGCAAAATTTATTTAAAAAAAAACGACATATTCGCACATATCTGTTGCTTGCGTTGACTTAGAAATATTTTTTTTTAACGCCAAATGAAGCAGCTCGAGTGGGTATTCGATTTTAACTAGATATCTACACTCCACATGTTCCTCAGAAAAAGAGTTTTGACAAATAAACAGACAAAAAAGTTATTCTATAAGGGTTCCGTTTTTCTTTTTGAAATACAGAACCCTAAAAATAATAGAACAAAATGAGCATATAATAATAAATATGAACACAAAAACATAGAAAATATGTTACTTCAATTTTATTCGTGCGTTTTGTCTATATTATCCTTTCATATATTTTTTAATTCCGTGAACTAGGTACATTAATAAATATATGTTCAAACATGTACATCTCAGTTACCTCTCAGTATCACGGAAAAATAAAAAGCCTTAAAAGGAATTTTCACCAAACTTTTCATCTCGCAAACTTTGCCTTATTTTTAGATGATATTTCTTCCTTCCTTCGAATTTTTGTTTGGTTTCCAAAAGTATTAAAAACGGAATTAAGTACAGTAAACTGAAATATATGTAATATTCATTTCAAGTTTGAGTCACGTGACCGGTTTCGTGAAAAGTTAAAAAAAAAACATTATTAAAATTTGACGAATACTGGAGGATTGATGGTTACTGCATCCTTAGGTTGTCTTTGTTCTTGTAATCAGGACTTCAGGGTTATATAAATGATCAGTTGTCAGATGCGAGGGCATCGGTGCTTGCCTGAACCATGACTACAATGCTTGTATGCAATAATGACATGGAGGTTAGGGGGGCAGTCAGAGTTTCAAAAATTGATTTTTCTCTCATAGAACGGGAACACATTCGCCCAGAGACCATCCACAGCCCAACGACTCGGCAAAAGAAGAGAAGAAGACTTCTTAGCCCCAGTTTAAATTTGTATTAGATATGTAGAGGTGGAGTTCCAACAACACGGGAAGGAGAATTAAGATACTCGAGAAGTTAATATGTATATATTAATAATATAAACAGTTTTACTTAAGAGCTATAAAGCACACCATTGAACGTCACAAATTCAATAATCCTATTCTAATTTCTTTTTTGACATATTGGTATTTATAAAAAGTAAAATTTAAAATATAAAAAAGGTTTGAATAAAAAGGTAGCCTACATCACCCCCCTCCAGAGACCGTCAAGGGCGATAAAAGTCTGGAAATCTTACATGTCGCCCAGACTGGGTTACATAACCTTTCGGCGTTTCTGGTGAAGGGTCTTCATTAGAAATAGACAGTATATGGGCCGGCTTAATTCTATCTATGGACACTGTCATTTCCTTATTATTATTACAGAGGATTTTAAAAACTTTGTCTCCTCTATCGAGGACCTTATGTGGCCCGGAATAGGCAAGGGAAAGGGAATCACGGGATGCGTCTTCACGCAGGAAAACGTGATCACAGGTTTTCAATTCCTTATATACGAAAATTTTGGGTTGGCGATGGCGAGATGTTGGTACGGGTCGTAATTTTTCCGCAATACCCCTGAGCCTAGCGGAAAATTCTGACATATCAGTGGTTCCGGTTACTGTAGGCTCAAAGAACTCTCCAGGTAAACGGAGTGGCTCGCCGTATACCAACTCTGCAGAAGAAGTCTGCAGATCTTCTTTAAAGGCAGATCGGATGCCTAGCAAAATCTACGGCAGTGACTCTGTCCATCTGTCATTGGCGTGACACACGATTGCAGCTTTGAGTTGGCGATGAAAACGCTCAACTAAGCCGTTGCAAGCTGGGTGGTACGCCGTTGTCCTCTTGTGATCGAATCCGGTTAATTTCGACAGCCATTGAAACAGTGCCGATTCGAACTGACGACCACGGTCAGTCGTAATGTCTGTCGGGCATCCGAATCGAGCAATCCAAGTGGACAGTAAGGCTTTGGCAACGGTTTCTGCTGTGATATCTTCGATCGGTGTCACTTCCGGCCAACGAGTAAATCGGTCTACTATTGTCAAACAGTAACGATAGCCTTGTGACAGGGGAAGAGGTCCAACTAGATCAATGTGAATTTGTTTAAAACGGGCTCGCGGTAAACTAAATGTACCAAGCGGGGAAGTCACGTGACGTGTAACTTTAGCCCGCTGGCACTGTATACAAAAACGTGCCCATTCCCTACAATCTTTCCTGATACCTGGCCAGACGAACCGATCTGCTATCAATTTTGCCGAGGCATTTGGGCCAGGGTGACTGAGAGAATGTAAACTGTCAAAAACTTGTTTACGACAGATTTTTGGAACATAGGGCCTGAAAGTCGAAGTACTGACGTCACAGTACACTGGAATCGAACTTCCAGGTACATTATGCTTTTCTAGCCTCAGAGATGAACCTCCTTCTAATAATTGGTTTAATTCCGAATCTGAGGCTTGGTTTTGCGCTAAAGTATCGAGGCTAATCGGTAATTCAAGTTCCTCAATACGTGATAAGGCATCGGCAACAACATTGTTCTTGCCGGAAATATGTCTAATGTCGGTGGTAAATTGGGCGATGTAATCGAGGTGTCTATACTGCCTTGGCGAACAGTTATTCTTCCGTTCATGGAATGCGAAACTGATCGGTTTGTGGTCAGTATAGATTATGAAATGTCTCGCCTCAAGCATGTGCCTGAAATATTTTATGGCCTCGTAAATTGCGAGTAATTCCCTATCATAGGGTGAGTATTTCGTTTGGGAAGGGCTTAATTTCCTGGAGAAGAAAGCTAAAGGCTGCCAAGCTCCATCTCGCCACTGCTGCAAAGCTGCACTGATGGCTTTATCGGATGCGTCTGTAACTACAGCAAGTTTAGCAGTGCAGTCAGGATGAGCTAACAGGGCAGCATTTGACAAGCTGTCTTTACAATTTTGGAAAGCTATTAAAGTGTCTCCGGTCAGGTTTACGGGGTGTGATCCTTTAATCGATCCAGTTAATAATGCGTGCAGCGGAGCTTGTATTTCGGCTGCTCGAGGAAGAAATCTCCTATAAAAATTTAGCATGCCTAGGAACGCTCTAAGCTGACGCACGTTAGTTGGAGCTGGATAATCCCTAATAGCCTGTACCTTGGTATCTAATGGCTTGCACCCTTCAGCGGAAATACTGCAACCTAAGAAGGATACTTCTTTCACTCCAAAAGTACATTTGGAAGTGTTTAATAACATCCCGTAGTTTTTTAATCTAGTGAAAACTTCACGGAGATGTGATTCATGCTCAGTTTCGTTACGCGAGAAAATTAAAAAATCGTCCAAATAAGTGTAAACAAAGTCTAGTCCTCTGGTCATCTCATCCACAAAACGCTGGAAGGTTTGTCCCGCATTTCTAAGGCCAAACGTCATGAATGGGAATTCATATAAGCCGAAAGTTGTGGTAATAGCTGTTTTCGGAATGTCTTCAGCGCTGACAGGTATCTGATTATAAGCCTTCTCCAAGTCTAATACGCTAAACACGGTACAACCTGAGATACTGTGAGCAAAATCATGGATGTGCTTGACCGGATACCTATCTGGTACTGTACGGGCGTTGAGTTTGCGGTAATCGCCGCAAGGACGCCAGCCATTATTTTTCTTGGGCGCTAGATGCAGCGGGGATGACTAAGGGCTTTCCGAAGGTCGAGCTGTGCCATTGGACAGCATCGACTGGAATTCTTGTTGCGCGATTTTTAATTTATCTGGGGCTAAACGACGAGGTGTGCAGCTAACTGGAGGGCCGGGTGTCGTGCGGATGTGGTGTACTGTGTTGTGCGAAATGGTGCGTAATATACCAGCTGGGCGTGTGATCTCCGGAAATTCGTTAAGAATTTTGTGAAACGGTGTCTCACCAATAACAATCTTAACAGAAGATACATTTTTACAATCTGCTAAAGTAGCAACTGTTGTGACCGATGTTAAATTATCAATTAAGCGTTTGTTACGTATATCTATAACAAGATTATAATAATTGATAAAATCTACGCCAATAATTGGCTTCGTCACGTCGGCTACTACAAAACGCCATTCAAAATTACGACGAAGTCCAAAGTTTAGATTTAAAGTTACATAGCCGTAAGTTACTATCTTAGTACCATTTGCAGCACATAAAACATAATCAGTACGAGAACGACGCTCACGAAGTAAAGTCCGTGGGAAAACACAGAGGTCGCTTCCTGTATCGACCAGGAACTGCGTCTTCGAATATCGGTCCGTGATGAATAGGCGGCCAGTTGTTGAGGAAGGGCAATCGTTAGCCGCCATTACCGACTGCCCCTGTAGTTTTCCGTTGCCTGGAAGTTACAGGGTCGAACGCATTTGTTGGCGTTTACTCCGAATTTGTGATGGAACCAGCAAGTAGGATGTTTGCGGTAGCTCGATTGAGATCCTTGCATGGAGGCGCTGCGTTTAGCTCTAGTGGTGTAATTACGTGACCTGCTATTCCTGTTGTGGGACAAATCCTGAACCTGTCTCCTCAACTCTGCAACCTCCCTTGTAAGCTCGTTGATTTCTGAGCTAGAGGATGGGTTGCTAGCGACGGCAATGGTAGGTGTCGATAAAGCTAGGTCATTCACACGATCAGCCAAATCTGCAAGGTCCTCCAGAGTAGACGATGTTGGTCGACCAGCAAGAACAGTCTGGATTCCATGCGGTAGACGGCTTGTCCAAATGGTTTTCAAAATGTCGTCAGGTACGTTAAATTCAGCCAAACTCTGTAGATGTCGAAGAAATTTTGACGGTTTGCGATCGCCAAGTTCCTCAAACATAAGTAGCTGTCTAATTTTCTTCTCATTCGATGCAGTTACCCTTTTGATTAGCTTGGTCTTGAGCTTGTCGTATTTGTTGTTAGTGGGTGGGCGGAGAATGATGTCTTTAATCTCCCGTAAAAACTGGTTGTCAAGTACACCAACGACATGATTGAACTTAGTGCTGTCGCTCGTAATTCCCGAGTTGGTAAATTGTCCCTCTACCTGAGTAAACCATATCTCAGGCTCTTCTGGCCAAAAAGGTGGTACTCGTATGCCGACTTTACAAATATCGATATTTGGTATCGACACGCCTTCATCTCTAGTGTCGGAAAAATATCAGAATTTTGTGTATCGGCTTCTTTACTCACATTCATTTTTCGTGATCACGTCGGGGTCACCAATGTAGAGGTGGAGTTCCAACAACACGGGAAGGAGAATTAAGATACTCGAGAAGTTAATATGTATATATTAATAATATAAACAGTTTTACTTAAGAGCTATAAAGCACACCATTGAACGTCACAAATTCAATAATCTTATTCTAATTTCTTTTTTGACATATTGGTATTTATAAAAAGTAAAATTTAAAATATAAAAAAGGTTTGAATAAAAAGGTAGCCTACAGATACGTTAAAATTTTCTTTATATTCATAAGTTGATTATAGAAATCAAGTTATATTCTGATCGAAAAACTTTTTAAATGCATATTTTTTAAGAGAAAATTTAATACTAGTCGCTTTGTCTGGTTTAGTAGTTTCAATGCTAAGCTATACAAAGTCTATCTAGTATAGTAGAGAGGCGAACAAAGTGAAATCCCTGCAAAGCACAATTAGAGATTCCATATAAATGTTTCGTATGGGGGAGTTTAACGATGCTCGTTCAAAAGACTGAGTATACTTTGTTATAACTGTGTATTTACTTTAACACTACTTTCTGCCGTAGAATAACAATGTCATATGTATTTCTAGAAAAATATATTGATGTCAACTACTATGCCTTTAGAATGTTCAGTTTATACTTTACCATAAATTCTTAATTTAAAGGCTGTCGGTGCAATAGGCATACGTCTAATGGAGTTAAATAATGTGGCTGTAGCCAACATTTCTTTCGAGTAAGCTGAGGTACATTAGGTGCTGTATTCACTTTGTACACGTAAGTCATGCTGTAAGTAATGAGTAGCGCAGCTGACCGCCGTTTTCAGGGCACTTTTTACATGACATTTCCATTACATGCCATGCGGTTTTCCTCATATTGTTTTTCTTTACCGGCGAGCATGTGGTGCCTACATTCGTGCATAATCTAGAAAAACCCGAAGGTATGGTGCCGGAATACGAACCTTTTACAATTTAGATTGCTTTTTTTAGATTGGTATTTTTTACGGCGATTACCCTAACTGGATCATGACCACAGTACACAAGTGTATAGACCGTCAGAGTGACTCACATTGGCCTGTCGCGTTTCAGGATCAGCTTGTATATATCCAGTAACTCATATACCTAGAGACCTTTAGTCGTGGTATCTGTGGGTCAACGTAACGACGGAGACTATCAATGAATTTTCATTATTAGATGGTAGCTTTTGTTTTTGGACTACACTGTACTTACAATCAGGTGCAATTTAGTCACTATGTCGAACCAGTATAAAAAAATACGTTTCCGCGCGTGGTTTTCGATCCCTTGTATACTGCGCCAACACAGCTCACCACATGCCACCACGGTGGTAAATATAGTCCACCTAAATGAATTAGCAAATTAATTAATTTCAAATTCGACCTTTGACACGTATAAAACTTATGAATATTTATTAAATGAATTTCCAAGAATTTCAGTTGATTTCACAAATTTCAGATTTAATTAACCTAAGCACTTTAACGATACCATTAACTTCTCATTAACGTTTCTGTTCTTCTGAAATAATTTACTGAGATTGTTTATAAACAATAACCAAGCATTAGGTATTGTTAAAGATGTAGTTTCTCAAATATTGTACCATAGACACCTTTTCTTTCATTTTCATGTTGACTTTTGGAGTTAACCTTCTTTGGGTGACAAATTCTTAGATCATTAGTTAAGATTTTAAAAGACGATATATGATTTTGATATGTTTAACAATTTTAATGTCTAACAATTCGCAAAAACTATTGCATACCTTCTAACTAAATTATTATGATCAATTAAAATAAAAGACCTATTAAGAAGAATTTCGTATACATTAAATGAAACAAAAATTGAATTTATTTGTGACCGAAATATAATGGTCCATAATGGATTTTCTCCTGGTTTAAAAAATGGGAATATCAAATTCGTGGGGAAGTTCTTCAAAAATATTTGTGATCTGTTTTTAGTCTTTGGCACTAATCCTAATGAGTTTGTAGCTCTAGTTTATTTATTAAATTTCTAGTTCCTACTAAAATACTTTAATGAACTTGCCTTAAGTCAAAACCCACTCTTAGGGGCAATTTAAACTACTTTGAGAATTACCGGCTTAAAACATTCACACGCTTTAAATTAAGGGCTGGATACCGCGCTGTTAATCGACTAAAGCTGTGGTCTTACTGTAAGCGAAATTTAAATTTTAACACTGAATTATCAACGCTCCGTGGGGTAATATGAATCAGACATTTAATCAATGGTCACTGCTGTCAACTGAGAAATGATATCCTAGCAGCTATGCCGTCATTTCTGATTACAGTATTATTTAAAACTTATTTCTGTAGGTCATATTACGAATAGTCGGAAATATTAATGGATGCTTAAAATAATTTTGGTACGCCTGTAACTCATTGTTAGAACATGATAGATTTAATCATCCATTTTACAAATTTTGATTCACAGCGAATATACTAGTTTAGTAAGCTCTTTAGTTTTTAAAATATATCATTTATGTGGTTTAATTTGTTTTTACTTACACTTCAGTTGTAAATAAGTAACAAACAAAACAAAAATATAGAAATATCACGCTTTTTCTAAATACAAAAGGACGTCATATATTTAAATCTCAAGGGGCAGCATACTCGATCAAATTAAATCTAGTTTAAACTTGTATAAAACGCAATTTAATTGAAGTGATTTAATTTGACCTCAATGATGTTTTAAATTTAACAGTCGTTAAATCTGGATAAAGTTCTGTGCAAGAGCTTTATATAACTTTAAACAAATTTAATTTGTTGCTGTGAGTAAGATGGTAAGTAAATAAAGTATAGGTGGTATTGAGGAATGATAAAGTAAATTAAATGTTTCCATTTGAATGTTCCGCTGTATGTTTTACCCCAACCTTACCGTTCTTTAGCTGGAGGGATTCGTTAATTCATCAAGTTAATATCTACGGCCTGAAATATGATTCTTTATTATAAACATTCCAGTCATATGCCATTAAAGAAGACTGGCTTTGTATTAAATTTTATCTAGACTTTCAGCTTTAACTTATATCAAGTTTTGCTTTGATAAATTATCATCCGCATGACTTTAATGAAGATAAAATTTTCCATTTATTACTTCTTTGATAAAGAAGAATAGTAAAAATTTAATATATTACGCTATTTATTATTTAACATCAGCAGAGGAGCAATATGAGAATCAGTTAAATTATTTATTTTTATTTTATTTGATTAGGGAAACATATTGCAACATCAAAACAATAAAATGACACATAAAGGAGATACACTGCCTAGCTAAGTTTACATAAAAATACAAAAATAAAATTATATAATAATAAAAATTAAGTTGGGACACAAAATACAAACAATGAAACTACGATAAAAAATTATAATAAAAATAAATACAAGAATAAAAAGCTTATTCTGAAAATGTCTGTATACCCCCTCGCAAAAGAGCCAATTGAACAAGACAGATCGTCTTATAAATCTTCTCCAACGTTTTCGTAGCGCAGATAACCTCTATTCATGATAGTCATGGAACTAATTATAACCGTTTTTTTTGTATCCCGGAGGAAAATTCTTCGCTGGACCATCAGGGCCCCTGTGAGAGCAGCGACCCCAGTGTGTCAGAGTCCTACTGACTAAAAACTCCCGGGATGTCCCTCTAATCGATCCACCTGGTCCTGGGAAACCAATTTCATCCAGACGCCCGGGGAGCGAAAAGCCTTGTTAAGGCTGCCTCTCTGGGAAGGGTTGGAGTAAAGAGCCCATCCGGCGGCGCGCTGGACACTGCGCACCGCCTCCCTCTCTTCCGGGCAGCAGAATCCGTCATGTCTACTGTCCGGTGACAAATTATAACCGTAGGCATGCCTGTTTTATATCTTACGCGCGCATACTGTTCTCATAGTGCTATATCGGTCTACGTGAATTTAATTTATGACTGTTAAATCACCAATGCTTTCACTTTTTCTTCAACTCTTCTTCTCAGAAACTTTATAAAACAAATATTATGTAATATGTTTTTTGTGTATTTGTATATGTTACTTAAATAATAATAATAGTTAAAAAAGAAATAATTTAAAACAATAACAAAAGTCGTGAACAATATATTATATTTTGCAAATAAGACTTAAAACATCGATGTAGTTTTTCTGAAGCACCTTGTTAAAGAATCTGCAAATTGTGATTTAGTCAATTTGCTAAAAATTACTAAAATAAAAGTAAGTTACGACGAGCAGAAAGTTAAATTGGAAAGTTGATGCGATTATGGAGAAAACTTTGTAATTTTGGCTCAAGTTTTGACCACGGCATCGAGAAATTGAGTTTCTGTACCCTTTTTAACTCTTAGTAAATTAGCTTTGAAGATATACTTCTGCTTCTGCAGATATCACCGATTCTCTTTATTGCTTGTCTTGAATATTTCGAATCCTACTTTGGGATTATCTTGAAAGTTTTTGTTTCTCATGTTTGAAAGACTGTTAACCTTTGTCCACTAGATTGAGTTAAAAGTTGATTTTTTTTGGACATCCTAAAGAAACCTAGATTTTATCAGGTCAATCGTGAAATTAGTTACAACACTGATGATTTTTATAATCTAATTTAATAGATAATATCAGCGTTTTTTATCGATCCAACTCATCGGTAAAAACGCTGATTCCGAAAATAAATATATTACTATATCACCAATAAATGTCCCTTAAACCAAATAGCTTTTCACTCCTCGATATTATTACGAACTCGGGATAATTACACGTTGATGTTGACGAATAATCGATATATTGATTGTAGAGAGTGTATAATATTATCACGCAGTCACAGAAATATTCTAAAGTGCAACCATCGAATAATCCCGATGTCAAATCATCGAAGCTTCCAGAAATCAGACAATGAAGGTTCTCGAAGTTCAGTCGAAAAAACCAGTCGGAATATTCGCTTATTAACACTCTTCGGTGTTGATTGTCCAGAAACGTTGAAACGCGATTTTTTTATCTTTAGTTAAAAATCTCAATACCAACTGTCAGAGGACTTACTTTAAAATTAACGGATTTTTGTACAAATTTTGAGCTTCTGTTTCATAGAATTTAATAATAATTAATATTAAGAAATTCGCTCTTATTTGTTGGCTACGTTAAAATTGAACCCAGTGTTCAAATTTCGTATTTCTAACTGCACTAGTTTAGGGTCTACGATAGTATATCAGTCAGAACTAGTATTTTTGTGCACTATAACGATTTGCTTAAATATAGCATGGATGTTGATTGTGGATTGTATTTATTGTAGACGAGCACCTTCTTACTTCAATCAAAACAAAAAAACATTCAATTCTAAATTCAAAAGCCGATCTTTATTTTATTTTTCATTCTTTCTTATAAAACTTTTTTTTTCTCAACGGCCAAGATTATATTAATGTCATAGACATGTAACCTCTTTTCAATTTACTCCTTCCATCCTATCACTACAGTACATAGATTATTTATTACTACAAATCTATGCTGGATTTATTTTAATTATAAAGAGATCCTTTAAATTGCAAACATTTAAAAGCAAAAGTCACCTAAGTAATCCACCCGAAGCCGTCACATTCTTAACGACTTCCGTGTTTAAAAACTTTTGATTAACGAGATTCTAAAGAGCCGTTTTCGAGGGTATGTTTGATAAGTATCGTGGATCGATGTCTCATTATAAATACAATTTATGACAGAAGTCGGTGTCACACGGATGCGACTTGCGTCATGCTCATATGCTCCACAAATGCATCAAGCATCCCTTTGAATTTAAAACCGATGTTATAATTTGAAATGAATTAACTATGTAATCGATTAATATAATTTGTAACAGACTAAAAACTCTGTACAAAACCACGTGAAATTAGTTTCACAGGCGAGGTAATTGAATCTTCGATCACGAATAAAATTTGCACATAATTTTTCCCGCGCGATGAAATTCCGCAGTGGCATCGAAGCCTTAAAAGTAAGTACAACGTTTTGGATTTCTCGCTTAATTGTAATCACGTTTCATCGGGGCCAGGAAGAAGCTCAATGCGTCGCAACTTCCTTAAATGTAATCTTTGAAGCTTCAAACAGCTATCAGGGAAATTTAATTTATTTTTAGAAGGTGCGGATAAATCAAGGGAGCCGATGAATATTTGAATGCGAATTAATCTGTGGCGTTACGGTCAATGAATACGCAAATAGCTATGCAAATAACTGTAGATTTTGAGAAGCGGTAGTCAGTCATTTTATACAGCGCTATCTCTTTAACATCTTATCAAACTGCCGTTAAATTTGTATTTATGGTTTTAAAAGTGACCGTTTGACCTCAATCACACTTGGTGGAAGGTGAAGATATTGGCCCAACAAGTCCTTATTCACTCTTGACTTAAGCATTCCAAATTATCAGAACGTCGAAATATGATAGCTGGAAACATATTTTGTTTCCGAATATGTGTACACAGACAAAATTTATGATTAGAAAAAAAAATGCTATAAGAGCCTATCACACGACCGCCGAGATCGTTGTATAAAAAATGCTCTATATTTCAACAGAAAACTCTAAACAAAGAATGAAATCTTAAATTTTAGTTTTAGTTGAACATAAAAGTGCAAATTCTCCACTCCCAAGATGTGTAGGATATTAGAAAATACGTTGCGTCTCGTGAATAATGTACAACACAAATCTATTCGGCTATTTGAGTTTGTACTTTAACATGCTCGTGCGAAATATATTTGCTACTAAACGGTTACTTGTAACATATGTTCCAAATAACATTTAGGGCGTATATACAATGCATCCTAACCGAATACGTAAGATATGGGCTTACAAAACGACCGAATTCGGACATTACGCACTGCAGCCGACAGTGTATATTTGAAACTACACAATTCAGGGATAATAAAAAAAGAAATCTATAAAAGAATGTATATATTACATAAAACACAAAAATAATATTTTATCATCACCTATACCCCTTGTGGGGTAAGCAGAGTTATATTAGAGGCTGTATCCACTTTGCGCTTATATGTCGTGCCCAATGTGACCAGTAGCGCAGCTAATCGCCATTCTCTGGGAACTTATACATGACATTTCTATGAAATACGGTAATAATAAGGTTTAACATTATTGTAAAGTGTATTGTTTGGAGTTAAGGTTGGAGCTACAAAGCGCATATAAACTAGATGTAACATATGGAGGGGTGAAAGGTTATTTGGTTTGAGGGACATTTTTTGGTGATATAGTAATATATATATATTTGGAACCGGTAAAAAACGCTGATTCGGAAAATATATATTACTATATCATCAAAAAATGTCGCTTAAACTAAATAGCCTTTCACCCCTCGATATTATGTGAAATATGCTGACACCCAAGATAAAGGTAGTTCTAATTTGGGTGCCAGCTGATTTTAATGTGCTGCTTTATAATTGTTTTTCTAATAAATCATTTATTATTATTTATTATTTATTCTCCCTACCCCACCATCCACCCGATTTCTCGGATATAAATCGGATTCAGTTCGGATGCAGTGCACGACAAGTCATACAAATAATACTACAGCTACTTCTGACCATTAATCCGAATCAGAGAATAAAGGATGACGGATAGAAATCGAATCATGGATGACTGTTAAAATAATAATGCAGCGCTTATAAAATAGACTGCATATTTATAAATATTTAATAAAATCGAATACAACTTTTTATAGCGTAAAAGCGTATCGAATCTTTAAATTGTGCAACGGAATCTGGAATGACAATATGACAGTTTATATTGTTACCAACATCAGCTGTGTGGCGAGCATAAGTTTTAATTTTGTCATCATTAAATATTCCTGTTAAAATTTTATTTACCAATGACGAACACAATTCCTCAGCTATTATAAGAAATAAACAGTTTCACGGCTCCTTCGGCACGTATTTTTACGGATTCGAATCAGATACTGTGTGTAAATGCCTTAACTATTGGAACCTTTTACTAACGCTTGAAATGACATTACGTTTGAGCTAAAAGTGACCTTAGTGCCATATTTGCGAAAGTTCGTACGATAATTGGCCATCATGTTAATGACAGGGATTTATCAAATCCTGGGTTAATTTGACTTATGTCTCTGAAAATTTTAATTGAATGAAGATTGTTTAAGCCTGACTTTGAAACAAACTTGGATTTATTGGATCAGAGGACGTACTTTAGAAAATATATTATAATAATAGTGATATATCGTCACGCTATACCCCTTTCGAAGTGAGCAGATTTATATTAGTGGTTGTATGCACTTTGCGCTTATATGTAATGCTTAACGTGACCATTTGCGCAGGTGATCGCCGTTCTCAGGGCACTTACACATGTCAATTCTATTAGATGTTATACGGGTTTCTTAACGATGTTTTCCTCCACCGTTAAGCATGTGGTGCCTAAACCCGGATTTAATCCTGAAAAACTCGAGCCTAGTATCATTCGTTTTGCCGCGTAGAGATATCGGTCGCTAACACACTAAGCACCCACAGCCACGTAATAAATATTTGTGACCGGTGATCGTGGGTGTGGTAGTAGAAAGACACGGATTTTGGAGTTTTACTGTTTATTTGCGCTTTAAGGTACACCGAACTGCGACGCACATGCACGTACTCTAGCCTTGGGTCTCGGTAGTGGACTCCTTTTTGCTAGAGCACCCCTTGCGCGCCCGCACCCCTTACCCCGCGCGTCCCGTAACACCCTAACGTCCTTTAGGGGGTTTAACACAAACGCGTATCGGGCGGCGTCTACATATTATATGTTTTAATATAAAAACTGAAAATACTATTTAAAAATTGTATTATAAAACCGATCAACGTTAAAACTACTAATTTAGAAGACAGATTTTTGTGAATTTTTCTTTAAAATATAATACCTTACCGACAAAGTCCATTTAGGAAATCTACAAGTTTTACACTTATTATATATCTCATGAATACAAATAACTTTGCATAAGCATTACATGAGAAAAAGCTACGAACATTCTAACTCTCGTATTATGAAACAAGACTATTTCGTGAGTAAAAGAGAGTAATTTAAGCGGTCGTTTTTGAGGTAGTAGAGTAATTGACCGAACTAAGTCGTGACTACAATACATAAGTGCAAAAACCGTCATAGTGAATTCGCTCGGCGTTTCGTGTTTTGAGACAACTCCAGTTGTTCGTATGCCAAGACTTTTTTATTCGACTGGACAATACCTTGTCGGCCGGGAAAGACCTTCACAACTTTACCGGGTTCAAAGGGTGAACACGGAAGGTTCTCAGCCAGCAAATTTACGGGTTATATGGCAACGCTAGGACATCCCTGTGGGTACGACTCTCGACTTGGTCAGCCAGCCAGAGAAAGAAACCTAAGATGATCTATCAGCGTTTTGGAAGAGACTACCTTGAGAAGAAACTCAAGGCCCTGTCGAAGTCACGCCTAGATATCTTCTGCCGTGGTATATAAGGGTCGGGATATCGACGGTGACTGTTAAAAAATTCTGGTGTCTTAGTAGTTGTTGGAATTCTTGTTCTACACTTTATTTTTTATACTGGCTCAAAAAAGTGACTATAACACACCTTTTTTAATCTATTTATATAGGGGACTTTTACGTGTGTACGTATATCAGCCCCGTCGTAACCTAATACAGAAATACCTAACATATAACATATGGGGCCATTGATCTGAACAGGCTAGACGCCTCATCAGATAATAGTTATTTTAAGACTTTGTTAAACATCCCGACGTCTTGTCTATTCAGACCAAAGGCACTCACAAACGCCTCTCTCACAGATTCAGATCGGACACATTCAATCAACAAATGGTGGATATCATCCATGATTCCACAATTTACACACAGTAAAGAATCATTAAGTTTCATAACATGTTTAAATTTGCCACTGACACTAGCTTCCTGCATAAAGTTGTTCCAGAAAACCAGGGCATTCGAGGAGTTTCACTTTGCAAAGTTTTATACCAGACCTAGTGATGAAAATTCCCGGGAATTTTCCCAAAGTGCCCAGCACTTCCGCGAACATTTCGTAAATTCCCGGGAATATTCCCCATACAAGTTTTGGGCACTTTGGGAAAATTCCCGGGCATTTTCATCACTAACCAGACCCCATTCTCTCTTAAGACTATAACACACCTGATGGTTAGTACAATACAGTCTAAGAACAGGAACGACCAAAAAGAGATGACAATCTATTGACACGCAACATCATCATACTGGCCCTCATTTACTGCGTCACAAGACCTCTGGATATGTAAACAACTGGACGCACATACTGCCCCAAAATGCCGTAGGACGAAGCGCGTCACTATGACGCTCTTTGCATTTGTGCACTGTGGTCACGATCCAGTTTAATTAATCGTCTTACCACATAATAACGTAGTCGATACTATACTGAGAGCTTTTGTTTGTAAAATCTTATCGATCATAATATTTAGCAGTCTGTAATTATTTTCTGTAAATTTTGTATGTTTATTATTGCAGCTGTGGTGGACTAGTGAATTAAAAACCGATATCTATTCGTGTCAACGCGAATTGTCGAAGGTTTGAAACCTTTAGTCGAGCAGTAGACTTGAGTTAGTCTGCTGTCCGGGTGACAGGGAGGCAGTGTGCAATGTCCGGCGCACTACCTGAGAGAGGGTTTTTGGAGGGTGATCTTTACTCACACCCCTCCCGGAGAGGTAGTCTCAACAAGGCTTTTTGCTCCCGGGCGTCTGGGGGTATTTTGTTTCCCAGACCCGGGTGGAGCAACTAGAAGGATACCCGGGAGGTTTTTAGTCAGAAGGAATCTAACACACCGGGGTCGCTGCCCTCACGTCGTCCATAATGGTCCTATGAAGGATTCTCCACCGGGTTACAAAAAAAAAGGTTCGAAACCTTGTACATACCTCTGGAATTTTCTAGATTACGTACGGATTTAGTCACCACATGCTTACTGGTGAAGTAAAACATGAGACGTGAGAAAACCTGCGCGGCAACTAATAGGATTTTCATGTATAAGCCCTAAAAGCAGCGATTAACTGGGCACCATGTAAGCGCAAAGTAGATACAGCCACTAATCAGTAGCGTTCATTCCATAGATGCATGGAAGCACTGCATGCCTGACAATAAATAAGTCTTGACTAAATTCCTTACAGTTAAACAAAAAAAGGAACCATTTATATTATAATCTATTCTATATTCACACCACCTATCTTTTCTATGAAAGGAATATAATATTTACTATCATAATATAATATTCAAATTAATTACGCGAATTCTGCCTACCCTGTTCAAATACCCTATGCACGTCACAGCCACTAATGTGTCTCTGCTTATCCCGTAAGGGACATAGCATGACGATATATTATCATTATTTATTATGTAATTATTTTCCTTAATGGCAATCAACAGATATTGCAATGTACTAACAGCGATTTTCTTGACAATGGACAAACTCCGCACAATGGACCATTGTGCGTCTATCTCCGACGCCCAGGCTTAGTGATCGGCGTTGTTTTGTGCTTATTTGCTACATTTTATATTAATTTTGTGTATTAACCGTTTGAGTGTGAAACAAACTTTGTAAGAATATGCCAAAAATGCCAATGAGCTTACAAATGTATAAAAAAAAAAACGTATATAACTAATTAATCTATACTAATATTATAAAGCTGAAGAGTTTGTTTGTTTGTTTGAACGCGCTAATCTCAGGAACTAATGGTTCGAATTGAAAAATTCTTTTTGAGTTGAATAGACCATTTATCGAGGAAGGCTTTAGGCTATATAACATCATGATGCAATTATCAGGAGCGAAGAAATAATGGAAAATGTGAAAAAAACGGGGAAAATTATTCATCCTTGAGGGCTTCCATTGCGTGCGCTGCAAAAACGGTTCAAGATACCAAAAATATATGTAAAAAGAATTATTCCTCTTGAAATGATCTAAAAAAATGTCCCCGATAGTATATGTCTATCTTTTAAGATTAACTCACTAGAACCGTTTTTATGGTAAACAAATTTGGTCGAAATTAATGCATTATTTGTTAAGAGTTGTATCAACGTAATAATATTAATCTTTATCCAAATAAATGTGTTGTTGATTAAGAGTATTTAATTGTGAACAAAATTGTCTTTGACATTACTTAATTTCAATGAACATCTTAGAAGATATTACAAAACCTTATATAGCAAAACAACGTTTGCCGGATCAGCTAGTTCAGGATAAAACTCATAAAAAGTTAGATTCACCGACTTTCAGGGTAGTGGGTGGTAACCTGTCGCTGCCGGCATTCACTCGAGCGATGGTCTGTAGCAGCAGGGTATGACAGGTGGCCCTCTCTAACATGGAGGAGACGATGAAGGTGAAAGAGGCGGCGGAGCGGGTTCGGGAGGCTATTGCCACCCCCGATAACCCAATCCGCCGACTAGCTCCGACAGGACGCCGCAGGAGGGCCTTCGCCAGGGGCTCTCTTCCATAACCAGATATACGCCGGGCGGTGCGCTTGAGAGAGTCCTCCCGAAATAAGTTGACTTTAGTAAAAATTAGCTTCTAACATTTACGAGCAGATCAAACCGGTCTTAACATCAACAATATAAATGAACCTATTTTATTCAGTAGCAGAAATTATTATCATTAACCCTTTTTCTACAAGTTTACTTAAGCAATGGAACCTAGCCAAGTTAACAAAGTTGTCATTATGAAAGTTATACTAAAACCAGTTTTAAATTATATTTACAGAAATGTAATTTCTCATTTAATTAATCTAGATGTCAAGTATACAATATTTCAAGAGAAAAATTAGTCAAATTGAGTAATTTTTATTATTTTAAGCTTAAACTGCACGTTGAATGTTCACAGTGCGATCCTATCTGCATACGAAAAGTCACATTGTGCATACACTGCGAAAAATATTTGCGCTGTTTTGATTTTGCACGACCTAAGGTCGGTTGTTTTCGCGCGGAATTTATTCCTAGTGCATGCGCTTACATACAAGCAATACAAGCTGATCTATTTTTACACTGGTTCGACAAAGTGACTTCAGTGCACCTGATGGTAAGTATAATGTAGTCCAAAAACGAAAGCGACCATCAAAAGATGAAAATCCATCGATAGACTCCGTCATGTCGGTTCATATATACCAGGACTGAAGGTCTCTAGGTATGCGTTACTGGATATATAAAAGCTGATCTCGAAACGCGACAGGTCTAAGCGAGTCACTATGACTGTTTTACACTTGTGTACTGTGGTCATGACTTAGTTAAAAGCTATTAGACCCTACCACTGCAAATATATCATGAATACTACAGAATTTTCAAAAATAATGTAGCATTTTGTGATACAAGCACAAAACAGAAACTACGTAATCTAATTAAATTTACAGTCACAATGTGAAATGAAAAACTCGCTACACATCGGTGATATTTCATTATGTTCTATTAAAAAAATATATTGACTTATAATAAATAAAAGCTTTAACGGGACTTATGCGTGAATTAACTTACTTTTAATTATGGCTCGACGTTAAG
This sequence comes from Automeris io, assembly GCA_036320925.1. Classification (NCBI taxonomy): domain Eukaryota; kingdom Metazoa; phylum Arthropoda; class Insecta; order Lepidoptera; family Saturniidae; genus Automeris; species Automeris io. The sequence continues at coordinate 10,543,585 of JAUDJH010000005.1, forward strand.
ACCTGGTTAAACAAGTCATGGTCACGAGCAGACTGACGTGTCGCGGAATTTTCGTCGAGGGCAAGAATTTAATTCTTTTACCATCTTTTATTCTTGATAATTTGAACAGTCCCGACACAACACACATTATCAGCAATTTTACAAGGCGACATATAATAAGGTACCCAGATTGTGTAACTAGGTCGAATCGTCGAGCCATAACTAAAAGTAAGCTAATTCACGCATAAGTACCGTTAAAGTGTTTATAATTAATAAAAAACATGAAAGTTTAAAATGTGATATATTATTGCTTACACTTTTATGTGAAAATGGGGTTAAATGTATAGATAGAGCGGAGCTTAGGCATTAACTTATTCTGAAGAACGACAAGATGGGCGACATTGACTCTCGATGTGACTTTTTAATGGCTTCCAAGAAAATATAATTACGTTAAAATATTACTAAGTTAACGCCTTAAAAGGACGATGAAGTTGTGTATTTTTTTTCATAGTAATTATTAGGTTATAATGGCGTTAAATATTCAAAGACACTTAAAGCTTTTATCAAAGATTTTACGAAATGTGTTGGAGTATTTATTTAGCTATTTATTTTTTGTCTTGTATAAAGCAAATGGTTTTAATTCTCTTCATGTACAAAGATTGTTTTCAATTGTATCTATAATTGTGAGATGTTATTTTCTTTAGTTTTTTCACAGAATTGTATTAGAATCTCATTAAAATAAATTCAGTAGAAACGACTAACAGTCTTAATAAAAATTTTCTCTTATTTGCAATTTATTCAATAATATAGTCATTAGAAAACAAAACATTGCAAATCTTAGAAAAATTTAACTACAAAAACATTGTTCTTATAAATGTTATTATAGAATATTAATAAGATATCGTTACGCTATAGTTTCCATTTAGACAAATTCGTTTATTTGTGTTAAAAAACTGATTTTCAACGTTTAAATGCCAACTTTAATCTTTCAAGTTTACAATTTAAATTCATTTTCTATTTACGGAGAAAAACCCATCGAAATATCACTGTATTCTTGGAACAATTTTAGCAGAGCCACTCAACGGTGTGATTTTCAACTTTATCTCCCATAACATAGCGTCTGTAATGTCTTGGTTTTTGTGACATTTGGTGGAGCAAGACCGAGTTGATTGAATTCGGTCTACTGGTCGCTCCGGTATTAGGGAAACGTACAGTTTATGGGAATCGATTTTTGGTACTAGGATTTTTAAATTTGATAATTTGTCTTTGAGAGGAGAACGGTTCCTTTTTTTCAATGACTAACAATTTTATCACGCAGTTCGCCATTTTTACAAAAACTCCATTAAGCCTGTTTTCTAATGTTTTTTATTTTAATCTCAGGTACACCAGTACCTACATATAAGGTATTTGTCCTAGGGCCTAAGGCCTACATATAAGGTATTTATAATAGATTGGAACTGGTCTAAACAACACTGTTTTTATTAGCTGACGTAAATTTAAATAAGACGTCATTAAATATATTCATTTTAATTATGTATTAATGAAAAATTTCTATCTGAAACTGTTCTACAGACAGGGTTCGTGTATTTATTATTAATAAACAATAAATTAAAAATAAAATATACGAAAGGAATTTCTAAAGTAAGCAGTTAATATTTAAAAACTCGTTGACAATGGACAAGCTTCATAATATAAAAAAACAGAGTAGATTATTCATTAATTTCCTGACACGGTAGACTGTACCACTCCACACACCACACCATACCTGATGGAAAGCATGGTACAGTCCAAAAACGACAAGGACCACCAACAGCAAAAAAAAACCATCGATAGCCGCAGCGATCACGCCGGCCTGCATAAATATCTCTTCACGGTTCCCTTAAAAGATCCAATATCATAGGACGATGGAAACACGGTCGCCAGAAGACCATTCCACAGTCCAACAACACGGTTTTGCCGTAAGAGTTAGAGAACTTCTTAGTTCTAGCCAGACTAAAGAACATAACATAGATTAACACTTTAGTTACCTTAGAACGTCAAGCTGGTACTTAAAAGACATCTAAATCTATTAACAATGATGTTGCTATAGCGTAAGAAAAGTATTTAAAAGTAATATCTTTGACAGCGTCTGTAAAGAATCTGATCAAAATTCAATTATCTCATAAAATGTTTTTAATAATTTTCAAAACTTTACTAAATCACAAAAGCAGAAGCAGGGAAAAGTTAGAATAATGAGGGATCAACTTTTATCAACACGACTGTCTGTTCAACATCTTGTTCATTACGGAAGTAACAGAAAACAATGTAAAACTCAGAATAACTTCCAGGATAATTTCCTGGACGTCAAATCTTGGCCGACACTTTTATCATTTCCGTCTCAGGTTTCAATAAAGTTAGCTTCGAAGAATAATATAGAATGATGTGCTTTGATGTTTCGTTTAAAGATAAATCAGTTGCTCCTCTTTTGTTGAAATTTACAGAAAAATAAAATACAGTCTTACAGCTACCGGGCAAGTAAATTATTAAGTAAATTTTAATTCAGATTACCTTTCCCTAACTGATGAAGCAAAGACAAATCAATACCGAAATAAGCTACGCACAACAATTAGGAGGCAAAATAAAAATGCAAATTTTTTCCCGATTTTTGACTGGCTGTTTCTCAGTGAAAAACGGTGATTTATTTCATCTAAAGAAATAATTTTGAAGCTTCAAATTTTAGGGTTTTTAATTTGCTCCCTTAATTGTTGTCGTAGCTTATTACAGTTGAAATTAAGATTAACTTTCATAAAAATATATTCTTATTTTTATTAGAACCCCTAAGCATTTAGGGTTGACCCAAACGACATGTTTGTGATACGTAAGAAATATACAAAAGGCGAAACGCGCAGCGGTTCCTTTGTAATTAGACAAAATGAGCAAATTAATCAGGATTCTAATTCGGTTATCTCTTCGACTAAATGAATGAACCCAAGATTATCTTTTACACGTCTAACGAATCTGTAATTACGAGATTTGATAAAGTTAACTCAGGATATTACCTCTGGACAATCTTGTAAAATAACCAAATTGAATTAAAATTATTCTTCACTCTTTATTACAATATACTATATTTTACTTTAATTATCTGAATCACATGATGTCGACGTAGTTAAAACAATTCACACAATCGTTGCGTACATGAAAAATAATTGCTTTTCTAACTATTGTTGTAGTATACTATTACGTCATACACTAAGCTGTAGCACATTTTTGTTCTTACCTACTTTAAATTTATGAGTATGTCATTCATTCTGTTTGAAAATAAAAGGCAAAGTTTTGTATCTGGACACGAAATATTTTCGAAGATAAACGGAAAAAATATAAACCTTAATTTTTTTCTTTTTTGATTACATTCTTGCACTAGCAAATGCTGCAACCACCTTTTACTTAGCCGTGGAATAGTCTTCCGACGAGCGTGTTCAAACCGTCTTATGGTATTGTGTCCTTTAAACGAATAAGATATATTTGTGCATGTCGGTATTGTCACTACGACTATAGATTGATTTTCTTTACGGTTGATAGTTGCAGTCGTTTTTTGGACTGTAACATGCTTACCATCAACCGTGATGTCAGTTAGGATAAAAGAAAAAGCACACCATATTTTATAGATAATTTTGTAGGATCATGTGTACCATCCACGTGTAGAGCGGTGCAGTTTAACGGAAATTCAGAGCGTAGCGTACGGCTGCAGATGCAAATATCAAATTAAGATTGGCACTAGGCGCTGTAAGCATTGCTGATGTCCACGCGCATTTTGTAGCAAGGTTTTTTTATCTATGCGCGCTACACTTTCCTCCTTCAATTCATAATTTAATCCGACTCGAGGATGTCTTGTATTCTTCGGGTAGTGCGCGCCACAATTACCTATTAAATACATACATTTCTTACCAATTAATAATATTTGCTTACACCAAATTGATAATAGTTTTATTTATTAGTATATTTTATTTCATAAAATTATAATCATATTACTATATTATAATTTGGGAGTCGAAGATGCTCGCGTCCGTAGGCTTTACCCTAGTTTCCCTACACGTGACTCCTGGGTGGTGCTAAACGAGCAGCAGCGAGGTGGTAGGGCATCGGTGCCTGTCTGGATCGCGACCACAGTACATGGGTGTAAAACCCGTCATAGTGACCAGTTTCGGCTTGTCGCGTTTCGGGATCAGCTTGTGTATATCCAGTTGCTCATATACCTAGAGACCTTCAGTCGTGGTATACGAGGGCCGATATGACGATGTAGACTATCAATGGATTTCATCCTTTGATGGTCGCTTTCGTTTTTGGACTACACTGTACTTACCATCAGGTACTCTGTAGTCATTATGTCGAGCCAGTGTAAAAAAAAAATTGATATTGGTCGTCAGTTATTATTTGATTCATTAAATTTTTCAACTAAAATAAATACAAAATAGCGTTCATTCATAATTCCATATTCGATGATTTGAGATTTTTAGGTTTTTTTAATGAACCTTCCGTTATTTTTTCTCATTCATACATACTTATTTCTTAAATCTAATGACATGGAGAAAATAATACGTTTCCGTTACCAAAACCCTCTTATATGGTTGACGTCCTACCTCATTACACATGTTTGTATCATTAAGCATTACATTATTTACGATTTTGTGAAGTCGCTATCAGACAGTTAAATCAAAAGAATATTCGCTCGACTGATGTCACATCATTTGTTAATTTCCATTGAAGCCCTGAAAAAATTCACTTTGTGTTTAGACTTTTTACTCTAAATGAAATTTGCAAAATTACAAATAAAAATACGCCTTTTTTTTGCAATTTCATTAAATATTTCATAAATGGAATGCAGTCACATTGTCAAGCCAGTATAAAAACAGTAGTAGTTTTAGTGGTAGGGCTCCACTCCGATACAGCCTTGAGTTTCTTTCGGCGTTTCTTCTCAAGGTAGTCAGTTGCGAAACGCTGGTAGATCACCCGTAGGGTTAGTACTTTATTTGGCTGGCGGTCCAAGTCGAGTTTCGTACCCACAGGGCTCCCCTTGCATTGCCACCTAACCCAAAAACTCGCGGGCTGAGCACCTTCTATGCTCGCCCCCTAAGCCCGGTTGAACTGTAAATGCCTTTCCCGGCAATCAAAAGTTAGTCCGCATAAAAAAAAAATGTGGTAGGGCTATTGCGCGAACTGTATCATGACCACAGTACATAAGCGTAAAGACCCTCATAGTGACTCGCTTTAGTTTGTCGCTTTTCGGGATCAGCTTGTGTATATCTAGTAACGCATATACCTAGAGACCTTCAGTCGTGGTATATGTGGGCCGACATGACGACGGAGACTATCAATGGATATTCAAACTTTGATGGTCGCTTTCGTTTTTAGGCTACACTGTACTTACCATCAGGTGCACTGTAGTCACTATGACGAGCCGGTATAAACAACATCCACGTTTTATAAATCTGCAGTACACTAATAATTTAATGTTAGTACCTAAATATTAACACTAATGCTCGTTCCCCATATGTGATGATGCATTTGGAATTACGTGATTAATTTAAGATTCTCGTGAAAATTTATCATTTACTATTTACAAGATAATTATTTCGACAATATTATGATAACATGTAAGCTAAGATTAATAGACGCCACTTTACCTTTCCTTAAATTTTTCTCAGAAAATAAGTTTAACTTCGAAAAAAAAATGTGTATAAGAAACTTGGGTATAGTTTAAGGATTCGCATATTCAAGACTAAGTTGAAGTAATCATTCATTTACTATATACGTTGATATGAATTAATTAATTATATCTAAGTAAAGTACGAGGAAAGTCAAAACAATTTCTATAAAACTCAGCCTAAAAATTAAGAGTATGTCTACAATATAACCAATCGTTGAGAATTTATTTGGAAAACTACTGATGTCAATTAACGATAGTAGGTATAATTCCAACATTTCCAGCATACCTCCCAAGACATCTTTCCCGTGTGCAGCCGGTCCAATGAGGATTTTCCCCAGTAAATGAATATATCTCCTAAACCAATTACATACTAATTAATCAGGAATTGCATTATTTAAGACATTTTAAAATTCAAAGAAAACTTTACTAGAACAGGTTTTTTACTTATACAAATGTATCTATGTGCGTGTGTCTTTATAAATGTCAGGTCACGACTAGTTGGATTCACATTACTATGGCGTACGCCACAGTGATTATACGTGTCGTGTTAACTGCATCTTACTATTATTTTATTGTACCAAGTATCCCAGATGTCAGCAGCGGATAATACAATATATTATTTTGAGTACTATACAAAACCATTATAAAAATATATAACATCAGTTTTAAGGAGTCTTTAAATTCAATAAATTATTCTGAAACTAGTCCTATATGTGGCAAATGTTCTACAATACATGTTCAATGGAACACGTTTCATATTAACACGTTAGAATGAACTCAGTTACGTTATTGAGGCGTGAATCGTACGTCAATATTTGCCTTTAGCTACGCAGTTATGTGGACATTGCCGTATGTTCATATCGAATTGAAACCACATTTCTATTATCATTTATAGTTGTATGAAAACTTTCGTGTGAGTTCTCGCTCTAGACTGGTCAATCATGTATCTTTCGCTTTTGTTTTAACTCAAATAAATTCAATTAAAACATGATTATGAGAAAAAATATAGATCGATTATAGGTATAATTAGTGGTCATTCATACATACTGGGACAGATTGCGTGGGATCTAAATATACTGTGAGAGGGCGCAGTGGCTTAGCCAGCCCACTGAGCAACCAGGTCGCTAGGGTTCGGTGGCCGAATGATAATAAAGTTTAAATTGTTTATAAGAAAATACTAAGCAATATACAATTATATTAATAGCTTCAACCTACGATTTTGACTATTTAAAAGGTAGTGATAGTATTTCTGCCGGGCAGTAGACTTGAGAGAGACTGTATCTGGCGCACCGCCTGCGAGAAAGGTTTGAAGGAGTGGGCTTTTTATACCCATCCCTCCCAGATATGAAGCCTAAACAAGCTGTTTGTTTCCCAGGCGGATTAAAGAGTTTGGTTTCCCAGGCCCGAGTAGAGTGATTTGGAAGATACTCCGAGGGTTTTTACTCAGTAGGAGTCTGAGACACCGGGGTCGCTTGCCTCACAACAGCATTGATGATCCTATGCAGGATTATTCCTGTGTTACCAAAAACAAAAACACAGAAAAATGTATGTCGATGAAGCGTTAGCAATAGTAATGTAGCTGGTTCATCTAAATGCTTTCCATACAATTCTATCCACTGAACAAATGTCCCCCATACTTTCAGATTAAAATATATGAAGTAATTAATGTGTATTGTTAGTATAGCTTTCATCCAATGAATGCGTGGAAATTTCAATATAATAGTGAGGCGAATATTTGCATGTGTATGCCGCAATGCTGACCAGTTTGCTATGTAATTAAAGATGCTAACGAATCTGTAACAAAGACGGGTCAACAAACATCACTGGTCTTTCAGCGTACTCGGGTATATTGGCTTCACATTTGGTCCAATATGTACTCAAACGTTAATATTTATAACCCCGCGTACTCACTAGATAGTTTAGAATGATATTGTTTTCAATTATCTAAATCTGATGTATTAAATTATTGGCTTTAAGTAAAATAAATTACACTTTTATATTCAGTTACTGCAATTTATAATACATTTTCAAATTTATTATATAGTAACCTCTACAGTGTAGGCTTAAGTTCAATTATCTTGACTATTCTCCCCTTTCTCTTCTTCTTCCTCCCTCTCCTACTATTCCTCCTTCCTCTAAGCTCCTATTTTTTCAATCAACCCACATTGCTTTCAAGTCATCTCTATGTAATATTTCTTATATTATCCCCTTATATGATTCCCTATACAAAGATATAAACTAATATAATTTCATACGGCGAAGTTATACTTCTAGTAACTGAAAGTATTAAAAAAGTTCGAATACAACTACGTAAGACTTAATAAAACATGTATCTTGTTTCATACGCGTGTCTGAGACTAGTTAAACTTGCTTCGCTGCACATTTTATTTTACACCCATAATGTGCAGTGGCCTGCATCCCATTGGAGCACAAAAAGCATTATCCGGTTATATTTTTAAATTTAATAAGTATTTATTTTAAAATTGGGTGCACTTTGATTTCTAAAACTCCTATACTGATAATTACCAGATTTTACGTCAATACATTAAATCTTCAATTATAACAAGATAATGCTTTTTGTGCTTCTGTGGAATGCTGGCCGCTAATATTGTGCATCTGTCAATAAATCACAATAGAATATGAAATTCAGTCGTTTATTAGTTCCATGTTCAAGAATAATCGACTAAATTTTTTTTAAATTTTATGGCCACTGCACTATATAACTGTACTGTATATATATATATATATATATATATATATATATATATATATATATATATATATACTGTGTGTTGTAGTTGCCGCTATATTTGTTCAATGAGTACTCACGCTACAATGGAAAAAAGTTTAAAATGATCTATCAAAAGACTAACATTCAGTCAGCCAACTTGTTGGACTTAGAGCCATCTTGTGAATAGCCTAGCTTGTCAATCAAATGGCGTATTGAACCAGTTGGCTACGACAAAACTATTGTGTAATAGTTGAATGCTTTTTCTATAGATCATAACTAAAATGTTTACAAGTTTGTATGGAATTCTCGATACGAAAGTCTGGCTCGCACATGGCTGTTTTTTTACTGTTATACTCATAATTAACATGAAAATATTGTACAATTTTATTTATAACCACTTTTATTACATGATGATGATGATGTCCTGGCCGGGTTCGGCCACGGCGACTGTTTCAACACCGATTAAGAAAATCAAGGTCTAGTTTTCGGAAACAGTCAATTGGGCAGGAGATATTTAAGTGCATAGCTGGACGCGCAGCCAGAAAAGCACTCTCTCGTTCAAGCTCCCTCAGGCCCGATGGAATGGAGAACTAGTACGATCGGGAGGGAGCGGGATGCAGGTTTGGTCGAGTTTTCCTTCTCTGAACACCTGGTTGAATTGCGGTGTTAAAGGGATACCTTAGTCGCCTTTTACGACGCCTCAGCAAGAAGAGGGGGGTGCTATTCTATTCTGCCGGCAGCCACCACGGCATACATACATATTGGTTATACGTTTCAACAATACCATTGAAATAAATACATTATTTTAAGTTTTAATGAAACTTCCACTCAGTTTCAGAAACGCTTCAAACTTATTATTATTATATTGGTATACAATGACTTTAGTGTTTTAAAATTTGAAGAACGTTTGTGTGAAACTGGGCATTTATTGCTGTTTAGAATTTTTTAGCTTAAAGCTTTATGCTTATCGATAAGTACGTATATATATATATACTAGCTGTCCCGGCAGACCTTGTTCTGCCCTATTTCTCTAAAACAAAGTCACATTATTTTTTTTTTAATGTTAATAGGTTCCCCGTCAGATTTCATTCTGCCAAAACATATTGGCCAGTCGGCTGTTTTTTGAAAATTGTTTGAAGGAACCTGGCCTTAATGTTATATGTATAAAAATTGACAAATACTGACATTAATATTTATACGTCCCTCAATTGTTTTGCCTTCCCAGAACCCGTCCACTAACATTTAAACTTTATGGTATGGTGTTAAAGTTCAAATTGACTTTTAAATATTAGGTCCTTACATATGAAATTGGCGTTTTGTATGGGAGGAACAAAAAGTCGAATATTTTTTAATATAATATATTTAATTAATCAAAGTATGAACCATTATTTTCTATGCACTTTTGCCATCTCATAGGTAGTTCATTGATCCCTTTACTAAAAAAACCAGTCGGACGGGAATCAATAAAATCTTTGAAGGCGATTTGGACTGCCCCATCGGAGTTGAATTTTTTCCCTTGCAAGAAGTTATCCAAATTTCGAAAAAAATGGTAATCTGTTGGAGCAAGGTCCGGGGAGTACGGAGGATGTCTTAGACTTTCCAATTGAAGCTCTTCTAATTTAGTAGCCGTCTGTTGCGCAGTGTGTGGTCTAGCGTTGTCGTGAAGCAGCAGTGGCGTGGAGCGATTGACCAGCCTAGGTTGTTTAGCCGCTAGCTTTTCCATCATGGTTTGCAATTGCTGACAATAGACATCAGCCGTAATAGTCTGGCCAGATTTGAGAAAACTGTAATGAACAATACCGGCACTAATCCACCAAACGCTTACAAGTAACTTTTTTGGGGTTAATTTTCGCTTGGGGCAGGATTTGGCTGGCTGGCCAGGATCCAACCATTGCGCTGAGCGCTTCCGATTATCGTAAAGAACCCATTTTTTATCACAGGTAATGATTCGGTTTAAAATACCTTCATTATTGTGCCGGTTTAGTAATGTAACGCAGCAGTCGACGCGGGTTTGCCGGTTTGCTTCAGTCAATTCGTGAGGTACCCACCTATCAAGCTTTTTAATCTTCCCAATTTGCTTCAAGTGAATTAAAACAGTTTTATCACTAACATCGCAGCCTGGAGCTAACTCGGACGTGGTTTGCGATGGATCCGCTTCCACAATAGCCTTCAACTCTTCATTATCAACTTGAGTCTCAGGCCGTCCACGGGGCTTGTTCTGCAGGTCGAAATTTCCAGAACGAAAACGTTGGAACCAAAAACGAACTGTGTATTCTTTTGCAACACGACCCCCATACACATCATTCACCCTTCGAGTTGTTTCCGCAGCACTAGTGCCACGGCGGAACTCGTTCTCGTAAATAATGCGATATTTTAAGTTTTCCATTTTGTAAAATGAGTGACGCAGACAGAAAAAAACAGAAGAAAAAAACAAATTAATGACGATCATCGAAGCACAAATACATGAGTCTATAGCTGTACAAATTTGAATTTGGGATTCCTTACCAAAGAGGAGAAATTTGTGATTAAAGTGGCCAGTACGAAAAACGCCAATTTCATATGTAAGGACCTAATATTATTACGAATTTTTTGTATGAGAATATAGAAAAGTGTTGTTTTTAGATTTTTTACGACATTTTTTTTAATTTTTCCCTTTTTTTTTTCGTAATAACCTTCCCCAGACTTCAACAAACACAACAAAAAAGAAAGCAGCCAAATCGGTTCAGCCGTTCTCGAGTTTCGCGTTTATCATCACATTTAGCGATTCATTTTTATATTATAGATATACATATGTACATACAGGCAAGTGTGCGAATCTATTGAATAGTAGAATTGAACATTGCAGCCGATCTCTCTCTGTGATTAGACAATAGATGCAGACTAAGAACGCTGTGACAATTGTAATCCATTGTACTCAGTCGAAGCAAGCTTGTGTTAATGGGGCTAGGCTATTGTCTTTTATTGACTTTAGGTTAGCATTGCATTTGCTTTCAATGCAATCTATTCTTGTCATAAGCAGTAAAATGTTAGTCCTTAATATGAATTAACTTGTAAAATGTAGTTTGTACAATTTTTGAGGTCTTACACTGATTACACGTCTAGTGCGTGCCTATAATACCAAAGATTAAAAACTATTATGTTTTTCTCCGCCGTATTGCGTTTCGAGATCGGCTTGTACATATCTAGTTGTTTATATACCTAAAGACTTTTTTTTTTTCCCGGTGGATATCCTGCATAGGAACATCAGGGACGCTGTGAGGGCAACGACCCCGGTGTGTCGGAATCCTACTGACTAAAAACCCCCGGAGTGTCCCTCTGATTGCTCCACCCGGGCTTGGGAAGTCAAATTCATCCAGAAGCCCAGGGAATAAGAAGTCTTGTTGAGGCTACTTCTCTGGGAGGGTAAGGTAAAGCCCACACCTCCAAAACCTCTCTCTCAGGCGGTGCCCCGGTTATCGTGCACCGCCTCCCTCCCATCCGGGCAGCAGACTCCCTCAAGCCCACTGCCCGGGTACTTAAAGACATTCTATAAAAATGTATGTGGGCCGACATAACGACGGCGGTTGTCAATGGATTCTCATTCCTGTATGGATGGTACTGTACTTTTCATCTTTTTTTTAAATTATTTATAGGCGGACGCTTGACCTCAATCACACCTGGTGGAAGGTGAAGATGAATCCGATGAGCCACGTCCGGCCAACAAATACCTATTCACTCTTCTCTTAAAGACTCCCAGGTCATAAGATCGCGGAAATATGGTCGCTGGAAGCATATTCCACTCCTTAGCTGATGACTAATGTAGAAGCGAATCATCTGGTGCGGTATAGCAACATTGTCAAGGCGGTATAAAAAAGTCATTCTATTTATTTTTCCAAATGCAAATGTACTGGAGGTCAGTTCCAAGAGTTTATTCATGTTAAGATATAGATTACATTCATGAGAGCTTTTTGTTTTCAGACCTAATTGGAGCAATAATGTGTAGAAAGATATACATCAATAAATAAATGTTGATATTATTGAAGGATCATTAATTGGAAGATTTCTTTTAAAATTTTATTTGTATAAACAACAGCATTAAATTCTAACTGGTGAACCTCTGGCCTTTGCAATAATAAAAACTACAAACAATTAATTTGCAAAAATTAAATTTTTTGAAACAATTTATCTAATAATGTATGCGTTTCAATAGCAAATATACTGTCATCGTAAGTGAATATATTGTATTAATAGAAAGATTATTTATATTATTGTTTCAATAGAGTAAAATTTTCCTGAAATATTTATAGAAATCAACGCTACTAATTACAACATTTCAAGAGCTTTCAAAATATTTACATTTAATTAAATACCAAGAAGGATCTGTCAAGTTTTGAGTGAGAAAGGTAAAATCAATCGAGTGAATCACTCACTGATTAATTTGCAAAATTACGTTTTCAGACGAAAGTTTTCAATAAATCTAAGCACATAGTTTCACTGAGATCTTATTGATATTTGTCAATAATATATCGTCACAAATATCCCTTTCGAGGTTAAAATAAAAATACAATTGACAAAGTTTGTCTACCTACAGTAAAATATTTTCTATGCTTCCGCTAACAACTGGCGGTAGCATTATTACCGACCCTTAATATATTCTATTTTCATATCATTTGCATTTCGAGCGTCTCTAAAATTTGCTTCCAGAAACGTCTTGAAGGATTCATTGAAGGATCATTTCATTACATGTATAAAATAGAAGGTATAGAAACAGAAATAGAAATAAATATTTAGTATTGATCGTTCCTTTTCTTTCGTATTAATAATTAGTTATATTCAGATACTATAATTCAACCAGAATGAAGCTACGTGAAGCCTTGTCAGGTATCTTAATCAAATCTACACTAATATTATAAAGCTGAAGAGTTTGTTTGTTTGTTTGAACGCGCTAATCTCAGGAACTACTGGTTCGAATTGAAAAATTCTTTTTGAGTTGAATTGGCCATTTATCGAGGAAGGCTTTAGGCTATATAGCATCACGATCCAATTATTAGGAGCGAAGAAATAATGGAAAATGTGAAAAAAAACGGGGAAAATTATTCATCCTTGAGGGCTTCCATTGCGTGCGCTGCAAAAACGGTTCAAGATACCAAAAATATATGTAAGAAAGAATTATTCCTCTTGAAATGATCTAAAAAAATGTCAGGGACAATATATGCCTATCTTTTAAGATTAAGTCACTAGAACCGTTTTTATGGTAAACAAATTTGGTCGAAATTAATGCATTATTTGTTAAGAGTTCTTTCAACGTAATAATATTGATCTTTATCCAAATAAATGTATTGTTGATTAAGAGTATTTAATTGTGAACAAAATTGTCTTTGACATCACTTAATTTCAATGAACATCTTAGAAGATATTACAAAACCTTATATAGCAAAACAAAGTTTGCCGGATCAGCTAGTCCCTATATAAGAAGGTACCAGTGCTTGATGCCAAAAGAGAGTAAATTTGACACGATTTGAGTAGCCCCGCATTTGATATGCACTTTCACCGTCAATGTGGCCCTACTTGCTTAGGTTAGTTCGCCTGCAACTCACCTATGCTCGGCGGCGATTTACAGGTTTTTAGAGTGGTCAGGGCTGTTTGTAGCCGGCTGGAAACTCTTCAAACAGTGGAATGCAGTTGGGTGACCAGTTAAGTATAGGCGCCATACTTTATCTTGCATTTCCTTAAAGTGTTTTATTGAGGTCTTCGCTGATGTCACGAAGCTTTTCTTGCTTTAGGAACGACTTTCGTGAGCGTAAAACAGTTGAAGAGACATTGTTTGTCATCAGTTTCCTGTTTATGGATAGGAGTTGCGCGATAACAGCGAGGGGTAATAGCTTAATCCTCGCCAACTAGATGGGTCCTGCAGAAGACCAGACGTCGCCGAGTGCCGAGGAAGATGGCACCGCCTTGCCCCTGGCACTCCGCAGACGGGAGAAGGAACATCCTGGGAGTTTTAGTCGGTACAAGTCCGACACACCGAGGATCGGCCCTCACCGCACCATGAAGGTCCGTTAGAAAATACCCCGGGTTATCAAAAAAAATATAGGAGTAATAGCTTAATAATCATTAAAAATTCAGAGCGTCTTAGCTGAGCAAACATCTTGCGCAGCTGAGATGCTCTGTAGACTCACATATACATAGTGTGATTATGGGACTGACATGGTCAGCCTGATCCAAAGTCCCAAAAAAAAAACAGAGAATAAAAAAAAATCATTGAAAAACATATTAGTTATTCAAAATGTTTAATTTCCCCCGTGTTTAATGTAATATTACATAAATTATAAAATAAATTAATATTTATCTGGCTATAGTAGTTATCACTAAATATATAAAAGACTTCATTACATAGTATATTAAACTATACATTAAGTTTAAGGTATTTACTATATGCATATATTTACAATAACTATATTGCCACCATGAAAATTTTATTATGTCTCATAATTATTTTAAAAAAGAGTTTTAAGCATATTATGGCGCATTTTCCTCAAGATTTAGAAGCAGTTTAACGTAAAAACTTTTTAATGAGAAATTTCCAATAATATTGAAATTTCATAACATACTTCCACTTACTAGCATACGAAGTAAGAAACTTAATTTTGCCAAGCGGTTAAACCCATAAGTTTAGTTTACGGACTATGCATATTTTCCTTTTCTCTCTTCCTCATCGTTCCCTTGCTGCTGAGGATCGTGACTCGAATTCTAAACTATTCTCTTCGAAACTAGCTACCTTTATTAGTTTCGATCTGCAGCTTAATGAAGACGAGCCCAAACAGGAGACTCCAGCTATTCGGAGATCTTAACTAAACAACGCCTAGGGCTCCGATCTCTGAGCTTTTCCATCTATCTGCTCAGTTATTATCAGCCGTTCCAGGTTGTTACTCCCTCTACATGCAACTTAACCTAAGTACTGTACTATGGGATGTGTTTTGGGAGTCGAAGCTGCTCGCGTCCGTAGGCTTTACCCTAGTTTCCCTACACGTGACTCCTGGGTGGTGCTAAACGAGCAGCAGCGAGGTGGTAGGGCGTCGGTGCCCGTTTGGATCGCGACCACAGTACATGGGTGTAAAGCCCGTCATAGTGACCAGCTTTGGCTTGTCGCGTTTCGGGATCAGCTTGTGCATATCCAGTAGCTCATATAACTAGAGGCCTTCAGTCGTGGTATATGTGGGCCGACATGACGATGTAGACTATCAATGGATTTTTATCCTTTGATAGTCGCCTTCGTTTTTGGCCTACGCTGTACTTACCATCAGGTACGCTGTAGTCACTATGTCGAGCCAGTGTAAAAAAAAGTATTTTACACAGATACTGTATGTTCACTATTCTCAGTTGCCTTGGACTTCATTGTATATTCTTTTAATTGAAATAATTTGAATTTTAAACCATTTAAGTTTTATTATTTATGGATCCGGTATATTTATACAAGACCCATTTCACACATTGTAATTATGACTTTTATTTATTATTACTCTTACCTTATTTTACTTCATTTAACTAGAAAAAAATTGTTTTTGATAACCATAAACATTTTAAAATACTTTCAAAAACATAAATTATATTTTCCATTCTTCCAAATTAAACCAAAATATATAATTCCGAAAATGAAAATTCAACAACAGCCGTGTTCAAAGAAGATAATAAAACAAGTAGGAACTTGTTGCATCTGCTCTAGAAACAATTCTTCGACTTGTTCCGATACAATTTCCTTACCTTACTTTTTATTTACCGGTAAAATAAACTCGATGGTTGAAAAACTATAAGGCTTTAGAGTGTAGGTCTGATTCAGTTTCCGAATGTATACATAACTCGAGATCGCCCAAAAATGTAGCTTAAGCCAAATAGCCTCTCCAACGTCGAACTCTGCAGACGGAAATTCCCGCACACTTGTATATTTGGTTTTATTCCCTGAAGACCCAGACCGTATGTAGAATCTAACATACAATGCTATTGTATGCAGAAATGTAAGTTTATTTGAGAGTATTACATACGGGAAATGGTTTGGTGGGGTAACCGCAAAGCTCTATTGATAAAGTGATTTATGTCGATTGCAAACTAGAAATGGCGTCCGTTTTCCTGCTACATTCCGGACACACGTTGCGTTACGGCAGTGGTATGACCCCGGATTTACATTTCGCGAGACGTAACCAGGTGCGCGTTGCAATGACCGAACGGTATTTGCTGCGTGAGCGCGCACCATCGTCGGCCTCATCATCACTTTCTAGCGGGTGAGATTGAGGTCAAGCGTAAACCTGTAAGTAAAAAAACGGTATATTCTTTCCCAATACGTTTTTATACGCTAACGCAACGCATCGTGTACCTTCCAATGCAATATATCTTATAATTTTAATTGAAACATACATTTTCATCAGATTTACATTTACTTTTTATCTTTTTTTCTTGTTTTAAAGTCAGTTTCAATAACTTGTCTTCTAACTGGTATTTGTTACTATAACAATCATTATTGGTCCTTTTTCATACACATACACCTGAGTGTGAAAATATGTTTATCTTCGAATTAAAGACAAGGAAGATAGTGAAACCGGCATAAGCTTAATCTACTGTCACCCGGTTAAAATATTTGGCTCTCTCTCAGACGGTGCGCCGGACACAATACACGCCTCTCATACGCGCAGTAGAGTCTCTCAAGTCTACTGCCAGGCTAAAGATTATTTATTATTATCACTTTTAAATGGGTGGAGATTGAGTTCAAGCGGAAACCTGTCTAAAATAAAAATAATAATCATTTATACGGGATAACTAAAGTGACCATATTATTTTTTTACCAAAGCGGGACATCTGCGAAATTATATACATATATAAAAAAGTGTTATACAAGTTTTTTATTATATAATATAGATTAACACAAAATAAAAATTATCAAAGCACTAAACACAAAATAGTTAGGCAGGCAAGACTTCTCCAGCTACGATCAAAAAAAAAAGATCGTCACGTTTTAGATAAGTGTAAAACTCAGTACATCATTTATATATATTTCTCTTCATCTGTCTCATTATCTGCCTTCCTGTGTGGGGCGCCGTCTCTAAAGCGGAACAATTTCGACCTCACTAAGGACACCGGGACAAACTGCCTGAAAGCGGGACTGTCCCGCCCAAATCGGGACATACGGTCACTTTAAGGATAACACATCACATTATATTATGTTGCTTGTTAAAACAATCTAAACACATTTGAGGCGAGAAACATAATTATTTCCGATAAATCGAAGAGAATAATGTCCGAGTTACACTGTTTATATTCCTGCATATTGTTTGTTTACGTAGATTTGGGCCCCGTGAGAAACATCGCGCTGAGGAACGTGTTAAATTCCTGAAATGGCGTGTACAATTTATTATTCAAAATTTATTGAAATGTACTTTACACAAAATAGGAAAGAGAGTGTCGAAGACGAGAATTTGAAAGATAAAGTTAGTAACTTTACGAAAAGAAAATCTGATTTTGACAAATAGATGGCTGTGCTATATTTCACTGCTGGGAGCTAGCTGGTTCTGCAGATATTCCGAGCTAGAAAGCTCTTTTAGACTATTTGCTAAAGTATAATACCGTTCTTATATTATGAAAAATTCGCGACTGTAAATCTTTGGTATAGCTTCACGTTGAATGCAGCCAGCTAAGCGATTTTTTCCTTTCTATCTAGCTTTGGCAGAGTTGGAGTTCATTATAAAAATTGGTAAACTTTTCATAATGTTGTTATCTTAATAACTTCAGAATTAGAACCGTATTCTCCAATGGTTAGAACTCAGTTATTTATTGAGAGGTCGTTAAAGTATTTTTCTTATATATTAGTATGTCTCTCAAACTATTGGGGTATTCCTTCTCACATCTGCCATCTGCTGAGGGAGAGGTAGAGGCTTCCTCCACAACATGGCGACGTCAGACCTTAGTCAAGCCTTAGCTGAATTCAGCCTCCCTTCGCTCATATACAATTTACCAATGTAGCAAACAACCAACTTAAATAAATTTTCTTAAGTTAAGTTAAGAAGCTATGATGCCACAAACAGACATAAAAATACACAGATACATGCGATAACTTAAAACATTTCTCTTTTTGTGTCGGAGGATAAAAATTAAAAACATGCCCACACGACAATTGGAACTAAAATTGCATTATTATCGGTTTGACTGATATACGAAGTGCAAAAATCATATAACCCGTTCAAAGCTAACTTTAAAACTCGTTCGGTCAGTCGACGGTCGCAACAAATTTCATTTCGACCCTCGCTTTTCCGTAGGGAATTACATTCATTCTCAGTCGCATACTACTAAAATCCAAATAAACTATTTTTGGTTATTCAATGTTGCCTTTGTGAATATTTTATTCGGGTTATGTTCAGTAGAGTGTATTCCGACGAAACATAAAAACAATACCTTGTTATAATTGGCCATTCATTAAATATAGCTGACTTAAAATGGAGAGAAGAGAAGGGATATTTGTGCAGGTTGGCATAATCACTGCCACTATAGATAGGTGTTTCTTTGCTGTTGATTATTTAATTTAATTGTTTATTTGTTTTTATATTTTTTTGCATTTCAAATGATTTACCATCAAGCGTAGTGTGGTCTGTTGGAAACTATTTTATAGTTAACAAACAGTAAATCTAACCTATATGCACATAAGGTCAATATAAGAAAAAAGTAGATGTCACATTGTAAATAGAGTATATGACGTATAAATTATCATCCAAACGAATCTCTTTCATTATTCTTTATATTTGTCCATATCATAACAGGTTATGGGACCAGTCTATACTATCAGCGCAGTCAGGCGGCTTGTTGAGTTCGCGATCGTGACAGATGATAGCGCTATGCAGTCACCTACTTCGGATGCCTGTACATAGCTGCTAAGCAGTGATTGCCAAAATCCGAATCATATTTTTATCTAGATAAAAACAGTGATATGTTTGAACATTTATGTCATATGTTACTTGTAACGTTCCAAGTCATGAATACACAATAATTGTAAAAGTTTAATCTTTAAAAGTTAATTTAACCCTTTGCTACGCTAAAAAGGTATAAGCGAGCTCTTTAATAAAAGTTAAGACAATTTTCTCAACTATGAATACTGATAAAGTTCTTAGTTCATTCGCTTCTATAAAATTCTTATCTGCGTCTGACATTCAAAATTATTTACGACACTAAAACTGAACATCGTATATACGAATATTTCAAAGCTACTGTAGTGATTATATGAGAGGATTATTAAAGTAGGTTAGTTATATATGGCACTTTTGTCATAGTTGGCGATGATATAAAAAATAAGTTTTATTTTAAAAGTTAGAACATCTAATTTTAAAGATGACGTTTGATTGATTTTTGAATTATTATATAAAACATTGGATCTGAAGTTCGAAAGGGAAAGTCGCGAAATATAAATTATTATCTATACTAATATTATAAAGCTGAAGAGTTTGTTTGTTTGTTTGAACGCGCTAATCTCTGGAACCACTGGTTCGAATTGAAACATTCTTGTCGTGTTGAATAAACTATTTATCGAGGAAGGCTTTAGGCTATATAACATCACGATGCAACTATTAGGAGCGAAGAAATAATGGAAAATGTGAAAAAAAACGCGGAAAATTATTCATCCTTGAGTGCTTCCATTGCGTGCGCTGCGAAAACGGTTCAAGATACCAAAAATATATGTATGACAGAGTTATTCCTCTTAAAATGATCTAAAAAAATGTCCGCGACAGTATATGTTTATCTTTTAAGATTAACTCACTAGAACCGTTTTTATGGTAATCAAATTTGGTTGAAATTAATGCATTATTTGTTAAGAGTTGTATCAACGTAATAATATTAATCTTTATCCAAATAAATGTGTTTTTGATTAAAAGTATTTAATTGTGAACAAAATTGTCTTTGACATCACTTAATTTCAATGAACATCTTAGAAGATATTACAAAACCCTATATAGCAAAACAACGTTTGCCGGATCAGCTAGTATAATATAAAAATAGAAGCAAAATATATGTAATCATTTAAATGATGAATACATGGGAGTATACATACAAAAAAAAGAGTTTTAATTCAAGCGAGTGCGCGACCATATAGGAAAATATAACACGACGGACTGAAACGCGTGTTATACTACACACAACTATGATTACATAGTGTCTTTTTCATAGAGACAGTATCGGAATAATCCTAAGTTACAAGATATGCATATACATATATTTATATCTGTAATTATCATTCTGTAAGCAGAAAACTTTTGCATATCGAATTGTGAGCACATTAATCTACCCTTTTTTTGGTAACCCGGGAGAAAACCCTAAGGGACCTCAGGACACGATGAGGGTTGGCCCCCGGTGTGTCGGACTTGCACCGACTAAAGCCCCCGGGGTGTTCCTTCTCTCATCTGCCAAGTGACAAGGGCAAGGCCGGGCCATCTTCCTCGGCGCCCAGCTACGTCTGGCCTTGTACAGACTCCGCCTTTTTGGCGGAGAGTGGTTCAATAGTCGCCACTCCGCGCATCCACTTAACACATTGGCGGGGAGGCTAGTTCAAACTGTCACCCTCCACTCATCCCTTTGAATTGTCACTAGAGCGATGTGCGGGAACACAGCGTACACCGCTCACACCGGGATCTGGGTGGCGCGCTCGCACAGGCGCGCCGCAAAATTAATCTAACCACTAGATAATATGATTTCTCCTTTTCAGATATTTTCCTGACATACAAGATAATAATTCTCGCACAGAACTAAGTTCATTTTTTATTGATTTTGTTAATTTTTTATTGAAAGTGTACACTTCGGTAAAATGACAACTATGTCAATTTTATTTTCAAACAGAGCTAAAAGCTTCCATTAGCCACATTATCGTATGTCTTGTAGTTTAAGATTTTCCCATACTGTCCTTATTAAGAAAATATTACAATATTTTATAAGAGTAAAGTAATTACTATAGAATACAATAAGTTTGAATGTATTGCAAGAATAGGTATAAAACCAATTTCATAATATACACTAAAGTAACAATATTTTTATATTTCAAATTAAAATATTCCTCATTACTGTCTCTGGGTATATTTCCAGCGGGAAATAAAAAGATATAAATTACGCCATACTCCTCCCTATAGATCTGAAAGATGGATTACTTTCTTTTCATTGAATTAATGGTTGAAATACAGATATTTCTCCTTTTATTACCAAATATTAACTGTTTCACTAAACTACCTTTTAATTATTTAAACAGTTAAACTAATAATCTCACAATTCAATCGCAACAAGCTACCACTTATGATTGGTGCGTAAATTATTATTTCCAGTAGGGTTAAACTTTTTTTTAACGCAGAGAAAATCTACCTTGTCCTTCAGGGCCGCCGCACAGCCCGAAGTATTTGACTATTATCGGCTTAAAACTCCTGAGTTCTCCTTCTGCCGCGTAGCCGCCGGTCCATGGAGACGGACTCGCTCTCTGCTTTGGGCTACCTCAGAACAATAGGGGTGGGGGAGAGGTATACTACCCCTTAATCACTACTTGGGTGGTGTGTGGGAACGCGCCCACCTCGCCGCCTTCGTGTACGTACAGTGGACTCCCTTAAGTACTACTGTTCATATTAATGTCATATTAATGGTTGGGGGTTTCGTAAATAGCAGCACGCAAAAACTCCCCTACATTTTGCACTTTTCTACTAGCGTTTTCGTTGATTGATCGTTACTTTGTCTAAGCTTACAGATCACTCCCGTGGATATATCGCAGATGTAACATTAATATTATTTTATATTACTATAAAATAACTGCCATGTTGGTTTCCCCACTATGTTTTCTTTCTGCGGTGAGCATGTAGTGCCTAAACTCAATCTGAAAAACCCAGAGATACATATCGAGGTTCGAACCTACAAGCATATGAGTCACTGCGCATAGACATCGACTCCTTATCCACTCGCCCATCCCAGATGTATCATGTGTTAGTGCCTTTTGAACGGAGATCAGCTATGCTACTGATACGTTGGGATATATAAGCGCAAAGTGGATACAACCTCTGCTACTGGGCTTAATATCTCTGCTCACCGCGAAAGGAATATAGCATAACGATATATTCTTATTAGGAAAGATCTGTCTTCTATTTGACGTCTTCTTTTGAGTAGGTTGTTCTATTTATTCATTTATATCTTGTCTCTTGTCTAGAGAAAAATCTTTAAAATAAATTACTGGACTAAATTTTCGTGCCTCTCATATCATAATAAACTCTTGTAATCCAGCATCACTCAATGTTTATTTTCACTTAAAAATAAGTGGTTCGCACCGGCGACCGTGAATGGGGATTGTTTGTTTGTATTTCGTTTACATTACACATTTTTGCTTACCTCTTAGTTACGTAAATTTAAACAAGAGTTAATTAAAACCATTGTTGGTCAAAGGATTGTGTTTTGCGTCAAATTTTTATATAACTTTGACCTCTAAAATAGATAAACAAAATTATTTGTTATATATATGTGAGATCGAGGAAAGAGATATATAGGATCGAACTATTTTATTTTAATTTTACATACGGAAGTCAAAGTAACACTTCATTCTCTTTATAATACATTTTTTATACAACCACCTTCAATCTAACTTACCACTAAACGTCACTCATCTTTTGCACAGCTTCATTGTAATACCAGCTTATGACTTTAAATTTTTTAATAATATACTAATAATTGGGAGTTTTAATAACATAATCCACATATATTTCAATAAATACACTATCAACTATAAAAATCATTATTTCCATCTTACATTCATATTCGTTTCGTTTCTGGTGGTGGGTCGATTGCCTGAACTGGGTCATGACCACAGTACACAAGTGTAAATATCGTTATAAAGACTCACTATGGGCTGTTGGGTTTCGGGATCAGCTTGTGTACATCCAGTTGTTGATTAACATAGAGACCTTCCGTCGTGGTATGTGTGAGCCAACATAGCAATGGCAACTGTCAACATATATCGTCCCTAAGCGGTCGCTCCCGTTGGTGGATTACATTGTATTTTGCGATCATCAGGTACAAAGCAGTCACATTTTCACCAGTTAAAAAAAACACTGAGCCATTGTAGAGAAACATACTATTTCAGAAAGTAAACAATATTTTTCATTTCACGGTCAGTGCCTCACTCAATTAAATACTTGGTGATAACTTTCTTGATTAATCCAACGAAATGTTCAATGTACTAGCAAGTATATATATAATATTCATTTTGTTTTTAAAATGTAAGTATTGTGAAGGTTATAGGCTGGATAATGCAGTTTGTAGTGGCCACACCTGCAGTGCTAAAGTTCTTGGGTTCCTCTCTCAGTGCCGGAAAACTTTTCTGTGATGAGCAGATAAGTTTGTCTTGAGTCATGTGTGTGTATATACTTAGCTATAAGTATGTATATCTTTATCTAGTACCCATAATACAAGCGCAAGCTTAGTTTGGAGCTAGATCAATCTACAATGTAATTATTTGTAAATAATGTTATGGTATATGTTGTTTTAATTTGTATGGTTGTGTAATTAACTTGTATTTTTTATTGAAAGTGGCTATTAGTTGTGTAATAAAAATACTTTGTGTTTCACAAGTATAAAATAATACTTTAGGTTATGAATATTTATAATAAGGCAAACGAACTACGAAGTATTATTGCTCAAAGTGTTGGTTTTATTACCATCTGACGTAGAATTCTCCACAACAATACAGTAAATAGCAATAGTTGTTTATGAAATAAAATCATGATTTGAGTAACATTTTTGCAAACATATCTATCACAATATAAGAATGTTTTATTGACAAATACAAGCGATTAAAGAATATAAATATGAATCAAATCAACAACATTGGAAATAATCATTTACTTCTTTAATAGTTAATAAATAAAAAAAACATTAATTTTATTATTTACATATGTATATTATATGACCAAACATACTTGAAGTACTAAATATTAGTGGATCCTAAAATAGAATGCAATTTAAAATTATTGTGACATTTTTTCAAAAACAAATACGTTTTCAGTCTTTTTCTTTTTAATAATACTGTTGCTACCACATCAGTACTTTGAAATTATCCGATTAAAAACGATTTACGAAAAAAAAAATCATATATGGCTCTCCAATAATACTCAGTACGCAAGTAACCTACTCGTTAGAGATGTCGTGATATACAATATACTATATGTTGTTGTTCTGAAAACTACGTATATAATTTTTACTACATTATTCCAAGAAAGCAACGAAATTTAAATAGCGTTTACAATTGTTTATGGTTACTGTAATACGATTGACCCTGATTAAAATATGAATTAAAAAAAAACAACTGAAAGTTATCAAATCGATTACGAATATTATTATATAATTTTAAAATCGATTTCTTGTCGCAATCAGTCAAATTTGTTACCGTATTACTTAGCATACTTTAATAGGTTGATTTGATATGTTTTTAAATGGACCTATTCAATTATGATTTCCATGTTTCTTTTTAATGCTACAGCAACATCATGTGAACGTAGAATTGTCAACGGCCATGCAGCTTTTGACGATCATGGGTTTGTGGTGAGTAAATGTTAATGTAAGCTATTTTCAAGGTTATCCATCTGTTTTACTCTATATATGTTTTTAAGACCCCCTTTTCTCAGGTACATGTGGCGGCATTTAGTTGAAATATATCAAATACTGAGATAATATATTGTGTCATATAATATAGGTTATGATATATTATATACTATTATGTAATATGGGTATATTTTGCCGTGTCGTTGGGCTGTGGAATGTTCATCCGGTGAGCGTCTTCCCACCATCCTATGATATGGGATCCTTTAAGTGTAGCGTGAAGAGATATTTGTGCAGGCCGGCATGATCGCTGCGACTACCGATTGCATTTTTCTTAGTTTTCGATAGTCGTTGGCGTTTTTTGGACTACACCATGCTTACCATCAGGTATGGTGCAGTTACTATGTCGAATTAGTTTAAAAAAAAATCTTGTAGTCCTGAAAAAGTCATATTTCTAAGTCAACGTAAATAAAAGAAATGTTCTTTTATGTCGTTTTTTTAACGTTTTTGCCATTTCGTTTGCCGTGACATTTTTGTAATTATAAAATTTGTTAAGGAACTGGTCTTGTATGTGTACTGGAGAAGAAAACTGTAGTTTAGTTACATAAAAAATTTTGTGAGTACCTTATAAACTTCGATCGAAGTAAACTTCGATCAATTATTAAAAATAAAGAAAGTTAATACATTTTTTTACAGAAGTGTACTCAGTTTCAAATAAGGATCATTATTTTGTAGGGCAAGAAAATTCTGAACACGTGAAATTAGTTAAATCCCATGATAACTTATTTTCTATATTTTATATAAAGCCCTCGGTGCGTGAGTCTAACTCGCACTTGACCGATTTTTTGTAACAATATTATTTCCTGAAATTCGTTATCGAATTCTAGTGAAATTACCTGATATGTAATTTTTATTTTTTAAGATATAAATTTCTTTAATCAAAACTATATGAAATTAATTTGAATAACCATGGTTTATAGGCAAATTATGTATTATATATTTGACCCTAAACATTTCACTTTCAGGTGTATTTAGTGAAATCAAATCAGACTAAAACAAGAGGCGAGGGGTGGATATGTGGAGGCTGCATTATTACTCCTCTATTCATTTTAACAGCCGCCAGCTGTGTCATAGATATGGATCATGTCTACGCCATAGCTGGCTATAGAAAGTATGTCACAGCCGAAAATATAGAAAAAAATCGTTGCACCCATAAAATGAAAAAGAGGGTAATTTCTTATTGTGTAAATGAAGGTAGGTTGTGCCGAAGAGCCGATGATGATTTGACTGGTATCTCACAATAAACACTGGTACACATCTTATCATCAAAAAAGGTTTTTTTTTTATAACTTTTGTCGGTAAACTCGCTGCAGAACTGCACAACACAAGGAGCGTTGCCGGCCAAGAAGAACATTATTCACTGACCTCTTGATGAATCCAAGGTCATAGCTATGGAGTAAAACTTGTAACTTGCAGCCTTTGCCACAGCTCCAAAGTGTGTAACAAAAATGTTGTAAAGTACCGCTGCATTGTAGCATTTCTGTAAGGCTTTAAAATATGGGAATGCGCTTATGACCAACGGCAAATGACATTGGAGATATTGCGGCTTTTTTTTAAATTCTGGAACGGCTAAAATACTTCGCTGAACCCAGTGTTAAGCACAACGCAGCCCTGAAACTGAGGGCAACTATCAAAAAACAGGAGAGTGTACGTCGATAGTCGCCGTGATTATGCCGACCTGCTCAAAAGTCTCTTTACAGTTCTTTTAAAAATAAACACAAATCAGTGTTACCCAATTACCGGCTTAAAATAGTTGCTGGCTCCTACATGGGGCTCGATATTCGCCTGTTTCTACTTATACGCATTCTGCTTTCTGGACCGGTGGTAGAATAATTTTCTTTGTTCTGGCGATTCGAAGCGCTTGGAAGTAGGTGTATTTGAATAAACTTGTATTCAAAATAATTATATATCGTTATGCTATATCCCTTCCAAGGTGAACAGAGGTTGTATTCAATTTGCTCTTATGTGTCGTGCCCGACGTGGCCTATAGCGCTAATGATTGCTGTTCTCAGGGTACTTATTTATGAAATATCCATTAAATGCCATGCGGGCTTCCTCACGATGTCTTTCATCATAGTCAATCAGGAAAAATCCAACTATTCTTACGGATTCGAACCTATGACCATTCGCGTTAGCGCGTATAAATACCGGTCCTTCATCCGCTAGGCTACCACAGACATAAAGTTATATTTTTTTTTTTAAAGGTTTAACATATTTTGTATAGTTCTTAAATTGATTGAATAGTTCTAAATTATTTAATGAATTCATTACAACAATGATATGATACATTGCAAATGTCATCAGCTTTTGATGAAAAGAAAAAGAAGCCGGACTGGTGGAACTGGATGGATATCGGTTTGGCTCGAGTCGACTCGCCCTACAATTTTGAAGATCCGAATTACATTTTCTATTGCCACTACTCACCAAAAATTATACCATTAAACTATGAAACAGTATACCAACAAGCTGGGACAGATGTTGTTTCCTTTGGATGGGGTAGTACCAAATATTATAGACCGGTAACGTATCCTCGTGGCTTTTTTTTGGTAACCAGGAAGAAAATCCTACATAGAACCATCCGGGCCGCTGTAAGGGCAGCGATTCTGGTGTGTCTGACTCCTACTGACTAAAACCCCCGGGGTGTCCCTCAAATATTGTCTATGCTATACTGTCGACAACATAGGACGCCAATGTTGCAGCGGCTCACTGATGACATTGCGTGTATCCATTTGCCGTCGGCTCGATCAACTCAACGCGATGTGCTTTGCCAATGGTAAATCGGATGACGGCAAAGTGACTCCACATATGATTTGTAACCTTATTCGTATTCGCTTTATACTATCGTGTTTTTATTTAACTCAGTAACATTTTTTAGTATGATATAGAAATGCTATGATTTTATGATTAATTTAAATCAGGAGATAACTATGCGACATCTCAAATAACAGATCTTTGAAATTTCATTTTGTTATATTTTCAGCTTCTGTTTTCGCGCATGTATGTTATTTCTTTATATTTTCTAATCCTGTGGGATAATATATTATTTAAGTTTTCGATCAGGTCGAGGAATATAGAGATAACAATGAAGAATATCTTCGATACGCATCTTCTGTTATAATGGATAGAAATGAGTGCAGGAAAGAATATGATAAAAGAGCCAACAAATTGTACCACAAACACACGCATGTAACTTGGATTTGCACTTATGACATGGAAGGGAGATTGGATGAAAACGGCATTCTTCTGAGAACTGCGCGTAAAATGGTATTTTTTTTAAATAATTAAGTATATTCACAATCGGTGGTTATCAAAGTTTGAAGGTATCTGGCTGATTCTCGCAGTTGCGACTCGACAGCTGCTAATTTGCGACCAGCCGTTGCCAGGTGTCAATGTACCACTTTCTAGGCATTTATATATAAAGACGTCCAATATAGACGACTGTGTGGCGCTGTCATGTGAAGTGTCCAGAGTTCTGCTAAAGTGCATGAATCCTACGGGCTCTTTTACATGGAGTCGAAGCTGCTCGCGTCCGTAGGCTTTACCCTAGTTTCCCTACACGTGACTCTTGGGTGGTGCTAAACGAGCAGCAGCGAGGTGGTAGGGCGTCGGTGCCCGTCTGGATCGCGACCACAGTACATAGGTGTAAAGCCCGTCATAGTGACCAGTTTCGGCTTGTCGCGTTTCGGGATCAGCTTGTGTATATCCAGTAGCTCATATACCTAGAGACCATCAGTCGTGGTTTATGTGGGCCGACATGACGATGTAGACTATCAATGGATTTTCATCCTTTGATAATCGCTTTCGTTTTTGGACTACACTGTACTTACCATCAGGTACTCTGTAGTCACTATGTCGAGCCAGTGTAAAAAAAAAAGTTCATATTTTTCAATATTGCGTATGAAAGTTGTCAACATATTATAGCTCTCCATATTAGCAAGCTGAAGTGGCATTGAGTAGGCCATATATGCCGAAGAACCGATGGTCGTTAAAGCAGGTGAGTTCTTGAATGAAGAACGTAGCGTGGGGTGCTCAGCGGCAAGGTATGGCGGCGAGTTGCGGAAGGTGACCAGAAAACATTAGAGGAGAATAGCCGAAGACTAGGCTCAATGATGATTGCTAGGAACGACCTATATCCAACAGTGGACTACGGTATGCTGATGATGAAAATGATCATGGGATCTTGACATAAAGACGAACAACAAAGTGATCATATTAGGGCTTCGTCTTCCATTTTGAACCCTAAAACACGTAATGTAAATATATTTTTCAGGGACTCAATGACTCGGGGAGTTTAGATAACGTAACGTTGCAGAATTTGCCTACGAGAAGACACGGTTCATGTCAGGTTAAGTATTGTTTCTTAGTATTTACTTTTGAACTGCCGATGCAGAATGAGAGGTGTTATAAAAATTCAACGCGCTTAATCTATGTATATATTTGTATGTCTGTATGTGATTCAGTAGCTCCTAAATGGATGGATCAATTTCGATTTCGTTATTTTTGTTTCAAAGACAATTTGATCTAGAGTGTTCCGAGCTATAATTGAAAAAAATATGATCAGCTGTATGAAAATAATCAGTTCTTTTCTAGTCCATAGACGGGTGCGCTTAAAGCTTTGCGCTCTATCGTTATTAAAATAAAAAGTTTTCAATTAATATACTAAATATACAATCTAAATTTTTGGTGGTACGCACCGCCTAGTATCACGATCAGTTGCGAGCCACCACTGTAACGCGTCGACTGATGAGGCAGACTTGTGCGAGCCCTTAGTGGTACGCGCCGGCATGAACGTGTTAAGATAGTATTGCAAATTCACTAAGTCATGACCACGGTAGACAAGTGCCATAATCTGTATGGGGATGTATGTATGTATGTGTGTAGACGTGGTGGCTGCCGGCAGAATAGAATAGCACCCCCCTCTTCTTGCTGAGGTGTCGTAAAAAGCGACTAAGGTATCTCTTTAACACCGCAATTCAACCAGGTGTTCAGAGAAGGACAACTCAACCAAACCTGCATCCCGCTCGCTCCCGATCGTACTGGTTCTCCATTCCATCGGGCTTGAGGAAGTACGGACGAGAGAATGCTTTTCTGGCAGCGCGTCCAGTTATGCACTTAAATATCTCCTGCGCAATTGACTGTTTCCGAAAATTGGACCTCTATGTTCTTAATCGGCATTGAAACAGTCGCCGTGGCCGAATCCGGCTAGGACATCATCATCATCATCAATCTGTATGATCTTGCCTATCGCGTTTCTGCATAAGCTTATGGACTTTGAGTACCTGCCTGGAGACTTTTTGCCGTGGTATATATACATAGGTCAATATGACACTGGCGATTGTCAATACGTTCTCGTCCTTTTACAGTTACTACCGTACTAAAACTGTGCTTAAAATTAAAAGAAATTAAATATAACTTCATTCAAATAGACTTATTTCCAAGTACTTTTGAATCATGAATAGAAAAGTAAAATGAGCCACCGGTTTGGCAAGCTACCGAGATGAGTAGGCTGGAAAATCTTGTAGTTGCTTTTTTCGCTTTCCATCCACTGTGTTATAGTCACTATCGAGCCAGTATAAAAATATCACCTATCCACAGAATGACCACGGAGGCCCTCTGATAACCTGGATTAATGGAAAGCCGTTTGTAATAGGCGTAGCCACGGCGTTTTTGGTTGACAGCCGAATGCGATGTCAGCCACCATACGCGTATACCAGCGTCGCATGCCATAACAAATTTATTTATAATATTTTAAATAGGTAAGCTTTGATTTAATTCTTAAAGAAACAGAAAACATTATTTGACACGTACACACACCTATGATATAAATAAAATTATATTGAAAAAAGGGTTAATCATCTCGTTTTAAATTGTAGATACGCTCATGAAAACATGAATGTTACATGTAGTTTTTACAACTCAATATAAATCTAAACCCTCTGAATTTACACTTCTAGGGAATCGTTTCTGTATGTCAAGCAATTAAAATCTGGAAAACAAAGGGTTACAGTTATATTTCATAAAAAAAAACATTAAACAATTCTATTAACTACTAAAATGAAAAATAATTATAAAGATGTAAACTAGAATCTTGTAGCTTTTATAATTTCCCAATACGATTGTTTTCATTCGAATACGGGCTCTCAAAGATCAAGAAAAAATGTCTTGAAATTTTTTGAGTCTTTAATTATAACTTTAGTCTTAACTGCAGTTTGTTGTTAATATTATGTCTTACTAAGATAAATATTCTTTTTACCCCGTCGTTTGTATTTTTAATATTCAGAAGTCTCTGGTCGAAGTCAAAACCCATGACCTAAGCGACGCGCACCATCCTACGCCATCAGAAAAAATCCCAATTCCCCGCAGCATTTTGCCATCTGGGCATCTTGTCGTTGTCCAAGCCCAACACCAACCCGAAAAATAACAACAATTTGCCCAGAAGGCGACAACAACGAAAAATAAGTAACTCGCCGATTAACGAAATAGAGAAAACAACCGCTCGCATTCATGGATTGGATGTAATTTTTTCTTAGCTGTATTTTTTATGTTTAGTTTCCTTTAAAGTATACTGTACAATACATAATATAAACAACACTTTTTTTTTTCAGTACAAACCAATCACAGTGTAACGTGCCTTTGGTACGAGAAACAAATATCACGTGGGCGTAGCTAGATGTAAAATAAGATTGCCTGAACCAGAGTGATCTAAGTGAAAACTTCGTGCTTAAAAATATATTAAAGACTGACTGAAGAAATATTATTTTATTTGCACCAATAAATTTTGTTTATAGCATGTAGACGCCGCCCGTTACGTGCATGTGTTAAAACGCCCTAAGGGTCGTTAGGGTGTTTCGGGACGTGCAGGGTAAGAGGATGCGCGCGCGCACGGGATGCTTGCTAAGTTAGTCGACTACCGAGAATACGTGCGTGTACGTCGCAGTTCGGTGTGCCTTAAAGTGCAAATAAACAGTAAAACGCCAAAATCCTTGTCTTTCTACAACCACACCCACGACCACCGGTCATATGTTATAAAATTTAATGTGCTAATACCCTAAGAATGGCGATCAACTATGCTACTGGTTTACGTTGAGGATGACATATAAGGGCAATAGTGGATACAGCTTTATTTTTACTCTCCAACGCCGCCATAAGTTTCTTTCGCTTTTTCTTCTTAACGTAGTCCCTTCCGAAACGCTAGTATAATACCGTTAGGTTCAGGTGTGCTCTTCATACCCACCTCTCCCAAAAGGGGGATCATAAAAAGGCTATTAGTTCCCTGAGCTACTGGAAAAATTAAGATTCCCAAGCTTTGGTAGAGTGGTTTGAGGAACACCCCGCGGGGTTTTTAATCAGTAGAAGTCTGACACAGGGGTCGCTGCCCTCACAGCACTCCTGAGGGTCCTCTGTAGGATTTTCTCCAGGTTTACCAAAAAAAGGGTAGGTAGATGTTACAAGTATGTGTGGAACAGGATTGTCGCATATGCATAGCGGTTTCTTATACATTTGACCATCATAGCCACTTTTTATTTAATTAGTTTAAAAGCATTTAGTAAGTTCCCAATTTTCTCAACTGGAATTTAGCTCTGTAAACGTTTAGGTTATACTCCAATTTCTGTTATATTTTAATTTTTTTTGTCCAAGAATAATTTATTTCCTGAGAGAAGTCTCACCAAAATCAAAGTAGGGACTACAAATCGTAGGCTAGCATTTTTTAAGTAAATGACCAGCTACCTCAGCCAGGTGTCAAGTCTCAGCCAGCACCCCACCCCTGCCACAAATTGTTAGTATTAATGATAGTGTTTTAGTTGGCACCTAGTTTGCAAGTCAGGAAAACTCGCCCCAAACTAACGCGCTCCATAAAGCTAGTTTCAGTTGACTACAGTCAGCTTAAAGTTGTGCCTAAATGCATATTCTAGACTTTGAAATGTATGTTTGAACTAGTTTTGTTCTACAATTTCTATACTTAATGTCGAAGTTATATATGTATGTAGTTGTATATGATCATAATATAATAAATATATAAAATGAAATGAAATGAAGTGAAATATAACTTTATTCTAAAATGGCTTACCTCCTTGCACTTTTTAATTGTCAAGATAGAAAATGAATCTACCACCAGTTCGGAAAGTAGAATCTACCGAGAAGAACCTGAAAGAAACTCTGGTAACTGTTGTTTTCAACAAAATGAGGAACAAATACATAATATTTGTACACAAAGGAATGAATGCATCGTGGGAAAAATTGTATACTACAAGACCACAATTTTGTATCATTTGAACACAGAGATAAAAGCGATAAAATAACCTATTTTCTACATCGGCCCACTGTACAGTATGACCATGTCATAGTACACATCACAGCCTTTTCAGTGGATGGATGAATGCGAGACGTATGCAAGACGGTTTAGGGTGTGTGATGTGTGAAAAAGCAATGTCATAGTATCACATTTTCATACAAAAAATATTTTATGCCTAAGTCGTTTCCCTATTCCATGTATGTTTCCCTATTTAATGAATTTTTCTATTTTTCTTTTTTACTTTTTAACTAAAACGGATAAAGTAAATAAAATCTAATAACCGGGTAACGCATACAACAACGCATACAGTAGACATAATTTTTATTACATACTAATAATAATAATATATCGTCACGATATATCCCTTTCAGGGTGAGCAGAGACACATTAGAGGCTGTATTCCCTTTACGCTTATATCTCGTACCCGACGTAGTGCAGCTGATCGGCGTTTTCAGAACACGACATATGATATTCCCATTAGAGGCATATAAAAGAAAACATCACACATCAACATCATGTTTTCTTTCACGAACAACTATGTGAGGTCTAAATCCGTACTCAACCTAGAAAATACAGTTGTATGTGCCGGAATTTGAACCTACATACTGAGATGGGGAAAAAGTAATCTGATTAATGATTAACGATTACAAAATGTAGTCGCAATTTTAATTTTCTTGCTTTGTAATCATGATTAAATCCATTTAAAACATTAAGAAATCATAAATGTGTATACAATCTGGGATTGCGTAGTGTTGAAAACATAGATGAGCAAAATGCAGTCATATTATTGGTAAAAAAACATAAAATGTAATCGTAATCATTTTTATTAATCTGATTACATTTTGCCCATCTATGCCTACATACTATATAATTATTATTAATTAATCCTCATTTCTATAGACTATCTTGTCAAATCTTACACTATTTGTCACTTCATTGAATCGTCTAAAGACGTTCTTAGGACAACAAAAGCTTTAAAACATTTCCTACGTTGTCAATAGGTACAGAAATAACAAGTCTACTTACAAAGGAATGCCTTGATATTCTTTACTATGAAATTGCTCGTTAAAAGTGCCTACTGTTGTTATTATACTCTTGATTTATAGACTTTTTAGAGAGTAATACTAAAAAAGAAGTAATTGAGATTCTTAAATGCCTATAGAAATCGTTTTAATCTAAAAAGTTTAAAAAAAGGGTTAAGTTTTGAAGTGGCAAGGCGATTGCCCGAGCTGGTTCGAGACTACAGTACACAAGTGGATATACCGTCGCATTTCGGGAGCAGCTTCTGTACGTCCAGTTGCTTATATACCTAGAGGCTTTCAGTCATAGTTTACATCAGCATGGTAACAGCGATTGTCAAACGATATTCGTTCTTTAATAGGCACTATCGTCCTTAGATTTCACTTAACTTTCCATCAAATATACTATCATCTTATTGTCGAGCTGGTGTAAAAAAAGCATATTCCAGTCCTAGGTTATAGACGTCTTTGAATATAAATATCTTTGAAATGCTATGCTAATAACTTTGAATTTACAAACGCAAATTCAGATTACCTTTATACCAATGGATCTATATTATTAAAAATACTTTAAAGTCGTCTATCGAAGAGCTATTATGTTTATAATTCTGTTGTGCCTCTGCTAACCTGCCACCAAGTACCTCTGCGACACGGCATTGTTCTAAAAACCAAAGTTAGAAGATTCATAATATTATAGAAGAGTGGTAAGCAATTATTTTGGCGCTTGGACGGTTTCTGTTCTTTTCGAATTTTTCATCTTTCATTTTGAAGTTCTTCCACGAAACAGATCGCCATCCCTGCTTGAAACAAGCAGCAGCAAGCTTAAGCTGCTTGTTGCTTTTTAAGGGCATTTAATAACATGACTTTATTTTAGATGACATTCCATACAATCATTGCCGTCTGTGCGTCATACACATATATTGTCACCTTTAAATATAATGCGAGATTTCCTTACTATATTTTCCTCCACCGTACAGCATGTCATGTATCAATCCATTCTTAATATAAGAATACAGAAATCGAATAGGCCTTGGTTTCCAATTTTACAAAGATGCCACAAGTATAACAAATGAAAAAACGAAGTATGGTTATAATATTTTAATTGGAAGTCCAAGATACATTTTTTTCATCCAGGATTCCATTGCATTCATCTGATCGTCGATACCTAGAAATAAATTAAATATCTAATTTTAATATGATGGATCTTGGTCCTTTCCATCAATACTTAACTGAACTAGGGAGTGCCCAGGCACTGTTAATTTACACATTTGTAAAAAAAAAATTAGAATTAAGAACTTAAATTTGTGTGTCTACGGGTCTGAGATGACTGCGTAGTCAAAAGCCATTTTTTTTCAAGTTTAAAATAGAAAATAGAATACCTAAATAAATAAAAGCAAACAAAAGTTTCAGTCATATCGACTAAACAATTAATCTTATGCATTTTTTTTTTCATCAAATACTTGTTGAAATTCTTTTAATTGACATAGATTTTTCTTCATCAACTGATTAAAATAAAACAAACAGTAAATATTAAGTGAAGCATACCACAAAACTTTAGTTAAAATCGAATTCATATCAGTTAAGCCGCTACAGCGGTCAACCGCACAGAGAAACAAAAATTCTAATAATCATTGTTTTATGTTCTATTGCGGTAATAAAGGCCCTCAATATATATATATATATATATATATATATATATATATATATATATATTTTTCATATATTTCATCCATCTCAGACAGCCATCAGTAACAATTTTATTAGACATTTATATAATTTTAAATCTTTTAATCTTACCATTGTGTTCTGTAAATGAAAAAACCCTTTTTTAGTAAAATATATAAAGAACAATCCATACTATAGCAATGTACCTTCGAAACAATACTAAAATTAATTTAGTATAGATATTCGAGAACATTCGTATAGCAGTGTGAACGCGAGTAAGGATTGTTTTCTCTACTGAAGCCCTAGCACAAATATTTCCGATAATGTATTCGTAACGTCAACTATCTCACTTCAATGGATTCCGACATTGGCATTAATTCAGTATTGGTTAGGAAAACGCCAATCACATATAATTTACTGAATTTTAATAATAGATCGTTACGCTATAACACTTTCGGTCTAAGCAGAGATACATTCGTGGTTGTATGTGTACACTTTGCGATTATATGTCGTTCAATGCCTAGGCGACCATCAGCGCAGCAAATAGACTAACACATGACATTTCTATTAGATGCCTTGCGGGTTTCCTCGGGTTGTTTTCCTTCACCGGTGATCATGTGGTGCCGACATCTGTACTTAATCTGGATAAATCCAAATCTACGTACCGGGTCCCGGACCTGCAACGATTTGCGTCGCCACGCATATGTACCGATCCCCTTTTTTTGGTAACCCGGGGCAAATTCGTTACGGACCTCAGGTGGCGGTGAGTACCGCCCCTTATGTGTCGGAATAGCACCGACTAAAACCTCCGGGGTGTTCAGTCTTCCACCTACCGGCATCGTGGGCCCAACTGGGGTCTCATCCTCGAGGACCGGCAAGGCGTGTGGCCTCAAGTAGGGCTTTACTCGTTTGGGGAGGAGTGGTGTAAAGAGCCACCCCTATCATATATATTTGTTGTAGAGTGGCACTGGGCAACACATCGCGCGCCGCTCGCATCATTGTAGGATGACACACTCTCTCAAGTGTGCCACCCGGTGCCGCTGCTAGAGTCGGATATTCCTGAGGAACGCCGCTCTGCGGCGCCCTGTTCTTTTAGACCGGTGGGCGCGCTGGGATGACGCTGCCAAAGATGTTGTAGCCAGCGCCTCCTGATCCCGCTCCGCCGCTTCCTTCCTGGACAGACCCCTTATCCATTAAGTCACAACAGCCCCATCTTCAGTATATTATTTTAAATATATGCTCATAATTGTTTGTTTTCCTGTTAATAAATAAATAGTTACCGTTGTGATTCTAATATGCAGTTGATCAGCTTGCTGTTGCAGTAAGTGCTTGTGTAAGCGTAGGGTCCACGGCACTGCATGTGTTTGTCGACCATAAACACTGTGGCAACACCGATCACAACCGGTTTTCCACCAACCCAAGTAATTAAGGGCCCGCCGTGATCATTCTGTAATGTATATATGGAATTATTTAAAGATTCACACTTCAAAAGCTACTCTTAGGCCACGATTTATACTTTGCTTTGACTTTTCCTGGAAAATGATTGTGTCTTTAGCAAATAAATTAAATATATATAGAATAGTGGGTGTATAAATTTTGCATCTGTTTTGTATCAGTTTTTCTTGGCTCAAGATAGAGGGAAGTTCGCTGAGCTGATGGCCAACCTTCGGTAGTGGAGAGGCACCGTAAGAAGAAGAAGATCAATTTTGCGCTTGTATTTCGTGCCAAACATGACCAGTTGATTTGCACAGGCGCAGCTCATCACTGTTCTCGGGGCATTTACATGTCATTTCTATTCGATATCATGCGGCTTTCCTGACGATGTCTATCTCAATGTGAACATGTGGTGGTGTGGTGTGTGTACGTAACCTGCAAAACTCAGAGGTATGAGCTGGAATTCGAACCTAAGACCGTTTGCGATTCCGCGCATGGATCCTGACTCCTTGTCCACTAGGCTACTACAGTCAGGACATTTTTAATCTAATTAATAAAATTAAGTATCACACCTGGCAAATTCCATGCCTTCTGGATATATAAATTTCCGTTTCATTGTCCCAGATCTCGGATTCGTTAACATTCTATAAATATATTTTTTTATTAAAAAAACATAACTGGCTTCATAAATTTATTCTTAATCTACCAATGGGCAAATTAAATGTTCAACCATATTAACAATACTAAATACCCCAAGACTCAATTATGTATCTAATTTTAAACTATTCATTGAGACCATTCCAATGAAATCAAACACAAAACTTCTGCTATAAGTTAGCAAAGAGTTGAGAATCTTGCTGATATCAGCTGGTGCTGCAGCATCAAGTAATCATTATAATCACAGGCTACTAAATTTCAAATCGATTAAACTATCGAAGTACTTCGTATTCCTTCAATAACTACAAAAGAATTGATTATCTTCAAACGGCTGATGCAATTTTCTTCAATCATAACTAAGAACACTATCAACACCTTTCACACAAAAGAATCAAAATCAAATAGGTTCATACATGTAGGAACTACGATGCCACAGACAGGCATATAAATACACAAATCCACAGATACAAGCGATAAATTTATAACAACCCTTTCTTTGCGAGGGGGTTAAAAGTAACTAATATTGATCGAACGTTGTATTTTTGAAGACCCGTGTAACAATTTGCATACCCAGGCACTGACTTCAATTGGGGAACCGTGGTCTCATCTGTGAGAACGTTATGTCTAAGAAGAAGGTCAAAAAGTGGAAGCTGTAAAAAGCTGATTTCGCTCGAAGGGCAAGTCATCTTGGTGCTGGCAATCGCTTTGGCACATTAATTTCAGCTGATAGGTCCATTTATGACCGGGCATAAAGCTAGAGACCCTGGGTGCTCAGTTGCCGACACGTCCGAGGTTGATCATGCAGAATGACCGTGTTCCACGTTACGTTTCGTAAGTCGAATTGCTTTGAGGGACACCAATCTAGTCCCAATTTGGATGAGGTCACCTCGGGGTTTTTAGCTATTAAAGTCCGGTACACCCCGACTACAACCTTCATGTGTGACCGGGATAGTTCAATGACAATTATCTCTGCGATACGATGGATCCAAAACAAGTACTTTTGGAAACTGCCGTGGTAGATTAATTATCCTTTTTTTCTTCTTTTATTTGAGTTATACTGGGTCAAGACAAATGTACCCAAGTGACTGTCATAGTGACTCGTTTAGACCTGTCGCGTTTCGAGATCAGCTTGTGTATATCCAGTAACTCGTATACCTAAAGATCTTCAGTCGTGGTATATGTGGGCCGACATGACGAACAGAGACTATTCATGGATTTTCATCCTTTGATGGTCGCTTTTGTTTTTGGAGTACACTGTACTTAGCAACAGGAGCACTATAGTAACTATGACAAACTAGTGTAAAAAAAAATCTCTGTACTACATTAACTTGGATTAACTTATACTAAATAGTTCAAGGCAAATTTTCGTGATAAACAACACCAGTTAATGAAATGAAATGAAATGTATTTATTTCGCCACAAACCAACATAAAACAAGAAATTGAAATGTAGCAACACAAATAACACACAGAAACAAAAGAAAATACAAAACATACAAACATGGCGAAATTGGGACCTTCATCAGCCTAAAGCCACAGAGGAAGCCTGCAGCGCTGATTTTCGTGAAGGGCCCCGGTTACCAGTTACCTATTCTACTTACTATATTACTTCGTCTCTCATAATCACGACGCATTGGGACGGATCTAACTAAGTTGCCGGCATCATCCAATCTTCCCTCGTATTCGTGTGTGCATATCCACTGTTCGTGTGTGTGCTTCTTGAAGGGATCATACAAATGTTTACTATATGCCTTTGCGCATTCATCTCTGTCCATTATCATTGTTGACGTGTATCTTAAGAAATGTTCATTGTTGTCGTGTAGATCGCCAACCTTTGTTTGCAAGAGAATATAAATGCTTTTTTTTAAATACATGGTTTAAGATCAAGGTCTTATGGACAGCTTACGCTTATGGACGCTGCCTTAGAGTATTCATTTAATATATACGGCACTCCAAGCTAGGACCTATTTTACAATTTATAAAGAGTTAATCTGCAATATGATTATCAATATTCTTGTTTTATCTAAATATATATAACTCAAAGGTGACTGACTGACTGACATAGTGATGTATCAACGCACAGCCCAAACCACTGGGTGGATCGGGCTGTAATTTGGCATGCAGGTAGATGTTATGACGTAGGCATCCGCTAAGAAAGGAATTTAATCAATTCGACCCCCAATAGGATAAAATGGAGGATGAAAGTTTGTATAAATCTTCTTAGATTTTCGACTGATTGAACTGAAATTAAAGATCGGAGCTACTAGGATGAAGACGTCCGCTTGAATACGATTTTGATATCTAAATATATATAACTCAAAGGTGACTGACTGACTGACTGACTGACTGACTGACATAGTGATCTATCAACGCACAGCCCAAACC
Source organism: Automeris io (assembly GCA_036320925.1). NCBI lineage: Eukaryota > Metazoa > Arthropoda > Insecta > Lepidoptera > Saturniidae > Automeris > Automeris io. The sequence continues at coordinate 10,584,056 of JAUDJH010000005.1, forward strand.
ACTGGGCGGATCGGGCTGAAATTTGGCATGTAGGTAGATGAAGTCTACTTTGCCATGACAATAAACAAGTTTCATGGGCAAACTCTCAAATTTGTGGGTATTGACTTGAAAGAACATTGCTTCTCTCAGGGACAGTTTCATGTTGCTTGCTCACGAGTAAGTTCACCCAATAGCTTGATAGCTTTGGCGCCTAATGACAGATTAGTTAATAATATTGTATACAAAGAAGTTTTGTAGGCCCTAATTTTTTACACACGCTAAACAAAAGTAAAGCCGCAAAAACTAATAATAATACTTCTTAACGCGAGCGAAGCCGCGGGAAAAAGCTAGTGTATAATAAAAGCCAAAAACTTATTGTTTTCGCCCCGAAGCTCAGTTCCACTCCGATGCGGGCTTGAGTTTCTTTCGACATTTCTTCTCAAAGTATTCGCTTCCGAAGCGTTAGTAGATCACCAGTAGATTCTTTCCTTAGTTGGCCGCCCAAGTCGAGGTCTGCATCCACAGAAGCGCCCTTGCGATTCCACCCATTCGCTGACTGAGCCCCGCGTGTGTTCACCCCCTAAGCTCGGTTAAGTTTTAAAGACCTGACCTGGTCACTAATATATGGTATGTCTAGTGATGAAAATGCCCGGGAATTTTCCCAAAGTGCCCAAAACTTGTTTGGGAATATTCCCAGGAATTTACGAAATGTTCGCGGAAGTGCTGGGCACTTTGGGAAAATTCCCGGGCATTTTCATCACTAGGTATGTCCTAACCCAAAAAAATACATTCATGAGAAAAATATTGTTAGTAAAGTAAATTACATTTCGCCAAGGAGTGCAAATTTATTGCTAACATCTATTATTTAAACCAAACTTGTATATTATGAGACATTTTCGGAGTCGAAGCTGCTCGTGTCCGTAGGCTTTACCCTAGTTTCCCTACACGTGACTCCTGGGTGGTGCTAAACGAGCAGCAGCGAGGTGGTAGGGCGTCGGTACCCGTCTGGATCGCGACCACAGTACATGGGTGTAAAGCCCGTCATAGTGACCAGTTTCGGCTTGTCGCGTTTCGGGATGAGCTTGTGTATATGCAGTAGCTCATATACCTAGAGACCTTCAGTCGTGGTATATGTGGGCCAACATGACGATGTAGACTATCAATGGATTTTCATCCTTTGATAATCGCTTTTGTTTTTGGACTACACTGTACTTACCATCAGGTACTCTATAGTCACTATGTCGTGCCAGTGTAAAACAAAAACATAAAACGAAATGATTGGATTTTAGTAATAAAAAAAATTACCGGTCTGTAGTACCTGGAGCTGCCCCATCCGAAAGCTATGACATCAAGTCCAGGTAATTGGAAATCATCAAAGAAATTCACGTTAACTACTTGTGGCACGTAGTTGCAATAGATTTTATAATTCACATCGCGAGCGTCAAAGGGTGTCTCCACTCGGGCCACCGCTATGTCCATCAAATTCCAATAATCCTTTCTAGATAACTCCAATCCGTAAGCTAGAAAAAAATAGAAATACTGCAATGAAATAGCGTGGACCGCTGTACTGCGTACTAGCTATATCGTATTTATAAGACCAAGGTTTGGCTGTATATGGAATATTATTTGCACATCTGGGATCCCTTCAGTCATTATCTCCTTGACACTCTTAATAGGTTACAGTGTCAAACTGTTCATACTGTAAATGATGCAGACGGCATTGAACGCGCAGAGCAGTTGCATTTGCGCAGAAATATTGCCGCGCCTACCATCTTCTATGGTACGTATCATAGTGAGAGTTGTGTTGAGTTACTCAATCTGATTGTAGCTTCTTCTTTTCATAATAGAACCACACCGGCTATTTTGCGAATCCACAGTCTTTCAGTTCTATTATGACACGTACGGAAAGATTCTCCAATTCTTACTTTTGCTCTGTTGTGTCATTAGGCTATAAAAAGATCTCTCAGCAAGTTTGTTCCCTTCCCTCTAAGGTATTTATTTATTTTACATAATAGGGTGCCCAACATGGGTAACATTAGACAAGAAAACAAAAGGATCATGGTACTTAAATAGAACATAGAAATACCCCACAATTATAGGGCACCACAGCATGGACAGTGATTAATATATAAAGCTAGTTTACATTAAAGAATAATAATAAAATTTAAAAAAAGAAAAAACATATAAATACATATATAGACACAGCACAAAAGGATAATATTGTAGAATGTATAAGTAACAACTTTAAACGAAACTGTAACTGATTCCAAGTAACACAAAAAGTAACACGAAAAAAAAGAAAAAAGAAATACAGATATTATTATATTATGATATATTATTGATTCCTTTAAAATTATTCTGATGAGAATTTTGAAAAGGCCGATATAATCACGGCGACTATTGAAGAATAGCCCACTGTTCTGTGATAGTTGCGGTCGATTTCTGGACTACGCCATATTTAACATCTTTGCCGCGCTAAAAGTTAGAGAACTTTTTAGTTCAAGACATTAAACCCAACGTAAATCCATGGCTTCATGATGCGCGCACTATTATGTACTAAGCTATTATATACTACTCACTTGGATGATAGCAGTACGAAACTACCCTCTTTTTCATTTTACTTGTACACATATCTTCCTCAATCTTCTCTGCGCTAACGTATTTTCTGTAACCAGCTACGGCATAAACATGGCTCATGGCGTGCATACAGCTCGCTGATGTTATAATAAGTGATGGATGAATTATAGTTCCACCGCACAACCAGCCTTTAAATTTCGGTGTGGACTGTGGAGAGCTGACCATATAAACCTACAAAATTGAAATTAAAGATTAAATATCTGTTTACAAATGACAAGTGATATAAATAAAAATTGGAAAGGATCAGCTGAAAGTAAAATATTGACTATGGCTGCTATTCAAAAGGGGCAATTCGGATGCTGATAGTGGCTACTCGGCAGCGGCGTCTGTCCGAATGCCTGCCAGGCCACGATGTATGCATTTATATGCAAAGACATCCGGTGTAGGTGTCTGAGCAGCGATGTCAGCAGTCACAATCGTTAACTTGATGCGATATATTGTTGAAATACTTCCAATTCATAAGACTGTGGAAAAATAAACGCTAGGATCATATTCCACTCCTTTGCTATTCGCATTATGTGATTGTTTTAGAACGGATATAGAAAATATCACCCATATATGTATAATATCTATGAAGGTGTTTTGTGGTGAAAAGGGAATGACGGAATCAGAAAATGAAGCTCTTGAGCATATTCTCTAAAGCGCAGCCAATATCAACCGCAAGGCAAGTGAGTTTACGTCGATGCTGGATTATCTGCATTTATGCCTGAGTAAGGTTTAGACCGCACTCCAGAATTTCACCGCACCAACATAACATCGCACGAATTTTTGTCGTGTCTGAAGAATCACCTAGGTCGTACTGTGAAACTAATTTCGTGCGGTTTTTGTCATCAACGAGTTGTCAGTTTCATACAAGTGATTTGACGTGAAACGCACCACGCAAATTTACACAGCGCTATTTTCATTTTGGTGAATATTTCCCACAAATTTTAACGTCTGTGTGTACGCTTTTATACAGGTCCTAGTGTTACAAAAGCGATAAAGAATCACGCGGTAAAAATTCAGTGCGTTTTAGGCCTTAAAAAGTCATCAGTAATAAGTAATTATATCACGTCCGATTTCTGAACCAAAAAAAAAAAGTGTTACCACAAATCCTACATCTGAGAATACTCTATGACCATTAATTATTCTTCGCTCGCTCATTGATTCTAAAAACATAAGATCAGTTTAAACAAATTTAAATTGTTTTAATCGATTCCATTTTCTTTAGTATTTAAATATAACCAATGAATAATAATTAGGCATAGACAAAATATAACAGGGAACGTGTCTGTTATATCTCTTTTCCACACGTTGTATTGGTATAGTGTCTCGCTATATCGGTCTCGCTCTCGGTGCACGTGATTATAATTTATAACTGTTAAATAAAGTCCAGTGATTTCAAGATTTTTTTAAATCTCTTCTTATAACGATAGTTTTAGCTACCTCCTTTACATACACACCACCAGTTTTTTTCCAGATTATTCCAGTAACATATAATGTGAGACTTTTCAAGCGAATGAATCGGTTTTTGTTTAGCGAGCGCACTCTATCATTGGCCTCATCATCCTTCCATCAGGTGTGATTGAGGTCAAGCATGAACCTGTTTGTAATGAAAGAAATACAATAACGAGCTTTTTCAAGGCTTACGATTTAAAATTATTAACAACACAGTAAAATATTTTGTGTATAGAAACATATTGAATCAAATAGCAATTATTGAACAAGCTATTGTTATATTTTATTGACCATGAAATATATTCTTGAACAATTTTTTTTATCAGCTCATTAATTTTGACTACAGCGCACCTGATAGACAGTACTGTGTAGCTAATGGTAACAACTACCTAGGGACTAGAATCCATTAATGACCGCTGTCGCAATGCCTGTCCTCAACCACCACGACTGAAGGTCTCTCGGTATATGACCCACTAGATACTTTACCAATACAAATAATATCTTGTAGCGTGCACTCAGCCAGCCCACTCTCGCGGACACCGTAATGTTTATACGGATCGCTTGCGCACTGGCCGCGATGGACGGTAGGAGGAAAAATTGTGTGACGTCTCTCGATCGACCGCGCGCTTTGAATACGTCGCTCGCATGAATATTGTTTTTTTTTTTTTTACTTGGGTAAAATCGTCATAGGACCGTCCCGGCCGCACAAGGGGGTAGCAACCGGGTTGCGTCGGACTTTCACCAGCTAAAAACCCCAAGATGACTACTTCTGCGAATTAGTGGGGACTTCGGATCCTGTAATCAATTCGCCGCAGCTGCATGATTATTTCTATTTTATGGAGTTTAATTTTTTATACATAAGTATTAGTGCAATAAACGTATGGTCTTATGGTGTTTACTGCCTTTGAACGTTAGAATATATAACTTTAATTTGCTTTTAAAAAAATACGAAGTCAAATATAAATTAAAGATATCTGAAGACAATTTTAGTGAGAAACTTAAGATAAGAAATTCAAATTTTGCCAAGTATAAAACGTGTTTTGTTTATTAAACGTATCTGTGGCTGTTCGTGAAATTAAAATTACAAGTTGAAATGTCTCAGAAGACTTTGAAACTAAGTTTAGTACTTACCGAAGTAATTGATACTTATTTTGTTATTACTTCATAAAGTGTTTCAACTAAGTTTTAATTAATTTGCTTTATTTTGAATCTAGATTTGTTTGAATCAATTTCGAATAGCTACAGTGGCCGTATCTCTTATAGTTATTTTTATTTTATTTTTTGTTTTTGTATTAAAGGAAGGTAAACACACGATCAGCCCGCCTGATAATAAGCGGTCACAATTTAAACTAACTTTATTTAAATAAGCTAAGAACAAGCACCGTTATATCGTCAATAAAATAAATCTACTAAAGAATATTGACATTCAATGTAATACATTTTATTCTGATGACACATAAATGAAATAGAGCTTATGTAATGTCATGACTGGTCATCTCAATTTAGTGTCCGATCATTTACTATCGAATTATAAATTACAGGATTAATCCACACTGTTTTTGGGGGACAAAATCCATATACTCATTTTAAATATGGCACACTATATTTTTTACTATTTTTACACGTCACAACAACGGTATTAAACAATGTGCTTGTATTCGTATTTAGAAGATAATCATTACAAAGTATAAAATCAAGTAGCTTCCGATGTCTGTTCGCTTAAATATGTTAAATTACTCAACTGATTTTAATACTGTTTTCACTATTAGATAGAGTGATTTTTGAACAAGTTTTTTGTACAGTATCCTATATAATACATATACAGGATGATTTTATAGACGAGGTAGATATTTCAGAATGATGATGACGATGTCCTAGCCGGCTGCGGCCACGGCGACTGTTTCAACACCGGTTAAGAAATTCAAGGTCCAGTTTACGGAAACAGTCAATTGCGCAGGAGATATTTAAGTGCATAGCTGGACGCGCAGCCAGAAAAGCACTCTCTCGTCCGAGCTCCCTCAGGCCCGATGGAAAGGAGAACCAGTACGATCGGGAGGGAGCAGGATGCAGTTTGGTCGAGTTTTCCCTTCTCTAAACACCTGGTTGAATTGCGGTGTTCAAGAAATACCTTAGTCGCCTTTTACGACACCTCAGCAAGAAGAGAGGCGTGCTACTTTATTCTGCCAGCAGCCACCACGGCTATTTCAGAATACAATAATTTGTACCTTCTTATAAGTAATAAAAATGTAAATAACAATATTCCCTAACAAATCATAAAGAAACATTGATGAACAAATGAGAATTGATCTGTAAAAAGTTTGGACACCGCAGCGCGTGTGGTGCACGATTGTATGGCATGTAGATAAAACTCCTTATACGTTATTTATTCTATCATGTGTGTAATTGCCCCTTAATATGTTGACTATAAATTACTTTGTTTTAATAGAAATATTAAAATATCACTATTCCTATATATTTGGAATTAGAATCGAATGCTGAATGTCCTCCTTGAATATCTCCCTGGTCTATAAAATCAGCCTGTATATTTTATTACAGAAAAGCCGAAAAATTCAAAGAATTGTAATGTGATGTCGTAACAAATATTTTTGTGCGCTTAAGTCGCAAACGCTGGCTAAACCTTATGATGCAATATTATTCCTTATCCAATTTAATATATTACATACGTTGCACATTTCGACTAGAACAAAACTACCCTTAAAAATGTTTCATAAAAATGGATGTATAATTTCATTAAACGGATGAACAAAATTATGGATATCGTTAAATGACAGATGGCGCCACTTCTGCCTCGGATCCCATCCCCATACACTTACAATTCATTCGTTATTTTGTATTTAACAACCAAAATATTGACTGCAAATAATTTATACGGCAGAACAATGTTTGCCGGGTCAATTTGTAATAAATTGTGATTTATTTCCTAAAATGAAATGATATTGAATTTATTTTAAAAAGAAAATATGTACCATTTTTAGAGTTATAAAATCTCTTTATTGGTATTAAAAACATCGTATTACCCATTAAATTAAGATTATTTCGTCTACATGCATAATAATCATTTGTAGTGAGATAAAAGCTTAGCTTAATCGGAATATTGCTTAATCGTTCTAGTGCAGTATTATTGTTATAGCGCTACTGCGTTAATGGAAATAGCTGTAAGCCTAAAAGCGGCGTAATATTATACTCGTTATGACAAAGTATGACAGAAATTATACAATATATCTCCATTTTAATATACCTTTCTTATAACTATTCGAAGCATATATCATATATCTACTAACAACACAAAATAGCATATTTACCAATCTGATAAATAACAATTTACAAGAATTTATTTCCGTCCTAACCTTAAACCCTTATGTACCTTTTCAAGTAAAAAGGTAATCTTAACCTTTAGATATTCAATCTTACTTTATCACTCCTTTTTCACGCATCACTGAGCACTATAAATGTCCTTAAAGAAATCAATTTCTTCAAGGGATTCCATATCAATTTATTCCTTCTCTGTCTTAAAACTTTTCTTTGACTGATCATTCTCATGCCAATCACTTACAAAATAAAATGATAATATTATTATGCTATATCCCTTTCTGTGTGAGCAGAGATACAATAGTGCCTGGACTTTGTACCTGTATGTGTATACAGAATCTTATCGCTGAAATTAATCTGTCTGTAAATGTTTGTAAAAACAATAAAGGATTTCCCTATTTATATTAATTTTTTTAGATGATTTAAGACCGCATTTGTTTCAATTAATTCTAATAGATTTGACATCCTATCAAGAGCTATTTGATATCAGAATCGTGCTATGAATATGTCGATTATTATTTTAAAACAAATATTCTACGTACACACATGACTTCGCAGTGGTTAATCATAGTATAGATATATTACATATGTTTAGTTTATACCGATTTAATTCGAACAATGACCCACGTAAGTACTTTCTAAGCAACAAGATAGTGAGAGCGTGGAATGATCTCCTACAAAACGTAATCTTAGCTCCAAATATGAAGCATTTTAAAAATCGCCTGAACAAATACAATCACAAAGAGAAATGATTTAAAAAAGTTAAATAGCTAGATACCAGTACTTATTAGATGTTTTAAGCGCTTGCCTGATAATAAATAAATATAAAAATTTATACTAAAACATAAAACATATTCTATTTATTTCATCGTATTAAATTAATTATTACAGTAATTGAATCATTGATCCGATAACATAGCGTTGAGATTTTGAGGGTCACAATAAATGCAACAGGGAGAGGTCTACTTTAAGGCCAAACGTAGCCGGGTGCCGAGGAAGTGACGACTCGAGGGTTTATTCGGTGCAAGTCCGAAGCCGGGGAGCGGCCTTCACTGCCCCCTGAGGTCCGTTAGGGATTTCCCCTGGGTTACAAAAAATAGGTCACAATAAATAATATCGTATTACTTCAACGTTTACAACTTTATTCACAGTATTCTTCACTTTAAAAATATAATATAAAAAAATTGTACTTACTATACAAATGTTTCAAACTGGTAAAATATTCTATAAAAATAAAGTATTTGAATACGTGATAGGAAATTTATAAATTTATTTACGGATTTATTTTAAATTACTTCACAAATACTTATTAACTTGTAGAATATAAATTACAGGCTCTTTCTATTTATCTTGTCAAAGTTAAGCTGGTACTGGTTTCTGAAGGTTTGAACTAACATGGACTGTGGGGTGATCTCTGAAAACAAAATATGCTGTTGACCCTAGGTTTACGGGACGCGTCAATTTGACACATTTCGTATCTTAAAAATTACAAAAACCCTTTACCTTATTATTTTATCTTTTCTATTCATTGAACGAAGCAAATATATATTTTTATGTATTTTCATCATACCTGTAGCAATATTAAAGTTTCCTATATGATATATCTACATCTATTAATGCGTAACGCGTGTTCGTAGCAATAGGTATATAAGAAACGTTCATAAACCTAGTGTAAAACAAATAAATATTTTTTTGGAAATAATGATTGAGAATTTTTTTGCTAAAAAACCATATCCCAGATCGATATTAGTAGACTAGTAGAGAGAAACTAGAGAAATAGAACGAAATAATCTTTTTCCGTACTTTGAAACTATTTTACTAATTGCAGGACACATTCTTTCACACAATCACTTCACATATATGCATACACTCACACAGCATTCCGCATCGCTAAATGTGCCTACAGCCTTATGTGACTCCTTTCAAATACTCACAATTTATTTACATACATTTAAAGAAAAAAAAAACATACTTTAATACCATTGTCGTTGTCTTAATCTCTTCTTCGGCCATTTCACATCTATATTTTGAATACTATATCCTATTGTAGAGGCTTCAGCGGCGCAAAGTTGTAGACTAAAAATGAACACATTTCACAATTTATTCATATGCAGGGTTTCGGGTACCTCACCGTATTATTTACATCACGTGATATCGGACCTAAAATGCAACAATTTAAGCATCCAAATATACGGGTGAAATACAATAGCTATCACAATATTTCAATTTTATGGTTTTTTATTAGTATGCCAATTTATGCTCAACTTCAGGAATCTTAAATTGCAAAGAAATTTAGGATTAATGAATGCTTAAACTCGTATTAAAATTAAAAAAATATTTCATAAACTAAATGTAAGACACTTAGATCTAAAATGTTAAAAACTTCAAATTACTCTAACTGTATTCAAATGTGTTTGAATAGACGATACTCTGATAAATTAATTACATATATACGATAAAAACGTTGGAAACTAGACCCGAAATCTTTTTTTTTTACTTGCGGAAAATCCTCATCGGACCGTCTCGGTCGCACTGGGGGGTTGCGCGAAACCGAGGTGTGTCGGACTTGTACCGACTAAAAACCCCAAGGTGACTTCTTCTGCGCATTGACGGGGACCGCGGGACCTGTAATCAATTCGCCGCAGCCCCGTCGCGCCGCGCCCGCGGGGCACAAACTCGGAGGAAGATATCTTCCCCGACACTACTCATTTTATTTAGGCAGAGCATGTCACAATGCTCTGCCTACTTCTCGAGGGTAGATAATCAGTCGTTCAGAGCCCCCACCCTGAGCGGCTGCGACCCCAAAGGCATCAGCCAATCGGTCGTGGATCGACCGATCGGCTGGTACTGATGTGCCGGGGCGGTTGCCGGCACCCCGGTGTCTTCTTCGAGAGGCCTTCTGCCGCTCTCGCTCTGCGGCTTCCTTCTGGGACATGACGTCTTCACAGAAGGAGACCACGGCCCTCCAGTTATCATACCCTGCCAGCATGGCCGACACCACTGCTGGCAGGGAGAGGTCGTGTCCGATCCTTTGGACCAGGTCCCGCCGCTCGCTGCCCCACGCCGGGCAATGTGCGAGCGTATGTTGGGCGGAATCCAGGTCCGAACAGCAGTGGTAGCACTGGGTCGTTATTTCTCGTTCAAACCTGCACAGGTACTCAGGGAAACAACCGTGTCCCGTAAGTACCTGTGTCAGGTGGTAGGTGACGTGATACCTACTACTAAACCAGGCTTCGAGGTTCGAGACCCGAAATATTATGTTATGCCCCCTAGCAAAAACAAACTTCAATGTATGCAGCAGAAAGTGCTTTCTAGGTAAAAATATTATGATACAATGTCTAGAAACTACTGGAAAAATATTCGCATGTAATAAGCTAGCCAGAAAGCTTGCGCCAACAATGATTATGTATGATAACTTACTACTGCAGATTATCGGTTAGCATGCACATGATTATTTGAGATGCGGAGTAAGTACTGAAAAAGAATGACTGGTTTTTGCACTGTATTTCCTCATGGGGAAATCTCGTGATACCGATTCCTATTAGAACTTCTGTGTTACCAACCCATGTCGTCAACGGACAACCATGATCATGCTGCAAAATTAATATAAAAGTGACATATATGTCTCCAAGCTCCAAAACAGATGGCGCTATTAACTTACGGTTATATGTTGCGGAGCTTAAAAATAGATGGCGTGAGAGTGTCCATAACTACACGCATGAGCCTTTTAATTTTTTTTATTTGTTATAAATACTTTAAAGAGGCTCGTTTAAATCTTTGCAAAGGCCATGGTCACGAACAGAACATGGTCAATTGTCCAAAATTAGTTCGAAAAACGATTAAAAAGTACAAAACATATAATCAGGGTAATGAGATTAAGTTATCATCGGCGTGGAACCTAGTAATTAGAAAGATAAAACCTTGTTTTTCGACGCCTTGGAAAAACACGACTGTATATGACCTCTGTAATCATTTAATGTTTGTGAACAACATTTACCTTCTACTATATTGTCGTAGGATAGTATTGGATTACTTATAAAGCATATATACTTCAAATTAGTAATATAAAGCAATAGAGTTTACGCCTTGATGCCATACATACAATGCCGTATGTAAATGCGCCGCTTTCTCTCCGCTCTACTCCAAAAACAGTTAATCCTAGAGAAAAAATACTATATAATTTTTTAAAGATAATCGGATGATGAACAATTTCATTTACTGACTTCCGAGCATTAGAAGGCTAGATATTCCCCAAAAACTTTTTGTGACATTTGACTTTTAATAAGATTTTAGCTTATCGATTTTTCAAATTATCATCAAAAAACCGTAATATATGTATATATTATGCTAAAATAAAGCCCATTAAATTTTTTTCTGCAGATGGTGATTTAAAAGAACTTAAGTGTCTGAACTAAAGTGTCCAAGTATCGGGTGGGTCCGTCATAACTCTTAATAACTGCATAGCCGTCATAATACCTGACAAATACCGCGATTGTTGATGTCGATGGCAACGAGGAAAAGTTTATTTGGGGTGTATTTCTCTGCTTTCAATTTGGATGTATTATTTTTTTTATTGTTTAAATTCATGATTCTTCTAAAGTTATCTTTTAAATCATAGTTTCGTTCCACATTATTGAAATCTGCGCACTAAAACAGATGTCATAAAAGTTGCTATATTAGTAAATATATAAAATTTGTCCTCTGACTGCTTCACTCCCTTGTTCTCCAGCCATCTCATTCAAAAACTATTCCTCAGTCAAAACACTCACCCCTCTATACAATCAGCAAAGAAAAACCGATTAAGTGTGAGTAATACTCGCGCGCCAAGGGTTCCGTACATATTTATATTGTATGAAAAAAGCTATCATTGAGTTTGACTAAATTTCACTATTCCAGTGTCAGATATTTTGTGACCGTACAAAATAATAATCCTCACACGAAAATGTGTACACATGTATTATTTCTTTAATCAATAGATCTCGTGTCTTTTCGTACAACGATTACGCTTTACCAAAATTTTAACTCTTCCAATTTGACTAACAAACAAAAAACGCTAAAGTTTCTGGATACTATATTGTCCTATTTCTTGTTATTTAGGATATCATCATATTTTCCTTCTAAAATTAAATTTTTTTACGATATACTACAAATTTACTGTTATTGGACTTTTTGGAACACATGTGATACAAGATCTCGCTTCTTGCTAAATTGAATGATTGTAGATCAATTGAAAGTACCCTACCCAAGGCTTCAATTCTCTTCCGATAGCGGTAAAAATGACAAAATTATGACAAATAAGGAAATTTCTTTTGAATACGTTGACTTAGTAGTAATATTTTTTCAAAACAACAAGGGGCTGCAGATTGTATTTGGCATTGATTTCAATTAAATATCTTCCCGCATTACAAGTTGTGATTTAATTACCTCTGGGCTAGGAGAAATCCCTTGACGCCGTCTTCTTTCACATCCTTGGTTGTTCGTATCCCCAGCGACGCTTAAATTACCAAATGAGTTTATATATCCACTACCACATGTGCATATAATATTTTCTTTTATTAGTTTAATATATTCATCATTGTAGTGCCTAGACTTTGCATATTTTAAACAATTATCTTTATCACAAATTACGCTATTTGTTACATGAACATAGTTACGATTTTGAATATCATCCTGAAAAATAGGCCAAACAATACAATTACATTAAAATCTTTACTAACATTACAAATGCGAAAGTTACTCTTTCTGTCTATCTCTCTGTCTGTCGTGCTTTCACGCCAAAACTACTGAACTGATTTCAATAAAATCAGAACTTACACTACCTTATCAACTAACATCTCTCGTGGTAACAAAAAGGCCGCTGACTCAGTATAAATGCTGAGAGTATATCACCCTCGGCTGCATAGACTTTCCTCTTTTCCTTTAAAACGGCTCCGTAAAACACCGTTTAGCAGCCTTGGACTCAATCGCCGAGTTCAGCGCCTCATTGCCGATGAGGCTCTTACGTCGCGTGAACTACTCAGTTTGGAACATGGACGTGAAGCGGCTTGCCTTTAGTTTTGTGTAGACTAAACTCTGAAGAGTGCGGCTGAGCTATATTTTAATTGAGTTCTACCCTTCCCCTTTTAACATAAATTGTCAAGACGCCGCGAGGGTTTGCTCCTAAATGTGGTCGACGTTCCAGCTGCTCGCACGAGGCGATTCGCTTCTTCTTTTTTGCTTCGAACCGCCAAGGAGTGGAATTCGCTTCCTGCGCCTGTTTTCTTAACTTCTTATGACATGGAAATCTTCAAACATCGACTGAATTTGTATTTGCTGGGTGAGCGCGCTCCATCATCGGCCTCATCAGCACTAGGCATCAGGTGAGATTGAGGTCAAGCGCAAGCCCATCCGTAATAAATAAAAAATACATCTAACAGTCATAATCATTGTGGTGTAATGATTCACTAAATTGAGGTTCTTAATTCAAAACATTTGAAAGACTAGTGAGCTTTTAAATATTAAAAATATACCTGACGCATTTTATTAGAACCCCATCCCATCATAATGACAAAATTATAAACAGCTTCCTCATTAGGTTCAAAGCTTATACGTATAGCACCTGGTGCATATGAGCAATACAAACGGTAGGTCAAGTCCGTGAAATTATATGATTTTTCAACAACCGCAACACCAATATCATATGTAACGGTTTTCGTTGAATTCGATTCTGTTGTATACACTACAAAAATACAGTACTTTCATCATTAGGGCTTAAACCACACTGCGACATTTACCGCTTGGGAAAATCTCGCGCAAATTTTATTCACAAGCGAAGAATTAGTTAAATCGCACTTTGAAGCTAATTTCGCATGGTTTTTCTCATAACAGAGTCGTTAGTTTCATACAAGGGAAATGACAGCAAAGCTCATCGCATGATTATTGTACCGCATTGTGTCTCAATTTAATGAATAATTTACCGCCTATGTGTGTGCTCTAATACAATTCCTACTCTTAAAAAATTCGTGGATTCGCGGAAAAAATTTGCAATGCGTGTTGAGCCTAACTGTTATGACATCAATAATTTTGTCAGCAGTCACCATAAAAGAAAACAATTAAGAACAAAACGGTTAACAAAAATATATCTTTCATACGCTCAAAGTAACAAGAGATTTTTGGTTCATTTTGCTAAAAGATACTTATCTAGATCTAACGTTTTTTCAGTCGAAATCCATAAAAAGAGAGAGGATACGGTTAATCGTATTGATACGACTTAAGTTTTCATTTTGGTCTAGGGTGATAAGAATCTGGTCAAATATAACTCTTTAAAAACACAGGGCTTTCATTTATCCGCTAAACAATTCTTTTATCTTAGGTCCTACTTTCCAGGATGTAAGTGACTCAGTGGTCGATTGCCTTATGTTTCTTGGCATGGAGTTAACTACCGACTTAGTTTTTGGGCGTTCTATTGAAGCTAAGGCAAATTAGCTGCTAAGAAACTGGGATACTTTTCAAGGTTCACGACGTCCCAAGCTCTTTACTTGCATCAAGCTCAAGAAAAGTGATGCGCGAAGTATAACTACCTTTAGCTCTTCTTGTTCTTTGGGACAGATCCGCTAAACGCCATTTGGCAGCCTAGCGCAAGCTATTCAGTTTGAAACACTGACATAGAATGCCTTGCCTTGCGGTTTTCTATAAGCTTCACTTTCGAGAGTGTGCAGTTGATTTGCACAATTCGATTTAGTCCTTTGCTCATTACCAAAGTTTACAAGATGCCGTGCGTGATTACACCTTAATGTGGTTGACATTTCTACTACTCGTACAAAACGAATTGCCTTCACTCTTTTACTGTGTACCGTTAAGGAGTGGAATTCGCTTCGTGCGTTTGTTTTACCACAATATTATGATAAGGGAATCTTCAAAGAAGAGAATCAGGATCTGTTGAGTAAGCATATTTTACTATCAAACTCACAACGATTTGATCAGGTGAGATTAAAGTCAAGCAGACACGTGCTTATAGTAAAAAAGTGATAAAAAGCAGAGAGAATTACGTAAAATATTACATTTTGGTAAAATAATTTGAACGACCCTTTGCTTCCAACGTTTTGTACATTCGTGTTTGTTCACATGATACCAAGGTACGTAAGTCTTCATGCCAGCAATTGCATAAATATGATTTGTCTCCGTCAAACAAGAAGCCGCTGATAAAATCCTTTTCGGAGTCACAATAGCGCCCGCGCATGACCAGGAACCGTATGATATGTTTGACAGGTGTGATTGGACGAAATAAACCTGCATTATACAATTATTTGTACATACTGATCTTTGCCCGCGACTACGTCTACATCAGCAATGATGAAATACCCCGTCTGAGTCTAACGAGATCCATAATAAGTACCAGATCAGTAAATTTAGTTAGCAAAACTATTTACAAACCGTCTTCTTCCATCTTCGCTCCATATATTATTAAAGACTTATTCATCAATATTTCACTTATTTCTATCGAACTGATTTAATATAACTTGTAATACTATAGAAATTATAAGTACTATATGTCCTCAGTATCACCAAACTTTGTCACCGAGGCCAGTTCGTGTCATTAAATGGTCTGGCTATATCTTTGATTCAGCCAAACCAATCATTATCAGCCTTATTATATTTCTGAGAAATTGATATTAAAACTCCGACGCAGCTGTCACGATTAGTTTCATAGTAAGTATAGATATTTTAAACAAAAAAAATATTGACTTGATCTTCCTAAGGTAGGATGTTTCTTAGTACTCTGAGGTCAAGCTATATCTCCTTTATTATCCAACTTATTTAAAAAAACCTACAACTACGTAAAAACTATAAATACATTCTCATGTATATTGACTTATATCGTTAATAGCGGTTCGCATTATACATTGGTTAAGTTATATATCCGATTCTGCCATTTTTTTCTCAAAAATACCTTCAGAAGGGGTACTTCGTTATTGATAATGGAGAAGATGTGCTGTAGGTAGTATATAAATAAACAGAAATATAACGTAAGTTCTTATACCAAGTATTTTTTTTCAGCTCCCATGAAGTTGCCTCCATATATCCTTCGATAGCAGTAGTAAGCTAAAAAAATAATTAATAATATATCTTTCACGCTATATTCCTTCCGGGGGAGCAAAGATGAGACATCGGTTCGAACAGTAGCAAGCCTCAAACCTCCTCCTTTTCAATACTTCAAAGTTGCTAACTTTTAGTTTAGGGTCCATGGATGCGATACTCATGGGTATTAAGCATGTAAAAAAATGCAAAAGCGAAAAAAAAATGGGTTTAAATAAAATTTACACAAAAATATAGTTTTTTTTTATTTGCAATTTTCGCATAAACAAATTCGTTTTAGGGACTTGTTACCATAAGCATTCGAAAGAGTGGCCTTCAAAATATAGGGTAGAGTAGTTTAAACATTTTTTTCGACCAATTTGATCGTGCAGTGTAACTCTGAACTTTTGTCTCGAAAAGTGTTCGTTCAGGCGCTAATGAGTTAATCTATTTATCTACTAATATTTATCAAAATCAGTTTAGCCGTTTCCACTTGAACACATAATATACACACGTTCAAACATACATACACAGTACACACTGTCTAATTTAGAATATAATTAAGAATAGGAACTCAACTGTTCGTAATGTATAATATACACAAAAATGCACTAACAAGTTTATTCAACATTATACCGATGCAAGGAATAGAAACATTGCAATCGTCGGTATCTAAAACTTTTGTATTTCAGTCAACCATGTTATTAAATATTTTATAGCTACGGCGGGCTACACATAAGTTGAGCTTTGTGATATCAAACGCAATAGTCAGTTTTGGACCTGAATTAGCAGATAGATAGATAAAGAACCAAGAACTACGGAAGTCTTTGTTCGGCAGTGGCGATCCAGTTGCCACTGCCAGAATTTGAATTGTATCTTTAGTCTGTTATGACCTGTGTAAAACTGATTCCCTTGCTTAACTCACATCATTTCTTTTAATAAAGTGTTTGACATTGGAATAAGAAGATTTTACAATATAATATACACCATATCTAAATTTCTAATGGCAGCAATCAAAGTTTCAAGAGTATCATATTGCAATAACAATGTGGCTCTCACAATCTTCCTGTTGTATACTGATAAGTTAAAAATTGTGCTTCTTGGTACAATTCTACCCTGAATGAGGACATGGGGCCCTTAAAAAAAGAGTATAAAACGCTCTACAAACTTGGCATCACAGTAATAACACTATACATGTTGCAGTTATTTATATCCTAAACCAGGGCTTATTAAACTATGGGTCGCGACCACAAATGGGGTCGCGTAATAAAATTCTGAGGTTGCTAGAGATTTTAATGTCAAATATTTATATATACCATTTTATAACATCACTACAGTTGGCGAAATACAGTGGACTTGCAACGTCTAGACACGCGCAAATGTTGAAGGTTTTGAGCTATCTCCACCGACAGCAGTAAACGTTCGATGATCGCTATTGTTATACTGTGGCTATACATTGTTGTTTTTCTTTTATATTTGTATGGAGTCGTCAAGAAACTCACAATCATAAATGGGGTCGTGAATGACAAAAGTTTAAGAAGCCCTGTCCTAAACTATTCGCTTACCAACAGATGTACCGCACACCAGTTTGCTTTCCTTTTTCATAAAACCCTCTTATAGTTTTAGCAAAGGTATTAGATTTAATGATTAAAATAACGTTTGTAACTGCGATATCAACAAACAAAAGAATATTTCCAACTAACATTTTTGAAACGATACTAATATCATCTCTCAAATCGCGATATACAAGACAAGGTTAGGCATACTGATAGTCGATGGGTGCAAGACTCACACGGAATAGCCGTTAAGGAGGTAGTACAAAACAATAGGTAAACCTGTTAAAAATTGGACCAACAGTTATTATATTTTACGCAACACTTGGAACAAGCGGTACAATAAGATCTTTTACTTGTAAGAAAAATCTTATACCTTGAAGTGTGTGAGTAATGTTGATGTTGACAGACTTTAAAATAAAACGAAATAAATAGTGTCATAATAATGTATTGTTACGTCATAATGTGATGTTACTCTTATTTCTACATTAGTAAGAAAAAACTGTTGTAATTCAAAATTATTTATTCATCTCCATTAATTTACTTGAGATTTAATTGGTACTTGTTGTCTTAATCGCCTATTGTTTGAAGATTGAATTGATTGATTGATTGATTGGTCCTCTGTCATGTTTTCATCTTAATTTCTGAAATAGAATATTTGTTCGTATTAAAGCCACTTTATATTTCGGGGGTTTTGAAATCGCTGGTATACCATATTCCGAGGATTTAGTAAAACGTTAAATTTATACCATTTAAAGAGAAATGAACCAAAAAGTAATTGATGAGTCAAGAACGTTCTTTAATAAAAACTGGTTATACGTAAAGAGCATATGCTGTATAGGAATAAGACGACTTAATACCTAACAGCTTGGTCCTTCCAATTGACATCCATACCATGTAGGTTACATCCCGTCCGTTTGGATCGTTCAGCATATAACTTAACGCTATAAATGGAAATATATAAAACAGTATTAATTTTATTTGTATTATTATAATCGATAACATAAAAAACTGAGTTTAACAAAGAATAATGTTTCTTAATATTTAGGTCAAGAAAATACTTCCTTTCTATCCAACTAATAAATACCTAATTAGCGAAACAGTTGAAAAAGATTCTTAACTCTAAGAATCTCTCTTTATTCTCAGTGATAATGAACTTATTATGGGCTTTTCTTAATGCTAACCAACTTTTTTGTAGAAATGTAGAATTATCAAAGTTATAACTGGAACAAATTGTGAACACTCAGAATTGGGATTCTCCACTCGTTTAAGGTCACTCGGCGAACGAACGACATAGAACGAGCTATCTTGGGAACCTCTTTGAAGGTTAAATTCTAAATTATATTATCTGACAGAGAACCAAAGATATCGACATAACTCTCTGAATCAGCAAGTCAAAATGGTAGAAATCTGACCACATATGCCCAAGAAAGCAGGTGGGTTATTGATAGAAGACCGCGAATCCGCAAACGTAGTCAGGAACATCCCCGACAAGGTTGCATAACCAGTTGCAAAAGTTCCGAAAACCGAGTCTAATGGCGCAAATTATGAAAAACTTATGGATAACAGTGGACCAAAGTTAGTGAATAATGATTAAGAAAATATAGTAAAACCAACTATAAATTGATATCCTCACATGGTATCATCAGATGCAAGCAAACATTGAAGCCAATCTTTGGCGGATATTAGATCATAGAAAATAGATGGTCCTTTACATAAATCTGGATTAGCGTATATGGTTGTAAGTGCCACTCCAATAACAACCTCTGAAGAGCCTACCCATGTTACTAGAGGGCCGCCATGATCATTCTACGAAAAACAATATTACATTAATCATTGTGTAGTCTTGGACAAAGTAACATACGTTCAGCGGTAAGGCCAATAGAAAAGAGCAAATTTTATGAAATGGCTTAACATGGTGTCGATATTTTGAAAGCTTATGTCAATCCTACTCATTTTACACTTTTCTACTGGCGTTTCAGCAAATAACACCGCTGCTAATATTACTTTATCTAAGCCCTCTGTTCTAGTTAATGATAGAAATTGTAAATATCTCTTGGCTAAATCAGTTTTTGAACTAATAACAAATGTAATGAAAAATACATACATATTTATGAATATAATTTCATATTTTAAAATATCGCGTTTTGAACTCATTATAAACACTATACTAACGGGTCTTATGTGCGATTTAACTTACTTTTAATTATGGTTCCACGTTTTCACGTGCATACACAAGTCATAAAAAATAAGTTAATTCGCACATACGCCCGTTCAAATATGTTTAATGAAAATAAATGTATCATATATTGTTAAGGCATAAATTCTTTTTTTAAATATGTGCTCTCTGAAAAGAGTGATGATGATGTCCTGGCCGGTTTCGGCCACGGCGACTGTTTCAACACCGATTAAGAAATTCGAGGTCCAGTTTTCGGAAACAGTCAATTGCGCAGGAGATATTTAAGTGCATAACTGGACGCGCTGCCAGAAAAGCACTCTCTCGTCCGAACTCCCTCAGGCCCGATAGAAAGGAGAACCAGTACGATCGGGAGGGAGCAGGATGCAGGTTTGGTCGAGTTTTCCTTCTCTGAACACCTTGTTGAATTGCGGTGTTAGAGAGATTACCTTAGTCGCCTCTTACGACACCTCAGCAAGAAGAGGGGGGTGCTATTCTAATCAAAAAAGCTGAAAAGAGTATAATGTAATTAAAATTCTATTATCTCTTATAAGTCTTGGCCTAATCGAACACTAATTATAAAATATAAGTTCATTTGAAGACCACCTGACAAATCGACGGCTTTCTTTTTATTTGATGTCTATTTTTATTACGTTGCCTTATATATTGAGAAATGTTCGCATAGGTATTACTGTTGTTGCTACTATTGCTTCCAAATTTATTATTTGTTCTTAAATCATACGAATCGACTCCATAATCTTTAAAGAAAGTGTCATTTTTTCCACACTGAAACAAACACAGCTTTTTATTTGCTTTATTTTTTTCCTAACTCGGCATATCAACCACGCATGATGGTAACAAAGATGCAGTCAAAAAAAACGTCTACAATTATCAACAGCAATGAAAAACTTAACGATAATCTCAATGAGTATGCCGGCTAACTCAAATATCTCTACTCGCTTTGTTAAAAAGACCCGATATAAAAAAATGCAAATCATCGAGCATCGACGTAAAATCGCGTGCCTCGCAGTTTTTTTCCCCGTTGCACAGTGGAGTGTTCTCAGGGGCTACATTCTCTAATTCTGCCAGCCCTGTTTCATCAAAAAACCACTAAACATCATTTCGGATACCACCCATATGTGGTGGACGTTGCTTGTATCTGCAGTAAAAGTTTCGCTTCTACGTTCATTCTGCGAACAGCTAAGGAGTGGAATATGCTTCCGGCGATCATAATTCCACGGTCTTATGATTTGGGAGTCTTTAAGAAAAGAGTAGAGGCATTTGTTGGGCGAACGCGGTTCATCGTCGGAATTATCTTTACCTTCCACTACGTGGGATTAAAGTCAAGTGTCCGCCTTTAAATATTAAACAAAAAAAGAATATAAATCATAAGATGGTGGGCAAACGCTCGCTGGAAGAACGGCTATTTAGAATGTATTTCAACGATTTGGATTCGTTGAATGTGTATGAACGAATGAACTCTTACAAGATAAATCGTGGAGGTGTATTTGCATTTTATTCATAAATCTTTTATAATGGAAATGATAATGGTGATGATGATGATGATGACTAAAAATAAATCAATAAAGCAAAATATAAAAACATATTAAACCTTCTTACCTTGCGACTTAGAGTTCCATTTACACTTCTTCTAGAAGAGCATCCATTATTATTCCGAGTAGGAGTATAATCAGACACTATATTACCGTAATAATCAATATCTGCACTTCCTTCAACACATAAGCTGTTGTTTACAATCACATCTAATTCTTGATAGACATTAAAATTGTCGCGGCATATTCTTGTATACTGAATTTTACTCAAGGCCACAAGCAAAACTTCACTGTTTCGGTCATTTATGTCTTGAGGCTGGATATATTTATAAGTTATAATAATTATTATGTAAAATCACTTGTTCTGACTAACATATCATCATAGAGCGTTAAGTAATGAAGCTAGAAATATAAAATTCAGACATTAGGTTATTTATATGACGTCTGCATTCACCAAGATCAGGGTTGATGATGAATTGTCGCTGCCGGAAATCGTTCGCGCAATGGTCAGCAATGACAGAGCATTGGCAAACGGTTCTCTGTTATTGTGGAAAATAATGAGGGTGAAAGAGCAGTGGAAAAGGATCAGAAAGCAGTAGCCAAGCTCGAAAATCCTAATAATGATTATTTTGAAAACAAATGAGCCTATCATATACTTATTATGCCACTGAAATGTTTTGATCGTGGTTTAGCAAGACAAAATTTCCTTATTACCTTAGAAGTGTATTAAAACATTGCTTTAATTTAAAATGTTATAAGAGTTTCAGTGAGTATTATTACTTTTGGTGGTAGGGCGTTTGCCCGAACTGAGTCATGACCACAATACCAAAGTGTAAAGACCGTCACAGTGACTCGCTTTGGCCTGTCGCGTTTCAGGACCAGCTAGTGTATATCCAGTAACGCATATACCTAGAGACCTTTAGCCGTATTATATGCAGGCCGACATGACGACGGAGACTATCAACGGATTTTCATCCTTTGGTTGTCGCTTTCAATTTTGAATTACACTGTAATTGCGTCGTGTAATCACTATATCGTGCCATTGTACAAAAAAAGAGTATTTTTAAGAATTTATTTTGAATTAATCAGATTAGTAGAATTCTTCATATTCCTTTAACAAAAAGCTAATGATCTACCAGTTGATTATATCTTCTTCAACCATAGCTAAAAACACTCAATTTAGTCACATTTCATACAAATAACTAAATCAAACTAGATTTATCTTTTTACGAGCTATGATACCATACTGTATACAAACACAGACATAGATACACGCATTCAACTTATAATACCTCTCTTTTTAAGATGAAGATTAAAAACTCACTTGACGAAGACCGGAGTTACCCCATCCTAACATCATAACGTTAGTTCCTGGCGTACGTTCCTTTAGTTGATAGCTGATGATTATAGGCGCCGGCACATAAGAGCAATACAGACGATAAGACAAATCAGAGAAATCGTATGGCTTTTCAACCGTTGCAATGCCTACATTGAGATTTAACCAAACTCCTGGGTTAGAGTGATTAAGTTTGTAATCTGTAAAAATATATGCATCTTCATGAATAGCCTGATTAAATTGGTTTTATTTCCATCCACCTTGATCTACTGTTGTAATCTCACTGTTTATTTCACACACACATACTTAATATATTACGGAAGTATTAGGAAGCCATAAGAATAAAAATCATCGATGGTCATAACATTCTGATAACAAAACACCTGCATGTTTAAAAATACTGGTAGCGCCATCTAGTTTGGGCGAAGTGAACTAAATTACCCACCAAAAATAATTTCACACGTTCTATTAAATTAGACACTCATACTTTCTCAAAGTTTTACTCATTTTTAATTTAAATTTCAAAGCAACAACTTAAGATAGTAATAAAACATGCTACTAAAGAACTCCGATGCTCACAATTAGTCACGTTTAAAATATCAGTATTCACATATATGTTTTTATAATTGAATTTGACTAAAATCAAACTAAAAAACGCCAAAAAATAAATTAAATGGTAATTAATAAAATATGGACCAAAGACTTGTAATGAACGTGATGGAAAATATTTTGATCGTATACACATTAAGAAGTTGAGGCTATTCATATGATCCTATGATCCTTATTCTAAGGGCAAAGAAGGATACTGTAGTAGATGGAGGTAGTGTGAGGTCAGAGTAAAGACAGATTAAAAGTAGGATAAAGCGAGGCTAGGTGAAAGGTAGGAAAGGATAGGATAAATATTCCCGCTTGGAGAAGATGCCGGCGAGCCAGCAACCACCCTGGCACATCAGTCCTAGCTGATTAGTTTATCCAAGATATGGTTGGCAGATTGATGCCTTTGCGATCATGACCGCTCAGGTTGGGGTCCTAATTGACTCCGTAACGACCCTTGAGAAGTGGGCAGAGTGTCGTGACGCGCTTTGCTAAAGCACACGCAGTAGTAGTGGGAGAGGCTGCATCTTCCCCCATGAGAGAACCTGCTAGGCATGGTGAAGCGTAGTTGTGGAGAATTGATTATAGGACCTACAGTCTCCTTCAATGCGTAGAAGTAAGCACCTTAAGGTTTTTAGCCAGAACAAGTGCGGCACACATCGGTCGACCCCATATGTGTATAGGAAGGTCCTATTAATATTTACTCCAAGTAAAAAAAGAATAGGTTAAATGTGTAGTGGTAGGGCAAGGGTAGGACTGAGAGTTTATGAAGTGCCTTCTTACTTAACTCTTCAATTCTCATGTCTATGTTAATGTTAATTTTGTATTTCTCTTTTACTAAAATATGCTTAGATACATTAAGCGGAGATAAAACCAAATTTAAAAAAAAAACAACCCTCCTCCTTTTAGGAAGGTGTCATACAGGTGACTCTGGGCATTGGGAAAAAATATATGAATAGTTTTACTCTTCAACTTTGCTGTAATAATGGTAAAATGAAAAAATAATAGTATCATGTCGTAGAAAAACAAAATTAAACTTAACATTAAAATTAACTTAAACAAGTGACACTGGGAATTGAAGAGTTAAAAAATAAAACAAAATCATACCTTTATGTACGCATATTCTCACCACCCTCTGTTTCCATCTTCGAGTGCACTCATTGGTATCTATATCCTGCCCATTGACATAATGTTTATAGCCAGCTATAGCGTATATATTATTCAACTCAACTAAACAGGCTGCGGCAGTCAAAATTTTAGTTGCTGAAACAATGGCGCCCCCGCATAGCCACGCATCGTAACTGGGTCGTGACAAATTTGACTTTACAAAATATACCTGGATGTAACATTGGTGCTTTAGAATTAGAGGTTAAAGAATTTTGAGTATTTCTGAATGAATTCTGTTCTTAAACTACTTGATAGTAGATTCTGAAGAACTCGATGACGGAATTGAAAACTTTTGAAGGTATAAATGACAGGATGCTATATACGCGGCGAAAAGGCGTCACGTGAATTTAGCGATTTTCATTATTCTAATATTGGTTAACGCGCTTTTCTTTGTTTTGGTAAAATTTGTATTTAGAGTTTTGGCTAGCAATAAAAATAAAAGTGCTTCAACATTTTTTGGAGAAATCAACCCCCTCAAGGTTATAGAATAGGAATTAAAAGTTTTTTCGATAATCCATTAACTTTAAAGAGGGCACTTTGAAATCGGTATTTCGCTTTTTAGAATTAGAAATAAAAAGAATGTCTATCGAAATTTTTGGAAAATAAATTCCCAAAGGGGTCAATTATTTCCACTCGGGTAATGCCGGGTCACTAAAGCTAGTGAGATCGTATAAATAAAAATTAAATATGTTATTTTGGTTTTCATTTTTTTATTGAAATTTATGTGCTCCTTTTTTTAATAGGATCTTTTCTTACCATATATTGCTTATCATCTAACGGAAATCGGCCACTAATTATTCTTCGCTTGCAATGTCCTAAAGTAGAAAATTTGTCGTTTTATGGTTAAATAAAGTTAAATAATTAGTTAGTCAAATCCAGTGTTTTTTAAAGTTTGAGTCACGACCTCTGGGTATATCAAAGCTACTAACAAAAGGGGGTAGCGAAACATTAAAAATCATGGTTGAAAAAACGTATTGAGATAAAGTTAACTAAAATATTATATTTATTTGTAGCAACTAGGGCTGTGCTATTGTTGTATCGTTACGTTATATATAAACATATATATACAGTGACGTGCATAGGGAATTTAGACAGGGTAGGCAGATTCACATAATGAATTTGAATATTATATAATGATAATAAATATTATATTACTTTCATAGGGAAAATAGATGGCGTGAAATAGAATAGATATGATTATAAAGGGTTCCTTTTTTGTTATAATGAAAAGAATTTATTGGAGACATATTTATCATAAGGGCATGAAATGCTTTCATGCATCTATGGAATGAACGTTGCTGTATATATTTATATATAACACTTTGTATGTATATATGCAATGTTTTTTTTTCTTTTAACTAGGATAGTATGAAAATATCGTAAATAGCAAGAGATACGTCAATACGGGCTTGGGACGTCTTAGCTCTTTTTGTTTGGTAGTAAAATTGTCATTATTATAATTTTAGTAAAGCATGACGTTTCGAAAAAAATTGACAAAATAGGTAAAATGTATTTTACAGAAAATTACTTTATTTCATAACAGAATCATCCTGGGAGGGGGATCTTGTATAGGAAGGAAAAGCTGAACAACAGAAGTTTGAAAATTTCAATGTATGTACAAGCATATGGTCACCTTAAGTAATTAATTATGTATCTAATGGATAAGAGATGATCGCTGTAAGGTCGGGGGTGATATCCATCTCTTGTGAATTATTTCGTTTAATGGTAAAATATTCCTTATAGCATGTAGACGTAACCCGATACGTAGTTGTCGCTCTAAGGGTCGTTAGGGTGTTACGAGACGTGCGGGGTAAGAGGATGCGCGCGCGCACGGGACGCTTGGAAGTTAGTCGACTACCGAGACCCAAGGCGGGAGTACGTGCGTGTACGTCACAGTTCGGTGTGCCTTAAAGTGCAAATAAACTGTAAAACGCCAAATTCGTGTCTTTCTACAACAACACCCACGACCACCGGTCATATCCTATAAAAATTATATATTTCCTATGTTCTGTTTAAGGTGAGCAGAGATACATTAGTGGTCGTATCCAATTTGCGCTTTGATGTCGAGCTCAACGTAACCTGCGCAGCTGATCGCCGTTCTCAGGGCAATTCACATGACATTTCTTATAGATGTCATGCGGATTCCCTCACGATGTTCCATATATAGCTTAAAATATTTAATGACACAATTTGATTAAAAAAAACGCACCTGTAATGCATAAAAAGTATAAAAATATTCCAATGAAACGATCCGACGGCATGTTTTAACTAAAACTAATTAATAATTAAATCCTGGAAGTTAATTTAAGATAAATCAACTGTGACTTAGAAAATATTATCGCAAACCATTACGACTCTATAGTGACACGGCAGGTATGCAGCAGTATTATTTTTTGCAAAAGAGTCATCACTCTATCCCTTTAGAGTTAATTGTATCATATAGTATGTAGAGTTATGACCGACCAAAGGCTTCGGCTTCGACGATCTTCGTCCAAAAATACTACATTCAGTAACACGTTCAAATAGACCGTAATTTTAGTTAAAGTATACGATTTCTAGCAAGTGTCCCTAATAAGACTGACTGATGTAACTGTTACAATTAATAAGGATATAATAATAGATCGATATTTGACCGAAAACGAAGATTTTAAAATACAAATAAGTTAATAATAAACACGTCGGTAAAGCCTGAGACTCAAGCATGACATTTTTAATGCCTGTTAATGGCTTTAATGGAATATAGAGCCCATATACACCAGTGGCGTTCATCTCATACAAGCATAAAGGCAATGCTTGCCTTACGTTTTACGAGCATCTAATTACAATATTATGAATTTATCAATCAATAATAAATACATTAATCAATAATAAATAAATAATGACACTCTTTTTCTAAGTAACTTAATGTCTCACTCTGTCGATCTACTGAGAAAATATTTCAATAAATTATCCACGCCTGATAAGGAAAAGGCCTAGGCGCGAAAATAGAACTAAAATTTGCTTTTTATGTCATAGAAAATATGTAAGTAAATGACATAGGGGCAAGGCAAGCATGCTTAGCTCGTGAGAAATTTAGAATGGGAATGTGTGGTAATCAAAATAAATAAAAAGTAACACGTTTTCACAGTCCTCTTACAGAGCAAGAACAATAAAAAAGCCGAAGTATTTTCTTTTCTACTGATTGCTTGCCCTGTGTAAGAACGATATGCACGCCACTGATATACACGTATTAAGGTACGTAGTAAATAACTAAATTTTAACTAGTCTAACGTTTACACGTGTTTTAGTGAAGTTATAAGTACACTCTAACATCCAACTTACGTACTAAATTGTTGTGAAGTTCACACTTGCTCCAATGCAATTAATAAAGCAACGGTTTCCGGAGAATATGCGGGGTACTGGGAGTGGGTGACTTTTTAAAAAAATTGGGTTTATTCTATTTTATTTATCGACTTATTCGCTAAACCACTATTTATTTATTTATTTTTTTAAACTGGCTCGACATAGTAACTACCGAGTACCTGATGGTAAGCACAGTGTTGTCCAAAAACGAAAGCGACTATCAAAGGATGAAAATCCATTGATAGTCTACATCGTCATGTCGGCCTTCGTATACCACGACTGAAGGTCTCTAGGTATATGAGCTACTGGATATACACAAGCTGATCCCGAAATGCGACAAGCCGAAACTGGTCACTTTGACGGGCTTTACATCCATGTACTGAGGTCGCTATCCAGGCGGGCACCGACGCCCTACCACCTCGCTGCTGCTCGTTTAGCACCACCCAGGAGTCACGTGTAGGGAAACTAGGGTAAAGCCTACGGATGCGAGCAGCATCGACTCCCAAAAGCTATAATTAAAGCTATTAAGTCGTTGTTTATGCGCTGCAAATTTAGTAAAAAGTTAGTTATTTACTTCGATACTTAATCAAAAATATGCCAGAATCAAAGACTTTGTTGATGTTTTCATAATGATTTTTAAAAGTATTAAATTTAAGGCTTATATTGATACAATGTCTAGGGATAATTAAAAATATCTCACAACTCGGCAAAAGGTCCCTAAAGCCGAAGCTCGGCCAGAAGTTTCGGTCAGACACTAGTGTATAGTAATGATACGTTACGACTTTCTGTCAGGAGCGAGCACAGTAATTCAGTTATCATGTCCTACGTCACATAACAGGATCACACTGATGGTACCATACTAAACACTCGCACTTTAGTAACAAGTCCTACTAGAAACTGTAAGCGAGTAAATGCAATGCTATCTATAAATTATTTACAGACAAAGATGGGCAAAATGTAATCTGATTAATGATTACAAAATAGAGTGGTTATTTTAATTTTGTAGCTCTGTAATCATGATTAAATCCCTTAAAAACATTAAGGAGTCATAAATGGTAGTAGTAAAGTAAGTACGGAGTAATAAATAGGTGCAGTTGTGGATTCCGTAGTGGTTAAAACATAGATGAGCAAAATGCGGTCATATTAATGATGAAAAATGCTAAATGTAATCGTAATCGTTTTTCGTTAATCTGATTAAATTTGGCCATATATGTATACAGGGCCCCATAAGATTACGATCTAATAGCGTGGTATTATACCGGAAGCCTTACACTGTAAGAAAAAAAAAAAAAGAAGCTTTTGTTTTAAAGAAAAATCGTTTTCGAAAATGCTACAAATAAAAGTCACGTTATCATTAATAAGCTACAAAAATTTAGAGCTATTATATAGTTACTACATGAACAATACCTTTACGGTGATAAAGTTACACCGATTGCAAGATATATCGCTTGTATGGAGGGTTGATTGATGAATTCGTGTGGGTGAGTGGTTTGATCTGTTTTCTCCATATAATATGCTTTTACAATATTGATGTTGCAAGGGTGATAATATTATCTCGGTGTTTTTTTACACTTACTTCATAAAGAGATTACAGTGCACCTGATGGTAAGTACAGTGTAGTCCAAAAACGAAAGCGACCTTCAAACGATGAAAACCCGTGGACAATCTCCATCATCTTGTAGCCCACATATACCACGACTGACGGTCTCCAGGTATATGAGTTACTGGATATATAAAAGCTGATCCCGAAATGCGACAGGCTAAAGCGAGTCACTATGACGGTCTTTAAATTGGAAAAAATAGTTTTTAAAGCATCACACAGCGTAATAAATATCTACTAAAAATATTCACAAATCCTTTGTCAAGTAGATATTGCTTACGTCATATTTTTATTAAATAATACTGTCCTAGTCGCTGGTATGATTGATGAAAGAGACTACTATAAGCCCGACAGGTGTCGAAACGAACAAGCTCAAAGTGATAAGGGTGCGCTACAATTCTTTGTGAACCGTACAATGGAAAACTAAAATAATGGTTGAATAAAAAAAAACGGCAAAGATTAGCGAAAAGAAGATGAGCTCGCGGAAAAGAGTATTTTTTGAGTGGTTATGTTCTTATAAGTTACTAGCTGATCCGGCAAACGTTGTTTTGCTATGTAAGGTTTTGTAATATCTTCTAAGATGTTCATTGAAATTAAGTGATGTCAAAGACAATTTTGTTCACAATTAAATATTCTTAATCAACAACACATTTATTTGGATAAAGATTAATATTATTACGTTGATACAACTCTTAACAAATAATCCATTAATTTCGACCAAATTTGTTTACCATAAAAACGGTTCTAGTGACTTAATCTTAAAAGATAGACATACTGTTGCGGACATTTTTTTAGATAATTTCAAGAGGAATAATTCTTTCTTACATATATTTGTGGTATCTTGAACCGTTTTGCAGCGCACGCAATGGAACCCCTCAAGGATGAATAATTTTGCCCGTTTTTTTCACATTTTCCATTTATTCTTCGCTCCTAATAGTTGCATCGTGATGTTATATAGCCTAAATGCCTTCCTCGATAAATGGTCTATTCAACTCAAAAATAATTTTTCAATTCGAACCAGTAGTTCCTGAGATTAGCGCGTTCAAACAAACAAACAAACAAACTCTTCAGCTTTATAATATTAGTATAGTATAGATAAGCTGAGAGGTTTCAGAGGGGTAGGTACACTCTCCTTCTCCTAGCAAGGAAGCCTTGACAAGTCTGTTCGTTTCTCGGTCTTCTGGACGAAATTGCATTCTCAGGCCCGAATGGAGCGGTTAGGACACTCCGGGGGTTTTTAGTCAGTAGGATTCTGACATATCAGGATCGCTGCCCTCACAATGGCACATATGCAGGATTTTCCCCCGGATTATAAAAAAAATGGAGGAATTCTGAGACAAATACACACACATGGTACGTACGCGAAATCTAAATATATATAAATCAAATGTGACTCCTATAACTCTAAATACTTATTCTGGCTGAGCCACTGGTTCATCATTGCATACTGTAACGTAAACCATAAAATTAAATCAATAGATCTTTTATGACGTAAGCTCAGTGATGTAATAAAGATTGTTTATATATTTTGCTCCTAAAGGGTATAAATAACAGTTAAAAAGTTATTACAAATTTTGCCAATTTTAAAGCTAGCTCTAGTAAGCAAATAGTATTTCTTTTTGTGGTTAAAATAAAAAACACGTCATTCACGTTATTGGAAAATCAACCTTTACGATGCCATAATAAGGGACGATGGTTAAAAGGAAATCCAAAGTACTTCCGCTCGGGTAAACCTGCTGGTAAAACTTAGTCATAGATATAGAGGCAGAATCATGTCAAAATTACTTAAAAGCCCGTTTCTAGTATCCTTTGAAGAATCTTTTATATGTTTAGTAGATTCTCCTATCTCGATCGAATCTATCAAAGAGCTCCCAAACGTAAACAGGCAGTTTCAAGATTTATACACGATATTGGAGAGCTGACCGGGCTAGATCGCACAGTAAGTGGGTTAGAGCCAACAGTAGTGACGGAGGTACATACGCTTTTTATCGATAAAATGTTTATTACATGCAGTTTTAAATGCTTTGATTTTAAAGTAACCCATATTTGTGAAAGATAAATTCTGACGTTCGGATAATATGGGGTACGGAAAATCTAGAAATTCTAATACAAACAGATTGAGTAAATATACAATAACTTCATAATAACAGTACACGAGTGTAGAGACCGTCATAGTGACTTGCTTTGAACTGTCGCATTTTGGGATCATCATGTGTATGACCCGTAACCCATATACCTAGAGACCTTCAGTCCTGGAATATGTGGGCCGAGATGACGACGGAGACTATAGATTTTCGTTTTTTGAAGGTAATTTTCGTTTGTGACAACACTGTACTTACCATCAGGTGCTCTGTAGTCACTTTGTTGAGCTAATGTAAAAAAGTATCTAGACTTAGATACAAAAGGATTCATTTTCTGCAAATGGTCATCCAAGTATTTTTTTTTGAGTGAAAAATTACAAAACAAATGAAAATTTAATACGTCATATTTATTTAATAGAAATATTCAAAAAACTTATATATAAATGTCATGTAATGCTAATAATTTACGCAAAGAGGCTTGTTTCTTTATTTCCTATTGCTTATAACAACACTATATATTAATATCTTTCTGGCCGATTTGGGAGTTTGTAGCAAAGATAATTTATTAGATAAACACATTCTGTCATGGACTTCAACCCCACTTTTCCATCTAAAATAGAGACTAAGTATAAGCCTAAAAGAACAATTAATGGATTGTAATGATATTATTTAGAAGGCGAAATCTTTATCGACGTTTTATAAATTCATGTGAGCAACACTATTTGTAACACAAATTGCGATTTTCCCTGCTAGCCCTTTCAATATTCATCGGCATAATGATGTACCACGTATTGACTATTCACTCTATATGAGGATAAAATTGAACAACTTAGAACAGCTTATGTACATCCAGTTGCTTATATATCTAGAGACCATTTGCCTTGGTGTATTTGAGCCAGTACGACGGCGACAACTGTTAATAAATTGGTCCTTTGATATTCGTTGCCTTTTTGAGACTACACTTTAACCACCACCACCATCCTATGAAAAGGGATCTTTTAAGCGTAGCGTGAAGAGACATTTGTGCAGGCCGGCATGATCGCTGCGACTACCGATGGGTTTTTTCTTATTTGTCGATAGTCGTTGGCGTTTTTTGGACTGCACCATGCTTACCATCAGGTATGGTGTATCCACTGTGTCGAGTCAGTTTAAAAAAAAATACTATATATTTTTTTTTGTAACCTGAGGGAAATCCCTAACGGACCTCGGAGGGTGGTGAACGCCGCCTCCTGGTGTGTCGGACTTGCACCAACTAAAACCCCCGGGGTGTTCCACCTTCTACCTACCGGGATCGAGGGCACAACTGGGGTCTCATCCTCGATGACCTCGAGACCCTCTCGGACTACATCCGTACATTCCATCAAGTCCATTTTAGTCACTTTGTCGCGCCAATATACAAAAAGATTGCAATAAAACAGTATTATTAGCGATTGTAAATACTTTAACGGGTTTTATGCGCGAATTAACTTACTTTTAATTACGGCTCGACGTTAAAGTTTTAATAATGAATATAAAACGTGAAAGTATAAAACGTATTATAATATTTGTAGTATTTCATTATAATACATTAATTAATTAAATACTAACAATAATTCTGCTGAGCAACGAGAGAACTGATTTTTGTTGGACGAGTGCGCTCCATTATTGGCCTCATCATCGCTTTTCATCAAACGTGATTGACGTCAAGTCTGAGCCTGTTTATAATACAAAAATAAATGTTATAAATAATTTATATTTATTAGAGATGCTAGTTTGATGTTAATGTGTCAGTTTATTTCTATTTACTACAAAATTACTTGTTTATTGGATCGTAATAAGTGAGACGTTTTTATTTAAACAAATCAATCAATTCAGGTAAAAATTTCAATATGTAACGCGGGGGGGTATACTTAGATCGTTCGCGCATTACGGTATATACCTCTTTCCCCTCACCTCTCGGTGGCCCGCGCCACAGATCGCCGCGCAAGCATCGTAGCCCGTCCGCCGTTCGTGTTGCGCGCGTCCTTTCCTTTGTTTGTTTTATCTCCATTTTATTACGTGTACGCTCGGACTGTTTGCCAATAAATAATCGAAACAGAAGAACCCGTTTCAATTAATCTCCGTTAGAAATATATTTTTTTTATTATTTATGGCTTTATTCCAAGGACTGGTCCTCTGTGACTTCACCAATGTCAGTGTGGTGAATCAATATTTATTGAATGGATGAATACTACCGGCTATTGTAAGGCGTAACAACTTATAAATATAATACTACGATACTATGGTGTACAATCTGTGATTTGTGCTGTTTTCTAGTTGAATAAAAACTCTATTTTCTTACGTTTTTAATTCCGGCTTTATAATTTTAAAATTTGTATAACGATTTCATCATTTTACATTTACAATTATCTTCGCATTCTTCACCAACAATCATTCTAGAATTTTTCTCTCAATTTTAAATCCCTGATTTCATTATTTCTTCCATATAATCTATACATATTCTATAATTCTAACCAGCCCTCACTCGTTCACACAAAAAGTAAATAAAACTTTCTTTCTTTCAGCTTCTTTTCACACATACGTATTGCAATACCTATATTAGATTAATTTCAATGAACTGTTAGCGAAATTATATTTATAACTAAACAATTTCCCGATCTCATATTCATCTCAAAGTGGATTCAATATTTCCTAACCCTTACAGCTTTGGGTCGTTAATATTTTTTGATCTCAAGCTCCCTTCGATGTAAACATCTGCTATTGGCAGCTTCTAATTGCTACGCCCTTTAATTTTATTAATCTACGTCCTATTTATCTTCATTTCTCTCTGCTTCTTGCAGATTTTTTCCTCAATTAAATTTTTTATTTCAATTAGCTACAAGGAAATGTGTTATTCTAACAAATTACTTAACTGCGTGTATTGCTTGTTTTAAAATACTTTTTTTATTATCTACAGGCTTGCCCTTGACCTCAATCTCTCCTGATGGAAAGTGATTAAGCTGATGAGGGAGCGCACTCACCTAACAAACACCGGTTCACGCGTCCTTTGAAGACTTGTCGTAAGATGTTGGAAAAACAAATACAGAAAGCGAATTCCTCTCCTTAGCGGATCACAACAAAAAAAAAGGAAGGGAATCCCCTTGTGTGAGCAGCTGGAATGTTAACCACATAAGGGTGCAAACCGCACGGCGTCTTGTCAATTTATGCTTACTTTTGCACCGTCGCTAAGGCTTTAATGAGAAATATTCCTCATTTTTTTCTGTGCGATTAGTTGATATTTTGATAAGTTTAATGCAAAGATTGACTGTTTGTGGGATCGAAACAAACAAATAATCATAAAATTAAGAAATATAAAGAAACCAAAGGACATGGCAAAAGTGAATTAAAAACTATATCTTTAAATAGAGCAATATGAAATATGAATAATCTGTTACGAACTGAGAGGTCGTGATCTCAGGAGCTTTCAATTACGTTATGGCTTTTCTGTGTCGTGTCAAACAATGCTACAGTGTTAAATAAAATGAATATAGAACAAAAAAATCAGGAAAAGTTTAGGAAAACACGGGTAATAAAGTCGATTTACATTCATCTGCACGTGTTTTAATAGATTACAATAAGAATAGTAATATATTGTTCGCTATATCTCTTACGGGGTAAGCAGATACATTAGTGGCTGCACCCCCTTCGCGCTCATATGTCGTGCCCAACGTGACCAGTAGCGCAGCTGGTCGCCGTTCTTAAGACACCTACACATGGTATTTCTATTAGGTGACATGCGTATTTCCTCGTGATGTTTTCCTTACCCGGTATTAAATTAGACTTCCATGTATTTCTTAATACCATGCTAATAATGTATCACATGAACAATCATTTCAACAACGAACGATTTTTCTTTTTGATAGCAACGTTCGGACAGGTGTGTTTTTTAATTGCATATTGTTAGAGAACGCTTTGACGTCCAGGATTTAAATTTCAGATTAAAATTCACAGAATTCCACGAAATAGAAATTGAAAAGCACGTAGTATCGTTTTGTTTCACTTTAGTATTGGCTTTTTAAATTAACACTTTGCCGTCCGCACGATTCATAAATATTTATTCGCTTGGCGCCGGCAGTTCTAATTCGGATCGTTTGACTTGTCGCCGGCCGTTCTTGACATTATCGGGAGAATATAAATGGTTAAGTTTTACTAATCTCATCGTTAGTTCTCATAAGTTCGCAACCCTGTTTGTGCTTTCATGAAATTTCGAAGACCGAAAGTTTGCGCACGTCACCACTATGGTGTCGCCAGACGGCATAGTGTTAAAAAATCATTTCGAGTTTTAGGTTTTGTCTTTTTAATTTTATTTTTTACTATTTAATATTAGTGGCTGGTTCTTCTTTATATCTAGCGCCGAGACACCAATGGCGCACGCACGTATTAAAGCTTGTCGTATATCTTTTCACATCATTTTTTTTGGTGTCACTGAGGGAAATCCTATACATGACCATCAGGGACGCTGTGAGGGCAGAGACCCCGACGTGTCAGGCTCCTACTGACTAAAAACCTCTGAGGTGTCCTTCCAATCACTCCACCCGGGCCTGAGAAACCAAATTCATCCAGACACCCGTGGAGCGAATAGCCTCTATAGGCTTCCTCTCTGGGAGGTGTAGGTAAAGAGCGCACTTGTCCAAACCTTTCTCATGGGCAGTACACCGGATATTGCGCGTCGCCTCCCTTTTATCCGGGCAGCAGACTCCCTCAAGTCTACTGCCCGGCTATCATTACTAGTGATGCCACGAATAGCGAATTGGCCGAATACCGAATACCGAATATTCGGCATGGGAAACATGCTTATCGGGGGGGCGTTAGCTGTATTAAGGCAAGTTGCAACCTGTTCTCCTCGTTGCGTTGGCGCGGCTAGCAAAGACAATACAATACCCAATACAAACGAAAAAAAATACCCAAACCTTTCGAAATTTGCTAAAGTTTATCTTTCTTCTCCTGGAAGTAGCGTGTTTAGTGAGAGGTTATTTTTTGAGACTGGTAACATTTACGATGAAAAGCGTAATCATTTGCTACCAAAAAATGGTGAAAAGCTTGTTTTTATCCATCACAACTTACCACTGATCAATTTTAATTACTAAAGTGTTATAATTTGGAAATAAATAAATAATTTTGAGTAATATAACGTGTCTTTTTTACATGATTTGCTATTCGGTATTCGGCCGAATAGTATGTACTATTCGGCCGAATACCGAATAGCAAAAAAAGTGGCCGAATAGGCCGAATACCGAATAGTTGCCGAATATTCGTGGCATCTCTAATCATTACCTGCCAATACCTTTATAAATAGAAGCTAGTAAGACTTAATAAATCCTTTCTGTAAAATAACAGTATTATGCAAATTAGTCTGAAAACTAAGTCTATTCACGATGCATGGTATCTAAACTAAGTCAACGACTTAAGAATCATATACAGGGTGAATTTATAGAGGAGGGAGATATTTCAGGACACAATAATATGTACCTTCTTGCACCTAATAAAAATGTAAATAAACTATATTTCCTAACAAATCATTAAGAAAATTTATTACCAATTAAAAGTGATCCGTAAAAAGTGTGGATACCGTAGCGCGTGTGGTGCACGATTTAATGCTAAGTAGATAAAGTGTTATTTTCGTAATTTTAGGTAAATAAGTATTGACTCGCTTTCCCTTCGCCTTGTATCTTCGCTCAGCACAGACAAAATACCTAATAAATAATGAGTTGTTATTCATTGATTCATATGTGTACTTGTCTCTTAATATGTTGACCATAATTTGCTTTGTTTTATTGGAAATATTAAGATATCACTATTATTACGTATTTGGAATTAGAGTCGAATGCTAAATATCCTCCCTGAATATCTCCCTCATGTGTAAAATCAGCCTGTATATATTAAATATAGCGTAGGTGTTCGCCCCAACTTGGTAATTTCGTCATTTAATTGGACCCACAATGAGCACGTAAAGCCAAGTTATCCCCGTTACTTGCTAAGCTCTTATACACAAACTTTGTGACGTCAGTTTGTATTTGCATCAATGAGAGAATGTATTATAGGCCTATAGGTACTTATTAATTTCACCAATCATTAAAGTTTCTCCGAATATAACTCCCAGAGAGCTTACACATGGTAGTAGGTATCTACACAGTTAAATTATTGAAATATAATCAAACAATTCAATAATAATAATAAATTAAGTGTGAAATTACATAAAAAGTATTTCTTTTAAGTCTCGTTGATATCTTCTTTCGTGATAGACGTGATACAATGCGGCTATATTCAAAACAGTCATAAAATTTGGTTATTAATATTAGAAAATAATACACCTCGCTACTAGCCCCAGATCTGGAAATTTTTCGAGCTGGGACAAAAACTACTATGTGTTGAAAACAACCAGACCTTTTACCTTTTTTCAACTATATGGATTCATTCTAAAAAAAATGAATATCATTATTTCAAGATAATTTTGTGCTCTACAACTTTTTTAAAAATGTAAATATTATTTATCATATAATTAAGGAAATATTCAAAATTCATACAATACATATAAAAAATTACTGTATACGAAAAGTGAATTCCAAGGGGGCGAAGACACAGAAATAGCTTTTTATATGTATGCCTTATTAATTTCTATTATTTGTACTGACATATCTCAGTTATTGAGAGCATTAATGATAAAATAACAGCAACTCGAAGATTCGCAATAACAAGTGACGCTTGCAATGATGTATATTGAATGGAAAAGGCATGTCAATAACTCACACTAAAAAATAAACGTATCACCATCTTTTAAAACAATATTATACTATTACAAAAACACAACCAACAGAGTAACAAAAATTAAAAAACTTATAGATAAAGAAAGGAAATATAATATTTTGCGCAGAGTCTACCTGGGCAGGGCCTGCCTTGCAGTTTTCTATATACTACACCATAGAGAATGTGCGGTTGAGATGTACAATTAAATTCCTTCATTCCCTTTCTACCAAAAAAACGACAAAACGCCGCTCGTGTTTGCGCACCTTTATGTAGTAGACAATCCAGCTGATCGCACCAAGCTATTGACCCTTTTTTTTGCTGCGAACCGCCAATGATAGAAATGCGCTTCATGAGTCTATTTTTCCAGCTTCTTACTGCAAAAGAATCTTCAAACGACGTGTGAATCGGTATTTATTGTGTGAGCGCGCTCCATCAGGGGAGATAGAGGTCAAGCGGTAGCCTCTCTGTAATTTAAAAAAATATGTTTCCCCAAATTAACAAGTTAATTAATTCGATTGCTTCAATCAGCGTTCAAAAGTAAAAAATGCCAATAGCAAACAAACTTTTGAAGAAAATAAGATTGTTTTATGTTCAAAAACGTTGTGACCAATAAAGCTTATTAATCGACATTAATTACACTATTACCACATAACTGATTGCATATGAGTTGGCAAGGCGATTGCCTGAACGGGATCGTGACCGCAGTTTACTTGATGACCAATCAGAAGGCGAGTCCCGTATAATATAATGTCGGGACCTTCAACAAAATGTAACGACCGCAACCGTCACGTATGAACTAAGTACGTCCTACAACTTTAAAATGTACTTTATTTATTTATTTTAATTTTAACACATCTATTACTTTTTTCCTATTCTCAACCACCCTCTCTTGAAAAAAAAACTCTTCGTCCTCTGTCTCTTTCTATCCTTCCTTCATTTCACTCACATATGTCCCATTCTACACATTTATTACTTCATACATAATATTTAATTTTCTTACATCCACCTTACATTTATTTTTTGCCTAAAAACAGTCCAGTCGAATATCGTTTCTAGTAATACTGATTTTAAATCAACGTACACCTACGACGTGTAGATTGGAACGGAGACCAGCAATAATGAGTTTCAGCGACACAGTTAATTGGCAAGTTTGAGAACATGTGTGAATGAATTACACTTAATTATAACGAAATAAAATGAAATATAATTGGCGAGTTATTGGCTTGATAATGATTGAAAAATGATGAAAATCATAAACGAGATGAGATTATAGGCTGAGATTTAGAGACGCTACTCTAAGTTTACTTTCTTTACTAAAACATTACAATTTATATTACTCAATGAATGTCAAAGGATTTGGTAAGTTTCCGATTTTGTCAACATGGAATTGGCTCTGCGAATATTATGGCAATACTCAAATACTTATTATGTATTCAGTTTTTTGTCAAAACGATATTTATTTTTTGAGAACTTTGCTAATCAAAGTCGAAATAGCGTCTATAAATCTTAGCCTAACAGCCGAACTCGGCTAAGAGTTGCCTTCAAAATCAAACAAAGATAATTCTAATGGAAGGTTTGATCTGAAGATTGCGGAATCAGCGAAAGTAGATGAAATGAATAATTAGCATTAAGGAAGCGAAAGAAATTTACTAAGTGGAGTTACCTTCTCTCTGCTAACCCCAACAAGAAATCGGTGTGATGATAGATAGCTATTGGTTGAAAAACGTTCGTTATGAAGTAATATCGCTCAGTATTCCTCTACAGAACAAAATACTAACCAACCAAAGGTCGTTTTCCGGTCGGAACCGGAACAAGGGCCAATAAATCAGCCATCATCAGATCCTTGGAGCTTTAGAAATAAAGAGAAATAATGGGATGATACTCTACGGTAATACAATAATAACTATCAAATCTAGCGAATTAAATACGCGTGAACTTGGCTTTAGTTATTTTTAAGATACAAAAAAATAAATAACGTTAGGCAATTAGCACTTCATTTAAAATTTCGCTGTTAAAAAAATCCATAACTTTAAAATAAAAATCTTAAATTAATGTAACTAATAATACCTCGTTATTCCATACAAACATAAGTATATTAAAAACTGAACGCAGATCCAATTAAAACTTGGAAAAAGGTTGTTTATTTTAATCCTCTTATAACTGTCAAAGTTAATTTCGTTGGATCAGAGATTTTTTTGTTTGAGCAGACTAGGTGGCTTTCACGAGTTATTTAGTTTAACGTTTTTTCTGTTTACTGTAATTATTTAATCTACAGAACGTTATTTATTTTTGTTTATTACTTTATTTATGTATTTAGGGCTCTTCTGGACTATATCACCAAAAATGTCGCTTAAACCAAATAGCTTTTCATCCCTCAATATAATTTCTTTCGTAGATTATGTTCATATAAATTAAATTGAAAGTTAATATCATTGGAGTAAGCAGAATTGGGTCAAAAGTGGATAATCTATTAACTGAACTGTGGTATATTTATAAACGTGTACTAAAAAGTATATTCCGTTTTATTGTTCAGTTAATTTCACGTGAAAAAGTATTGCTTGGTACAGCGTTCGGTTTACTCCGTTTTTCTACCTGCACAAAAATTGAAAAGAAAAAATAAGAGCTTTCGTACAACGAAACACTCGATAGAAAAATGTAAAAATGGAGTGCTCACTACAAAGAGTCTACAGAAAGACGTGGAAAAACCATTTTTAGTTATATTGAGTTTTCTCCTTTCGTTTTTCTAACCTTACCAGACGCCACTCTGCGGAAAATCACTCTAAATAACTAATCACAAATCAAATCTACTTTAAGTTTATTTGGTTCTTGAAAAATCTTGATAATTTTAATGTAACTAACTTAGATTTTTTTATACTAGCTGAACAAAGTACATCTCATGGTAAGTACAATGTAATCCAAAAACGATAGTGGCTATTAGTGTATGAAAATCCATTGACAGTCTTTTTCGTAATGTCAGTCCACATATACCACGACTAAAGATCTCTAGGTTAGTCTCGAGTCACCATGATGGTCCTTAAAATTGTGTACCACTGTCAAGACGTATTGATCGTGTAACTTTAACTACAATAAGAAAATTAACACCGTCAAGTTTGTTTAAACTTCCGCCGCTTGCAATACCTCCTCATTCCTTCAATTAGTGAACAAAGTTCCGCAACTGTCGAATCGAGCTAGTTTCGATCGTAATTGCTGTTAATGCTTAGTTATTCGTATAGAAAATCAGTAAGGACTTCAATTCGGAGTTCACAGGGAATAATAATTAGTAAATATTTATCAAATATTATACCCTCAAATCATTGTGCTAGGGAGAATCCGAGTCAATACAATAACTACGTATGTACAATGAAAAAGCCCGCAGCTTTGTGTGCAAGGCGAAACCAGCAATAGTTTGAGAAATTTCTCACTTATATACTGTGGGAACAACGCATAGAGCCAATCGCCATACCAATTTAAGCAAAAAGCAAGCTTATAGTATGTAATAAGGGGTGTGCTGATGTACTAATTCACTAAAAAATTAAGGTCTAAAAGATTTTTCGAGTACACTATAAATAATTTTATAAAAAAGAGAAAGGTATCATAATAACTGATTTTATCATTATAAACTTAGAATCAGTCACTCAATAATCGCTATCGTTTTTGTAACCCAAGTATCAGGTATAAAAGAAGACAACAAGGAAAAATATTCATATATTGTCATGTACTCGTTCATTCAATTAACTGTGAATAATTTTATAGTTTTTACCAAATCATAAAAAAAGCCAAATTTATATTTTCTAGAGTGATGTATTGATTCATTGGATCGATACAGTAATATAAATCGAATTTATTGGCCCTAAAATCTAATTTGTTAGTTTATTTCAGATCGCCATTTCTAGCCTAATTACCTATCTATACATATATAAATACTTTTCCTTGTAGTATTATTATAATATGTTGTGAATATAATAAAAAACCAGTCTTAATCAAACTCGCTTTAATTACAACATGGTGCAGCCGATAGGATTCGAACCTACGCTCCCAAACGCTAAACCACCAAGTGAGTAAAATAAAGCATTACCATCGGGCAACGCCGGGTCTCCACAGCTAGTTTCATATAAAGAATTTAATAACATCAATCTGAGAAATTACAAAAGTCTGGCAAGTCACGAATATTCAAAGATATTCAAAAGACTTTCATAAATTTCAGATAAGAAACAACATGACAAATAGGCAAAAAATGAGCTTTCAATAGTGGTACTTGGCCCAACCCTTGTCATTCTGGGACCCAAGCAGACAGGTGGTTCGAAAAGTCATTTCTACTCGATTAAATTCGGTGTTATGGGAAAAATTTATTATTCTTTATTCTACGCATAAAAAGGCTTGTCCTGACTGTGATATCATCGTTTAAGCCTTAACTACTGAAGCTAGAAACATTAAATTATATTCCTTAATGGCGTAAACACTACTACGGCCAGACTTTCAATATTCCTTCCTTAGAGAAGAGAAAAGGGAATTGAATGTTTGTTTGAAAATCCATCAATTTCAAATAAGCGCTATAAAAACTGGTTTATTTAGCCACCATATGCTCATCGGTGAAAGAAAATATCGTGAGAAAACCAACATGGACTCTAAAGAAATGTTATATCCCACCATATGTACACGTTATAGTTTTCACTCCACCGTAGCCTTAAGTTACTTCTTAAGGTAATCACTTCTGGAACAGTAGTAGACCACCGTTAAGTTCCTTTCCTGGCTGGTTGCCGAAATCGAAGTTTGTACCCACAGTGGAGTCCTGCCACCTAACCCATAACTTACCGGCTGGTTCCTTAATTGGGCGCCCTCTTCTTTCGTTGAAGTTGTAAAGGCCTTTCCCGTCTAACAGCAAATTGTCATGCCAAAAAAATGTAATTGATTAGATAAACGTATCCTTTGTGTTAAGTTGAAAAATGTGTATTAATACGATGAAAATTTGCTCAATAATGACTATTAAAAATGATGAACTATTAAAACAATAACAAATAAAAGGAAAATTAATTGAGAAATTGATTTCATTCAACAGCTTCTTCTAAAATAAATACTAGCATTTCTCAACATCTAGCAGACTTTATGTTCTACATTTAGTACGTCTGCATTGCTCTAGTAGGGTGAGTCTGTGGGTAGGTTTAAAGGATCGGATTTCGAATACAAGTGGGATCAGACACAGACAGATAAAGTACTAAAATTGTACACAGCGTAAGCTAAGAACGGCTTTAGTGCCCACTCTATTGTACGGCAGTATTGTCTGGGTATGTCAGAAGAAGTATGAAAGTAGAATTAATGCAGTGGAGATACGATCTCTTCGTTATATAATCGGAG
Source organism: Automeris io (assembly GCA_036320925.1). Lineage (NCBI taxonomy): Eukaryota > Metazoa > Arthropoda > Insecta > Lepidoptera > Saturniidae > Automeris > Automeris io. Next base: position 10,628,009 of record JAUDJH010000005.1, read on the forward strand.
TAACGCTTGCGGATTACGTTAATTAGTGTCATCAATAACATGCACAAAAGTATGCTTTAATGGTTCGGGCACGTGAAGAAGATGAATGATAAAAAGATGATGAAAAATATATACTATATGAATGCTATACTAGCATTATATAATGATGATGATGATGTCCTAGCCGGTTTCGGCCACGGCGACTGTTAACACGGTCAATACCGGTTAAGAAATTCGAGGTCCAGTTTTCGGAAACAGTCAATTGCGCAGGAGATATTTAAGTGCATAACTGGACACGCAGTCAGAAAAGCACTCTCTCGTCCGAGCGCCCTCAGGCCCGATGGAAAGGAGAACCAGTATGATCGGGAGGGAGCAGGATGCAGGTTTGGTCGAGTTTTCCTTCTCTGAACACCTGGTTGAATTGCGGTGTTCAAGAGTTACCTTAGTCGCCTTTTACGACACCTCGGCAAGAAAAGGGGGGTGCTATTCTATTCTGCCGGCAGCCACCACGGCAAAGCATTATATAATATACTATATATAGTAGAAGTAAGAGTCGTGGTTGACTAAGACTTACCTATACAGATCAAATAGAGTTCTGATGGTAAGTAATTTCAAAAGTACGCGGTATCGACTATGAAGCGATGTACGTTTACAGAAATACACAGAAGTGGGATTTGGCATGACCAGTGACGTGCATAGAGTATTTGGACAGGGTAGGCAGATTCACATAATGAATTTGAATATTATATAATGATAATAAATCTTGTATTACTATCATAGGGAAGATAGATGGCGTGAAATAGAATAGATATGAATATAAAGAGTTTCTTTTTCTGTTAAAAATTATAGCAATTTATTCCAGGCTTGTTTATCGTAAGGGCATGCAATGCATTCATGCATTTATGGAATGAACGCTACTGGGTATGATGGTAGATAGATAGAAAGCTAAGTAACTGTGGGATATTCATTATTACATACGATAAGGAGGCAAGATTTATTTCATGAAACTTAACATTTCCCGACTAAAGTCTTTTTCAAACAGCAATCCGAAGATGTAGACAAGAGTTATCATTTTATTTCGAGACAGTGTGAAACATGTCACCCAGAATTGATAATACTTTTATATTCCCTAAAATAAAAATACCGTTTCGTTATTATAGTATACAGAGTTTGAATTTTTTTTTACTGTTTACTTTCGCAGAAACACACTAAAAACTGACAATACGTACGGATCTACCATTGTCTTTTTAAAATAAAACCTACTAATCTTTTATTTTTCGAGTAAACTACTCGTAGTATGTATAGCTTGTATCTTCAGCTAAGTCTAATGGGCATAGCAACAAATAACTTTTAATCGATTAGAGCAAAGTAAAGGCAACGGACAAAACTATTATTCCGTACAAGTGACGTCATTTGAAGCTTACGTGGAACACATTTTAATGTGAAAATTCTATGTAAGAACGACCGAATTTCGAAAGACAAAAAAGGAAATTGTAATGTTCTTTGAATTTTCGTTTAATATACATGCTGATTTTCTAGACGAGCGAGACATTCAAGGAGGATATTCAGCATTCGATTCTAATTCCAAATATATAGGAATAGTGATAACCTAATATTTCCATTAAAACAAAGTCATTTATAGTCACCATATTAAGGGACAATTACACACATGATAGATAGAATAAATAACAATTAATTATTAAGTAGGTACTTTATCTCTCCTAAGCCAGGATAAAGTACGAAAGGGTAACGAGTCAATTACCTGTTTATCTAAAATTACGTAAAAGGAATTTTATCTACATGCCATTCAATCGTGCACCACACACGAATCAATTCTCATTTGTTCATTAATGTTTCTTTATAATTTGTTAGGGACTATTGTTATTTACATTTTTGTTAGAAGGTACAAATTATTGTATTCTGAAATATCTCCCTCGTCTATAAAATCATCCTGTATAATTAATGTTGTTTCGCCCAGACTATTCGACCACTATCACATAATCGACGACTAGAAAGTCGGCTCTCTTTACGCGTGGTTTTGGACGCACCTTGGTGCGTGAGTAAGGCAACCATAGCCCGAAACTAAAAGCCGAAATCCTGAATGCTTTTGTAAGCAACTTTACTACTGGGATGTTCAATAGAGCGGACTCTTCAACGCACGTTCACCTCCAAAACATTGCGCCGCTACACGCAGGACCATCAGAAAAAAGTGAACGCTTCGAGACACATAAATCAAGATTTCCTAAGAAGAAGCCTAAAGCCAGCGATCTAGTCCTAACTTAGACTGCGCCCTGCCTGGAGAGTGCTAGGCAGATGTGCGAAACGAATTCGCACACCCTCAATTACCGACACAGCAAGAATAACACCCAGATGTAAGACTCCAGACTCCACCAAGAAGGATGCGCGTGCGCCTTCCTTCAGTGACCCGTCTGTCGTCGCAGACGAAGAAGATCGCCACCACCAAGAGGTTCGCCTTGGAACGGTTTCCTGCTCGCAGTCCCCGTTATAATTGTTTAATTAGGCTTTTAATTTTAAATGAATCATACATAAAAAAAATAATGTCGATCGTGTAAGCTTGAAACTGTTTATAAAATTCAAGCAAGTTGCAACTGTTATGAAACTATTTATTATTGTATTTAAAATAGTCATAACTTGGTTTGATGTTATTAGAAGTAGGTATACTGTGAATATTATTTGAATAAATTCAAATAATTTACTAAACACATTTAAATACATGAAATTTTCATCTCTTGGCTTTATCACAAATCCCGCCTTTCATAATACCGGTATTTATCAAATGGATACGCTTTGTTTATATTTGAATATTTAACAAATATTAACTTAAATATACGGTGACTATGGGATTATTACGTTTTATCTAGAGCAGGGCTTCTTAAACTTTTGTCATTCACGACCCCATTTATGATTGCGAATTTCTTGACGGACCCCATACAAATATAAAAGAAAAATAAATTAATATTTTTTGATGATTTATTTATTAGGTAACAATATACATATACATATGAAAATATATAGTTTTAGAATTCGTTTTGAAACATACATAAATCTAAAATTAAAAATTACACAAAAAATTATAAAATTGTATTTATTAAAGTTTCACAAATAAAAGTGGATTCTGACCGTCTTAATTCGCTCGAATATATTCAAGTAGTTGCGTGGTAAGTATTAAATTCAAATATAAGTAAAAAATATTATGAGATGGATGTGCCTGTTTTTTATTGCATAACAAATCAAATCTTGGTGGAATGTTTGAAACTGCTGGACGTAAGACCTCTTCAACATTTTTTAGCGCTGAACGATATTGGGATTTAATATGTGTTCAATCAACAAATGCGCATGTCTAGACGCTGCAAGTCCACTGTATTCCGCCAACTCTAGTGATGTTATAAAATGGTATATATAAATATTTGACATTAAAATCTCTCGCGACCCCAGAATTTTGCTACGTGACCCCATTTGGGGTCGCAACCCATAGTTTAAAAAGCCCTGATCTAGAGGATACAAAATGTAATATTTGGTTTTAAAATGCCTCACGTAGCCCGGCGCATCCTACGAAAGGAGGAACACTCCAGTGGTTTTAGTCAGTAGAAGTCTGACACTCCAGAGCAGCGGCACTCACCGCTACCCTGAAGGTCCATGAGGATATCCACGGAGTCAACATAAGAAATGCTTCCAGAGCTAGAGTGGCTAGCGGGGTTGTGGATCTAATGACGCCGGAAGTATAATGACCTAAATCAAGCGGGTTCTTCTAGTAAATAAATAAATAAAAGCATTTATTTGACACACAACATAACATTGAACACAGAAAGATGGGTTAATAAAGACAGAAAACAAAAGCAAATAGCCTGTAGTTTAGATATTATTTACATTATGATTAGTGTTTGGCCGATATTTCAACTTTGGCTTCGGCTCTATGTACCTCTTGACAAGTTATGACATTATTTTATTGAATTATAGATATTTTTTATATATATCAACACAAACCATACATTTCAAAGATTTAAAAATCATTATTAATCACTAAAAGGTAATACCTTTTAGTCAATATTGGACAGAATTAGTTAGGAGCTTAAAATCGAGTTATAATTTAACAAATAACATTCAGATCAAATAGTCTTAGTTTGAAGCTTGCTAGACAGTTTAGATTGTAGCTAAACTTACGGCACATTTAAAATTTGTATCGAATGTAGTTATTTCAGTCGAAGGTTGGTTCAAACCGAACCCTTCCGTCAGACACTAATTATTACGTACATAAATTGCAATGCAATTAGTATATGAATGGTAGGAAAAGTGATGCTAAATTAATCAGGCTTTCGGAAATTTTTAAAAGTTTATTTCTTCAGAAAACTTTTCACTTGGGCTACTCTATCTGTGAAAGCTTCATACGTATAAAATTTTATAGCTATTTATAATATGCTTCGTTCTGGAAAAATGTTTCTTTATAATATCAAGTTTGACGCAACTAGGATGTATTTTCTTTATTTATTCATTGCTAGCGTAATTGAAATCACGGGCTAAGGCTAGTAGATAATAAAATTCAATCACAGGACACAGACTGCTTCCGAGAAATAAAAATTCGAGCACCAGGTGTGTTTCGGCATGTTAAAAAACATTCAGTTCTAATTGGGACCCTTAGGACAGATTTACTGGGCCAAGTGAGCGGTCTCCCTTCTTTAATATTATATTCATAAAGGAGAGTGAAACCTTTCTTGAGGTAAGATATTAAAGATTTTTTAGAAAGCTTACACCTTAAATTACTATGAGTTATTATTATATATTATGTGCTTTTACATCCGTCTTTAACTTTACTGAGCAATTTACGATCGAGTTAATTTGTAATTAGACGTATGATTAAATTTAATTTTTAGCGCTTCTAGGTTTACAAAACCGATTATTGTGTTTATTTTTAAGTTTATTGAGATGAATTTGTTACATGTTATATTCGTGTAAATTTTAAATACTAAAAAACTTATAATAAATTAAATATTGAATTGTAATTTATGGAATCTTAGAAATGGACGAATATTTCACAAAGTACCTCATTTATACAAAATCAAATACATAACAAAACAAATAAAAGACGCAATCTAAACGCTACTGCAACGCATCCGGCGCAGGAAATAGTGTTGTAAACGGATTCACAGATCGCTCTGCGCAACCTACTTCCAGTAGATATACGACAGCTAAACTAACTGGGTCGTGATAGGAACCCAGATGAATTTCCGGTGATGATGATAAGAATAATGAACAACTCGCTAAAGCACTTAGCGATACAGATTCCATGACATAACGTACACGGACAATTACAGACATTGACAAAGCCTTCAACTAGACTGACGCTTGCTCTATGGGTACTAGAAAAATATATACATTGTTATAAACAAATACATATTCATACGATAAACTAATCTGCTCATCACAGAAGTTTTCCGGTACCGATACAAACCCAGGCTCTTCACTGTCGCTGATAGAGTCACAACAAACTTGGGTATCGAGTCAATCATCCATTTCATATAGTCTTCATAATAAAAGAAGGCTAATAGGCAAAGTTTCTGGCGATCCTATGCCATGTTCTTCAAGATGGTAGTCTGCAGCATACAACAATACTGTCTCACGACTGGTAGTGAGCAAAATGACCAGTTTATATTAGGTCCTTACATATGAAATTGGCGTTTTTCGTACTGGCCACTTTAATCACAAATTTCTCCTCTTTGGTAAGGAATTTCAAATTCAAATTTGTACAGCTATAGACTCATGTATTTGTGCTTCGATGATCGTCATTCATTTGTTTTTTTCTTCTGTTTTTTTCTGTTTGCGTCACTCATTTTACAAAATGAAAAACTTAAAATATCGCATTATTTACGAGTACGAGTTCCGCCGTGGCACTAGTGCTGCGGAAACAACTCGAAGGGTGAATGATCTGTATGGCGGTCGTGTTGCAAAAGAAAACACAGTTCGTTTTTGGTTCCAACGTTTTCGTTCTGGAAATTTCGACCTGCAGAACATGCCCCGTGGACGGCCTGAGACTCAAGTTGATAATGAAGAGTTGAAGGCTATTGTGGAAGCGGATCCATCGCAAACCACGTCCGAGTTAGCTGCAGGCTGCGATGTTAGTGATAAAACTGTTTTAATTCACTTGAAGCAAATTGGGAAGATTAAAAAGCTTGAAAGGTGGGTACCTCACGAATTGACTGAAGCAAACCGGCAAACGCGAGTCGACTGCTGCGTTACATTACTAAACCGGCACAATAATGAAGGTATTTTAAACCGAATCATTACCTGTGATGAAAAATGGGTTCTTTACGATAATCGGAAGCGCTCAGCGCAATGGTTGGATCCTGGCCAGCCAGCCAAATCCTGCCCCAAGCGAAAATTAACCCCAAAAAAGTTACTTGTAAGCATTTGGTGGACTAGTGCCGGTATTGTTCATTACAGTTTTCTCAAATCTGGCCAGACTATTACGGCTGATGTCTATTGTCAGCAATTGCAAACCATGATGGAAAAGCTAGCGGCTAAACAACCTAGGCTGGTCAATCGCTCCACGCCTCTGCTGCTTCACGACAACGCTAGACCACACACTGCGCAACAGACGGCTACTAAATTAGAAGAGCTTCAATTGGAAAGTCTAAGACATCCTCCGTACTCCCTGGACCTTGCTCCAACAGATTACCATTTTTTTCGAAATTTGGATAACTTCTTGCAAGGGAAAAAATTCAACTCCGATGGGGCAGTCCAAATCGCCTTCAAAGATTTTACTGATTCCCGTCCGACTGGTTTTTTTAGTAAAGGGATCAATGAACTACCTATGAGATGGCAAAAGTGCATAGAAAATAATGGTTCATACTTTGATTAATTAAATATATTATATTAAAAAATATTCGACTTTTTGTTCCTCCCATACAAAACGCCAATTTCATATGTAAGGACCTAATATAATTTATATAAAAGATATTTTTACAAAGTAGTAATGCTGCCCTACAGTATTGCCGCTTCATCGGAGTACGCTCCAAAATCATAACAAAACTCACTATAAAATTAAATTAATATTGAATAATGCATTTGTCAGATTCTACTTGAAGTCTCTTTCGTTATTTGGCACATAGGCTTTTTTACTTCTGAAGAATATAGTTACGGGCGCGGGGTAATAAGATACCTGTGTTAGAGAACAATGGATTTATTCATTGTAAAGGGAGTACAATGTTAGTACAAAGTTGCAGAAACATTTTGAAGAGCAGTCTTTGAATAGTCCGAAGACCCGTAACAGAAAATTCCCGTATCTAAAATTCAAATATTCATCTAATTGCCGCTTCGAATATGAACTTTATTCCATGGTCATAAGTTCCAGTCTTAACAATATCATTTCCACGCTAACAAAATGTCCCGATAATTTGTAGATCAACTGGGACGACCAGTACTATAGTTGGAAATCGGTGACATGTCTCGACATACTGGGACGGATGGTAGCCCTATTCCATTATAACAGTGCTCGAGTATGGTCAAGTTGTTTATAAACCAAAAACGTACAAAAGTTCCGAGAGGTGTCCGTATCTACACTAATTGGACTCCGGTATTCGCAGCAAACTTTTAACGAACCGAGTATAAAGGCGACAAGTCTGGAAACAGATTTTTGTTTGCTTTATTGTGGGATAATGGACTATAATAATATCACAGCTTTCTTCAAATAAATATAAAAATTGAGTTCCGATTATTTTTTTATTCCACCATTAGATAGAGGAGAAAAACTCGTACATAGTTTAATATATATAAATAAATCATGGAAATAAGTTTATCTAAATTTATTTAAAAAAATAGTAATATTCCATATGTCCGCAGTCTTATGATCTAGGAGTCTTTAAGAGTAGAGTGAATAGGCATTTATTTGGCGGCCGCGGTTCATCATCGGTCTCATCTTTACCTTTCACCAGGTGTGATTGAAGTCAAGTGTTCACCTATAAATAATAATAAAAAATATGTCCTGATATACTTTTGTGGTAAGCAGAGATTCATTAGTAAGTGTACCCACTTTGCGTTTATATGTCGCGCCAAACGTAGCCAGTAGCGCAGTTGATCGCCGTTTTCAGGGCACACACAACATTCTTATTAGATGCCATGCAGGTTTGCTCCCTGTTTTCTTTTGCCAATGAGCATTTGGTGCCTAAATCCATACTAAATCTAGAAAAATCCAGTGCTACGTGTTGGGATTCAGACCTACGCCCATTCATGTTGATCCGCATGAACACTGATCCATTATACCACCACAACAAACCAAATTTCATCAGTATCAGTTCAACGGTTTAAGCGTGAATGGGTAAGTTATTGCCTTGAAGTAAGTATTGATTGATTGATTGTAAGTATTGATTGTAAGAATGTGTAACCTTACACATGTTTACATATTCAAACTTAGCAATGTGTAAACAATTTTTAGGAGAATCCCATCATGGCAAGAGTGAGGAGTTATGATAATAGCTTACACGATTTTTTTTATAACCCATGGTAAAATCCTGCATGAACCATCAATGCCGCTATGAGGGCAGCGACCCTGGTGTGTCAGACTCCTGCTGACTAAAAATCTCTGGGGTGTCTATCCACTCGGACCTGGGAATACAGATTTTTCTAGACATCCGTGGCACGAACACTGTTTATGCTTCACGTCTGGAATGGGTGGGAGTAAAGAGATCCCACTCCTCTTAAACCTCTTTCTCAAGTGGCGCGCCAAACACTGCGCACCACCTCCTTCTCGTCCAGGCAACAAATTCCCTCAAGTCTACTGACCTAGCTTACAAGTTTATATTATCTTTTTCCAAACGTAATATACGTATTTTGTCAAAGCAAATATAAGCAATTTTGCCGACTAGTTTTTGGGAAAAATGTCTCTTCCTGTAATAGGAAATTCACCGCGATTTAATCCTGATACCTTTTACCTCGTAATACCATTTGCATCGCTTGGGGAAAAAATATATAATCCGCCGAACGAGAGATTGAAAGCAAACTCAATAACTCACGAGATCGTCGATGTGGATCTTTTATCGATATAATATGAGTAATATGAAAGTTATAATGGTTCCAAATTTAATATTCGCTGAATAGACAAAGCAAAACAGTAGCAATAATCAATAACTAGTCTATATTACCTGTACCATATATATATATTCGGTATATGTGACTAAATGGCAAATGCTACTTAAACTATTACAGCCTCCGAACCACTCTGAGCACATTATAATTTAAATAATTTAATCTTCTGATCAAACATATATGGTAATAACTGTAAACTAGGGCAGGGTTCATTCTATACTATAAGCTAATGCTGGTAAATTATGTGAAATAAACACGTGTTTATGAAGAGATTACACAGAAATGAGCATAATTTGTTACTTATCTATACTAATATTATAAAGCTGAAGAGTTTGTTTGTTTGTTTGAACGCGTTAATCTCTGGAACTACTGGTTCGAATTGAAAAATTCTTTTTGTGTTGAATAGACTATTTATCGAGGAAGGCTTTAGACTATATAACATCACGATGCAACTATTAGGAGCGAAGAAATAATGGAAAATGTGAAGAAAACGGGGAAAATTATTCATCCTTGAGTGCTTCCATTGCGTGCGCTGCGAAAACGGTTCAAGATACCAAAAATATATGTATGACAGAGTTATTCCTCTTAAAATGATCTAAAAAAATGTCCGCGACAGTATATGTCTATCTTTTAAGATTAACTCACTAGAACCGTTTTTATGGTAATCAAATTTGGTCGAAATTAATGCATTTTTTGTTAAGAGTTGTATCAACGTAATAATATTAATCTTTATCCAAATAAATGTGTTGTTTGTTAATTAAGGATATTTAATTGTGAACAAAATTGTCTTTGACATTACTTAATTTCAATGAACATCTTAGAAGATATTACAATAACTTATATAGCAAAACAACGTTTGCCGGATCAGCTAGTATCTAATAATGAGATAACGCGATGCGCACTGCGCAGGCGGCGGCAGACTGCTCGGTCACGCCACGGGACGCAAACGGGAGCGTTCCCGAACTACAATTCCGTCAACAATAACTGATGTAGAGTATTGATCAAATGTGTTTGTGTGCGTGATACATACTTAGAAGCATATGTGTAAACCCCCTTCGCGGCCGGGACGATCCTATGAGGATTCTCCCCAAGAAAAAAAAAAGTCAAGCGGCATTGCTACGGCGGACGCCAGAGTGAAAATATTCTGAGGCTCTAAAAAAAATTTAGGGCATTCTTTGACTACATTTAGGACGTTTTGATTCTTAGGGAATTTTTCATAAAGCCCATAGAAATAGAGAAAAAAATTGCTAAAGATTAAAACCAAAATGTATTGTTTCGGACGCCATTTCGCAAGAATAAAAAGTTTTTTCATTAACTCAAAATCACAATTTTTTAGTTTAGGGTCCATGGACGCGATATTCATGGGTACTAAGCATGTAATAAAATGCAAAAGCGAAAAAAAAATGGATTTTGAAAAATGTATTTTCACTAAAACAGTGTTTTTTTTTTAATTCGCAATTTTGGTATTAACAAATTCATTTAACGGACTTGTTACCATCACCATTCGAAAGAGTGACCTTCAAAACATAGGGTACAGTGGCTTAATTTTTTTTTTGACCTATTTGATCTCTGAACTTTTGTGTCGAAAAGTGTCCGTTCAGGCGCTAATGGATTAACTATATTCATTAACAGTTACCTATTTCCAAAGAAAAGTTATATTGCAAAATAAAGGGATTATTTTATATCTCTTTTCTAATAATTTTAAGCGTTGAAAAAACATATAACAATATCAGTAAGAAGCACTCCAATCATCTATAAAAAATTGTTTACAAGTGAAAAAGAACATTGATGGAAATATTATCGAGGTGGTAAAGAAAAGATTGATGTATGCTCGCAAAAAGAGAGTAAATTACAAATGATTCTATGCTGAAACCCTTATAAGGATGATAAGTGGATCAAGATTTTGATCACTCAGAGAATTTGCTTGAATCAATATTCGTCACAACACTCGCAACGAGACGGAAAGCTATAACCGAGACATCAAAAATTAATAAAAAGCTTACAATCATTACTTTTACAAAATTTTGTCGATAGCTCCATTTATTTAACAATGATGTAATATACCAGTTAAAAATCAATTTACATCTAGTTTGAAATCTTTCGTTTGTTTATAAAAAACAAATTAATTGTACATTAATATTTAAAATAAGGCAAAACCTGAAGAGTTGTTTGTTTTATGCTGGCTCGACAAAGTGACTGCAGTGCACCTGATGGTAAGTACAGTACAGTTTAAAAATGAAAGAGATGAAAAGGTAAAAAAATAAATGAAAATATTTAATTACCCGCAGCCAAAACAAAAGTAACGACATAGTACAAACGATATGTGAAAAAAGGAGAAATAGTATCTATAAAAATAACATAAATATAAAAACTCTAAACAGCCGCCGATAAAGACCCTGTCTCAACTTGTGCTACAGAGGACTAGATTCTGCAGCACCGGTTTCTGACGGGGATTATGGTCGACACAACCGCTTCACCAGCACAGCCTTACAAACACTTAGACACACACACACCCACACACACACACACACACCCACACACACACACACACACACACACACACACACACACACACACACACACACACACACACACATGACACACACATTACACATTTAAGATTTGATTACATACAGGAAGGATTACATAGTGACGACAATCTATTGAGTCTCCGTCGTCATTTCGGCCTCCATATACCACGACTGAAGGTCTCTAAGTGTATGAGTACTGTGTGTACACAAGCTGAGCTGAACAAGGTGTTTATATGTAGGCCGGCAAGATTGTGGCATCTATCAGTAGGTAATTGCTTCTCGATAGCCATATTCGGTTTATGGATACTTTCTTCCATCAAGAAAGACAAAAAAAACACCTTAAAATTTAATAAAGTTTTATATAAGCAACAGTTTGTTTGCCCTAATACTAGTAAAAATAAAATTAACAATTTGAGCAATGTTGTAAGTTTTAGGTTTTAAGTGAAAGACGTGCCTCAAAAGCACTTTAGTTTATAATATATTTTAGTAATAGTGAGAGATAGAGAGCATTTTTAATAACAGAAAATCACAGGACAAGATAACTGTAACATACAGCCAACAAGCAATAATAATTTAACAATTAGTTCGTCTTATGCCTTCTAATACATATAATATACCATTAAGTATTATTTCATACTTCTGTAACACCCTTTTTTTTAAGAATCAAATATTGTCTGACGTTGGTAAGTGTGAATGAATCTCGACTACGTAAAAATTTATATTTCGGCGTTACGTCGGGTCCAAAATATTCAGAGATTAATCTTGAACAACCCTCCAAACAAGAGGTGGTTGAGCATTGAGAATGCTCCAACCATTATTAAAAAGAAAATCGTTCAAATACTTTTACTGATTAAGTTGCTGTATGTTATTATATCCTAATCAGATGAGAGCTTAGGTCCAAATTCAAGTTTAGGTAAGTTAAGAATTACTCATATATTGCCCTTTTAGCGAATATAAACGCCTACCGATATATGTATTATAGATTAAGGTTCTGATACATTTTTACTAACCTACATAACGCTAACGAAATATTCTGTAAGGCGGCATAAAAGCTTTAAAAAAATTTCATGTAGATAATATTGGTTTTTTTTTCACGCGTTTCGGTTTCGGCTTGTACGTCCAATTACTCATATACCTAGAGACCTTCATTTGTGGTGTATGTAAGCCGGCAGGATGACGGCAAGTGCTAATAGATTCACGTCCTCTGGCGGTCGCTTCCGTCCTTGGACTATACTCTCATTGCTATGAGATGCGATTTAGGCACTTTATCAAATCGATATATTCACTCGCTTATCACTTATTGATAACACTGCCTATTGCTTGCTCTGTTTGGTACTGTTAATTTATTTGTTTTTTATTAGGTAAGTATTGTAATGATTTTGTGTATAGTGTTTTGAAAATAGGTTACATGTTTATGGCAGTAATATTAGAGTTGGCGATTTAGAAAAAAATTAGTTTTATGTAGAAAAGAACTAAAAGAAAAAGGAAGATCGGCTTTTGAATTTTAAGTTGAATGGATTTTGATTTATTATAGAGACTGCGTCTTGAACTATAGAAAAGGTATAGTCATACAAAAATTAGTATATAATAATTAATATGTAATTGTAATAGTTGTTAAACGAAATATACATTGGGAAAGAAAGAATCATTTTATTTGTAGCTAGTAACAGCTCCACGCTACATCGTCTACATTCAACGACCAACATCCACATACGAAGGGAAACGCACCATACTATTTTGTGTGATATTATAGTTATGATATGGTGATAGGGAAATTGCCCGAACTGGGTCGTGACCACAGTACACAAGTGTAAAGACCGTCATAGTGACTCGCTTTGGCCTGTCGCGTTTCGGGATCAGCTTGTGTATATACAGTGACTCATACCTAGAGACCGTCAGTCGTGGTATATGTGGGCCGACATGACGACAGAGACTATCAATGGATTTCCTTTAATAGTCGCTTTCGTTGTTGGACTACACTGTACTTACAAAAAAATCGTATGTTACCTTATAAAAGGGTTAAGTCACGTATTATAATTCATATAAATAATATTTCCATTTTTATTAATCTTTTATTACTTTAAAAAAAATCCTGAACGAGTATATATCACGTTAACAGCAGCGGAGTGACATCGTGCTAAAGTAATGTCAAGACCAATTCCACAATTACTCGCAGCTAAGGGTGTATACACACATATACCAAGCAGGCTACCAGCATCGGTTTACCAGCACTTGTCGGTACCAGTTCACGTGCGTTGGCATAGATAATCTGTATAACGTTATTTATACATGCTGAACCAGCGATGAGAAGCTTATCGGCAAAATTCGACACTTATTAGTAGGCATTGGATAGACTATAACAGGAGGGGTACATGTTATTAGTGTCTCTTTTGCACGCACAGTTTTGTCATAGTGCCGTCCTGGTCTCGACCTGTGTTATTTAATTTTATCTGTTGTTAATTTACAGGTTTTTTCCTGTTATTCCTCATCTCTATTTATCAATGCTGGTTACACTTTTAAACACTCACTGCAACTCTGAACAATTATATGTCAAGATGCTGTAGCCATTGATAATTTGTCAGTTCTGGTACTTTTGAACGTACGTTGATATTTTACGCTCTACTCAGAGAGCTACACAGCTTTATGGTGCTGTTATCAGAACAGACCAGCGGTCATACCACAAATTAAATGAAACAAAATTGCTAAGTGTATTTTGCTTGGGAGTCAAAGCTGCTCGCGTCCGTAGGCTTTACCCTAGTTTCTTTACACGTGACTGCTGGGTGGTGCTAAACGAGCAGCAGCGTGGTGGTAGGGCGTCGTTGCCCGTCTTGATCGCGGCCACAGTATATGGGTGTAAAGCCCGTCATAGTGACCAGTTTCGGCTTGTCGCGTTTCAGGATCAGCTTGTGTATATCCAGTGCCTCATATACCTAGAGACCTTCAGTCGTGGTATACGTGGGCCGACATGACGATGGATACTATCAATTGATTTCCATCCTTTGATAGTCGCTTTCGTTGTTGGACTACACTGTACTTACCATCAGGTACTATGTAGTCAGTATGTCGAGCCAGTGTAAAAAAAAAAACAAATTTTTATATAGCGCTGTCACTTTTACGCCTCATTAAACTTCTGTCAACTATGACTGTATAAAGGAACAAAGCTGCTACATGTATGTAGTATTGGCCGATGTACCGTCAAGCGCTGGTTGATCGGCGCTGATAGCCGGCTCTCTACGTGTATACGCCCTTATGTAGTACCTCGTAGCACGTAACGGCTGTGTAGCGCACTAGTGGCGGGCGACTTCATTTCCTACAGCTACGTGACTTCACATAGATTCGAATTGGGAGTATCTTGATACATCGCTTAGTCTTTTTTTTCAACGACCACCTAGACAATAACTACGCTTTATGACTTTATTTACTCTGGCATAAAATCTTACAAGGTGATAATTCTTTCAATCTTATGGCTGGTATAACAGGAATTGTAAAATTACGTTACATTGCATTAGATTACGTCAGATCTATTTCTATAAGGTGTTGCTAGAAATATTTAGTATTTTTTTTATTTAAGTCTTGTGTTTTTCTATTACGATATTATTAATAATTATTGAATAAGTATTTTCCTTCTATATAACTAGCTTCTACTTAAAAATACACATATATGTCATAATAATTGTAAAAGTTCTACACGTTGTCAGTGTTTATAAGAATTAGCGGTCACAAGAATTTTCAGTCGTTTTCTCACTTAACGTCAGCAGGAAGCCTAATCTGTATTTAAGTTAATACTTAAGTACTTAAAGGGGTTTTGGGTTCTTTGCTGTTGAAACTTTGGATTTACTTCCCAGTTTACTTAGTGATGCTTAAGTTAAGCTTAAGAAGTCAGGCGTTACTAGGGTAGACTTATCACTCGTGTACATATTCTAGTTGTATTGGAATGAAAAATACAAAATTTGTGTCTTAAACGCTAGTTTGCTTAACTGTATTTGTATTGAAAATTGATTCAATCTAGACCTACCTTTTTATAATATAGAACAAGTGGAGTCGGTCTGTTTCGCCATGTGCGGTTAATACTCAAAACGGGCAGACTTCCAAATAAAGTTACAAGCTTTATTTTATCGTCTCAGTAGTGGGATATCAAAAAATTCGCCCTTAGTAGGTGCCTACCTCATAAAAAGAGCCTTATATGAAGATCACAAATTTTTTGCTTCTGTAGCTCAGGCTTTACGATAACATGTATTTTTTTTATGAATATATGTAAAGGAAATATATTTCCTTCACGGGTTTAAATTTTGCCGATCTTCATCCGGATGCATGTGAAACCCTTTATGTCTCTAGAGTTTTTTATAAACTGTTAAAATTTATTACTAGATTCGAAAGATACTCGGACGTTTTCTAAAAGTCTTAATAAATTTGTAGCATTAATTAAACGTAATTGTTATACTAGCTGCGTGATCCGGCGTTACCCAGTCGAAATTTCCTATTTTACCCGTTTGGGGATTGATTTTCGCTAAGCATTGGAATAAGTGCTTTTTTATTGCTCATTCAAAAGAGTGTCTATCAGATTTTAAAGTATTTACTTCAAAATTGACGTATTTCCAAACAAACTTTCAACGTCTTAAGTGTGTCAAATTAAAAAAACTGACATTATTGAGTGGATACGTTATCAAAAGAAACCAATGTAAATATTTCATGTTTCCTTTATAAAGCTTAAATTATGTAGGTCCTAAGATGATAATATGTTAGTGTGGACAAGTATTTTTCTATGTATAAGTTAAGTAGACATATATATATATATATATATATACTATTTAACAGAAAAGCAATCCTCAGGAGTATCTATTACCATATTCAAATGGAAACAAACATTGTTTGTTAGACTAACTAAATGCAAATAAGACATCACCCGCGTTACAATGTTAGCATATAGAACCTTTCCGGATCGACTGATCAAAGCAACTAAGTCCAACAGGAAACCTTTGAAGAATATTTTATGAAGCTATAAAACATACTTTGTAGCTAGAAATGGGTTCTCGCATTATTTTTATAGAATTCGTTCCGAAACAATGTAGATTTATTGCAGTGCGAACCAAACGTTAAAGACTGGAGGCTTTGTTAAACTTTCCTATCGAATTTTCTATTGAAAAGTTTGCGCTGCCGGAGGCACACACTAAGCCTTATGTTACTACGATAACACGAAAGTTTCTCGAGAAATTCTTGTCGTGCATTTAACACCCCGTCCACACTTGTAAGGTTCCCATGATTTTGTTTTCTAACGCCATAAAGATGTTCAGTAAATGTTCCAGCTAGCTTTTATTAACAGCTTATTTACTATTTCACTGTATATTTATTTACGGGCATTCATAATTTCCCGCTAAAATTTTCAACTACACAGTTTTCACAATTCAGTTTCCTCATATCTTATATAAAAAATTCGTTAAAAACATCCAGCATGTTTATTTACATTAATATTTATTTATGATTCTTATACTATATATATATATATACTTATTTGTTTAAAACCAAACCAATTATCACTTGTACGATTCTTCAAATTTGTTGTTATTTCTCTCAAGTTGACTTGCCCCTTTAAATTAAAATTTATTTTTCCCAAAATGCGATGGAAACGCTGGTCCAAAATTCCATAGAAATTAACATTTTAATAAATCATATTATCGAAATCGATCGATAAATGGCGAAAAAACACCACACGCACTCAAAAGTTTCTACTTTTTAAAATCAATTTTAAATCGAAAAGTAAATTGCGAGATATTTCGGTATTCAGTTTTTAAACGCACTAATATATATGTTCTACTACTGTGATGAGAGTGAAGTGACTCGAGATCGATTCGAACAGATTAGGTATCAATAAAAGCGATCACTTAAAAAAAATCGGTAAGTAACAACGTGTGGACCAGCTATTATGAATCAACGATAACGCGAGAGTTCGGCGAGAAATTCTTGTCGCGCGCATTACAGTTCTGCAATCTGGCACAGTTTTCCTCTCGGGTTAAAACTTCTTGAGTCAAAGTAATAATACTTCGTAATATTACCTATGCAGTGGTGTATATGTAATAGTAACAGCAGAGACAATAGACCAGTAATATTTGTTACAGAAGCGACAAACTCTTGGAGTGATTAGTTTCTCAGTTAAACCTAACTCTTGGCAGGATCAGTGTAGGATGATCAGAGGCAAACCAGATAAACTAATAACTAGCGAGAAAAAGAAAGGAAAGAACGGAGCAAGAGAGACAAAAATTTAATGCCACCCTAAAATCCTACTAATATTATAAATGCGAAAGATTGTGAATATGTTTGTTACTCTTTCACGATAAAACTACTGGACGGATTTGCACAAAAATTTTACAGTAATATAGATTATACATCGGAATAACATATAGGCTACAATTTGTAATGATTTTATGTAATTTTGGTCGTAACGTACATGTCAATTAAGTCGAAAAAAATCCTGGCCTCTGAGAGCTATCTTGGCGTACACTGCCTAAACCATTGGAGTTACACAAAGATGATGTACCGTAAGATTGCTTGTCTTAAATAGTTCGAAATAAAAGTCCGCGACAGCATATATGTATCTACCTTTTATGTAGAAGCCACTATGACCAAAATTGTATATTATAATACAGAAGATATTCACTAGAAATAATTTATATGGCAGAACGACTGCCGGGTCAGCTAGTAGTATTATAATATAACAAAGTAACAAAAACATAACAAATAATTTTTTTTCTGGACATTTCTGAACGCATACAGCCTTAATAGCCTTGACAAAGTATTCGATGAGTTACAATGTTAGAGACAATTGTAAAATGCAGGGTATTAAGATAAAGTGATAAACTTTCGCAATATCACATCATCGCGTTGTCAAGTTTGATATGATCATAATCGCTGATCGAATGTTAAATTGTCTAACCCTTTAAGGTAGCCGTTGGGTTAAGTCATTTGCATTTGCTAATGCAAACCAGCAGCTGCTTCCAAGTTACATTGTATTGTTCTGCATCTATTTATATAGAAAGACGTCCGATATAAAACAACTCCACGTCCTTATTGAGTAGTGCCTGACAGAATCCAGTGTGTACCTCGAGCGTGTGCAAGAGATCAACTGCAACCTTTGAAAGTGGCTTATCGTGAACAGTGGACTGAGAATGTTATAAACACAAATGATGCACTTTGTAATGATGGTAAAATAGATACAAGTAAATGTAGTCAGTCTGTCCGCTTGTTTTGAAGTGGTAGGGTGATCGCCAGTACTTGGTCTTGCCATAGTACACAAGTGCAAGGACCATCATAGTGACTCATATCGGTCTGTCACATTTCGGGATCAGCTCGTGTACGTCCAGTTGTTCGGATACCTAGAAACCGTCACTTGTGGTAAATATAGGTCAGAATGGGGACAACGATTATCAGTTTTCGTCCTTTGATAATCTCTAACGTTTTTAGTATTTTTCATCAGGTGCTATATAGTCACTTAATAGAGCCAGTTAAAAAAAAACAAAGTAATTCAAACACTCCGAACTGCAATTTGCTTTTAACAGAATTTCTCACTCATTCAAAAATTGGAGTCGAGATGTACAAAAATTCATATATTCTCTTTTCCAATTTGTAACCGGCCGTTTTGTTATAAAGCCTGGATGTTTTCTGCGGCCATTTTTAATCGCATTTCCCGACGTCCAATGTTCGCTGTCAGCCGTGCTCTTCAGCAAAGCTATACGGCAATTCGTTAAAATTGAATTTCCCGAAAATCTGTTCATGATTTATTGTGTCACAATGTTTTGTATTTTAAACTTGACATGATATTACCAGTAATTACCGCAGTTAATAATTATGTAGCATTTGTATTCGGTGGTTTATTAAAAGTATAATAAGGATGAACTTACGACAATACTAATAAGAACAATTTGGTTTGATTCCTGAAGAAAGAGGATTAATATTTCGTTTTTCTTTTGTTTTTTTTGTATCCTGGGGGAAAATCCTGCATAGGACTATCAGGAACGCTGTGAGGGTAGCGACTCCGGTGTGTCAGACTCTTACTGATTAAAAATCCCCGGGTGTCCCTCTGGTTGCTCCATCCGGACCTGGGAAATCAAATTCGTCCAGACGCGCAGGGAACAAAAGGCCTTGTTGAGGCTACCTCTCTGGGAGGGGTAGGAGTAAAAGCCCTCACCTCCAAAACCTCTCTCTCAGGTGGCGCGACGGACACCGTGCACCGCCTTCTTCTCATCCGGGTAGCAGACTCCCTCAAGTCTACTGCCCGGATATTTCTGCTTAAAGAAGCCTTAATTAAATACTCTAAATGGGGTAACTCCTTAGGCCGACATGATTTTAGTTATTTAAACTATTTTGAACTTTTTTTCTAATTTGGTGGTGCTGATAAAGAATTCAGTCTTGTGTACTATGGCTATGACCCAGTTCGGGCAATCGGCTTGCTACCTTATAAACTAATAACAATACAATTATCTTCACGCTATATACCTTACGGGGTAAGCAGAGATACATTAGTGGTAGTATCCACTTTGCGCTAGATGTCGTGCCCAGCGAGTCAAGTAGCGAAGCTGATCTCCGTTCTCAGGGTACTTATACATGACATTTCTATTAGATGTCATGTGGCTTTCTTCACCTTATAAAATACTACGAGTAAATTTGTTGGGAACTTCTGTTTCCTAAATAGAATGAAGGAGAGTATTGTAGTAATTTGTATAAATAGCACGTATAATAGTTCTAACAGGCGATCAAAGTCCATTTCAGTAAAGGAGCTTACGAAACTGAACGAGAATTAAATTGAAGCCGCTCGAGGTACCTCAGTGAATCTAGGCCATTGTGCTTCCCGACCTAAAGGGAATAAGATACCAAACATTCGCAACGAATTGGCTAGGTTATTAATTTCGTTTATTATAAACTAGCGGACCCAGCAAACTTCGTACCGCTATAAATGTTGTGTTAACTTTTAGCTAAACCTACCCTCGCTCTCCTTACCTCCCTCTAACCCTACACCCTCCCGCCCTCTACAGGCCTTGTCGCAAACAGACTATATTTTGTAATATGTAAAAATTAGTTACATACAAATCTATACTAATATTATAAAGCTGAAGAGTTTGTTTGTTTGTTTGTTTGTTTGTTTGTTTGTTTGTTTGTTTGAACGCGCTAATCTCAGGAACTACTGGTTCGAATTGAAAAATTATTTTTGAGTAGAATAGACCATTTATCGAGGAAGGCTTTAGGCTATATAACATCACGATGCAATTATTAGGAGCGAAGAAATAATGGAAAATGTAAAAAAAAACGGGCAAAATTATTCATCCTTGGAGGCTTCCATTGCGTGCGCTGCAAAAACGGTTCAAGATACCAAAAATATATGTATGAAAGAATTATTCCTCTTGAAATGATCTAAAAAAATGTCCGCGACAGTATATGTCTATCTTTTAAGATTAAGTCACTAGAACCGTTTGTATGGTAAACAAATTTGGTCGAAATTAATGCATTATTTGTTAAGAGTGGTATCAACGTAATAATATTAATATTTATCCAAATAAATGTGTTGTTGATTAAGAGTATTTAATTGTGAATAAAATTGTCTTTGACATCACTTAATTTCAATGAACATCTTAGAAGATATTACAAAACCTTACATAGCAAAACAACGTTTGCCGGATCAGCTATAGTGTCTTGATAACCGCGAAACTCGAGAACGGCTGAACCGATTTGACTGATTTCTTTTTTGTTGTGTTTGTTGAAGTCTGGGGAAGGTTATAACAGAGAGAAGATTTTAAAAAATTATCTGAAAAAGTCTAAAAACAACACTTTTCTATATTCTCATACAAAAGATTTGTTATAAGTCAATTTGAACTTTAACACCATAGCATAAAGTTTAAATGTTAGTGGACGGGTTCCGGGAAGGCAAAACAATTATTGAGTGACATATAAATATTAATGTCAATATTTGTCAATTTTTATACATATAGCATTAAGGCCAGGTTCCTTCAAAAAATTTTCAAAAAACAGCCGACAGGCCAATAGCTATTAACATTAAAAAAAACAATGTGAATTTGTTTTAGAGAAATAGGGCAGAACAAGGTCTGCCGGGACAGCTAGTTACTTATAAGTAGGGTCAAGGAGGCAACAGTGACTCGGTCGACTACAGTGGCTCAGCTGTGTGCCGACCTAAAGGGATAGGAATATATATTTGTCTCTTTTACCGATTCGAAGGTCTTGGTACCCGAGCACGTTTAAACCAGTTTGCTCGCAGGTCGAGCGCCGTGCGGAAGTGTGAGGGAGTGATTTCAGTTTTCGCGCCCACTAAATTACATTCTAAGGTGAGTTTCGATGGTTTTCATATCTTTGTTTGTTGCTATATGTAATAGCCATCATATTCATCGGATAGTAAGTTTTGTATTAATTGTCTTTAACCCGTATTTTGACTTCTATGTTTTACATCTCGGATGCTTTGGTCAAATGTTTTCAAAATGGCGTAGAAGTACACAGTGACTCAATTTTTAAAGGTACACAGTGGCTCAATTTCAGTACTTTTGTAGTTTATGTAAATTCAATATTTTTCGAACTTTTTAATCGTATTTTGTTATTTTATTTATAGAATGCCACGAAAAAAATCCGAGAGAATAATAGGGAACTCTTCGTATGAAGAAATTAAAGAAGGTTTGCAGCTTATAAGGACTGGAGAATCTATAAGAAAAGCATCAACAAAAGTTAATGTACCGTTTGCTACACTTAAAAGGTATTATTGGAAGACCAAGAAATGTGAGTCACTTAATGAATTGTTACCCATTCAGTTAGAACCTAACTATTCGGTCAATAAAATATTTACCGATAGCCAAGAGATTGCACTTAAAAACTATTATTCGCACTGTGCTCTTTTGTTTTATGGATTGACCGCCAAAGAAAGTCGAAAAGTAGCATATCAGTGTGCTAAAATAAATAATTTGAAAATGCCTGCCTCTTGGGAGACGAAGCAAATGGCTGGCAAGGATTGGTTAATTTCATTTAGACACAGACATAATATCACATTAAAAAAGCCTGAACCATGCAGCCTTAGTAGGGCAACAGCTTTCAATCAAAGCAATGTCGGGAAATTTTACGACAATTTAGAAGATCTGATTTCACGAAACAGCGCTTTCTCTGATGGAACCAGGATATTTAACTTGGACGAAACATCCACGACGACTGTACAAAAACCACAAAAAGTGCTAGCCCCATTAGGTCGAAAAGTTATTGGTAAGGTGACTAGCGGAGAAAGAGGGATATTAGTTACGACGTGCTGTATCGTGAGTGCCAGTGGAAATTTCTTGCCTCCAGTCATGGTCTTTCCTAGAAAGAATTTTAAAGATCACATGATTAAAAATACACCAGCGGGAACTCTCGGATTGGCTACACCTACCGGATGGATGAATTCGTCGATATTTCCGGAGGTTATGAAACATTTCGTCAAACGTACAAATGCTTCGAAAGAAAATCCATGCATTTTAATCATGGATAACCATGAATCACATTTAAGTCTAGAAGCTCTGGATATCGCCAAAAATGCGGGAGTGCATATTCTGACTCTTCATCCCCACACATCGGCTAAGTTGCAGCCCCTAGACGTTGGTATCTATGGTCCGTTCAAAACATACTACAACGCTGCCATTGACTCCTGGCTGTTGCGAAATCCGGGAAAACCTGTAACAATTTATGATTTGGGCGAAATAATCGGATCTGCCTTTGAAAAGGCAATGACGATAAGAAATATTACAAACGCCTTTGCAAAGTGTGGTATTTATCCATTCGACCGACACATTTTCACGGAGGAAGACTTCCTTCCTAGTTCGGTGACTGACCGTCCTTGTCCAGAAGATCTACAGGATAAAGGTAATTCAACACCTGACTCCATAAGTATTCTCGAAGAGTGTGATTTTGATGCTCTTGTAGAAACAGCTGAACCAAATTTTATTATGCCACTTGATTTAAATATGTCATCTCCCGTTAAAAGTCCTGAAAAAGTCAATCTAAACAAAGCTAATGATGCAAAAGAAATATCTGAACCAATTTTTGATCAAACTGCTCATTTTTCTGGACAATGCACATCTCAGAATCTACCAGTCAATTTTCCAGATTCTACAAACGAAAACACACTACCAAAGACAGCCAAAGAACTGTCTTTCAAATCGCCTTTTGATTTTCGAAATCCTATAAAAGGTGGTCCAAGAAAAACTAACAGGAAACGAAGGAAGCCTGGACGTAGTTTGATACTTACCGACACGCCGGAGAAAACTTTGATAGAGCAAAAAAATGCGGTTAAAAGAAAGACCGATGCAAAGAAAAGTAAAATTATACGAACGATATTAGATAGCGACGACGAAACAGAGGGCCTTGATGAAGTTCAATTAACAGAATCCGACAATGACGATGGATGGCTTGAATCACCAGCAGATCAAGATAATAATGAGAATATTCTAAGAGAAAAAGATTTAAAGAATTCATTACCTCATCCACCCAAGGAAGGAGAATATGTTATAGTCGAATTGGCAACTAAAAAGCAGAGGTTGTTATATATTGGGAAGGTAATAGAAGAAAGAAATAATGACCTTGAATATTATGTATCATTTTTGAAACGCAAGGCTGGTACTTATAAGTTCCATATGCCTGTTAAACCGGATCTTTCCCTTGTGAAGGAAAATGATATAAAATATATTCTTCCAAAGCCTACATTAGTTGGTACGTCTTCTAGGCCATTCTACAATTTTCCGATTGATTTTACTCGTCTTATCATTTATTAGAAATTAGTTGATACTTTTTTATTACTCTGAAGATAATGCAAATGATTGTTGTTTTAATTATGTTATGTTGTTTTTCATAAACCATATGTTACCCAAATGGTTATTGTTATCGTTGATTGCTTAAAACATAGTATTTTCTAAGTGTAACAGATGTTAATACATCATTATATATGTTATTATTTTGAATAATTTTGATTTGAATAGCTACCATAGGTTGTTAACCGATAAAAAGAGACTAAAATTGTTAACGAAGAGACTGAGATGACTTAAGATCTGATTATTTAGCATTAAAAGTTCTAAGAGTTGTGTTGATTGATTATAAAAGTAGCTTGTAACATTTTTTTATTATTACTAATAAAAGATCTACGTGGAATGGGCATTTTCTTTTCTTATTCATACTGCCGAGTCACTGTGTACCACTAGAGCCACTGTGTACCGCGGTAGTGAGTCAGTGTGTACACCTAGTTGTCCACAGTGGCTCAATTATCATTTTTTTGTTTTAGGTTCCTACTTTCACTTAAGTAGTAAATAATGGAAAATCATGAGTGCTCAGTTACAGTTCAATAGTGTATCTAAAATGTGAGCAAATTTTAGGCCAATGTTAGAGCCGTATTTATTTTTTTCAAGCTTTGGAAAAAAAAGTGAGTCACTGTTGCCTCCCTGACCCTATATATCATACTAGCTGACTCGTCAAACGTTGTTCTGCCATATAAATTAAAGCAAACCCGGCCACGAGTTACTGTGACTATGGTTTTTGGTATATAGTAAATACATGTGAATACGTAATTATTGTAGTAACAACCGTACAGTACTTTTAACACAGCACCATATAACGAATAATTCCTCAACAGACAACTGCCATCTGTTAGAATCGTTTGGAACTAACTGAAAATTGTAACTGCCAAATAATAAACAAATAATTTGCAATAAAATAATATTGCGACTATGAATTGAGACGAAAACTATCCTATCTTTTAAGTTAGATCAAACTGCACATGGTGTGTAAGTTTTATTAAAATCGGTTAAGTAGTTTAGGATTGGGATGACGAAAATGAAAAAAATATCGTTATATCGATGTATCGACATTTATAAAAATATCAATATTGGCGTCGATATATTGAAGGAAAAATATCGACTAAATCTCAATAAACACGAAAGTATTTTACCAGTATTCCTTTTTATTTTGTCTAAATTACAAAAATATCAAGAAGTAAAAGGCTATCTTCTAACTTTAAGACCGATTTAAGATATCAAACAAAAATAAATAATACATAAATAAATGGTGGCAAATAATATACATGCAACAAATTCAGATGTCTATGCATGCAACGTAACAAAACATAATACTCAACAGTCATAGACAATATAGTTCTTTTTTTTCGTTCGGTCCTATCTTCTACAGTTTCAGATTTCAGCGACTTCACTGCCCTAAAAATTAAAAAAGAAATATCGTTTTTGATACAATTTTCGATACTGAATATTTTCTATCGATATATCGTCACAAAATATTATATATCGCCCAAAAATATCAATATATTGAATTGAAAATATCGATATATCGATGTATCGATATTTATTTGACAAGCCTAGTTTAGGAGTCCATCGCGGACAATCAACGTGACACGTAATTTATATTTATTAAGATTTTTAACCTGATTTAAATACTACATATATTTCTACTAAACAAGTCCGCTGTTGGAAAATCCAATAACTTATTAACTTAATGGACAACGTATGTTAGACTAATACAGATGTTGGAGTGAATTAATCAATAGATAAAACATTTCCTGCCCAATTAACAAACTGGGTATCAAAGTGAATTGGATTTGCATTGAATAGTATTTGATACATAAACCGGGTTTCTACCGTGACTAACAAACGGCATGGTGCCTTCTCAAGTGACATTTAGATTGGTTAATTCTGGTTAAAATTAATCAATTATGAAGTCTCAATAATAATATAAAATATCGTCCCGCTATATCCCTTTCGGGGTGATCAGAGATATATTAGTGGCTGTATCCACTTTGCGCTTATATGTCGTGCCCAACATGACCAGTAGCGCAACAGATCGCCGTTCTCAAAGCACTTACACATCACATTTCAATTAAATGCCTACTGCTGCCTAAATCCATATGCAATCTGAAAAAACCCAGAGGTACGCTCTGGGATACGAACCCACTCGGGTTGTCGCGCATGGAAACTGGTACATTATCCACTAAACCACCATAGCCTCAATATGTATATGAATTACAACTTCAAGCAATCTATAGTAGTGGAAATAAGTGAACATTACACACAGTGACAACTTCAACACAATGAAATATCATCATTACGTTAACGACCTAGAACAACTTTTCACTTCTCTCATGAAAAGCCTCATTTTAAAATGCATATAAAATAATGCGCCGGAATCGTCATAATCCTATTCCAGGACCTTAAGGTGTCAGTTAAGAAGGTTCTAGAGAACCGCATAGTTGTTACGAGCTGATGTGCTTCAGTGTGGGGATGATCTAAAAACCAATCACGTAAAATGCTCTTCAGAAATGGTAATGAGGGTACCAAACCAGGTCAAATAACTTTTATATACATAGACCAAACCATATATTTGATCGAAGGTTTATATTCCGAGTGTCTGAAGCAACTTAGTAATACAAATAATTAATTAATCATATAATCAGGAAATGTAAACACACCAACAGATGCCAATATTGAAACCAATAAATCAACGACATGAACTTACGATTTGAAGCGAGTTGACACGTCGTGATCACCTAATGTGATATATAAATATTATGCCGTTTCTGTGTCCTATTTTTGCTATAAAATAAAAAGTCACCACGAGCGAGCTTAAATGTAATATATATATATATACTGTATCACTGTATTACTTTTATCCGCGTGTTTTGTACTAGTATATCCATCAACAAGGTTTAATATTTTTATATAGTAGCAAAACTTAATGTGAGACAACGCTATAAAAAACTATTAATTGTAGGATCTCACAACAAAAGTAACGAACTATACATATCTTTGATCTGAAAAATGAATTTAACCACTAGATTTGTTTTTCTGAGTGACTCTATTGCACTGCCGGGAAAGGCCTTCACAACTAAACTGGGCTTGGTGGACGAACCCAGAAGACGATCAGCTAGCAAATTTCATGGGATGGGCGGCTACCTAAAGGCACCCCTGTGTAACCACTTGATTAGTGGATTACAAACTTATATTACGTATGTAAGCGTAAGGAAAAAGCGACACAAGCAAACATTAGAAGCGATCGCCGCCCACCCCGCTCACATACCCGCTTGCATAATAGCGTGATGGTCAGACGAACGCAGCAGTTTGTATATTAAAAAAGAAACCAACGTGCCCAAATTATTCACTTTCAAAATTCCGGAGCCTTTAATGAAAGCTTAGAATGTATCTTGGTGTCTAACTTTTAACTGTTCTTTTAGTATAACAGAACTCGGGCTACAAGCACTATCGTTTTCACAATGAATAAACAACAGAGGTAAACACTATTCCCGTAGCAATACTGGAAGTGAATGCAATTGCATCTCGCTTGTACGCTTTGCTCTAACAAAAGTACAAAACGGGTAAAGTTTAATCCCCTGAAACACCGGTTTTGGCTTTAAACGTCCCACTCCATACTCTCACTCGCATAGATCGAATGTAGAGTTACAAAAATCTAAAAGAGAACAAGATTTTTTTTTTATTCACTATTTCATTCATTATATTTGTCGGCACAAGTTTCAATTTTGCTTTACGCACTCCTACTTACATAATTTATAGATATTTGTAACTTTTGTAAGTAGCTATAAAATTATCCAAGAATGATAAACCACTAAGAGTCGAGGTATATCGATAATCGCTGTCTTCATGCAGGCCTGCTTATATCGCGATGGCCAACATCTATTTATACACGTAATTTGACCTTAATGAGCTAATCTCGTAAAGCGATAAGACAAATTGAGTCACTATAACGGGCTTATTTATTTCCATTCCATGACGCTACTTACGTTTAAGTCCCTAACATTAACAAAAAATTTTTGATCATTATTATATTATTTTTTCTACACTTTAGTTCTATTTCAAACAGTATTTTATTACAAATAAATACTACATAATCGGAATTACTAAAAACGGGTTTTAAATTAAACAGTGGCAAAACTCCATTTTTACAAAAACTATAACAACTTATTGTTTATATGAAGCATTTAGTACTATATCAATTGGTTGTATATTTTTTTATAATTATTAAGAAAATATCTTACGATTTGCTATTTCTTACTTATCCTTTGATCTTTTCCCCTCCGCTCGCCGAGCCGTCGGAAGTATCTGGATTCCCAGGCTCGGCGAAAGCGAAGAGAGGGCATTGCTGGCACCCCGGTGGTTTTAGTCGGGGCAGGTCCGACACGCCGGGGGGAGTGGCCCTCACCACTTCCCCTGACGGTCCGTAGGGATTTCCACCGGGTTAACAAAAAAAAAAGATCTTTTCCCCTCATTGCTAATGGATATACAAGCATTCACCGCATGCATCCCTATCGCCAGCGCATTTAAAAAACAAGTTGCTTCGGAGTATTGACCAACAGAAACAGTGGTGTTGCCGAACGCGGTACTGCAAGCCTGCACATCACCAAAACGCACAAAGTACTGTATCCTATCAAGTCCATCACCATCAAAGAAATCAGATTAATAAAACCTTCGTTCAATTTACAACACTTTGCCGTATTCTAATAAGGTTAATCTATACTAATATTATAAAGCTGAAGAGTTTGTTTGTTTGTTTGTTTGAACGCGCTAATCTCGGGAACTACTGGTTCGAATTGAAAAATTCTTTTTGAGTTGAATAGACCATTTATCGAGGAAGGCTTTAGGCTATATAACATCACGATGCAATTATTAGGAGCGAAGAAATAATGGAAAATGTGAAAAAAAACGGGGAAAATTATTTATCCTCGAGGGTTCCATTGCGTGCGCTGCAAAAACGGTTCAAGACACCAAAAATATATGTAAGAAAGAATTATTCCTCTTGAAATGATCTAAAAAAATGTCTGCGACAGTACATGTCTATCTTTTAAGATAAAATTACTAGAACCGTTTTTATGGTAAACAAATTTGGTCGAAATTAATGCATTATTTGTTAAGAGTTGTATCAACGTAATAATATTAATCTTTATCCAAATAAATGTGTTGTTGATTAAGAGTATTTAATTGTGAACAAAATTGTCTTTGACATCACTTAATTTCAATGAACATCTTAGAAGATATTACAATAACTTATACGAGTATAGCAAAACAACGTTTGCCGGATCAGCTAGTTAAATATAAGTATGTAGTAGGAGGAATTTAAAGTTTCTCATTGTTATTAGCTTTATGTCTTGTTTTCGTATATTTGATATAACAACGAAATTTCCATTTATGTATTGTGGTTGCGATAAAAGCCGGTGATGAACGCAGAATTGCAGCTATTGAGGTTTGATGCTGACACCGCATGTTAGGATCCTTGGACAGCCCTCCGCATTAATGTTACTGTCCTATCAAATGGGAATAGAGAACTGCCTCTGTCTTCTGTCTAACTAAATAAAGAGTACTTTGACCACGATACACACTGGTGGCGATAACATGAAATGGCTGATAGTTTCTGGGAAGGATGAGGAGAAAAGACTCAGAGGCTTAACCCATAATAACCTAGAGTTTCAATTTTGATACCAATCTTTTAAACCGAATGTTCACATTACTATTAGTTTTTATGCCTGAAGTATCAAAATTGATACGTTTTTTTTTTAAATAAATATGTAAAATAAATATTGTGATTTTTAGCTGTTTTTCCCTTCATCTAGACACTCAAGCAAACACAGTAATATTAAAAAAAAATCACTTTCGTAAATCAGGTTACTAAGGCTGAAGCCCTAAGCAGAGGCCAGACCAGGGCCGCACAAAGCTAATCAGGGTCTTCCCGTTAGTTACGCACTCCCTAGATAGGAGCAACTAATTTCCCAATGAGGAAGAAAAGACACTTGCGATCCTATCAAATGCAAATACACATGGCTCCATTGCTCTTCGTTTAACATCATTCGAAACCATACAGGGGAAATTTGAATTTCGGTAATATCAGCTACTAAAATCATGTCTAGTAGTTTAAAAGACTTTGATCTGTAAAGCTCCGGCTAAGCCGAACATTAAACAAGTCTGAGTGGAACAGAGCGCCGTATCCTGGACAAACTCGCTCGTCCTCAACTTATAACGTATTGCCGGATACGTTACTGTGGGATACTGCATTATATATACGGAAAACTGTTGTTTATTCAAACCGAATGTAAATCTTTTTAAACAAGGTTTAATAACAAATCATAATAAATAATATATCGTCCCGCTATATCCCTTTCGAAGTGAGTGGAAACATAGATGGGCAAAATGTAATTAGATTAATTAAAAACGATTACGACTACATTTTGCTCATCTATGTTTTAAAAATTACGGAATCTTCCATTGTATACACATTTATGACTCCTTAATGTTTTTAAAGGATTTATTCGTGATTACAGAGCACCTGAATTAAAATTATGACTTCATTTTGTAATTGTTAATCATTAATCAGATTACATTTTGCCTATCTCTGAGTGGAAATATATTAGTAGCTGTATTCACTTTGCGAGCCTAACGTGACCGGTAGCGCAGGTGATCGCCGTTCTCAGAACACTTACACATGATATTTCTATTACTTGACATGTGGGCTTCTTCACGATGTTTTCCATTACAGTTAAACCCGTAATTAATCTGAAAAAAATACAAAGTACGCATTTAAATTTGAACCTAAGCAGTTTATGTCAAACTAGCAGTTAAAAATATGCTACAGTTTAAAGAAAAGAAAAAGAACCACGATAGAAAAAGATAAGCATGAATACAATTACGAAGACATAAAACATATGTTACCTTCCTTTCAGCAACACATTATTTATTAGATTATCTTTCCCTGGTATAATTCGACTACCGCAATAATTATATTTATCATGCTACAATAGAAATATATCGTTAATAGAATTACGAGAAAGTCCTATTTTGTGTAGGAAATACCATTTGAAAATCATCATGGAATTTCAGTTATATTCAACGTTGCAGGGCGCTTGAATATCTCATTCCGGTAACCGCTGACCACAGGTCACAAACATGGCTGATCCGGTGGTCACAGTTACGGAACAGCCGCTATGAATTATTATATTGTTGCAACTGAGGCTTACAAACCGCTGTGATATAGGTTTGACGTCATGTACGTACATAGTTCATATTAATGTAGTGGTACAACATTATCGGGCGGCACACTTGAGGGAGTGTGTCGTCCAACAAGGGTGCGAGCGACGCGCGATTTATCCGCGCGTGCTGCTATATAACAAAGATGTATGGGAGGGGTGACTTTTTACACCACTCCTCCCCAAACTAGTAGAGGCCTACTTAAGGCCGCACGCCTTGCCGGTCATCAAGGATGTCGGTAAGTGGAAGATGGAACGCCTCGTGGATTTTAGTCGGTGCAAGTCCGACACACCACGGCCGTCGACTCTCATCGCCCTCCGAGGTCCGTTAGGGATTACCCCAGGACACACACAAAAAAAAAATGGTACAACATTATAACAGAATTTCATGCCATTATACCCGTTGAGATCCTTTAATAATTATAAATAAATACAAAGTGGGAACCTCATCATCAGCTTTCAGTAGTCCATAGCTGGTCATTAGTCTCTTCTAATAAGCATCAATGAGTCCTGTATTCAGCATTTTTCATCCAATCCATTTTGGACATTTTCCGCAGTTCATCGCTCCACTTGTGCTCTACGCTACATTTTTTAAATTATTTATTTACTAGCGAACGCTTGACCTCAATCTCACCTAGTGGAAGATGTAGATAAGTTCGACAATGGACCGCGTTCGCCTATCAAATGTCTATTCACTCTTCTCTTAAAAGCTCCCTGGTCATAAAAACGTGGAAATGTGATCGCTGAAAGCATATTCGTTGATTCGCCCCGTCTCTAATAAAGAACCCGCTCGCTCCAACACTCAGTGACTATTTGGCATACGTAGCCAGCCCACTGTCATTTCAGCCTGCTAATACAGAAAGGTAACATTGGTTATCTGTCCGATAATCTCATTTTAAATTTATACTCCTGAGAAATGCCCAACATAGCTCGCTCCATCGCAAGCTGAGTGACCTTAAACTGGTGAACTGGTGCTTAACTAGCCCAACCGTTAGTATTGACGTTTCGGACCGTACATCATAACTGGTAGGACACATTGGTTCAAAAACTTTAGATTTGAGGCAACGTGAGATAGAAAAGACTCCACCTTATTTCTCAAATGCCAAACCAACTGATTTATTCCTTTGAAAATAGAAACCTCATTATTCCAAAATAAAAATAACCCATTATTAACTGGAAATAATTCGTTTATTTCATGGTAAAATACTACTTAAATGTTTTAAAATAGAATCCAGTATTGAATACATTAATTTGTTTAAAATGAAAGCAAGGCAAACAGGCGAGCATCCCGTCCGACGGGAAACGATAATTTTCGACTATGAACAACTCCATCATTGCACTGTCAACCTAGAACGTTCTAATAATATATTACTATATACATATTTATATAGTTATATATTATTTATTTATTAATAGGGCAATCAGTGGCCGATAGATTATATAAAAATATACATTGACAAAAAACATTGAAATGCATCAATCAAAGTAAACAGAAAAAAATAGTAGAAAACAAAATTTACATCAAAACCAAATAATTTACGAATGGATGACAAAAAGAAGGAAAGACCAGAATACGCGCATACC
Source organism: Automeris io (assembly GCA_036320925.1). NCBI lineage: Eukaryota > Metazoa > Arthropoda > Insecta > Lepidoptera > Saturniidae > Automeris > Automeris io. Next base: position 10,661,231 of record JAUDJH010000005.1, read on the forward strand.
AGAACCAAAACCACAAGAACAGGAATAAAAACAAACCACAGTAAAATGACCCTCAGAGCTTTCAATGCCTTTCTTTTGAATTTCGGTAAGGAGTCTCCAAAAATATCGAGAGACGATTCTAAATCATTAAGCAAAAGCCCTCTCTTATGATATCCTCGCTATATTTGCTAAACCTGCTTTACTCGGGTATTAAATTAACTGTATCCCACGTCAGTTGGTATATTTATTGCCGTCAGATAGAAACACTTGATTAATGTTTTAATTAAGATACCCAACTTTTAACTGTGTCCATATAGCAAAAATTAAGTAAGAGATATAATTAAATGCTAAATAAATCAACGAAATCCGTATTTAGGGACTTAAAGGGTCGGTTTGAAGAATATATCTTAATTTTTATAATTAGATTAAAATATTATTCGAATTGGATTGTGGTCACAGTACACAAGTGTAATGGCCGTCACTGTGACTCGCTTTGTCTTTCTATTTCGCAGTTAATTCGACAATTTTGAATTTGTTAAAAGAAATCTATGATAGTATCTATAGGGAATACTTTTGTCAGTCTGAGATAAAATTGTGTTTGTATCCGGGCAGTAGACTTGAGGGAGTCTGCTGCCCAGATGAGAGGGAGGCGGTGCGCAGTGTCCGGCGCGCCACCTGAGAGGTTTTGGAGGGGTGGGCTCTTTATTCCTACCCCTCCCAGAGAAGCAGCCTCAACAAGGCATTTCGCTCCCCGGGAGTCTAGATGAATTTCATTTCTCAGGCTCTGGTGAAGCGATTAGAGGGACACCCGGGGTGTTTTAGCCAGTAGGAGTCTGACACACCGGGGTCATTGCCCTCACAGCGTCCCTGGATGTCATATGTAAGATTTTATTAAGGGACACTAAAAAAATGCTTTAAATTTGTTATATTTCTAATATTAATAATTAACCTTTTGTTAAAATACACGTAAAATCGTTTTAACTCTAACTTAACTAATGTCAAAAGTAGATTGTCATGTGTAAAAGCTCTGATAACGGCTATCAGATGTGCTGTTGGTCACGTTGGGTAAGATATATGAGCGTAAAGTGAATACAATCACTGACTTATCTCTGTTCTCCCCAAAAGGGATATAGCGTGACGATAAAAAAAAATCAAAATAAAAATCAAATTAAAATCAAAATATTTTAATACTTATAAGGATCATGATAAGCAAAAGCTAATAACAATGCTAGATTTTTCTTTGAGTATAATAATCGCGACCAGTCAAATGTAAAAGTTCTGTCACCCCGAAAATTTTAAATGTGAAAATATTTTCACATACATTTTGGATAAATCTATACGTTATCGCAAGCGTGCAGGCTAACTTGTAACCTAGCTAAATAAAATTTCCAAACCAGTGGTTACAGTAAGGACAGCTTTTATGATCTTGAATTTGGTGACGTATCATTTAAAAGGAAGTTTACTCATATTATTGTTCTACGTTGTTCCTACAAATCACGACAAATACAAAAATCATTACTTTTCCAGATATACAAAAAACTCCACAATCAACTCGCAATAACAATGTGGTTTTCTAGAAACTACTTATTGTATATATATATATATATATACAATACGCTACGTCACGCTATATCCTTTCTGGCCCGAACAGAGATACATTAGTGTATTGGCTGTATCCAGCCCTCGCCGAGGCCTATCTACGCCTGGACGGCGCACTTGAGGGTGTCTCCCCGCGCACCGCTTCACAAACATTAAGTAATTAAAAAAAATATTATCTAAATTACTAAAAACCTTCAAAGTGACTTTTCTTTAAGAATTTTAAACACATTTTATCATTTATTAAAACGAAGAGATCTTAATTTTTTGGATACACTTTCAACTGTTACAAAATCGGTTAAAAACACAAAAGGATGGAATAATTTTTTACATTATCACCGACCAGATATCACTGATCGCTTTTCAATAAGGCTAAAAATCGAATTTCAGAAATTATACGATAACGCCAAAAATTTATTCTGAATTCATTTTTAAATTGAATGCATTCGTCTTATATCTTGCGAAAGTTATTTTGCGTCTTAAAATTGAATTCGGTTGTTGAAAGAATTACAGGATTCAATATTTTTGGTAGATCCTAATTTTCAAGGTTTTTATTTTCAATTATCATATTCGTATTCCCATATGGGTATTTGAGGTCTCAAAGGATTTTTCTCGTTATCAGCTGGTCTGAAACAAATAAATAACAATAATCAGGTTGTATGTACGAAGCTTGGGCATTTTCTATAGCAACAATATCATAATAATATTATAAAACAGGCGAATTCTGTGGCTGGGAGTTCATTTTACAGCCTAATGATACGGTAAAGGTAAAAACTGCAAATCTTTTCATTCTTTATCTCCTCCCCTTTATAATATTGAGTCAAGAGTAAAGATTTCCAGTACAGTGCTCTTTTTATGTCAAATAACGATATGAATTAAAGACATCAAATTTTTTTTTACACTTCTAAAATATATTTCTATCTTTTTTTAAACGTAATGTTACCTATGGACTTAAACAAAGTACTGGAACGATTGTGTGTAAAGAGTGTTTTGAAGAGGGTTACATGTCTTGGACAATAATATAGTGTTGGCCATTTAATAAAAAATAAGTTTCTGTAAAAAAGAACAAAAAAAGGAGAGATCGGCTTTTGAATTTGAAGTTGAATGGATTTTGATTTATGATAGAGATTACGTCTTGAGCAATGGGAATAGAATGGACATTATACAAAATTAGAATACAAAAATAATAATAAATATAATGTAAACGTATTAATAATTTGATAAATATTTGATGGGAATATAAATAAATATTTTAATTGAAGCGAGTAAGTGCTCTAGATCCACACATTCTTCAACATACGAAGCGCAAACCCCCACAGTACCATTCGATCAGCGATAACGCTTGTAGAAAAGTCCAAAATGTTTGGAATTAGCATAACAGGCCAACGTGATATTTCGTAAGCTTATGTCAATCCCATACATTTTGTACTTTTCTACTAGCAATAATAATAATATTAAATCGTTACAGTATATATACCTAACAGGGTGAGCAGACGTTAGTTATCCACTTTCGATGTGACAAGTAGTGCAGTTGATCTTCGTTCTCAGAGCACTTACACATGACATTTCTATTAGAAGCCATGTGGGTTTCCTGACGATATTTCCCTTCACCGGTGAACATGCAGTGTATAAATCCGTCATGGAAAAACATAGAGGAACGTACCGGGATTCAAACCTACCACCATTCGCGTTGCCGAGCATGGAAACCGATCCCCTATCCACTAAGCCACCACATCCACACTGTTCTATTCTACTAGCAATATAGCTGACTGAATGATACTTTGTCTAAGACCCTGCAGCTCTTAAACAATTCAAAAAGACTATTAATCTTTGTAAATATTATACAACTTTAGCTTAAGTACCTCACTAGCTATTTAATGACAAAATATTAAAGATAAGCATAATAAAATTACCCTTCTGGATGATTTATCCAAGATATGTTCGTTTCTACAGTGACAAATCCTTTTTCTTTAGCTGGTATGTCGCAAATATCCATTCTTCTCCTATAAAGTACAAGGTTATGTCTTTTGAAAATTCAAATTCAAGTTACATTTTTATTTAAGAATAGTTGATGTTCTCAATCAGAGAAGTTAGTATAGGCGCTTCAGGTCATAATAGCAAATTTCTTGGACATCACGGTTAAATGAGAGCAGTAGAGTGACAATCCCTCTCGGTGATGAAGACGTCGAGGCGCCGACAACCGCTTCTCGCATTGTCTAGCAAGAACTAATCAGTTTTCATTGCAATTATCCATATAATTACGAAAAAAAAGGTAAAAGTATTGATGATGGGCGCCAGACAGTAGTATTGCCACACCTAAAAAGAATGAGGATCCCGGGCTGATTCGGTGAACGATAACATTAGTAGAAAAGTCTTATACAGAATGATTTTATAAACAAGGTAGATATTCAGCATTCGATTATAATTCCAAAAATGTGTAATAATTGTAATATCTTAATATTTCCTTAAACATAGTAAATTATAGTCAATATATTCAGGGACAATTACACACATGAATGAATTATAATCAATTGGGTATTATGTCGGTATTTTGCATATCATAAGACAGGATAAAGTACGATGGAAAACTGAGTCAATACCTGTTTACGAAAAATTATATACTGAGAACTTTATCTACTTACCAATCAATTGTGCGCCTCACACGCTACGTCCACACTTTTTAAGGAAAAATTGTCATTTGTTCATAAAAAAAAATGTGTTGGGGAATATTATTTTTTACATTTTTATCAATTACAAGGTACGCGTTATTGTGTCTTGAAATATCTCTCTCGTTTATAAAATCATTCTGTATATATTGAAATGACATGATGTAACGACGTGTCATTTCGAAAGCTTATGTCAATACCATACATTTGTCAATACTATTTTATACATTTTACTAGTAATAACGTTTATCGAATATTGCTTTGTTTAGGGCCTCGGAGTATTTGATATTAATTTTAACTTCAAAGCTGCACGCGTATCTGAAAAAAGGGATATTTACAAACAAGCAACGAAGGTAGCCTACAAGAGTCCCTTTTTTCTTTCGAGGTACAAAACACTAAAAAATATTGCGTTGTTTTTCGATATATTGAAAAACATTGTTGCAAATGGTGAGGCCCTTTCATAAAAAAAATCTCGCGTTCGAGTTTAACTGATTCACGGCTATACGGTAACTCATATCCCGGCTAGGACAGAGAAGTATTCTTAGTCTTACTTTTGCCGAACCGTTAAGCTGTGGAATGGTCTTTCAGCGAGCGCGTTTCCACCTCCCTATGATATTGGGTCCTTTTAATGAAGCGTAATGAGATATTTACGCATTATCCCGGCATTATCACTGCGGCTATCGATTGTTGCTGGACTGCACCATACTTACCATCAATCGCAGTGTGGTCACTATGTTGTCAGGATAAAAAAAATTAACTTACGTATAATTTTGTTCTAAAATACAAGCTATAAATGCGCCGTTACACTGGGTACTTGTGAATAGAAAAGGACCAACGCAGTGCGATTTCGCATCAACACGAAACACAGATGCGACTCCTATAAGCGTCTCACGACTACCAGCCCATGTTATTAGAGGACCTCCGTGATCATTCTGAAAATAAATGACACCTAAAGGTATGCTTTGGATCTTGGTAACTGCTGCCACCGAGTCATAATTGTCAAAATCAGATGAACACCTTCAGAGTCTACTATACTCGTACTATATTACTCGACTTCTCAACTCGACTCAAGTATATTAGTTAGACCTTTCTTAAATTCGGAAGCACACTGTTTAACTGTTGAATATTTTTTAATCTTAAAGAATAGCTCTTTTTTAATTTAAAGTGGTGTTAGGCCTTTTAGATAGAAGTATTTGATGACTGCGCGCTTCTCTGATTTTTACATTTTCAAGTAAGCAATCTAAGCCTCGTGTTGAATCGGCTGTCAAATATATAGTAATAAAACAATCGATTAGAAAATTTTGATACAAGCTACTGAAATATGGTACTATAGAATTAATAAATAAATATTGACCTACTAGCCTTATCTCTAGGTTAGGCCGGAAACTTTACACCCTACCCTCGTATTTAACATCTCTACACGATGCTCAATAACGATAAACTTTATTCTGCTGCTTCATATAAGTATCTTCGAGGTAAGTTGGAGGCATGTTTCAGGCACAAGGTAGATAAACAGGTATAGTTCCCTTTTCCTGATTGGTAGTACTTGCCCCAAGGTTCTTATTATTAGGTCAGAGAGCGAACATCTTCTCTGGTCACTCGGCGGCCAAGGCACCGTCGCCGGAGGGACACGTTCGCCCACAGCGAGCGTGATATCCCCCGGTGACAATAGCCGGGCAGTAGACTTGAGGGATTCTGCTGCGCGGATGAGAGGGAGGTGGTGCACGGTGTCCGGCGCGCCGCCTGAGAGAGAGGTTTTGGACAGGTGGATTCTTACTCCCGCCTCTCCCCCAGAGAGATAGCATCAACAAGGCCTTTTGTTCCCTGTTCGTCTGTACGAATTTAGCTTCCCAAGCTCGGGTAGAGCAATCAGAGGAACACTCCGGGGGTTTTTTAGTCAGTAGGAGTCTGACACACCGGGGTCACTGCCCTCACATCGTCCATGATGGTACTATGCAAGATTTTCCACCCGGGATACAAAAAAAAGGTTCTTAGTATTACCGGGTTTCGTCACATACCTACCATATATGTAATATTACCTGACAAATGCCACTAGCTGTTTCAGAAGAACCCAAATCTCTCCGCGTCTCGTCAAAGTTTAAAAACTCATCATTCAACTTTTCGTAGTCATTTGGGTCCTCTTGACTTGCGCACTGTTTATCCAAATACAATTATTTTAAAATATAATAATTTAAAAAGAAAATATCGACTTAAAAAGGTAACCACTAATCTGCAAAACAATAAATTAAATATATTGAGTGACTTGGCACTGACTCTAAAAATGTAAAAGTAATCTTATTGCATTAAAAATTTAAAACATATCTCGACTTAAATATTGAAAAAAATCAACGTCGATTTACTCATGACGAAGATATAAACGAAAAACTATAGATTTGCCGTTGTGCGTTCAAGAATTAAGACCTATATCTCCAAAAACCTTATTCAGAACTACACTGTATTAAAACAATACCAACGTTATGCTATATCTAATAGCTTAAAACAATATTATCCAAATCGGTCCATAAATGGTTTAGTTACAGGTAAACATACATAAAAAAAAACATATCGAGATGTGAAAGGCTATTTGGTTTAAGCGGCCTATTTTTTTTTGTGATATAGTAATATATATATTTTTGGAATCAGTAAAAAACGCTGATTCCGAAAATATATATTGCTATATCACCAAAGATGTCACTTAAACCAAATAGCCTTTCACCCCTCGATATAGTCAAATGTAGAAACTCCTCTATTTGAAATCGGTTAATTCAAAATCTTTTTTTCTTATTAAAATATATTAGAAATAATTACCAATACACCCTGCCTTCCCATAATTTTCTCTTCTTCTGTAATACATCCATCAGCTAAGGGTGTTTTTCGAAGAATCTGTTCCCCATTCTCGTCCATATTGCCAGTCTTGACGGTACATATCATGTACTTATCAATGATATGGGCCATGCCTTTGAACTGCGCGTAGTCAGACTTACATTTATTCTTATCATGGATCTGGACAGGCGCGTAGTTTAATATTTCTTGGTTGTAGTCGACATTGTCACCTGGCTGTTAAGATATGAAATAAATATACATTATGAGAGAATTGTGGTGATTCTGCAATGGCAAAATGCACAGGAGTGTCATACGACGTTTTTTATCACACTTGCGAGGAGAAGGGCAGTCTTGTATTATGAATATGAACTGTTAATTATTGAAATAATTAATTTAAGTACAACTCTCATAGTTTGGTGGTAACAGGCTATCACTCGCGTTTTCTGTCTCGATTTGTATTCTCGACAGAGTCGATTCTACGTCTTGCTATTTGACACTACTTGAAGTTAACATTTTTGATAATATTTGTTGTCATATCTAAAATGTTTACATGATACCTGTTTAAGAAAATGCCGCGTTTACTTTTATATACATAGTACATATATAGTGTACTGATATAAATGTAACTGTGTGCACGACATACCTGGAAGTGAGTTTGATAATAAATGTCAAGGAATATTATCGGTTGGTTGAGGGACGTGCAGTAGTTGTTGGTGTGATTTTTCTTTTCTTTTTATTTTTCTTGTGATTTTTATTTTTTCAATATTTTCACTTTGATTGAGTTCTTCTTCTTTGTAAATGAGTTTATTTTATAAGTTGTGTTATTTATATTTCTGTTGCACGATATGGTGGCCTTAAACGGCGCAACACATTAATGTACATTTTTTATCGTTTTTTTTCATTTTTTATTTGTTTTGTAGTGTGTTGGCCATTGGCCGCCCTTAATATTGTAGAAATAAAATAAATAAATAAATAAATCAAGACAAGTCAGTTGGGCATTACTAGGGACAAAGCCAGATTGATCGGATGTATCGAGCTGAATGCTCAATACTGCTATTTTACTGTAAACTAGCAAACCCGGCGAACTTCGTTTCGCCACCAGCTTCGTTTTGGTTTTTAGTTAGGGTTTGAAAGAACGTGCGCATAATAAATGTCACATGAAATTAACTGAGCAGAGTACAATGAGTAGCTGTCAAACAATGTATAACGCATAGATGCCATCAACTTAAAATATTGGTGCGATCTGCTACACCACCATGCAAAACCATATTGGTTTGTAGTACATGCTATGTATCAGAGATGGCACTGTATGTGAAAAATGATTTTTCCGTTTTCCTGCTTTTCTGTTGAATTTTTTTCTGAATTTTGTTTGCTATTAACCTCACGGAGCCCGAGACCTTTCTAATCAATGCAAAACCGTGGAAATCGGTTCGTACGTTCTTGAGTTATAGCGTCAGGAAGGAAAACCGGACTTATTTTTATATAATAGATAACTATCCCTGATATTATCAACAAACCTTACTCGTATTATGGGGAGAAAATAGTATTAAAGTATCAATAAGGCTACAAAATTAGTTATATTTTCGATGTACTAGGATATGACGTACTGGGTTTACATTTGTAATTGGTTGTGGTTATCAATGCAAAACAAGCCCAAGGTTTATGCCGTGAGAGTAATTGTTTAATAAATAATAAAAAGGACACGTTGTGTTTTGATTAGGCATGAGAAAAAGTATAACAGGGGAGGCGTCTGCCATTAGTTTCATCTCTTTCTCACGTGTGGTGTTGTCATAGTGCTATCTCAGTTTAAGTCCATGTGATTATCAGATATCGTGGTTAAATCCCCAGTGATTTCTCATTTGCTCATCTCCAGTTTTGACATTTATTGAATTAATTAACCTTTTCAAAGTATTTGAATTGGAATTGTATCTATGTTTACAACAAAAACACACATACAGTTTAAAGTAAAACAACTTAAAAAATAAACATTCTACTAACCCTCCGCCATTGCCTAGCGTGTCCCCATCCAAAGATTAAGGCGTCAGTCCCAGTGTCTTGGAATTTGACATTGTAGTTCACACTTATCATGGCGGGTAGATACGAACAGAACTGCGTGTATTTTGTATCTTTAAAGTCGAAAGCTGATTCTACGCGGATTACAGCTATGTCTATCAATGACCATCTTTCCACTCTAGCGTAGTCTAATTCGTATACTGAAAATGAGAAAATAGTAAAATGAAATCGTTTTCAGAATGTCTGTTTGTTCGCTTCAAGGTAGCGTTGGTTTTTGGTAATCGCGATGTGGCGCTCTATAGAAATATATATGTACAGAGGTAGGGGCCGAAATCATTAATTAAAATAACGAAATCTTCACAATCTACGTGATTTAGTTTTACTTTCTTTTATCAGTTTGTTTAACGATCTGTAGGAACACAAAAAGGTGTCTATTGCATCTTTATTTTAATGTGCTTGAGTTTATTACGCCTTAGAAATACATTTGGGAATTGCGTTCGTTTACCAACAATTTCTAAAGTGTACATTTTTTGCAATTACCTAATATCCAATCTTTCAGGGTAACCTATTGTTGTAAACAATTGTGGTGTAGTTGCCGCCACCACAGACATCTGGCGTTCAAACAGGACTCGGGACAACAAGACAACCTCTGCACCAGACAGTACATTACGAGCTATCGACGAGACCACACCTCATTACAATTCCATCGAAAGCAACATTAATTCCGAACGATATAATCAATTGCAAATATTAAATTTTGAAAGTTACAAGCAATACCAGTCAACAGATTTTATAAATAAACGGTTATTTGCGGCATACACATTTTAAACATGACTTTAAGTCGAAAGTCATTGCTTTTATATTAAATTTCAGAGATATTTTATATTTAAATGATCAAAAGACGAGAGCTATCGCTTGCGTTAATTTTTTTTTTCAAATAGTTGCTTTCGTCACACAGGAAATAAATAATTATTAATCGTATCCGTGAAACGAGAAAATAAAGCTCCAAAATGTTCTACTATTACATTCCATTGTTTATTTCTAGATTTCTAAATTAAGCGTTTATTCTATTTTTATTTTTAAGAATTTTTACTTTAATAAATGGTTACATAAATTAAGTAATTCTAAAGAAGAAATACCATCGGATAATGTAGAAGACAAAAGTAAGCGGCAGAAGTTAATTCTATGTACCGCGACAGTAGACAGCAGTAGTAATGCAGTATCAATTGAATGAGACCGATTCCGTCAAACGACTGTAGTGAGGTATTTGCAGTTGTATGTCAGAATCTGTCCCATACAAAATAATACTGCATAGTAATGCATGCTGTCTGTCGTTATGGTCCATTTTTTCTTTACTAGGAGAAAATCCCCCTGGATATATCGTGCCGCGGAAAACCGACCGTGAGAGTAAAATACGCAACCACGGTATCAGCACGCAGATGGCCTTCTCAGACTTCCTCAGATTATGGAGGGTGGGTGGAGTTGATCACCTCCAGAAAACCTTCGTTATAGGCATCGTGTTGGAAACTCACACCCTGTCTTTCTCATTTATGGTTAGTGGACTCCCTCAAGTACCACTCCCCAAACTTCGTGGGTTGTCATGGACTGCCGCTAACGTCTATAATCTGCCGTCTCGTACGGTATTTCTTCATAACTCAGCGTCAGGTCGAATTCATTCTGATCATGATTATTTTGATGTAAAAAGCCAAACCACAATCAAAATGTCACTACGTATAAATAGATAATATCTCACTTGACCGCTTCACTTCCTTAACTTAAATTAAGTAAATAACGAAATTGTCACAAAATTTTATTGGTTACACTCAGGTGGATAATAAAATCTATGTATTTTTATGCTGTGATACGGTATCGTCTGCGTCCGGGCGGTAGACTTGAGGGAGTTAGCTGCCCGGATGAGAGGGAGTCAGCGCGCAGTTTCCGGTGCACCGCCTGAGAAGGTTCCGAAGGGGTGTCCTTTACACTCACCCCCTCTCAGTGAGAAAGTCATAACAAGGCTTTTCGTTCCCCAGGCTTCTGGACGAATTCAGATTCCCAGTCTCGTTGAACTATTAGAAGGACACCCCGGAGGTTTTTAGTCAGTTTGGATCTTACACACCAGGATTGCTGCCCTCACAGCGGGCCCGATAGTTCTATGCAGGATTGTCCCCTGTGTTACAAAAGAAAAATAGTATTCTGTGTCTGTCTCAAGGACAATCAATACTTACACTTCGGCACACAAGTGAAGACCACTTTCTTCTTCATTTCCTTGGTGCATTGATCTTCGTTTAACTTCTCTGTTTTCACATACTTCTTATACCCAGCTATAACGTACAAGTGTTGGACGTCTTCGACACACGCAGCCGATGTTATTACAAACCATGGGCTAACTATGGCTCCTCCACATAGCCATTCATCGTATTTCTGCGGAGATGCTTGCGCTTTCACCAAATATACCTTGAAATTTACGTTTCATTCTTTTAACTCGCCTATATTGCTATTATATATTCAATGAAATTAGATAGTTAATTGGAATACCCATATTTTTTAATTATCGCTTTTACATACATATAATTATCATATTATAGTTTGTTTGACGAAAGCAAAAAATGTCGTCACTTATGTACTTATAGACAAATGCTATTTAATTGAAGCAGTGTAACTCGGCCTCAATGGCGGTTTAAATTTGACAGTGTTTTTAAACTAAAGTGTCCGAGCAAGACAAAAAGTTCAGTTCAACGGTTGATACCGGTTTATAAAAACTACAGCTAATTAGTGGACTATTCTTTCAGCGACCTTATGTCCACATTCTTAGGACTTAGGAGCTATCAGTAGCGTTCTTTCCATAGATGCATGAAAGCATTGCATGCCCTTACGATAAATAAATCTGGAATAAATTGATTAAAGTTAAACAAAAAAGAGGAACCATTTATATTCATATCTATTATATATTGACGCCATCTATATTTCCTATGAAAGCAATATAATAGTTACTACCATAATATAATATACAAATTTTTAACGCGAGTTTTGCCTACCCTGTCCATGTACCCTATACACGTCACTGGGAGCTATAATATAAGAGTGAATAGACATTTGCAGGCGGACGTGGTTTATCGTCGAACTCACTTTACCTTCCAGGTGTAATCGAGGGCAAGCGTCCGCCTGTAAATCATTAAAAAAATGTTGATTTAATTTCTAGGTATAAGCCGGCCTTGCACTACTTTATTACTTGATATTTTATGAAACACCTGTATGTATATGTATTTTATTATCAATCAACCCTATCTATGTTATATTTTATTTAGTATTCTATATTACTTAAAAGTGTTCTATGTATTTGTTGTCATACTTGTTTATTATAGTGAACGGATCTAATATTGAATTAGCACCGCGTCGTCCGCGCAACCGGTTGCCCTGAATGTCGGCTGATAATCAGCACTGGATAGCGCGTACAGCGTCGCCCAGCACACGCTGAGCTGAGTGCTCTGTGAGATAGGTAACAACACACAGGATACATGATGTAATGTTATGTATTATGCTTTCATTGTTGTTTTTATATAAATGTGTTTGTTGTGTGTTTGTTTCCTTTGTCTCAATAAACTTTTTATTTCTTTCTTTTAATTCTACTCTTGTGTTCGGTTTAGTTCAAGGTATGCCTATACAAAGAAGTTTATTCAAAATAATATGAAATTAGCAAGTTTTATTTTATTTAGAGAAAACATAGTTAGATCTGTAGGTTTGAACGTGGTTGTCCGTTTCATGTTATTAGCATTTTTCTGTAAAATTAGCCAGTAAAACGAAAAAAAAAAAAGTTTGGACTCAAATACTAAAATAATTAATTTTCTTTATAGGTGCTTCATTATTTTAAATTATCGCCAATTGGACTTAGTCAGTACTAAGGTGTCTATTGGACGTATAGCATTAAAAGGCGCAAACGGCTTACCACGTACGGCTTTGCTGTTTCCAATACCTTCCCGTCCTTTATTCTTCTTTGTGCAGGTGATACTTAAAGTTAATATTGATTTGATTAAATTATCTATTATATTATACACATATCTTAAATAAACTCAAAAACTATGTAGAGTTAGTAGTATATTGGCTCTATGATGTGAAGTACATGATAGAGACCAAAGGGTATTCCAAAGACGATTGCAACCACAAACGGACAGGAATGCAGTTACATCATCGTCATCGTCATGCCGACCTACATATACAATAAAAAGCATCTAGGTATACGAGCCACTGGACGTACTCGAATCATGAATGATAACGAGCTGACGTTGCTTAAGTTTTGATGTATTATTTATGACGAATGAAATATTTTAGCCATTTTTCCTTATAAGACTTGATTAAAGATTGTTTCTTAGCAAATTTCGTGATTCTAGGTCAACAAAAATTAACCTCTAGGTTTTGATTCTTAAAAATGTAAATTTGGTGATATAAATGACCCTACCTTTGGATTACGTTGACTTAGAAGCTCCATTTTTTAGATATAAGTGACTGTAGCCCTAAATATTAATTTCAACTTAAACCTTTACGTTAAATGCTAGTGTTTTTAATATGTTTTTTGTATACATTTTTAATGTCTATCCTTAGGTACGTTGTGTAAAATACACCGATATCATTTGGTAACCACTTTCAGGCACCTTTCTACAAGCTGCTCGTGGTAGCTGTAAGTAACCAGTCGTTTGTGGTAAATCGAGACCTCACGGTGTTGCTAGATTGTAACGGCACTTGGCATCTTCAAAGTAAAACTGTTACTAAATGAAATTAACAATAACGAAATTTAAAAAAGTCGGCCAAGTACGTATCGGATTGGCATACAAATGTTACAAACTTTTTCGAGCAAACAGAGAAACTCGCAGTACGCGAGGAACTAAGTATTTGATATTAATATCAGCTCGACACTGTCACACGATTTTGATAAAAATGATCTTGAATAACAGACAGATGTGAAACTAAACGATCCTGTAATATTTCTTGAGGCATGGAACCATAGAAATATGAAGAATCTCTATGTGAGACTACTCTCTGTAACACGAAACGTAAATTTTAAAAATAAGCTCACATTGTATACAGCAGAATATCAATAGCATGTGAATAGAAATAATATTCATAGCTACTTGCAAGTCGAAGGTTCTAATTATGCGATAAATTTAATAGCACTAAACTCCTTCGTAATCCCATTTCACGGTTCGCCGGGATAGCTAACAAACTTTTAATTTCATTTCTCTAAGCACCGAGTTTCGAAATTAATTTATTTTGTGACTTAACAATTTTGTAAGTCACTATATGCGTAAATTTAATTGCAAACTGAAAACAATTGACTAATTAAATAAGATTACGGCTCGTTTGGGCTTTCTTAGTTGAATACTATGCCTCTTTGCCATATTTATTGAAAAATATTAAAGTTATGTACAAATTAATATAATCTAGTGATTTGTACACAATTATTTTTATCATTCATTACTTTTGTCTCAAAATATTGTTTTTAGCTTTGCAATCCTATATACTTAGTCTGGTCATAAATACTGTTATAATTAAAAATAATCAAAATATTACTTTTGAATTTGGAATTTGTCATTTTTATACGATTGTTCAATGTGTTTTATTTTTATTTTCGCGTCAATATATTGTAAAATATTTTGTGATATTAAAATGGAGTGAGGTGATAAAGAGAACCAAATCGCTGTCATTGTATTATATAAAGTAGGAATGGAGCCAAATACGACTTTTAAAATCCTCCATATGCTTGGTATTAGTCAAATATTTGTATACTGAGCTATTAATAGGTACAATTAAATCTCCTCTGCTTGTGACAGAAAAATATCTGGCTGTCCACGTAGTGTTTGTACGTAAAAGGCGATCAAAGCAGTAGGACAAAGAATTCGAAGAAATCCTGTCCGAAAGCAAAAGAATTTATTTTAAGACTCGCTTTGGCCTGTCACGTTTCGTGATCAGCTTATGTATATCCAGGAACTCATATACCTAGAGACCTACAGTCGTGGTATATGTGGGCCGACATTACGACAGAGACTATCAACGGATTTTCATCCTTTGATGGTCGCTTTCGTTTTTGGACTACACTGTATTTACCATCAGGTGCACTGAAGTCACTATGTCAAACCAGTGTAAAAAAATACATTCCCTATTCATATATTTTATAATTCCATGGTACAATCTTACCCATACACAGAACATCTATAAAAGTACATGATGCTCAGGAGACTTCTGCGTTCGTTCCTCAACAACGAGAATTAGGCCTGAGCATCGCGAAGATTCAGCCCAGTGCCGCGGGGAAGAGAGACAGACTGGCACGTCTCCTCCGCGGAGCATTTTCACCATATCTTGAGGAGTGCCTTGGAGCCCTCGCCCAGAGCCCGGCCCGTCGTTGCGGGTCGCGATAGACCGCCACAGTCTTAGAGGGGAAACCCTGACGCTGTATCCCCGCGCTCCCGTCGAGTAATCTATACTAATATTATAAAGCTGAAGAGTTTGTTTGTTTGTTTGTTTCTTCGAACGCGCTAATCTCAGGAACTACTGGCTCGAATTGAAAAATTATTTTTGTGTTGATAAGACCATTTATCGAGGAAGGCTTTAGGCTATATAACATCACGATACAACTATTAGGAGCGAAGAAATGATGGAAAATGTGAAAGAAACGGGGACAATTATCCATCCTTGAGGGCTTCCATTGCGTGCGCTGCGAAAACGGTTCAAGATACCAAAAATATATGTATGAAAGAATTATTCTTCTTGAAATGATCTAAAAAAATGTCCCGAACAGTATACGTCTATCTTTTAAGATTAACTCACTAGAACCGTTTTTATGGTAATCAAATTGTTTGAAATTAATGCATTATTTGTTAAGAGTTGTATCAACGTAATAATATTAATCTTTATCTAATTAAATGTGTTGTTGATTAAGAGTATTTAATTGTGAACAAAATTGTCTTTGCCATCACTTAATTTCAATGAACATATTAGAAGATATTACAATAGCTTATATAGCAAAACAACGTTTGCCGGATCAGCTAGTATGTATATATAGATACGTTGTAAATATTAGTTTATAAGTTATGTATATATAAAACGTAGTATTTGTTTTTCCTTTTAAAATGTAGTGGCATATCGTTTTTGTTCTAGCTATGTTTTTATTGTTAATTAGTTTTAACAATAAAAATCTGTAGGAATGAATAAATGGCCATCACAACCTTTTCAGCGGACGGATGATTGCGTGAAGTATGAAAGATGGTTTAGAGTGTGTGTTGTGCGAAAATGCAATATAAAAGTACAAATATTAGGTCCTTACATATGAAATTGGCGTTTTTCGTACTGGCCACTTTAATCACAAATTTCCCCTCTTTGGTAAGGAATTCCAAATTCACATTTGTACAGCTATAGACTCATGTATTTGTGCTTCGATGATCGTCATTCATTGGTTTTTTTCTTCTGTTTTTTTCTGTTTGCGTCACTCATTTTACAAAATGGAAAACTTAAAATATCGCATTATTTACGAGTACGAGTTCCGCCGTGGCACTAGTGCTGCGGAAACAACTCGAATGGTCAATGATGTGTATGGCGGTCGTGTTGCAAAAGAAAACACAGTTCGTTTTTGGTTCCAACGTTTTCGTTCTGGAAATTTCGACCTGCAGAACAAACCCCGTGGACGGCCTGAGACTCAAGTTGATAATGAAGAGTTGAAGGCTATTGTGGAAGCGGATCCATCGCAAACCACGTCCGAGTTAGCTGCAGGCTGCGATGTTAGTGATAAAACTGTTTTAATTCACTTGAAGCAAATTGGGACGATTAAAAAGCTTGAAAGGTGGGTACCTCACGAATTGACTGAAGCAAACCGGCAAACGTGCGTCGACTGCTGCGTTACATTACTAAACCGGCACAATAATGAAGGTATTTTAAACCGAATCATTACCTGTGATGAAAAATGGGTTCTTTACGATAATCGGAAGCGGTCAGCGCAATGGTTGGATCCTGGCCAGCCAGCCAAATCCTGCCCCAAGCGAAAATTAACCCCAAAAAAGTTACTTGTAAGCGTTTGGTGGACTAGTGCCGGCACTGCGCAACAGACGGCTACTAAATTAGAAGAGCTTCAATTGGAAAGTCTAAGACATCCTCCGTACTCCCCGGACCTTGCTCCAACAGATTACCATTTTTTTCGAAATTTGGATAACTTCTTGCAAGGGAAAAAATTCAACTCCGATGGGGCAGTCCAAATCGCCTTCAAAGATTTTATTGATTCCCGTCCGACTGGTTTTTTTAGTAAAGGGATCAATGAACTACCTATGAGATGGCAAAAGTGCATAGAAAATAATGGTTCATACTTTGATTAATTAAATATATTATATTAAAAAATATTCGACTTTTTGTTCCTCCCATACAAAACGCCAATTTCATATGTAAGGACCTAATATTTTAGCGAGTGTACCACAAAACTGGCAACAGTTACATAGTGACGTCATATAAATTTACGCCAATAAAATTACTCTAGTAATCGAAATACCGTATCAGTATTAGTGTAGCTGATAAAAGTATAGATAACAAAAGGAATCCTAGCCTGAATCAGTTTACTAAAATTTGCAGAAATGTCAATTATTATTTACAAAACGGCTGTAAGTCCACCCGCCCGGGCTACGCTGATGGTCATTGATATTCTAGGCTTGAAAGTGCAGACTAAAGAAGTTAGTTTACCAACCAGAGAGCATTACTCGAAGGAATATCTAGAAAAAAATCCTCTCCACACAGTGCCTTTGTTGGAAGATGATGACTTGATTCTAGCAGACAGTCATGCCATAATAACCTACCTAACCTCGAAATACGGAGGCGAAAGACACGAAAAATTGTACCCTAAGGACTTGAAAACAAGAGCTCAAATTGATCAAAAACTATACTTCGATGCTACAATCCTGTTTCCGAGGCTCAAGACAGTAATTTACTACGTTGTTGGGCGAAATACTGGGGCCACAAAGGAACAAGTGTCAGATATAATCGAAGCTTATAACGTTTTGGAGAAGTACCTGCAAAAATCAACGTTTTTGATTGGGGATAACATAACATTAGCAGATGTGTCTTGTGTATCAACATTATCATCTTTAGACTGTATCGTGCCCGTATCAAAACATTACGTGCGAATTACAGATTGGTGGAATCGGTTAAAGAACGAGAACTGGTATCAAAAAGAAAATGCACCAGGCCTTCAGTTGTTTAATGGATTTATAAAGCAGTTTTTAAGATAAGAAAATAAAAATTATATCAAAGTTTTTGATTATCTAAATTTCTAATTATACTTTCTTATTATTTCCATAAAATTATAGTTTTGTGAGGACAAAAGAGATTGAACGTTTATCATTCCCTCAAGACTGACAAAAAATAGATTGGTTTTGTCTGTGAAACAATTATTTAATATTTTATTTTGGTTCTAGTTTCTTTTAATAGTTCTTTATCTAGTTTCTTTAGCATCTCAATCGATAAATATTTTCACTATTTATACTAAATATTGAAATTAACGTTCAAAGAATTGTTAAAAGGGACTTCTTAAAATAAAAAGGTACTTACAGTCGAAATCTGTTATAACGACATCGAAGGACTACTCATATTCAGTCGTAAAAACCGGTGATATTTTCGAGATACGATTGGTCATATAACACTTAGACTGGACTTTTGTTCTGAGTTTATAAAACCGGTGTGTTGTTCTACACGATGTTACCATAAACGGTTTTGACTATATATATATATATATATATTCATCACCATAAATCACTGTCTATTACTGAAAACTGCATCAAAATCCGTTGAATAGTTTAAAGATCTAAGCAAACAGAACGCGGAAGCAACTCCATTTTATACTATGTAAAGATTTATTTAGCTTCCACAAAGTTAATATAATGAATAATTAGCATTTGTTCAAAGATTTTTTAACACTTTGCTGTCCACCCGATGCATAAATATTTTTTCGTTTGGCGCCGGAAGCGCTAATTCGGATCACTTGACTTGTCGCCGGCCGTTCTTGACATTATCGGGGGATTATAAATTGTTAAGCTTTACTAATCTCATCGTTAGTTCTCATAAGTTCTGAACTCTATTCCCCTGCTTTCATGAAATTTCGAAGACTGAAAGTTTGCGCACGTCACCACTGTGGTGTCCCCGGACAGCATAGGGTTACTATTTCCCGTACTTATGTTTGAAGATGCCTTAAGGTCCATCAAATGCAAAACAACAAGTTATTAATATGACGTTTATTTACAAGATTAAAATATTCAACAGTATATTACCACTTAATACGATTTTTTATCCTGTGGCGCCATTTTAAATATCGCCCTTAATATACAAAAGCTATAAACAGTCGCTATATTAACTTAACCTAAGAGTACGACTACAAGCATTCGACTCACTCTGCCATTAAAGATACTTATTTTGTCACTTCTCTTTATTCCACATCTGGTCAAAGAGATGTACAATGTACTTCAAAAAAGAGAAGCCGTTAGGTCATTATCCAATTTACTTCATAGGTAGTATTCATAAAATTGTTTTTTTTGGGGTCCACACTTTAAAAGATAGTGAATTAATGAGGATACTAGAACGCTCGCCAGCTAAAAATTTGCAGGAAAACTAGAAAAAAATGGTATGTTTTTTTTATTTTAAACAATATCGTGTATACCGACACGTCTTTGTAGCGTAATCGCCTATGAAAGAAGAATATATCTAAAAAAGAGAGAAATAAAAACACTAAAACTTATAAAAATGAAACAAAAGATGCACATTTTACCCAAGAGTGACAGAGACACAGGACCGTTAAAAAATGTTTATTTTTTGAGTTTATATTGTCTCGAAATTGAATGCTCGTAGTCCCTAGCATACATAACAAGTAATACATTACCTATACAACATTTACATACAATCCGTTATAATATTAATAATTATGATAAAATCACTTAAAAAACTAACAATGTTGGATATAAAAAATGTATCGAATCTTTCATGACTCAATTCATACCATATCCTCTATAAGTATAGTGAAAAATATATTTTATATTGATTAATTTAATATATTTTATTTAAAGATTGTTAACATTTAAAATTAAAAATTTATGTTAAAAATATAAACATCTTTTTGGAATCTTAAAAATAGATTTTCGCCCTTTATTACTCTATGAATAAGAAATATTATTTTTTTAATAAAGTATGACAATTGATTTTGGCTAACCGCTCAATCATAACTTCAATAAAGCTTGACAGTTATACTGACTAAGCAATTTATTTCTTTGGAATAAATATATTTTTAATAACACGCTAAAGACAAATAAATATTTCGGTTTCATCAATTATCTTTACCTTTACTAATTCTTCAAGAAGAATTGACATAAATATTGATTTCAAAAACTGGTCTGTAGCAGAAATAAAACCAATTCCAAATGTCATACTTTTTGGTTATAATTTTTTTTACTAAAATCAATCGTAGCAACAATGAAAATATTTTAGAGAGCTACCTAACAAACAAAATTCTGGAACATTCTTAACATTTTAAATCGTCATCAGTCATCGACATTGAAAAAAAAAAGTATAATATTTATTAATTTCTATAACAACCAATACAGACAGAATCAATTCAATTGACAGTAATTTATTTGATCCGTTACACGATAAAATTCACTGACAACCAGCTATCTTAGTATTGAAGCTAAGCTAGCTTTAATAGTCTGAGATCCAGTTTAAGAAACGTTTCTTAAATTTAAAAATGCTGTAAAACACTAATGAATCCTGAGTGACATACAAATTTATTAACCAATAGTGTTCAAAAATGTCTTAAAATTTAAACAGCGTTTCTGAAACTACACGTTAAGAAACTTTCACTGCGTGATTTCACTCTATGGCACGTCTAATAAATTTCGATACTTTAGAGACGTGCAATTAATTTAAAACGAGGAATCTGGTATAGTCAAACGCTAACACTACAATTAAAGTCTATATTCCGTAATTTTTGTGAAAGAATATTTATAAACAATTGCAAATAATGATCTAGTGCTAAACTAGACTTGCATTTGTACTATAGGTATATATATTCTATGATGTGAAACATCTAATTTCAAATCGTCTTTTGAAAGCGACGCGTCGCCACGCACTCGTATATTTATTGTATTAGTATAATAAAGCGCACTCTATTAGGTAATTACAGATCTACTTTCTTTTCAATGCCCTAATAAGTTTGGTATGCTTTTCAGTTTCATTTAGTTATTTGCATGGTCAAGAGATGTCGCTATAGTATAGTTGTTCCTTTTAAAATGTATATCTATTTTGTTTTTTATTTTAGCCACATAAAGATAGCACTTTTCTGTGTCATACTTTTAGGCTAGTCGTATTGCACTTTTTAAATACCAGTTACTAGGAAAGACCGCCGATGAAGATCATACATTCTTGACATATTTAATTGCTTAGTAAATCTCTTTACTAGCATAGAATATAACATATTTGCAGTGTTAGGTGTTCATTGCAATAAAATAAATGGTACTTTTTCACTTTTCTGAGAGTCCAGCTAGCATTTTTCGGCAGTCGGAAATTATAATGACCCTGTTAATGTACTCTCAACCATTAGAAATACAAAATATAAACTTTACAAATATAGACTGGATACCACACCGTGCTATATGCCTTGTTTAAAATTTATCGCACGCCTCTTACCATAACAAACCTCGTAAACAGGTCATAAATATTAAAGACAGACGTTTTGTATTCAGATTTTTTTTCAGAAATCTCTTAATTGCACAGACGGACACAACCCCAGTTACAGTTTAAAAAGTAAATATTTCTGTCTATTTTATTTTACGCATAAATAGTCTGAGTGTGAATCTTAAGTACCGGAGGCATATAAGTTGAGCTCTGTGCGAAAGAGATGGAATCAGTTTTGCGCACGTGAGAACAGATGTTAACAGACCTAAAATTAACTACCCCTCTACTGTATGTCACAGAGGCCAATTTATTTCCATCTCACTATTCTAGCAACTTCTCGACGTTAGTTTTCATTTGAAATGGCAATTGTATATAATTTTCAGCGCAAGTTTGGCAAAAAAAAACTCTATTTTGTTACCATGTATTTAGAATACAGTTTCGCGCAGAAAATAAACTTATTTCTTTAATAAGACCTCATACATCTTAGTAAACACTATATCGGGTCTTTATACGCAAGTTTAACTTAATTTTGGCCCAACGTTTCAAACAGTGACTGTACAACCAATGATTTGTTTTATTTATTTCTTACTATGTTCAAAGGAGGCGTAAAAGCGAGGAAAAATGCGGATAAAGAAAGTAACCAAGTGCTTTCGAATTTACAATGAAGCTAAAAAAAATGATACAATCAAGCGTCTCATATTTTTTAACATCGCGAATGTCTACTACGAAGTCGATATCTTTTATCGATGGTGTGGGTCGATAATAGATGTGAATAGATCTGGATAAGACAGAAAATTACTTAATCTAAGCCCTCTGGTTAAAACGTCGAACAAAAATGAATTCAAGTTTTTCACGTACACGTCCTTATAACGCATTGACAATTAACTTTGCATAAACTCACACTCGAACCAAACAGTATTGTCGATAAAGATGTCGATGGAAAATTCGATATTTTACCGACACCGCACATCCCTAGGGGGGCGGTCATTGCGTTTCACCGGTGGTTCGTTCGACGGCAGCTGGTGGCGATAGATCGGAAACACTCGTCGCACACTCGCACTGGCTTCAGCTGCCCGTAGCGAGGGAGCGGGATGGAGTTAGAACTACATGATGCGCAGAAAACTTTGCCTGTAAACATAGAACATTGCTTCATATTATCTCTATTATTATAAAATTATTTGATGTCGAATTTTGTTATATCGACACAACCTAGCACGAATATTTTCTATAACATATTCGTATTGTAAAGATAGATACAGCATTGATAGTTAAAGGTGTTCACGAAACTGGTCATGCCAGGATCTGCCGCTCTGATTCGTATCATTATTCGAAATTAATTCGCATGACATTTTGTGCATCGCCAAGAGATACTGTGAGTGATATTACGAGCATAAGTAATTTAAATTTTAATAACTAATAATCTTAAGTAATATGTTTAAAAATTAACTTCAGTACATCCGTTACTCTATCGATATGTTTAAGTCAGCACACTCTTCATCTTTCTTGGTGCAAATGTCAAAACCACTCGACTACACTATCAATCCTTTCTGCACCATTCCTAGTCATTATCGATCATTTCAGTCCACTCACAGTTTATCGAAAGTATTCCATATTAAAGTTTTCTTAAAATCTCTTTTTTATTAAATTCCCAACAATGGACCCTTTTATACTTTATTTTATAAATTATTTATTTTCAGATACAAAAGGGGATCTGCAAAAAGATTAATTAATTAGATTCGAATAGCACTCGATACTTTTTTCATAAGTTAGTTTCATAAGTAAACGATAAAATAAAAAAGAGAGATTTTAATGTTAAATGAAGTTACATACCGCAGTTTCTGCAGTGGTGCCGCCGCCTGAAGGCTGTAAAATGCGCAGCGCATCGCATGCAAGCCGGCGCCGCTATATCCGGCACCCACTCGGGCATCGCCTCCACGCGCTCCGTTACGCGGATCGATCTGTTCTCCTCACTGTAACAACAACAACAAAAAATTGACATATATTTATTATAGAAGTATACAGAGCAGGCGGGTTCTTGAGTAGAGACCGTGGATAGGCAGACGTGGCGTTGGGTGCCCCCCGGCAAGGTGGAGCGACGACCCGCGAAAGGTGGCCTGAAAGGATTGGATGAGAAATGCCGAAGAGCGGGCTCAATGGCACTTGTTATGAGATGCCTATGTCCAGCAGTGGACTAGGACAGGCTGGTGATGATAGAAGTATAGAACTAAAGCAGAGGTGCTCAGACTTTCGAAGTGTCATTGCTGTGACGAATGCCTATACGAGTCGGCGCAGCATTCCCTTGTGGGATGCCAAACCTGGGCTTCAAACCGCACCGGTCTTACACAGAACGTGGGAGTGGAACTCTAGTTGTATACATTAATCCCTCAAATACTCTGCAACGATAGTCTGGAAAGCATCACTCAAATTCAGTGAGGTCGTAATGAATGTGAAAGAGAGCGGGAGAGACAGTCGTCTACTTCGTCCTCCCAACCCCTCTGCAGCCGTAACAAGCTTCCTGGTCTAACCAGAGGAACTTTCTCGCGAAAACTCCCTCCTTAACGGTCATGACGCCTGAGCAACATACTTGAGGGGGTGCGTCGCTCCTTATTTCCTGGCTGAATGTACACGAGGGATAGCATTTCACACCACCTCTCTGACCTAACTAAGGGCGACATCGCCGAGTTGTGGATGAAGTTGGCTCTACCTTTCGTTTAGCACTCAGACTACGAGAGGAAGAACATTCCGGTGGGTTTGGTCGGCAAAGTCCAACATACCGGGGCCGCCATTGTCCATGAAGACTTCCCACAGGTCAAAAAAAGAGTGCTCAGATCAAAATGCTGGAAAGAGCGTTCGTTTCAAAGTCATTAGTTTAAACAAGCCTAGGAGTATCTAGGGTGTGGTCAAACTATGCATACCTATAAGTGAGATCTCCCGCAGACACGGACGGCTGCAGATTAACGGTATCCAGAGACTTTCTCCTGGTGTCTCCTGCGGCTGGCTGATCGGCTAGTGTAGTCGCATTGACGGTGTTCCGGCGAGCCATGTGAGTGCTGTTCTCTGATCCCGTTGATTCAGATGTACTGTCCGCGTACACCTCTTCAGCTGAATAAACACTGTCGAATGAACTGTCTGGAATATTATAAAATAATATTAATGGACAATTGCATACACTGACCTACTCCCAAACTAAGCTTGCGCTGTTACTTATCTTATATATAAAAATGAATCGCTAAATGTCTTGATAAGCGCGAAACTCGAAAACGGCTGAACCGATTTGGCTGATTTCTTTTTCGTTGTGTTTGTTGAAGTCTGGGGAAGGTTATTACGGAGAGAAAATTTTTAAAAATTCCCTGCAGTTCTCTAAAAATAACACTTTTCTGTATTCTCATACAAAAAATTCGTTATAAGTCATTTTGAACTTTAATACCACACCATAAAGTTCAAGTGTTAGTGGACGGGTTCCGGGAAGGCAAAACAAATGAGTGACGTATAAATATTAATGTCAATATTTGTCAATTTTTATACATATACCATTAAGGCCAGGTTCCTTCAAACAATTTTCAAAAAACAGCCGATGGGGAAGCTATTAACATTAAAAAAAACAATGTGACTTTGTTTTAGAGAAATAGGACAGAACAAGGTCTGCCGGGACAGCTAGTTTATAATAGACAAGGATATACATACTGTAATACATATACACAGCCATGACTTGTGACAAACTAATCTGCTCATTACAGAAACGTTCGTTCCTACAGGTACACGAACCCACGACCTGAGCATCGTAAGTAGGGTCAATACAAACTGCACTATCAGCCCGTCAAAATAAAAAAACCATTATAGGACTTACTTGGTTTTTGGGTAACGACCGTTATTACTAACTAACTGATCCGGCAAACGTTGTTTTGCTATATAAGTTATTGTAATATCTCCTAAGATGTTAATTGAAATTAAGTGATGTCAAAGACAATTTTGTTAACAATTAAATACTCTTAATCAACAACACATTTATTTGGATAAAGATTAATATTATTACGTTGATACAACTGTTAACAAATAATGCATTAATTTCGACCAAATTTGATTACCATGAAAACGGTTCTAGTGCGTTAATCCTAAAAGATAGACATATACTGCCGTGGACATTTTTTTAGATCATTTCAAGAGGAATAATTCTTTCATACATATATTTTTGGTATCTTGAACCGTTTTCGCAGCGCACGCAATGGAAGCCCCCTCAAGGATGAATAATTTTCCCCGTTTTTTTTTTACATTTTCCATTATTTCTTCGTTCCTAATAGTTGCATCGTGATGTTATATAGCCTAAAGCCTTCCTCGATAAATGGTCTATTCAACACAAAAATATTTTTTCAATTCGAACCAGTAGTTCCTGAGATTAGCGCGTTCAAACAAACAAACTCTTCAGCTTTATAATATTAGTATTGATTGGCTCTCGAAAGTTGGGTGATACTAAAGGACGCGCAAGACTACTTTGTCATTGGTTCTCGTAAAGTCGAGTGATGTTAAGAGACGCGCAAGCGCACGGTAGAGAAATATCCGTTATCAAGCGACAGTCCAGACTTGCCGCTCAGAGGGTAAACACTTGCTATACAATTATTTATTTGACAATCATAGAATAAAAAATATATTAGAACTAGAATTATTTTTAGAAGGTTTTTTTTTTTGTAAATTTAATTAACTTATATTACTGTTTTTTTTATTTAAGTTTCATTTTTAATACTTATTATTAATATGTTAACTAACAGCGCATTATGTCGGTAATAAGTTAATACTTTATTTTGTTACTGTATTCTGTAGAATTCAGTTTTTTTATGTATAAAGGCGCGATTCGAATTCTGACAGTTAGTCAGAGGCATGTCAAGGTCAAGATCTTGTCAGCTATCTAAAAACGAGCAAAAGTGAATCGAATTAGTTTTATTCAATCATTATGTTACTAGAAATATTTGTGATATATACAAGGAATGTTTTCTTAGCAATATTATTACAAGAGAAGCTTACGTTCAACAATTGACAGTCGGCTGACGATAAATATATTATCAAGTAACAAGGAATACTCACGATTCTGTATGACTTGGTCTTCGGTAGCCTCGTATTCGATCGTGGGCGGTTTCTCGTCCGTCTTTTCTGGTTGCGGTTCAGGTGTTTCTGTCGTATCCGGCGACTGGTTCATCAGGAATACGGACTTCAGGATGTTCCTTAAGTCCGCAGCGAAGTTCGTCTGTAATTGGTCTGCCACGCCCGCGATGCACACGAACAGCCGATGGATTAAGTCCTCACTAGACCTGCAATGACAAATTTAGTATCAAAGGTAATGTATTGAATTCTCAATAGATCTATAATGACAAATTCAGTACCAAACAACGTTGGAATAGTTAAGCCTTTTTTTTTTGGTAACCTGGGGGAAATCCCTAACGGACCTTCAGGGGGCAGTGAGGGCCGCCCCCGATGTATCGGACTTGCACCGACTAAAATCCTCGGGGTGTTCCATCTCCCGCCTGCCAAGTGTCAAGGGCAGGGCTGAACCATCTTCCTCGGCACGTGGACTAATTAAACCTTCAATCAAGCCAGTCAACTCAGTTAAGGATAAACCCAAGTTTGATATGCCAGCCTGTATGTATGTAAATGTATTTTATTATCAATCTACCCTATCTATATTATATTTTATTTAGTATTCTACATTTTTGTATGCTACTCAAAAGTGTTCTATGTATTTATTGTCATACTTGTTTATTGTACGTTATAAGGTATGTTTTTGTATATTTGGTTAGGTTCTAATATTGAAATAGCACCGTGACGTCCGCGCAATCGGTTCCCCTGACCGTCGGCTGAAAAACAGCGCTGGATGGCGCGTACAGCGTCGCCCAGCATATGCTGAGCTAAGTGCTCTTTGAGATGGGTAGCAGCACACAGGATACATGATGGGATGTTATGTATTATTCTTTCATTGTTGTTTTTATATAAATATGTTTGTTGTGTGTTGTTTCCTTTGCCTCAATAAACTATTTCTTTCTTTTCTTTTTTTTTTTTCGATATAAGTGGTTTACAAATTAATAAACTTACTTAAATTTCCCCCTGGCCTGTTGTCTCGCGGCGAACTCTTGCGCTTGTAATGCGAGAGCGATTTGCTCGTCGTCAGCACATTCCGACGCGCCGCATGACGTACCGCTACAAAAAAAAACACAATATAAACTTAAATTCATTTGAAGCTCAAGAGTGAAGTGCAAAAATAATTCATGTGACCACAATTCTAACTCGATAAAACAATTCAGGAAGCCTAAAACTTTCGTAAGGAATCTGTGATAATAATTTTGAAATATCTCTCCAGATAATTTTTTACTATATATTTGTTATTTTAATTACATAATATAACAATCAACTTACCTCTCATCAACTAAATGGTCCAAATTCAACCTCAACGGGGTTTGGTTTTGCATAGATCTATTATCGAGTAGAACTACACCTGGAGACCACATTTTATTCTTTCTCTTTTTATTTTTAACTGTCTTCCTAGTCTTTTTGACTCTAGAAGTACTCTGAGAAGGGCCTTCTTCATTTTCTTCCACTAGCGTACTAACTTTCATATCGTTAACTGTATTTCTTCTTAACTCCCTAATAACATCGTCAATCGACCTGTATTCTTCTTCTGTTGCGTTCGCTCCCCACTCTTGTAAAACTCTCAACGCTTCGCTATTACTATTATTATCTCTTGTATCTTCTTCACTATTTAACAAAATATCAACAATATCTGGCGAAGTCGATTCATTTTTTTGCGTTTCTTCTTCTACATAACTAATATCTACAGCATCTGAAAAGGAACTTTCTATTGTGTTTTTGTTTTCGTTACTCGTCAATACCCTGTTATGTTGCATGAAATGATTTTCTTTAACTTCTTTTCTCTGGTCATTATCGGGAGATCTGTCTAAGCTGGTGCTCTCTGTACTAACTCCAGAGTCCACAGGTGATTCGTGATCACTCTCGTAACCTAACATGAACTTAACTCTATCATCTTCTCTATCTAAAGTCATATTAGCTGAATGGAAACTCGTGTTGTCATCTACACCGTCATCCGTCTGTCTGTACTCGTCGTTCAATATTAAACTTAAGTTAGCGTTAGCTATCGATATGTTTGTATTTACAATCTCGGCGTCAATATTATCAGGAATTATTAATGGGAGATCATTGTTTAGTATTGCACCGCTTACGTCATTTCCTTCTTCATCATTGTTGAAAACAGCCGAATTATTGTGTGATAATGATGATAAAACAGCGGGTTCATGACTTATCGCGTTGGGTATTAAATACCCGTGGCTCGTTGATGGCATACAACTCAGCTGCTCATTTCTCGGCCCTGAGAACCCGAAAGCTTCTTCTTCAACAGATATTAGTGTTGTGACATCGTTTGTCGAGAACGAATGCTTTTGATCGATGATATCAACATCGCTGGCAGCTATCGATGACAGCCTGTCAGCTATTTCAGTCACTTGCTCATTAAGAGATGTGACTAAATCGTGATCTGGCAGTAACCTATTCGCGTCACTTGATGTCGATGCTGCAGCGTTTATAACGAGTGGATCAAACATCATCAAACCGTTTGTCGATAAATTTCTAAGCGATGAGAGATCGTTATTTTCGGTTTTGCTTGTTTTTCTCGATCTATCGATAAAATCATTTGTTTGGAATGTATCAGTACTTGTTGTGTCGGCTGAATAGTGTCGATCACGTTTTGAGTCGACATCGGATTCGTGGCCTTCTGTGTCTTCTGAATCGACAGCAAGGCGTCTCAGCCCATCGATGATTGGGGTCATAACTTCTATATTATCAGGCAGGTAATCGGCGTCCGTTATTGTCTGCTCACTTGAACTGTAAATGAAACATAATATGCTATTTATATTCTATGCTATCCATATTGCGGCATAAAATATAACTATGCTTTGTCAAAAATATCCATCCTTATAAATATGGGATTAAAGGGGGGTTCTAGATTGCAACAAACAAATTAAGTAGCTCTTTCGGATTTCAGTTAAGTGTGCTATATTATGACGGATGATTATATTTTATTGCCATAAATTCTCGGTTTCTCTTAATCTATTGTCGTTTATTTAATAAAGAATTGTTTATGCATTGTTGTGAATAAACATTAGATCTTTAATGTATTTATACGTCATTACTACACCTTATCCATTTTACTATGTCCTCCATGACAGGCTAAGTATAGGTTATGTTTATTTGAGAAACAATTATATAATTAATTTAATATTTTTAATATTTATTTTATATATTATTATTTATTTTATTTTATATTTAATATTTTTTTATTTTTTTATATAATTAAGTTTATTTTTATAGTATTTTATTAAGTACCTCAATCAATAAATATTTACCTTCACTATTTATACTACACTAGCTGTGTCCGCGACTTCGTTCGCGTGGAATAGTTATTTTGGGCATTTTAGTTAGTTATTTATTTTGAAATTGTAATATCTTCTAAGATGTTCATTGAAACTAAGTGATGTCAAAGACAATTTTGTTCACAATTAAATACTCTTAATCAATAACACATTTATTTTGATAAATATTAATATTATTACGTTTATACAACTCTTAACAAATAATGCATTAATTTCGACCAAATGTGATTACCATAAAAACGGTTCTAGTGAGTTAATCTTAAAAGATAGACATATACTGTCGCGCACATTTGTTTAGATCATTTCCATAGAAATAATTCTTTCATACATATATTTTTGGTATCTTGAACCGTTTTCGCAGCGCACGCAATGGAAGCCCTCAAGGATAAATAATTTTTCCCGTTTTTTTTCACATTTTCCATTATTTCTTCGCTCCTAGTCGTTGCATCGTGATGTTATATAGCCTAAAGCCGTCCTCGATAAATGGTCTACTCAACACAAAAAGAATTTTTCGATTCGAACCAGTAGTTCCTGAGATTAGCGCGTTCAAACAAACAAACAAACAAACAAACAAACAAACTCTTCAGCTTTATAATATTAGTATAGATATGGAAATGTACGTTCAAAGAATTCTTATTTCGTAAAATGAACAGGATATACACACAAAAATTCCAAAATTCAAAACCTAATTTGTGCTAAGCTCAAATAAGTCAAATATATACTAGCTACATTAGGTTACATATGCTATATGTTAATTTATAACATTTAACACTGCATAAGTGGCAATGTTAGTGACGTTTTTACGACTTATATAGCAAAAAGAATACCTTTGTTGAGTATAGAGGTCTCTACATTGCGAGTGGTCAGCGTAGAACCTCGAAACGAATTCTCCTATATCTGGATACGGGCATGAAGAATCATCGGCTGTGTCAGGAGCTACAAAAAAAGTTATATTCTATTTATTTATAATGTTATTGATGTCTCTTTTGCAATGGTATATAATCTATATATATCAGTGACGTGCATAGGGTATTTTGACAGGGTTGGCAGATGACAGATTCACATAATGAATGTGAATATTATATAATGATAATAAATATTATATTACTTTCATAGTGAATATAGATGGTGTGAAAATAGAATAGATATGAATATAAAGGGTTCCATTTTTTTAATTAACCCCTTGAGTGGAAATGCCCGTCAAGATTTTCTGTACTAAATTTGAATTTGACGGGCATCGTCCGCAGTATACATTTTTTTCAAACGAATTTCTTTAAACTTGTAAAAATAAATATATTATTATTGTTGCACAAATTATTTTTTATATTCTAGCTAAATTGACCTTAGTATAATTGCGCTAAATTTAATTGTCTGCACGTGTATTATACTTCGTGATTTAATCGTAAAGCAAGGGGTTAAATTAAATGAATTTATTCCAGACTTATTTATCGTAAGGTCGTGCAATGCTTTCATGCAATTATGGAATGAACGCTACTGATATATATAAAGTATACATTACCTGATTGTAGTTGAAGGGAGGCGATATTCGAGACGTCTTCGTTGGTGCATAGTAACCTTTCAAGCGCTATCAGTTCGCGCCGGTCGAGTGTCCACAGAAGACTCCTGATCTTGTGCAGCAGCGTACGAAATGGCCTGAACATGTCCGACATCTCCTCTGAAACAATATAGGTAACCGATTTATCTTTATGAGGTCCCGCAAGAATGTATCCAGCTCGAAAGACTTTTTTTTTACGAATGGGACTATATGCAGATGACCGTAAAAGCCCTTCACAACTAAACCGGACAAGAGGGCAAACACTGAGGTGCTCAGCCGGCAAATTTATGGGTTGGGTGACAAAGCAAGGGCACCCTTGTGGGTACGGACGCGTCGACTTAGGCGGCCAACCAAAATACGAACCCTAACGGTGATCTACTAGCGTTTCGAAAGCGACTACCATGAGAAGGAACGCCGAAAGAAACTCGTAGCAGCGTCGGAGTAGCTCGAAGGACTATGTTGACGAAAAGTAAATATATTTTATGATGAGCTTCAATGTGTATAAATTGGAAATTAATACAATACAAAACTTAAAATATTTAATATATATATCTGAATCAATATTTATTTATATACTTGATCTTAAGTAAAAGATATATTTTGCTCTTCGCATCGTGAAAAATTATGATCTTCTTAAACAGGTTGAGTAGATTAAAATTAAGTCTCCAAAGAAAGGGTATTGGCAAGGACATGATGGTCGATATATTATAATTAATTTTAAAAACTTTACCTGGAGATTTGTCTATGCTCAAAGGACCACTAGAGTATATCAGCAAGCCGTTTACTATAGCCAGTCTAGGAACTGCGAACATGAGAGCCGGATCGTATGAGTCCACCTGGAAATAAATATAATATCAAACTTGATTATTTTGGTTAGTGAACGGTTAAATATACGTACACTTCAAGATATTTTCCCACCGCAAATATATAAGACGTCTAATTCCAAAACCCGCTGAAACGATTTTTCGTACAAAATTACTTAATAGTCCTAATAGCAATTTGAAATGTTTTTATCAAAGCAAATATTATATATCATTTTTTTCTTTTTAGCGTTTTTACTATACAATAATAATTTAAATACTTTATAAGAATATGCTTGTTAAGTCAAAGATTAATTATAAGTTTTTATAAATTTATGGGATTTGAAAAAAATATATTATAGAGTGTTTTGAAATTAGACTCCTCATATAACAGAAAGCACAGAAAAAGATAGGAGATTTTAAAAATTGGAAATATATCTAATTCCAGTAATAAAGATACTATTATATTTACAAAATGAAGCAATAAATAAAATTAAACATCAGGATAACAATACAACAGAGTTGAATACGAACTAAGTAATCGTATTGTTACTTATTAGTACGTAGTTAGGCGTTTTATCAAGAAATTCTAATAACAAATTAATGACTCATTGCTAACGTCCAATGTCTGTTTCTAACTCTATTAAAGGTGAAAGTTGATTAATTATTGTGTCCCTTTTAACAAATTTATTTTAAAGAAAGAAAGCGGAAATATTAATTAGTTACTAAACAATGCACGTAAACAATTATAGCTAAATCTCAAATTATATTTCGTGGTAAAAAATACCACCAACTTAGCATGAATGCTAAGAGTGGATCACCCTCAACACATCACTCGTAGTGGCATGCATCCCTTATAAATCATAAAAAGCATTATTTCGTTATACTTGGACATTTAACACACACACACATATATATACTTAAAATTTGATCCAATTTGGACTTTCAGTCTGCTATTTTTGTAAACACTAGATTTTAAGTCAATATATTTATTAAACGTCCAAATATTACAAGAGAATGCTTTAAATGGGATGCACGCCACTGATCCTAATGATCATTACTGTTTTTACTGTAATCATGACCAGCATCAGTCCACTTTACTCCACTGCGGAATATATATCAGTATTGTTTGTTCCCTTTGAGCAATGTAGTCTTATTCAGCCTGTGACATTTTCAACCTAAAAGATCTATTGCGATCGCCAACTAAAATTTACAGCTCTATCTTGCCCTACACCACTAAAGAACTGTAGATGGCTGAGAGCGTTTGATTATCTTTTGAGCATAGCATCTAGATGCTCAAAATTAATTTGCGTTTGATCATTAGCAAGTCCCATTCTCAATCTCTAGTATTTGGCCACTAATGTTAAACTAAGTGTTTGTTCAAACTATCGTTTGCCAGTCAGCGTTCTTACTAATACTCGCAATCGATTTCTTCTGAATCTTCCCAGCATTACGTGGGACATATCCCTCTCCTAATAAGCACCAATGGCCTCGGTCACAACTTTATAAACTCTCTATCAGCTAAGTTTTGCAAGTCATCGCTTCGCTTTGCCGGGGGCGTCCGATGCTACGTTTACCGATTCACCGCACCAACTCAATAACCCGCTGTCTCCCGCAACCATCGCTTCTTCAACATATGTGGCGAGTTCACTACAGCAGAATTTAAAAAAAGTATAACATAATTATTCAAACTCACCTGTTCTTGTGTGAGAAGACTTTGCTTGAGCGCCCGTCGCAAACTCTCCGAGAAGAGAACACATATAAGCTGTTGAGCTTCAAATTCGTGCGGCGTTTTTACATTCACCATTGCGCTCACATAGCAAAGCTCGAACTCTGCGAACAATCTGAAAAATCGATAATTTTTAAATATTCGATAATTATAAATATTTTAAATATTATATCATCATGATATCCTCCTTCAAAAATCTAGAATTATATTACCTGACAAAGAAACCAGGTTATTGATATATCTCTAACCGAGGTTGCCTTCAGTTATGGTAAATGTGGGCAACATGGCGGCGATTATCTATGAATACTAGTCCCTTGACAGTTATTGTCGTACTTGGAGTATACTCAACATTCCTTCAGATTCGGTGTAGTCATTTTGTCGAGTCAGTATAAAAAAAAGTTTGAAAACAACTCTAACCGTCACAGAACATTGTCTGCCACAGCCCAAGCAAGACATGCATGTATTTGATGTTTTTTGGGATAAAATCTCTCTAATACTTCAGTGTGGGGTAGCTCAGATTGGAAACGAACTGTGGAAATTCCGGCTGCAAATTGAGTGGACGATGTGATCAAGAAACGCATGAACTAGGCACGGAATAGAGGATGGTGGTACAACAATATTGAGACTTATCGTCAGTAAGCAAACTCGGGCAACTGAGGATGATGATAAATACTACAAATACCCGAAGACTAACGAGGCTCAAATACCTGTCAAATATCCGCAAGCTCTCCAGCAGCATGTCATCATGCTGCGACAATGCTAGGCCTCGCGGTCTGAGGCACTGCTCGCGGAGCAGCGACCGGACCGTCTCCAGACTCCTGGTGAGCGCCTTCGCCAGCGGTCGCATCGCCGCGGACTCCTCCTCGCGGTTCATTATCGATGAGCCGGCGGCGAGGCACTGCATTTGAGTAATCCGAGGCTTTAATAATATTTTGTGATGTTTTATATATCCTTTACAATATTTGTAATATATAATAGCTGTAGTCCACATTAAGAAGACACGCACTTTGCTCTATATATTTTCTTCAATAAGAAATTATCTTTTATAGGGCTAGACGTTTGTTTTCAACGTTGGCCATAACATTAAAAAAAATGTTAAGATCATATTATAATTATTTATCAATCTCGGGTTTTATTACAAAATTAACCATTTACAACAAAAATAATAATTGTAAAATGTGAATAATCCTATTGTTATCTGCATTGGGATATTCTTGGGGCGCACTTTGCTCGACTGGCTATCTGTTCGTCCCAAACGTTTTAAAGGCAGCACCCAACAGTGCAGTTTTCTAAAAATTTCTTATCGCATACATTAATTAGAATTTATGGAATGTGCTTCCAAACGCAGGGTTTCCTTTGAATTATGAGATCGAGCTACTAAAAAAGGAGTAAAAAACGCTCTTATAGATTAACTGCGCAATAATAACATTTATTGAGGCGCAAGTGGCGACTGTGACGCTTAGCATCAAGTGGGTTGTCGACCTGTATTGATCGTGCCTTCCTTACTCATAAGCAAAAGCCTCAACACATATACGTATAGCCAGACATGGTGAAAAAAGGCCATATATATCTGGCTAAAGGCAGGCATATAGCAATCCTAACTGTACCGGATGATGAATACAGCGTGGTCCAGACATGGTCGCGATCTAATGGACACATCCATACCACCTCATTTTTGCTTATTTCATTTATTGATTATAGGAAAAAACTTTAAAACTGTAATCGTGTTATCATTGCAAACGAATAAAAATAAATATATCTTGATGCCATTATCGTGACCAATTACTAAAGACAGGAAGCCAAACGATTTCGTGTATTTAAATTAGATTATTAATGATTATAACAAATTAAATAACGATGCAAAAACCATTACCTAATTTTTTCGACCAATTAAATTATGATTTTATAATAACAGATAGCATACAAGCTGATTCGACTGATGTAGAGTGAACCATAATTGCTGTGCACTGTCTCATAAAATGTCGACAGACGTACGGGGAGGAAATATTACATTGGTATCGCTAAATTATGGACAAAACGGAATAACAGGAACCACCATAGTTAGATCTTCATTTAAATGTTAAGAGATTGATGGCGTTAGTCTTTTTCAATCGTGCTTCATTCCTATATGTCAACATGAGTCACTTTGTTCGCGAAATTTGTATCACATTTAACTTACACATGCTTATAACTTGATAGTTACGGCTGAATGTCGCCTAAGGCTCTAAAGCATAAACATTCACGATAACGTATAGTAAATCCATATCATTCCGAGTGGCTCTGATAGCGACAGTATATTCCGAGGTGTTTAGAAAAAAATAACCCACATGCAATTTATTTAACCTTTTAAACCGCAATACTCCGCTAATAGTAATATGAGGTGTCGATGTAAAAAAGTAAGCACATTGTTCATTAGACTATTGTAAACAGTAATTTTGTTTTTTATTCTTTATATTGTTTTACCTGAATTTATTATGTGTTCTTTCCTTTTCTAAAATAGTTTTTCATCTTCATTTTTCCATCAGTCTAAACAGTTCAAGGACGGTATTATACGTACTATCAGTTGTGTTCTAGACCCTAGTCATTTTCTAAGGCCGGAAAATTAACAGATCATTAGTCAAACC
Organism: Automeris io; assembly: GCA_036320925.1. Classification (NCBI taxonomy): domain Eukaryota; kingdom Metazoa; phylum Arthropoda; class Insecta; order Lepidoptera; family Saturniidae; genus Automeris; species Automeris io. The sequence goes on from JAUDJH010000005.1 coordinate 10,698,123, forward strand.
GGCGTCTAATGCCTAATATATTCAGTCTTTAATGTAAACATACGACCTGCATGAAATTTCTGAGTAGTATTTCTTGAAAACTATTTATTGAAAAGTATTTCTCTCGTTAGCATTCGACATTCGGGGTTTTTCGTCATGTTTATAGTTAGATTACATTTGTAATTTCATAAATATAATACGACCTACGTACCAATACCATATTTACACATAATTTTATTATTTATATATTTAAATTGCAATTAAATATATCAATTAATAAAATTCTAGGAAGTAGACTACATACATACCATGAATCATGCATAAATGATTTAATTAATTTAATTATAATACAGATACAATACTTGTAGTTAATTCTATATCAGTTGTTTTGAACTGTTAAGGTCATAGACCCGTCCTAAAAATGTTTACATCGCGGTGTTTTCTCCGCGCTGCAACTTCTATTGAAATAATTCACGCGGATTATTTTCGCCAGTACATGCAGGTACATTTGATTTCAACTTACAGGATTCGAGGAAAATTACCACTCGTTTAAAATTTACAGTCAATAAATTACATACCAATGACCTTTCTTCTTTTCAACAAAACTGCAACGCGATTGTTTTAGGAAAATTATGTAAAAGTAAATATGTCAAATGAGGAGTAATTTGTACATAATAGGGTTAAGATAGAAAAGAATAATAAGTACATGAGTTTTGAGCAAATGGAATTTTGTCGGATATTTTCATCGAATTTACTTTTTTACTTGCATTGTTTTACTGAGTAACTTTTGCTAAATTTTCCGAAACTTTCTTATATTGGGATACGATAAACGATTCTGGATCCAAATGCATTAATATATATCTAATCATCTCTATTCGCATAGCGTAACTGGCGAAATCTTAGACAAGGTTTGATGCAGTGTCGGGGAGGACAGACACAATTATTTCCCGTCCTTCATAGCGGGAGAAACCTCTATAAACGGCCCCTAAGGTCCCGGAAGACGAAGGAGCCAGAAGATGGACCTCAAGCAGTTACTAGGTCTGTCTAATTACTGTCCACAGCTACTTTGGAAATTGTAATATAATATATGCGAATTTATATATATATATATATATATATATATATATATATTGTAGTTCTAGAAACCGACTCTACTGACAATATATTTTAAACTTCTACATTCAAATTTTACCGGCAAGTCACCATCAAGCTTAATCTACGAACAAGAAAATTTTTAGATACAGCCCTCTAAACATCGACGGGAAAAGTTACCTCAGCACCGAACCAAAGCTGCCCGGCCAGATTATCTTGAAGCACGTCCTCAGGGAACTTGACGCGGAAGCCCCGCGCCACTCTCTCGTCCCCTAGCACCTGATCCATAATTTGGCTCGTGATGTTCAATACACGGTCCTGAAATTGAAAACATAATTTTGAATATTTATAGAACGTCATTAAATTAAATATTTAAAAGTAGCCCCCCCCCCACTCAATTATTATCTATTTATCTGTAAATCATTCATTGATATCATATCTTGTCAACCAAAAAGGACAAACACTGCTTTTGCTGTAATTTATCGAAGCGTTGGTTAGCTTGCTGATTTCTAATGATGACACAGCATCAGGTCAAAGTTACTATCTTATATATTAGGTATTAGGTATATGAAATTGGCGTTTTTCGTACTGGCCACTTTAATCACAAATTTCTCCTCTTTGGTAAGGAATTCCAAATTCAAATGTGTACAGCTATAGACTCATGTATTTGTGCTTCGATGATCGTCATTCATTTGTTTTTTTCTTCTGTTTTTTTCTGTTTGCGTCACTCATTTTACAAAATGGAAAACTTAAAATATCGCATTATTTACGAGTACGAGTTCCCCCGTGGCACTAGTGCTGCGGAAACAACTCGAAGGGTGAATGATGTGTATGGCGGTCGTGTTGCAAAAGAAAACACAGTTCGTTTTTGGTTCCAACGTTTTCGTTCTGGAAATTTCGACCTGCAGAACAAGCCCCGTGGACGGCCTGAGACTCAAGTTGATAATGAAGAGCTGAAGGCTATTGTGGAAGCGGATCCATCGCAAACCACGTCCGAGTTAGCTGCAGGCTGCGATGTTAGTGATAAAACTGTTTTAATTCACTTGAAGCAAATTGGGAAGATTAAAAACCTTGAAAGGTGGATACCTCACGAATTGACTGAAGCAAACCGGCAAACGCGCGTCGACTGCTGCGTTACATTACTAAACCGGCACAATAATGAAGGTATTTTAAACCGAATCATTACCTGTGATGAAAAATAGGTTCTTTACGATAATCGGAAGCGCTCAGCGCAATGGTTGGATCCTGGCTAGCCAGCCAAATCCTGCCCCTAGCGAAAATTAACCCCAAAAAAGTTACTTGTAAGCGTTTGGTGGACTAGTGCCGGTATTGTTCATTACAGTTTTCTCAAATCTGGCCAGACTATTACGGCTGATGTCTATTGTCAGCAATTGCAAACCATGGTGGAAAAGCTAGCGGCTAAACAACCTAGGCTGGTCAATCGCTCCACGCCACTGCTGCTTCACGACAACGCTAGACCACACACTGCGCAACAGACAGCTACTAAATTAGAAGAGCTTCAATTGGAAAGTCTAAGACATCCTCCGTACTCCCCGGACCTTGCTCCAACAGATTACCATTTTTTTCGAAATTTGTATAACTTCTTACAAGGGAAAAAATTCAACTCCGATGGGGCAGTCCAAATCGCCTTCAAAGATTTTATTGATTCCCGTCCGACTGGTTTTTTTAGCAAAGGGATCAATGAACTACCTATGAGATGGCAAAAGTGCATAGAAAATAATGGTTCATACTTTGATTAATTAAATATATTATATTAAAAAATATTCGACTTTTTGTTCCTCCCATACAAAACGCCAATTTCATATGTAAGGACCTAATATTAACAATTTTTCGACATGGCATCGGACACAAACACACTACATTTACCGAGTGTAAGCATAGTCATAAAAGCGTTCTATAAACCTCAGATCTAGAGCCCAACCTTTACTATTTCATACCGAAGAACCATTTAATTTAAATTGCGTGCAAACTTGAAAGAATTTCATGGCAATAACCCTGGGCATGGAGCACGCCAGGTGCTAAATGTAAACAAACTTTTACCACGATAAGCATTATTGCATGTGTACAATCGTTTTTTGATGATGTAATCCGTGATTTCTCCCAAAAGTTATAAAGTATGCGTTTATATACAACGTACAAAATTAATTTACGATTTCGTGCTGTTGCACAGTTCAAGAAACTGTTGATAATTTTATAATTATTATAATTTATTCATATTTTAAGGTTTAACATGTTACACGAGGTTAACAAGGGAATTCTGCACGCATTCAGTAACGAATGTCACAAACACACATTAATATTAATGCCCTATCGTTTTGGGGTATGTTGGATATAGAAACACAATTATTATAATTCGAAATTGACCATGAGATCCTGGAATTAGGTAAGACAGGAACCACGTACCTTTTTGGTGATAAATGACGCGTCTTCGATGTCGTTGAAATTGAGAAAAAACGAATATACACCGTTTAGCGCTCGCGTCACGTGTTGATTGCACCGGTGTTGATTAGTACTAGTTTTCGCGCGCGGCGCCATCTGTTTTCTAGGCTTGTGGTGGGAGGGGAGAGAGGACCGACAGGTAAATAGCTGGAAACTCATGGCAATACCTAACAGGGTAATTTAAATTAGTTTATATACCTAAGGAAAACGCTTGGAACCATGAAGGTACTGAATAACGGAGTGTATAATAATAAAAAACTTTAAAATTAATGATCTGCAGTATGAGTTTTGAAAGATGCAATTTTATGGAAAAATCCTAATCAAAGGATTTCTACTTGACGTGACTATACCACGTTCGATGGTAAACATGATACAGTCCAAAAAACAACAACAACAACAATTATAAACTGTCAGATCATACCGGCCGGCACAAATATTTCTTTACGCTCCGTGGCAATTAAAGATAATGGCTCATTTTTACATAATTTCTTTTTATTTTCATATTTAAAGGCAACCGCCAAAAATAAAGCGACTAACACGTACAGATTTGTATGGAGCGTATTCCGACATACCAGCAATGCTACTAGCAACACGACATACTGTCGGCATACCACAGCTGATGCGTCGATATACTTATCACTTTAGGTTATCTGCTCTAAATGGCAACCATTGCTTTAAGTGCGTTTTATTTTGTACAAATAATAAAATTCTTATTCTGGGACCCTTTAAGTACTTTAAGAAAAAACAAACATCAACAGGCAAAAAATACAACCGATCATAGATCTCTTCCTTTTTAAAGTTTTATTAAAAATGACAATTACTTTAGAACCTGCTAAACGGTCGATCTACTATAAAGAACTATTAAGGAACAATAAAAATATACCAATTTGACCGGTGGTCTTGGGTAAGTAGGTAGAAAGACATATTTTGGCGATTCAGTGTTTATTGTATTTTATGGCACAACGAACTTCCACGCACACGCACGTACTCTCGCCTTGTGTCCCATTAGTCAACTCTCCCAGCAACATTCGTTTCTTGTTATCGCGCACCCTTTTCCCGTTCGTCTCCCTCAGGGGGCTAGATGAGGGTTGCCCCGCGGGGTGTCAGACTTGCACCAACTAATACCCCCGTAGTGTTCCTTCTCCCGCCTGCCGAATGCCAAGGGCAAGGCCGGGCCATCTTCCTCGGCAGCCGGCGACCCCGTCCATCCCTTAACCTAACGACCTTTATGGCGTTTCATACAAACACGTATAGGGCGGCGTCTACAAGCTATACCATACATTTGAATTTTTATAAAATAATTTTAACCCCCCTTTATTTCAGTCCACATCGATTCATTATCGAACACACACCATTCCCAGGATATGCCGTTGATTCCATCCTATTTTGTAATCATCATTATCATTGCCATCAGCTTATTCGCATCCACTGCTGAGTATAATAGCCTCCTCCCCAGATTGCTACAAAAATCTTACCAGATTCTACTTTATACGCATCGAAATATGTTAATCTCACCACAATTTTATCATATTTATTTATTTTTAGGTTATCACGATCGGTAATAATTAACGAATGGTCCTTGATAGTTCATTGCTGCAACGATATACGTCGAAATTATAAAAACCAGTCGATTATATACAGATATCTTTAATAATTATTAATCTGCAATATTTGCTAGTCTTAAATATTAATGTTGAATGGCATTAATATCGATGATGTAATAACAGTCCACTGGACTATGATACGAAAAAATGGACGCTACAAACACCATGTTAAAGATTATTTCTGATTATTGGACATGCTGATCATATACCCTGTTTTACTTGGGAAAAATTCTCTGAGGCCATACAATGGTGGCCGAGTTCTCCCAGACTGATCATCATGGAATGGTAGCTTCATAATAATGTTTGAATTCCAATAGACAAAACTTCTTGCGATCTCACGGTGTGCTCTTTAAAACAGGAAAACTCAGTCCGACACACTTTTTATTGCAAAATATTTAGTACAATGTTTGTTAAACCTGTTTAATTGTAAATAAAATAGAATAAAGGTTTATATTAACGTAGGTAAATACTTATTAACCACAAACAAATTGTCCGTATAAATGTACTTACATCTATTAATGTAAATCAGTAAATATCTATTAATGAGGTCCCAACCCACTGACATCACAATGCGTACGCGCTTCCACTTGACCGACTCACGATTATGAAATCGTACATACATACATACAAACTGAACCACTATTTAAGTACTGCATGCGATATATTCAAACTATCTACCTACACCGACTCTATTGCGGTCGGCAGAAAGTACATAACATCATTCCTTACGTTCTTTCTTATTATAACATTCATTAATCCCTTTATTCACTTTTGCGAATTCCGTGTACTTATGAAATTAAATACATATACTTCGCCATAAACAAAAATTTAAATTCAGAAATACAAATAACATCCAAAAACATATAAAAATTGCGAAATGGACCCTCCGTCAGTTTAATGCCACAGAGGAAGTGTGCGTATCTTTCTTAGGAGGGTTTATACAAAATAACATTCGTTCAACGATACCGCTAGTAGAAATGTCCAAAGCGCATAGAATTGACATAACGTTACGACCTGATATTTCGAAAGCTTATGTCAGTCCCATACATATTGCACTTGTGCATTAACGTTATCGCTAACCGAATATTACTTTTGCATGGCTCTGTGACCATACTCTGCATCAGAACTCTCTCCATGTGTAAGTTCCAAGTAAATGGCATGTTAAATACTACTTATAAATAGTTTAGTAACGCAAATCTCGAAAATTCATCGACTTCTAACTGCGAAGACAAACACAGTTTGTTTGAAAGATTATACTACGATGACAGATCATGGATTCATAAACCATTTTCAATAATAATGATTATTGAAAGTCTAAAAAACGCACTAATTATATAATGCGCACAGAGATTACGAGAGCGATTAAATTTCATTTGTACCACAAAGTGTATTACGTAGGACAGCAGATTCGCACTATTATTTTAACAATATTATTTGTGGACAATTACCCACATTAACCTAGTCCCAAAGTAATCTTGTGCTTCTGTTATGAGTACTAGACCAAGATATAGACACTTAAACGTATACATCCAACCATGAACCACGACAAACTAATAGACTCAATATTGAAAAAAATTGCCGCTACCGAGTCTAACTTTCAGCGTTGCAGGGGCACAACCGTTACGCTATCAAGCCGTCTTAAAAAAAAAAGAAACATATAAGCAACTATAAAAGAAAGGAAGAGAGAAAGGAAAAAGAAAATAATTTATTATTCACCAAAATCTGTAGATATAGATACAAAAAAAAAGATAAAACAGAAAATGTTTTGCCAATTCCGAAACCCATTAAACAAACAGTGAATACACTTTATTCTTCGACAGTTTCGATACGCTCGATTACGGTTAAATTTCCGTGAATAAAATACATGGCAGAGTATCATTCTTTGGCTGCGAGCAGTCTATTGAAAATTCAAACATTCGATCGGATTTACATATGTAACATACGTACACCACTTTACACACCAGTTGGTTGTAGATGTGCGTAAAATCTAATAATAATATATGTCGTGCCCAACGTGACCAGTAGCAGCTGATCGCCGTTTTCAGGGCACTTACACATGACATTTCTATTAGATGCCATGTGGGTCTCTTCACGATGTTTTCTTCACCGGTGAACATGCGTAGAGTAAATCCGTGTTTAAACTAGAAAAACCCAGATGTATGTGAGCTGGGATTCAAACATACAACCATTCGCGTCGTCGCGCATGTATACCGGTCCTTTAACTGCTAGGCTTACACAACCACAAAATAAAACGTAAAATCTGTATAAAGATAAGTGAGTTATAACTCTTTTGAGCCAAAAGATATCTTCAAATCCCAAATAATTCAAAAATCTCAATATTGTTATCAATAAACCATAAACTTAAATTGAAAGACCATTTCTTTAATTTATTTTCGTTTAATTTAATTCGTGCGGCGAAATGGGAGTCGAAGCTGCTCGCGTCCGTAGGCTTTACCCTAGTTTCCCTACACGTGACTCCTGGGTGGTGCTAAACGAGCAGCACCGAGGTGGTAGGGCGTCGGTGCCCGTCTGGATCGCGACCACAGTACATAGGTGTAAAGCCCGTCATAGTGACCAGTTTCGGCTTGTCGCGTTTCGGGATCAGCTTGTGTATATCCAGTTGTTGATATACCTAGAGACCTTCAGTCGTGGTATATGTGGGCCGACATGACGATGGAGACTATCAATGGATTTTCATCCTTTGATAGTCGCTTTCGTTTTTGGACTACACTGTACATACCATCAGGAACTCTGTAGTCACTATGTCGAGCCAGTGTAAAAAAAAAATAAAATAAACTTATTTCTTTATTTAAAATAACATTTACATCTTGAATAAGTCTTCTGGAAATATATTTTTGTGTTTTGTTCTTCATTGAATTTTACTATTGCCTCAATAAATCTTTTGTACCAATAAAAGAACACTGCAGCTACTCGACAACATTTGCCCAGCTGCAGCAACCTAATCGCGACCGCTAGAAAGCGGAGTGTGCCTTAACAATCATTTAACACGATCCCGCCGGCATGTACCATTAATGGTACATTGAGGACTGTTCCATCGATCGGCGTGTACCATTACTGGTACAATGAAAGAAATCAATTTATTCTTTGTATTTTTTGCTAATAAAAAGAAAAAAGTTAGCAAATAAACGCAGGCATAGTCGGCAGAAGCACTTAATGAGAGATATGCGATTACGTGCAAACGGCGCCGCCCGATGAGACAAATTTGACTTTACAGAGCCATCAGATGCCGAAGACATAGAATACAACCGCACGCGGGAACGTGTTTGAGAGATAAATATTTATTCTGAAAGTGTAGGATTTAGTGATTTGATAGCTGAAGTCAACATATATCACATACATACCCACATCTTCTAAGCAATCGATCCAGATTTTCACATCAGTTGATTGAAGTCTTTCACTCAGTCGAGACTTGTCCAACGAGTAATTGTCCAAAGATACATTGAACAATAAAATATAACAACCAATATTATCTTTACACTGTTTATTTGGTCATAAATTACATTGTACAATACGCCGTAACGGGTTGAAAATGTCAACGACTTTAATGAAGGCAATCTTGGATTGCACGGTCTTCCTAGTTTAACATACTTTCGATTTTTTTGTGGTTTTATCTTGATATTCGTTTATGTAACGGATACGGATGTTACGGGCATCAGTATCCGAAACGGATTTTATTATTTCTTCTCCATGTCTGTATAAAAGCACTACAGCTGGAATAATCTTAGGCTTTGATTTATAAGCGCTACTTTGACTTTACTAAGCATTTACTCAAAAATTACCATAAGTATAGGGTAAGTCACTGATTTCGTGAACTTGAACTTATTGAAAATATTTAGGCTACACTAAAGTTATTATATTACTATGTACTCGTAATATTTAGTAACATAATATTTACTAACAATTACACGCATTGACCCAGTCCCAAATAAAGCTTGCGCTTGTACTATGGGTACTCAACAAAGATATACATACTCAAAATACATATATATCGCCATCGTAAGTAGGGTCACTATAAACCGCACTATCAGGCCGTCAATATATTCAGTTTTTTTTGTTAAAGACGAAACTATTTTCTGAGCAAAGTTTAATCAAAGCCTTAGTAATGTCTATAAACCTCATCTTTAGAATGGAATCAAGTGATAAAGAAAAAAACATATCAGAATGGTAATAAGATTCATAATACTTTGACTACATCTGTGATTTAGTTTTATTATTTTTAGTATAAAGCGAAAACTTCCGATTATTGAAACGAAAAATAAAGCGTTTTTAAAGGTTTTTTTTCATTGGTCGATAGAGCCGGCGTTCGGGATACGGGAGATTTCTGTAACGCATGTCCTAGGGCCTGCATACCTTCTGCGGCGAATTAATTACAGGATCCGCAGTCCTCACTGATTCGCAGAAGTAGTAACTTTGGGGTTTTTAGCTGGTAAAATTCCGGCGCACCCCGGCTATTACTCCCTTGTGCGGCCGGGACGGTCCTATGAGGATTTTTTCCCAAGTAAAAAAACCATAAACCTTCGCCGCATATATTAACAGTTGCTTTTAAGGAGCACTTTTATTTATTGATATGTCCCCGACGACGGTGTACCGCGTCATCGACTTGCAACTTTCACTTGTCACTTGTTCGTTAGCCAAACTGTGGAGAGTCCCCATATGCTGTTTATCGACCGATTTATCGATCAATGAAAATGAGTCTTTATTGATTGAATTATAAGGTACATCCTTGTAACTCCCTGTCGTGGTTATTGTTTTTACCGCACAAATGTTTATTCACAATTTTTCACGTGTATTTTTTTCGTCAGTGCGTGCTGGTTTCCTATGGATCGTGCGGTCAAAGATCTCGGCAGTGAAATTTATATGTTCTATTTAAGTACCATGATCCTTTTGTTTTCTTGTCTAATGTTACCCATGTTGGGGACCCTATTATGTAAAATAAATAAATAAATTAATAGTGTGCGCTGGGTTTAAATGTATTCGACATGACGAATCAGATTCACTTTATACGCTTATGTTAATGTGTTAGTATACCCTAAATTTTTAATAATTAATAATTATTTCAAGTAAATACTTAAAATAAAATTTATATAAAAATATCTCTAAAATACTAAAGTCAAGATATGTTAATTTTATACAAAAACATAGCCCGCCAGTAGACTTGAGGGAGTCTGCTGCCCGGATGAGAGGGAGGCGGTGTAAACGTCCAGCGCGCTGCCTGAGAGAGGGGTTTTGGAGGGGTGGGCTTTTACTCCTACCCCTCCCAGAGAGGTAGCCTTAACTAGGCCTTTTTACTCTGGGCGTCTGGACGAATTTCGTTTTCCAGGCCCGGGCGGAGCAATCAGAGGAACACCCCGGGGGTTTTTAGTCAGTAAGTCTGACACACCGAGGTCGCTGCCCTCACCGCGTCCCTGATAGCGTCCTACGCAGGTTTATTTCCCCGCGATACAAAAAAAAAATCAAAAACATAATAAAACCAGTATACAACGTGTCGGATGCCATACGTATGTGTCTGGTTGAATTTGATTTCCCAGGCCCGGATGGAGAGATTAGAGGGACAACCCGGGGTTTTTAGACAGTAGGAGTCTTACACACCAGAGTCGCTGCCCTCACAGCGGCCCTGATGATCCTATGGAGGATTCTCCCCCGGGATACAAAAAACCATCCGTATGTGATGGATGTTCCTTATATCCGCACGAAAATATTCGATTCTACATTTATAATGGGAACAGCTAGAGAGTGGAATATGTTGCCAGTGAGCATATTTCTACGATCTTCTGCCTTGGGAGTATTTAAGAGAAGAATGAATAGGCATTTGTTAAACGGATGCGGTCCATTATAGGACTCATAATCATCTTCCACCAAGTGTGATTGAGGACAAGCATCCGCTTTTAATCATAAAAAATAATAGCATAAAACTGACATTTAACGCTGACACAAGGTACCGACATAATCAAACATTAAATTTAAATATCATAATTACAAAATCACTTTAAAAATAAATAATGTTCGATGAAAACATCTAAAAGGCTAATCATTTGCCATTTTAAAGATTGCAAATTAATTCATAGCTCTGCAGTCTGTACTATTGCAAGAATGCTAACCTAGATTGATGAACCTACTTAGATTATGTATAAATATAAAAATAGTAGTTGAGAAAATATTTTAAAATGTATTTAAAGTTTAAACGTAACAGGTTTATGTCTCACATCAAACAAGGTTATATTTTTTAAATGCCAGTGAATACTGTCTACAGCATATAAATGAGAATTCACTTACAGTCGCCGTCGTTATGTCTGCCTAAATATACGCTTTTTTTGTAGCCAGGTTGATATCCCTAACGGACCTCGGTCTTGCACCGACTAAAACCCTCGGGGTGTTCCACCTTCCACCTACCGACATCGAGGGCACCACTAGGGTCTCCTCCTCGATGACCGGCAAGGCGTGCGGCCTTAGCAGGCCTCTACTCGTTTGGGGAGGAGTGGTGTAAAGAGCCACCCCTCTCGTACATCGCGAACACATCGCGCGCCGTAAGCACGCTTGATGGACTATACACTCTCTCACTCTTGATGGATTGCGGGATAAACTCCCTCAAGTGTGCCGCCCGGTGACCTACATATAACCTGAGGTAGCTTAGGGTAACCTCCCTTTAGGTATATAATTAAAAGAACGAACACGAGCTCATTTCGTGCTGCCACAGGTCCAAAGTGTGTCACTATAACATTTAAGCCTATCCTACTGACGTTGCAATCCAGTTTTACAATGGCACCCTACTACTGCATATTTAGTCGCTCGTTAGCATGATCTCTAACCATTAGAGAATGCAATCGAATTCACGGAATTAAGAAAAATATGGGAAGATAACCTAGTATAGAACGTACGAATATAAATGAAGAAACATATTGTCTATGTTTTCGTCAGTTCATTCTTTGTTTTAATTTAGCTCTGCATACAACATATATGCATTTCTTGATACATGTACGAAACAGAAACGAAAAATTAACAAAAATTTGGAGAATATAACTTGTCAGATCGCGACATAACGTTGAAATTTAATGTTGTTCTATTTAGGAACATATTTATAGCCTCTTGGACTGCATGTGTAGTAGTATCTTTAAATATCCTAAATTCTGTGATCGAATGCGAGCAGCAGAATTAAGAAAAATCAATTATTAGATCGTGTTTTTCCCCATTTGATTTCGTAATGAAAGTACTTCACGTCCTTGACTAAAGCGATTACTGGCAACTATAATAATTATTGCTTTAGCGATTTCCATAACTGCACTATTAATGCTGCCCTTGTTCGCTATTCTTTTTATATTAAAGACTGGCTTGGCAACACAAAAAGATTTTAGTAACACGTCTTTTTATTTGAACTATTATATAATAAACGTTTGCTTTTATTGTATTTCTCATCATGAAAAACCTTGCCGTCACATTGAGATTCACTCCTGTGTCATAGGTGTGTTTACAAGCGCAAACTTCACTTATACAGTGTGTAATGAAAATCCTGTCCAACCCAAAAGAGGCATATTTATGTCACAATAATATTACCAAAATTCATCAGAAAATTATATTACACATAAGCACTAAGAAGTTATTGTTATACAATATTGAAGAAAATTAATTCTTTTAGATGGGATCTAAGGTCGAATTACTTACAAAAATCAATATAAACACTAATCTAAAGATTTAATTCATAAACTGTGCTCGAGATCTACCGGAGTCATGACCCACCTTTACAGCATGACACACTAACAGAATCGTTTGCTTTCCTTTTTAATTGTTAACGACCTGCGCACGCTCCCAAAGTAGCCATGTAAGTTTTCCCCTTTAATTAATTTTTATTTAATTCCAGTATTATTAGTTCTTTAACCAAAGAGGATAGCGTCAATGAATCTAATGTCGACACCGAGTAACGCCTCCATGAGTTGGACAATATTTTTAATAAATACTGTACAAACATCCAGATTCGGAATAAGTACCCATAGGCTACACAAATATACGTTCCATGAGCGGGAGATCGAATCCATGACACGACGCGCGGAAGTCGAACGCACGACAACTGCACAAATTTCCCAACTGTCAACGTATTTGTTAATTTTAACGTTAAATACGCGTATTTTGTACAGAATAATTTAATTTGTAATTTGATGACAAATTAGGCATAGTGGCGCCAAAAATCAGTTTTTAAAACTGCAATCGTAAACCAAAAAATTGATAGACACGCCTATAGAGCCAAGATAATGCATAATAGCTCTTCTATATTGTGTCCTAATATTGTGCGAATGCGACAGCATTTACCTAGCCTTTTATAGTATTCTCTTTCCGGGTTATAAACAATTAATCTATATAAAGTAGAAGAGACTAAAAAAATCTATGATATATACGACGTCTTCCTTCCGAGTGGTCTATGTCAAAAGCCTATTTTTGTTGGATAAGAACAGGCGCAAGCAACATATTCAATTAGAGATTTTCTATGAAATCGTCAGACTTATCAGTATACTTAATAAGTTTTTTATAATAAAAACAAGTCGTAAACCGTTATCTCTATGCCGAATTACTTCAGGTAATGAACCGCTTCAGCAAGGTCAAAGTCACACAACCAATTTCATCAACGTTCATGCGTTCATACTAACGAACAGGAGCAAGGTTGCTCGCTAAAACACAAAATTGCACTTGTGACCGTTGTTGGTATTTTGCTAGTCTGAACAAGAAGCTTTTTATTTACGCAAAAAGAGCCTATGGTAATTCACATTGGTGCCAAAGTAGTATAAAGCTGCAGGTACCCTTTGCGGACGTATTAAATTTGGACATGGGTATCGTACTGGTCGGAATGATTTTTCGCCGAAAGAGCAGGGATACATAACACATAAGATTACGATGGATAAACAAGATGTGGTAATTCTTTTGTGAACTTTAGATATCTATTTATTGAATACACTCATCCATCCATCCATTTTGTTTCGAAAAAGTGTAAACTGATACATTATTGCATACAGTATAAGATTCGTATGGTTTCTTGCTGTGGTGACTGAGAGCAGACATACGACCGCAAAGGGTTAAACTGTAGGTTCCTATTGCTATCGATCTAGAGCAAAGCACAAAGACATGCGGCACCATTATACTCAGAACAAAGTATTTGGAAGAACAATTGGTATTCAATACAACCAAATGGGTGAAATAGTAGCGAATGCCCCTACTAAGCCTACATTTCATAAATTTGTATATTCTTTGTCCAAGATGAAATAATTGCACCATTTATATAAAACCATTTAATGAGACATATCACTATATGGAATTTGGAAGATAGATAAGTTTCAGAATTTTGTCCGCATATGTGTTACTGTTTCATTATTTATTCTCCTTACAGTACACCTCATTAAATAGAAATAAGTTTTGGGCATTCGATAGTTTTCGCATACCTAGAACATCCCTATACCAGACTGGAGGTTAATTATTCACGAGCGAGTTGTCTGACTATAAAATAGGTACATGATTATGCTGTTAAATACAAATGGGGCGAGATTTAAATATTTGCAGAACCAGAACGGAGTCTATAAACGATTGAATAAACAAATGCCGAGTACAGACGAAACATGGGCTAAAATCATAGACATATCTCAGCACCATTCGCGGATAATTACGCAAACTGACTTACGATTTTTTTTTCTGTATCACGATAGAGGTATCACGTACAATAGCGGATAAACGGATACGTAATATTCCAATTTTTAGAAATTAAGTATATGTTAATATAGTTAATTATTTCACAGGTAAATGTTAATAAATGAAAGAAAATGTGTGTGGATTTTTTAATTACATTTATAAGTTCCTACGTCGATTTTCTCATAAATTACTCATATATATTAAAATAACTATCATTTGACGCTCTTAAAACTTATTATTCACAAGATACGTCTTTTTTTCAATATATTGTCTATGTAAAATAAAATAAAAAGAACACACCATCACTGTTCAAATAAATACATTTTTCAACAGACTTAAAAAAAGAAGTTATTAAATTCATGTTACGGTTATTTTAACATTGTCCTTTTTTTACCACTATTATATTTTTATATTCAAATTCACCCATACTTTAACTTAATATACCACTCTCTTTCAATTATTACCGATTATGACTGAAGTTTTACATCAAACTATCACAGATATATTTAAACACAACAAAAAATTCTGTAAAAAGCTTTAACGAGCTACAGAAGTGCTTCGTCAAAATGACACCTATAAGTTGGATGTTGGTAGAAATCTCTTAAGATGATTTATTAGTCTAATTGTAAGCCTATAGTAAGTGATCGGGTATTAAAGTTTTGAGTTATGAGGAGATGTGATATTACAATAGTGTTATTTCATTGATATATTACCCAAACGTTTTATTTTTAAATAGGTACGTCTTCGTCAGTGTGGTCTGTGATGAAACAAGATCGAGCAAACTTTCTAAAAAAAAATAATAGAAGTCGATTTTGTGATATCATTGTTGAGATTCGCTAACAGGTTGGCGTGCAGTGATGCCAACTTAGTGTTTTACCCAAAAACTAAGTTATTGATGTAAAAAAAAAGATTTTAATAAAATTATTAAATGATACAAATAGTATCGTGCTTCTTAATTGTTGTGGTAAATTTTTGAACTACTCTGTATATAGCTACAGGTGCAGTGTAGTCAATTTACAGAGCTACTATAAGAAACTATGATATTTTTGTGGGTTTTTGGGGAAATTTCCGTCTGATGTAGGCAGCACTATAAGCGGATGTTAGTCGCTCGTTGAGACTAAAATCGGCCGTTTTACATGATGACTATTTGTATATGATAACAAACGGTTTCTTATCATTTATTTTCGTACCCGATTGCCTGAAAGCAGTTGTTTATTCTCTGAAACGCTTATATCTAGATATTTATAATTACAATGCATAATAATAAATTAATAATGCACCTGTAATAGCTCTATATATCCTTTTTTCTTCAAAATAACTATAGTACACTGGATAGTAACTATAATACTAAGAATAGTGTGCTCCAAAATGGCGGCAATTTTCGACGATTTATTTTCAAGATACGCTCCTGCTTTTTGTTATTATTTAATTGATAACCTTTGAAATTTGTGTCGTTAAATAAGAAGATAAATTATTGATAACAAATTTGAATTAATTCAATTATTTTATTATTACATAGTTATGTCAAGATTTGTATATCTTTTCGTAATATTCGTTAATCAATTGCCAAAAATAATTTGATGTCAATTAAAGTCTACTATTATTTCAAAGCATAGATGGGCAAAATGAAAGGAATTTTGTTTATTTATGTTTTAATTACTACAGAATCCTCAATTGCATACACATTTATGACTCCTTAATGTTTTCAAGGGAATTAATCATGATTACAGAGCAACAAGTTTAAAATTACGACTTCATTTTGTAATCGTTTATCATTAATCAGATTACATTTTGCCCATCTCTGTTTCAAAGTAATTTTATCCTTTTATCTGGATTTATGTGGTTAGGTCAACTATTTTTTCCAAAAACTAATGACGCTGTTTTCGTTTACATCAAAAGTGTCTCCTGTCTCCATTTATTATAACATTCCGTTCTAGTTTCTAATTCGGTCCTAGAGATCCCCTTGAATAATTCCATTATGGATCATTGGATCAACCATCATTTCACATACCAAATAAAGACAATGACAACATAACAAAGAGGATATCTAAATAAGGTAAATTAACGTTTAATATTATCACTCAGACTACTAATGGAAATTTAAGTTAAATTCTTACTATTTTATGTGTTACGTGTGTTTTATGATGGTACCTGATATTTATGATCAAGGCCAGTAGCGTTCATTCTCAAATGCATGAAAGCACTGTATACCCTTACAATAAATAAGTCTGGAATAAATTCCTTTAATTTAAACAAATAAATGAACCCTTCATATTCATATCTATTCTATTTTCATGCCACGTACGTTTTCTTTGAAAGTAATATAATGTTTACTATCATTATATATTATTCAAATTCATTATGTGAATCTGCCTACCCTGTCTAAATAACATATGCACGTCACTGATCAAGGCTATATTTCCTATACGGAATAATATATCTATACTTACTATATTATGATACAATCCATGTATATTTCGCCTTGTTAGCACAAAAGGCATGAATCACGTTGAACGCAAGGATAATGCAGGGTGGTTAGGAATGCGAGCTGAGTCGTATAGGCTCTAATTAAACCATTTAGTGTTCGCACTAAATGCTACACAAAGATATTGTTTCAATTTCAAAGTCAGTTCAATGGTTAGTGAGATTAACGTTTTTTTTTTATGCTTTGTATAGATTTGATTAGATTTTTAACTAATGGCTTTAGTTTATAATGTTTCTATTGTAATTATTACATATTAATAATATTGGTGACCCCGTGTTACCCGGCTAGATAAAGTTGATATAAATCATATAGTTTTAGAGGTCAGCTGTGCCACGCAGTACCATCCACTTTCACAGAAACCGATTAAATTTTCGGGATAAAAGGTAGCCTATGTGCGCTACTCTGGATTTTTTTTTTAGCAGGACATTGTCGTTTTTATCTGTGAGAGCCTTTATAACTTCGCCGGGCTAGTATTTCACACTATAATTTATTTGAGCTCTATTTAATCCAGCTTTTTCAGCCCATCTCGCGTGATTAAGTCACAAACATCCACCCAAACTATTGCATTTATCAGTAGTCATATGAAAGGGTATCAGAACTAGAATGTGTTCAAGTAAAATGGGCTATTGTGGCCCAGTGGATATTAATAAATAAAAATTACAATACTACAACAATATGAATGGAGAAATTTATAATATGTGGGAAAACTTTTGCTAGATCCATTCCCTGAAGTTTTGAAATATATTTTTTTAAAGGCAATAACTTCGCCATACTTTCAATTTACAAAATTTTCTCTAGATCACTCTTATTCAAAAGGAAAATTACCATTTCAATTATTTTACTCAAAAAAATATTCTAGATATTATTATTGAAGAAGATTATCTGCTTTAACGGAGTTTAGATACTTTGCATACTTTATGTTTTTTTTTTTAAATAATATCTCTTGAGTAGTGCCTTTTTTGTTCATTTTCACTTAAACTAGCTCAACAAAGTGACTAAATTGCATCTGATGGAAAGCACAATGTAGTCCAAAGAATGAGAATTAATTGAAACGTCCTCATACGACTCCGACGTTATACGGGCCCAAATATACTCGTACAACGACTGAAGATCTCTAGGTATACGAACAACTTCTATTTTATCCTGTCTCCCAATCCAGTCCTGACTTAGGGCTTTACGATTATAGTAAGCCTATGTCTTGGATAATCTTCGACTTGCTCATAGCAACACCACAATATTCATTACTTTGATATATTCATAAGTTTCTCAGGGGCTTTGTGTGATATATAGTGGATGGATAGTGAACAAGTCATTGACAGATCGTACTGTGTTGCTAGAGCTAAATCAAAATTACCCGTCTAACTTATATTTCAAATAGGGAACACCATGCATAGTACAAACCTGCGCGTGCCTCAGCTGATTGACGAGTATGGAACACCTCTCCGGGTCCTTGCGACCGTCGAAGGAGTCCAGTTCAGCCGCGATCATGTTGAGGGCATCGTCGGCGAAAAAGAACTGGGCGAGCACTGATCGGTCGTCTCTCTGCAAACGAAAACATGGCAAGTTTAATCGGATGGCTAGTTAGTTTCTTTAAAGAGTTCTCGTTCTTTCTATATCTAGTGGTATATGGGAGCCGGCATTGCAACGGCGACTTTCAATGTATTCTCATCGATTGGTATTCATTGCTGTTTTTTAACTATATTGTATTACCCATCACAGGTGTACTGTAG
Source organism: Automeris io (assembly GCA_036320925.1). Taxonomy (NCBI): domain Eukaryota; kingdom Metazoa; phylum Arthropoda; class Insecta; order Lepidoptera; family Saturniidae; genus Automeris; species Automeris io. The sequence continues at coordinate 10,717,157 of JAUDJH010000005.1, forward strand.
TCACTTTGGCGAGCCAATATAAATAGAGAGTCCAACTAGGATGACTCAATATGATCTGGTTTATAGCGGCATGCCAAGTTGACACACGAGATAGGCAAAATGTAATCTGATTAATGATTAACGATTATAACATGTAGTCATAATTTTAGTTTTATTGCTCTGTAATCATGATTAAATCCCTCCAAAATATTAAGGAATCATAAATGTGTATGCAATTGAGGATTCCGTCGTGATAAAAACATAGATGAGCAAAATGCATTCATATTATTGAAGAAAAACGTAAAATATAATCGTAATCATTTTTCATTAATCTGATTACATTTTGCCCATCTATGAAGTGACAACACAACACTTGACGATAAATACAGTGGAGTCTAAGAACAGCGATGACCGATAGGGACAGACATGACAGTCGCTGTCGTCATAACTGCCCAAAATACCAAGACTGTAAGCTTCCAGATAACCAATTCTGAATAACGTACTTGACTTGTTTCCGAAACGGTCACAACCAGTAAAAGTACAAGACACATCGGCAAGCGGCTTATATGCTGCCGGAATAATTCGATGAGAATTTTATTCAAGTAAAGGAGAAATATTGTCAAGATGTTTTTGTAAGTAATACATAATTCATCAAAATTTTTAGTGGCACCTGTGATTTCATTATTTCCGTTATTAACAGACTGTTTTATTTAATTTAATTTACTAAGGGACACACACACACACACACAAAATAAAAAGTATATACATCTATCTACATATCTTCGTTGGATCGACTAAATCAAAGCTTTAACCAAAGCGTCGATCAAAGAAAATGATGGCCAAGCATCAGCCCGGGATAAATGGAGAGTGTTGAGAGATAGTGCGTCTGTCAAGTAAGAAAAGAAAGAAAAAGCATTTATTTGTCATATAAAATACAACATAGAAGGATGCAACAAAGGGAATTCAGCTTAGAAAATGCTAAGTGATCCGCTGAGACACCCAACGCTGATTTTCACCTGCCATCTATTTGTTGAGTCAACGCGAAGAACACAGCAAGAAAGGGAATAACAGAGTATAGATACAAAGCTCTATAAATTTACAAAATATCAAAAAAATTGTACATACATACACATGAACACAAACATACAGGATACAAGCCAAGAGCATACGATAGAGAAGAAGATAAATGTACCAACAATCAAAGTTCTGCGACACCTCTCGATCCCCCCACCTTTTACAGGCGTAAAAACTCAAAAACCCCCAGCATGATAATCGCATACTAATACTGGAAATCGTGAATTATTATTAATTGAACGTTTTATCGATTTATTAGTGTATTCATAACCCCTTTACGGATGTAGATATTATCGTGTTCATTATACAATCACCTCCTTTGTCGATCGAACCAATTTCAAACAAAGAAGTTACCATTTGTAAATAATAAATTAACATAATGTAACGTCGTGCGTCGTTTTAAATAAAATACTGTCTTTCGATCGAATAATTTACATTTAAAGGAACATCCACACTTTCCGATTTGGGAGAAACATGAATTGGAAATCGTGGATCTATTTTTCAGGAATATTGAAATTCGGTTTACTCTACACATTATATACCCAATTTGTATGATCGCATCTAAAGGTGTGAACACTGCTTAAGCAAGTTTTTTGATCGACTTCAAAATGAAGGAAATTTATTATTCGTGTGAATGTTGCTTATTACAGTCATGATAACAACACAAAATGTTGTTTTTATTCAACACCTTAAGCCTGAGTGAGAATATTTTTCACAAGAGTCTGAATTTACAAGGTTTACGTCTCGAATAAACTTACGTTTTTAAATTTCAAGTTGTATGGGGTATCGTTTTTCACATTATTCTGTAGAGTAAGCATGGAACAAATTATAACAGGGGAGCGCGCCTACTACTGGTTTAGATATCTCTTTCACACGCGTAGTTTTATCATAGTGTTATCTCGATCTACATCCGCGTGATTTTCATTAATCACTATTAAATCACCAGTGATTTCACATTTTTTTTTCATTTTTACTGTCTCACTGCCCAAAAACTCCATATGATTTGTTACAAATATTAATAATGGTATATCGTCAGACTATATCCCTTTAGGAGTATGCAGAGATCCAATAGTGACTGTATTCACTTTGCGTCATGAATTCGTAATGCATCTGGACCGCGTTCTCTAATGTACCATTAATATCAATTTAAAATCAATATTACCCTTTACAGGAATAAGGAAACATTTTCTTTTGTCACATGCGACAATTGAAAAACGATCCGAGAGAGATAGCATGTAAGTAACCGATCATACTTGTCTAGCAAGTTGCCAACGCTAAGTAAAATAATCTATGGTATTGTTTAATTTTTTTTTATATGCATTAATATATATTGAATATCTTAAATAAATTTGTTAACATTCGTTCTTAAACTGTTCCATTTACGTCAGGAATTCAAAATTGTCTTCGTACTGTTAAAACAAAAAAAATGTCTCCTGCTTGATTGATTATATTCCCCTCACAAAATATAATATATTATTATAAAATTATTCATTTCATCGAGTATGAAAATACTGATTTCAGACATATTTAACAAATAACAGTATGAAGGAAGGAAAACATTGAAGACTATTCATCGAGCCAGTGTATAAAAAGACGAATTTGCATGTATGTATTAACCGAAGAAGGAAAACACGTCATCAAGGTAATCTCGTATTAATTATACGTGTCATAAAATGGAATGAAACCAGTAACGTGTCAATTATCATCGATGATTTAAAGTTTGATCACTTTGTGCAAATTAGCGCTAGATGATACAACACATCACCACTGTTTTTTTTTTCTAAGTGTCCATGTCTCTCTATTGTGTGAAGGTCTTTTTAAATACGAAACCATACATCAAACGGTTTCTTTAAATCAGTTTTTACTACTATTCAGTGTACAAAATAACACATATTATTTTATAATATTGAGGCGATAGGGCGTACCATACAAATTAATAAGTAGTTGCTTAGATAAATGTGGTAATTATTTACTTTATCAGCCCACATTTGACGTATTTATTCATTTCAATGGATAGTGCTCATTTTAATTACCGCAACAGTAAAATTCCATTCGCACCTGCTTTTTTTCTTCTTCTAAAATAGTTATTTATATTTAAAGATAGCATGTAGTTCGTTTGTTTATCACGCGACATATATGCGGTTTTGATGATAACGATTCATTCGAACAAAATAGAATATATATGATAAATGAGCTATCTTTTGTAATACCGAACCTATATATCACATAAAATCGTATTCAAATTAAATTTCGTTTTCGAAAGACGAAAAGACGAAAGAGTTTTCGTATAAAATCAGGCAGACGTCTAGATATCTGCTAAATTTATTTATAACAGAGCGTACATTGCTCGATTATCAATTAAACCTTATAACCTCATATCGGTATTTATAGAAAGTAATGTTCGTTTGTTCCGTAGGTATGAATTTCTGATTAATTAATCTGACAGCAATGAAACTGTAAAGAGCTTTGTTCACGCGGCAAGTTTTTTAACAAGTTCAACCCGGGGCGAATATCTACGTTTTTCCGCGTGAGGCGGGACTGTCTTAACTCATTACACGGAACAGGCAAGTGTGACCCACCGGTGGGTCACGCCGCAGTGTACATATTGAATTAGTATACACTACAATACAATGAGATTTCATACTTATTGCAAAAACAATTTTAAAGTAATTTATATCAAATAGTTAACAAAAACTTTGATTTATTATTATTGTCATTGGATTCTGTTATAATTCTAACTAAAAGACTGAAAAATCGATTTAATTGGTAAAATCGTGAATATATTTAAATAACATAACCAACAAAAAGTAACCCGATTTCGTTCACTAAGTAAAAACAAAGAAAAAAGTTAGTACAACTCGCTGCGATTACCTACTTACTACTCGTAATGTAAGTAAGAAAACACAATAGAGCATTATTACTAAAAGAACAGCACAACTTGTTAAGTATAGGGCACTTAACAATCAATTCCTCTTTGAAAACGAAATTTATTTAAAAAAAGCTATGAATAATCGGTAAACGGTGCGAGGCGGAATTCACCGCAACGATAACAGTAACTTCGTCATGCTATATAAACTGAACTAAAACCATATAACATACGCCTATATTATTATATACAAGGTTTTATTCTAATTCGTCGTATTTTCAGCAGGATTTTATTTCTTTTACTAAGCAACGGCACTCAAGGAATAATTTTTCCTTGATAATAATCTACTTGAAAGTGCTCTATTGACTGTAGACCTTGGAAAGACCTCTTTAACTTTTTGAATATCTACAACATAGAAACGATTGCGAATAGTTGGGAATATGCCAATGTCCCTTTGGCTAGAAGAGTGCAAAAAACTATATCTGAGATTACGGGGTCATATAAACTATGGTATTATTACTGGCGTGTCCCTTGAGCTATTTTATTTGTTTATGGAAATATTCAATAATAATATATCCCTATATCCACGCTATATCCCTTTCGAGGTAAACAGAGATACATTAGTGGCTGTATACACTCTGAGCTTATATCTCGTGTCTAACGAGACCAACAGCGTAGCGGAACAGCGTTCTCAAGACACAAACAAAAGAATATAAACACATAAGGTAAAAACCCCAGTAGATGGCCAGTTAACGCAATTCCTTTGGATTTGTAGACACTCCTAGGTTGAATATAATTCTATTTACTAAATGAAAACATTATGTTATAGTTTGAACTCCACTTTATCAGGAACTTATGAACAAACAACTTCAACCAAAAGAAATTTAGCAGACTTTATGAAGAAAAACAAAAAACGAAAAAGCTAGTAGATGGCCACTTGAAACCACAAGAAAATCAATAGATAGCCACTTCCTAGCTAGTAGTTGCCCACCCCCTAAATCTTTATTTATTAATACATTTCCGGTATCGAACCACTTAATGAAAATGAAGAAAAAGAAAGAAAGTATAAAATGTTTATTTCTTGTATAAAAAGAATGAAAAATAATACATTTTCCGCAATTTGTTAGTCATAGTTAAGCATTTCCAGCACATTGTACAGGTCTCTCGTTTCATTGGTTTTCGTCGGTTCGTCAATGCTTGTAACTACAGCATCCCATTCATAGTAGAGAACGTCTGGTCGAAGAGGCCACTTCCATAACTTTCCGCTTGGAGCCATGGCAGAAATTTTAGGTTATACCATCTCATAAGCTACTAATATGATGACAACATTCTTAAAACTCTTATTTTTTAATATTTTGTATCAAAGTGGCCAACTACTAGCGCATGGACATTTCCTAGCACTTCTACCTTAAATACTTTTTATTAGGATAATTCATAAAAAGAAACGATTTCCAATTTGCCTCGCCTTCGCACTATTTCCTATTACTACTAAACTAATAAATTCGCTTATTCAGCTTGTCCAGCAATCTTACACCAACCTAAATGAAGCAAAATTGCTCAGCAAATTAGTTTACATTCCAGAAATAATGTATCATTTTTGTATTGCACTGTCACTTTTACGCCTCATCAAACTGCTGTCAAATATGAATGTATGATGAAAACAAAAATGCTATAACAGTCTGTGGCATAGATGGGCGTAATCATGATTACTTTTAATCAGATTAATAATCAGATTACAAGTAATCATGACGAATGTAATCATGATTACTTGTAATCAGATTACTTTTAATCATGATTACATGGGTAATGATTAATCTTGATTACAGTAATCATTCAATTAATCATGATTATTTTAATGATTACTTTTGAGTTCTGGCTGAGAGAGAGACCAATTTAAATACTCGTTTATTTAATTTTTCAAGTTATTTAATTTCGAATTATATATGACCCCAAACTTCTGTCTAATAGAGGGGTGGTGTCCAGCGGAGAGGGGGGGGTGGCGTCCAGGGGAGAGGGGGGTGGCTTCCAGCGGAGAGTGGGGGGTGGCGTCCAGTGGAGAGGGGGGGTGGCGTCCAGTGGACAGTGGGGTGGCGTCTAGCTGAGAGTGGGGGGGGGCGTCAGTGGAGATTGGGGGGATCCAGCAGGGAGTGGGGGGGGTGGCGTCCAGCAGAGAGTGGGGGGGTGGCGTCCAGCGGAGAGTTGGGGTTTCGTCCAGCAGAAAGTGGAGGGTGGCGTCCAGCAGAGAGGGGGGGGTGACGTCCAGCGGAGGATGGGGTGGTGTCGTCGTGTGTATGCTCACACGCCGCCCCAATGGGAGGTATTGTTTGGGTAGTTTTACGACCCTCTCCCAGGGAGGAGACCTGTCTAAGACCAATCGCTCGCTGGGCCCCTAGGAAGTATCTGGATTCCCAGGCCCGGCAAAGGCGAAGATTAGGCAGTGCTGGCACCCGGTGGTTTTAGCCGGTGCAAGTCCGACCCCGAATATCCGTCTCGTTGAGCGAATCATAATCACTATAAGGGTCTTTGCAATTGTGTACTGTGTAGTAACTCGCTTCGACCTGAGTACGTTCAGGACAATTTTTTGTGCTTTCAGCCGTTTGAGTTGGTAGGTTAATTGCCGGAATTGGGTCGTGACCATAGTACACTAGTGAAAAAACTGGCATAGTGACTTGCTTCGACCTGACTACTTTCAGAATCAGTTCGTGCTCGGTGGCCATTAAGTAAATCCAACGAAATCTAGCTAATCATAGATGTTTTTACTATTGTTCTGAGTGATTCCTGGACTATTAGAAGTTATTATCAAAGTACCGCCCATATTTTACTGAAATACCGGCTCCTACCCGATAATCCACGCCCACCTTTGAGATGGAGAATACTTCTAATAATGGCCAAAGACTTTGTGTGCAATGCTTTAAGTTAAAGTTAAATTTTCAAAACAGAAAAATGTAATTACAATTTTTTTACTTTTATTACTCATTAAACAATATATATATATAATTTGGTAAACAAAAAAGCGTTTTTAGTGAGATAAAAATGGCGCGTGCCCGTATGTCGATTTGCTTCTTATTTTCTGAGTACTATATTCTTTAGTCTTTAAAAAACTAGAAGTCAAACGTGAAAAAAAATCAAGTTATTATGTAGGTAAAGTTATTATGTAGAACGTCAGTTATCCGGAAATAAAAACAGATCGATATCTCAACTTTAGTTATGAATTAAAATTCAAAATACGATACGAACGTGTGCGGTGCGGCGGCTCGGTTTACATCAAAGACGAAACCGAGTCAGTAGAGAGAGACGGATGACCAAGAAAGGTGATGTCGCGCTCTGCGCTATAGAAGCTTGTGTAAATTTGAGAAAATGATGTCTTGTTCTGATCAATTAAAATTTTGCGCTATCTTGCTCTGTCTCTCTACCTCCATCCCGAAGGCGGGCGTGGATTATCGGGTTGGAGACGGTATTTCAGTAAAATATGGGCGGTAGATTGATAATCAGTTCTAATAATCCAGGAATCATCCAGAACAATGGTAAAAGCATCAATGATTAGCTAGATTTCGTTGGATTTACTTAATGTCCACCGAGCACTAACTGATCCTGAAAGTAGTCAGGTCGAAGCGAGTCACTATGCCGGTATTTGCACTATTGTACTGAGGCCACGACCCAGTTCGGGTAATCGCCCTAACACCTAACTATGTGGTGGTACTCAGTTCGCCAGTTTAGCTAGTAGTAGTCGTACACTATAAATAAAAAAAAGGCGAGCGCCGCTCTGCTGTCGGCAGCACATTTTACGTATCAAACAGAAAAGTAATCATAAAAGTAATCATGATTAATTGTAATCTGATTAAAGATTAATAATCCTTAATCACCGAAAAATGATTACTTTTTTTGATTAATTTCGTTAATCATTAATCATGATTAATGATTACAGAATGTAATCGTAATCATTAATCATTAATCTGATTACATTTTGCCCATCTCTGGTCTGTGGTACGGCTACTGATCTATTTGACCTATTATTACCTGTATAAGTATACCTGTAATCTAGCAGCGTTCATTCCTTAGATGCATGAGTTACGATAAATAAGTCTGGAATAAATTGCTTAAAGTTAAACAAAAAAGGAACCATTTATATTCATATCTATTCTATAATCACGTCATCTCTCTTTCCTATGAAAGCAATATAAATAGTTACTACAATAATATAATATTCAAATTAATAACACGAGTTCTGCCTACCCTATCCAAGTACCATAAGCACGTCACTACTGCTATCTATCAGTATACCTGTATTGGTATACCTGTTATCTATCAGTATACCTGAAGCTGACGATGGCATAAAAGACTTAACCACACGCATTTCAAAGGTCCTAAACCGAAGAAAACTCCTATCACGTTATTTTTATCTAAGAAACGTGACTCTAAAATAATTCAATTATCAAAACGTATATAAAACTATAAATTTTATACACATATTAGGCATGCACCAACGAAAATAAACTATACAATATGTTTTTAAGAAGGTGAGCAGACAAAGTCGAGGCCGACATGGAAACATCTGTACAAACTGCTACGTAATACGTAAGTACGAAAGATATAATAAATATTGCAAACGTTCTAAGTTAAATAACATCACCGAATAAATCCAATATCCAGTCGTACATAGGATTCCATCATGTTCGAGTGGATTTAGTATTCAGTGTAATCGTGATAACAATAGTATTAAATATTCGACCTTCGATTTGGAAAACAGATATTTGCGCTTCGTTCGTGCTCGTATGTGATCCATTTCAATAAAATGCTATTTAGCATGCCGAAGGTCAAGTATTTTGTTTAATTTTAATCTTTTATTTCCGTGACAATTTAACGTATTTTCACGAGTTGATTACTCGAAAGTATTATAATAAATCACAAATCTAGCCAGCGGTCAGATACGAATGTCGAAAGATTTCAGCCAGCAAACTTTACTGACACATAATTTTTTGGAACCCCTTTTTTTAACCCGGGAGAAACCCGTTATGGGCCGTCAGGGGGCGATGAGGGCCACCCCCCTGTTTGTCGGACTCACACCGACTAAGGCCCCCGGGGTGTTCCTTCTCCCGTCTGCCGGGGCCAAAGGGCAAGGCTGTGCCAGCTTCTTTAGCAGCCGGCGACGTATGGCTTAATGGAAGGCCTCTACATAACTTTTATTCACCTTCGTTATCATGAAGCGGTGCGCGGGAGCATATCGCGCACCGCTCTCGACTTGAGCTTTTTTTTTCTAACCCAAAGAAAAAATACCAACACTTCTTAAGTCAAGTTCAATTTTTATTATACCTTATTCGATTGCGATGGTTCCGTAAATAATTTCTCTTATAGAAAAAGGGTTTATATGGCATTGGTTTAGGGCGTATTGAGGTTGCACGGCGATTACCCGAACTGGTAAAGACCGTCATGGTGACTCGCTTTGGCCTGTCGCCTTTCGTGATCAGTTTGCATATATATCCAGTTGTTCACATTACATACATTTCATATTTAGCGACCCCTACCACGAGTAAAAAATCTAAAATATTTAGAATATTCACGCCAAAGATATTTTTATATTCGAACACTTTTTTTTTACACTAGCTCGACATAGTGACTACAGTGCACCTGATAGTAAGTTCAGTGTAGTCCAAAAACGAAACCGACTATAAAAGGATGAAAATCCATTGATAGTCTCCGTTGTCATGTCGGCCCACATATACCACGACTGAAGGTAACTAAGTATATGAGTTACTGGGCTTGTACAAATTGATCCCGAAACGCGACAGACCCAAGCGAGTCACTATTTCTAGCAGATCCAGAAAAAAATGTAGATGATGCAACACATCTCTTTAGATCTTCTAATTTAGATTTTCAGATATACGTGGAACGTGTTTCATATACGAGCCGGGAGATTATTATTTAAATTATTATTAGACTTTAATAGAATTTAAATAAATTGAGCGATGATATACTGTATTCAGATTTTGATTTATAACAATTCAAACGTGACTGTCCAATTGTTATGTTTTATTCAGGAGTTTCAGGAAATATTTATCCATTCAGTTTTGTGACGCCATGTTTGCATACGTTGTTACTAAGAGCTCTGGACACTCAGATATTTTTCACGAAGGACAAAACAAAACAAATAGAAGTTTTTATCAGAACACTCAATTTAATTTGTATCTAAGAAACAATACCAGAATTTAGAGTCTGCTTTCCATTCTGGTGGTGAATATTTTTTTTATGATTTACAGGCGGACCTTGACCTCAGTCACACCTGGTACAAGGTGAAGGTGAAGATAAGTCCGATGGTGTACTCCGTTCGCCCAACAAAAGCCTTCACTCTCTCACACTTCATTCTTCTGCTAAAGGCTCCTACGTCATAAGATCGTGGAAATATGCTCACTGGAAGCAAATTCCTCTCCAAAGCTGTTCACAGGATGAATATAGAAGCGAATCACTCCGTGCGGATATAAGAAACGTCCACGACATACGAATGGTTTCCGATAAAATTAAGCCTATGTAAATAAAGTTGTTTTTAGTCTAAGAACTATACAAGTTTTCAATTTTTAAGAAAATAAATAATAGAATGTGTTCATACCCGTCGGCGCTGATATTATGTTGTTTACATTTTTCTAGTCCAACGTTTGAAACCACCGGGGAGATCAAAGGTCGCATGATCTAAAGATATAATATGGGTAAATGGCTGGTTATACTGCACGCCAGTGAAAGAGAAGGTAGTAAAGTCAATCGAATAGCGTACCATTCAACCTTAATCCACAGGTGAACAAAAGCCTCTTGTAAGAAGCTTCATTAAACCCGGTCTTCGGCTCTTTTAACTAATATTAACCAGCCGCAAGTCGTCACCATATCGAGAGCGGAGCATGCTTCCTTTGCGGATTTACGATATCCAAGACTGGTCTTCTCCAACGATAATCGGTTTCCCGGCACATGTAGGAATACCAGAGTCACTGCAATTCGCTAATATAGTTTGCCATTACACCAAATTAGAAATATATGGTAGTAATAGAGTAATTTTGAATATGTAAACAAAATCCCGATTACACATAAAAATACAAGTATGACTAAAAAGTCGCATACGAATAAGCTCGTAATAATATTTATAATTCAACTGAAGCAGGTTTAGATTATAAAAAGTGAAATCTTTATTGACTCATGTAGGCGTAATAAAACCAAATGTGTAGGTACAACACGTACATTGAATTAGAAAACATTTGATTAAAGACGTTTAGGAGATATCGACGCTTGGCTGGCACCAATCCAACAGTATAAATCTTGACCTACACCGGGCCCTTGTGTTAAAACCCCTGATGCAAGTACAATTTTCTACTATGTTACATCTTAATTTTTATTTTTATCTGTGCTCCACTTTGTATACATACTTGGTAACATAATACTTGTTATAATATCGAGGGGTGAAATGAGATTTGGTTTAAGCGTCATTTTTTTGGTGGTATACTAATAATATCTTTTCGGAATCAGCGTTTTTTACCGATTCCAAAAATGTACATATTATACTATATCACCAAAAAATGTCGCTTAAACCAAATAACCCTCCATATGTAACTTTGTAACATTGTTTTTTGGTGGTAGGGCACCAAAGGGGGTAGCAGGGTTTCCCGAACCGGGTCATGACCACAGTACACGAGTGTAAAGACCGTCATAGTGACTCGCTTCGGCTTATCGTGTTTCGGGATCAGCTTATGCATATCCAGTAACTCATATACCTAGATACCTTCAGTCATGGGCCGACATGACGACGGAGACTATAAATGGATGTACATCCTTTCCTTTTCGTTTTTGGGCTACACTGTACTTACCATCAGGTACACTGTAATCACTATGTCATGCTAGTGTAAAAAAAAACTTTTTCTTCACAATAGCAGCATGATAGTAATATTTTTATCAAGTAGGTTTTTTTTTATTTTTACTCTCATCAAATGGGCTATCATCAGCCTGCTTGTCATTTTCTGATATAAAAAAAAGAATGATTCTACCAAACAGACGTTAGACTCGGCAAAGGTAAGAGTTAGAGAGCTTCTTAGTCCTAGCCGGGATGTGAGTTACCGTGTAGCTGTGACTCCGTAAGTCAACACACTTCCCTTACTGTCACACTGTCCTTGGTTGACTTTGCTACAATTTAAAGGCAATATTGATAACAATACAATTTAAAGGCAACGTTGATAAGATAATTGTAAGCTCATACAATCAAACATAGCACTTGAAAATTCATACTTTTATCTGATAAATGAACACGTATGACTCTAATATGTCGTCCAACGTCTTTAGTAACTGACAATATCTTAAAGCGAGTCACTATGACGGGCATCATAGCAATGCGTTTTTTTTTTCACTGGCTCGATAGTGACTTCTGCTAGCCTAATTGTCGTACAAAGGTCTTAGATTTCTGTGATCGAGTAAGTGGCATTAGATAGGTTACTTGGCCCAAATAGTAGCAAGTAATAAACGAGAGGTGACCCAGACTGGGCAAGTGGAGTGTGGGACGTTAGGCGACGAGATAGGTTGATGATAATGTCGCGATGATGTTGATGTTGGTCGCGGAGCGTGCCCGAATGCAGCTGGCACAGGATCGAAGATGGTAACACAGCACGAAGGCGGTCTTTGCTCAACAGTATCGATGATGATAATTTATTTAAATTTAAGCTGCGCAATATAAATCAGACCCAAGTATAAATAGCACTGACGAGTTCAATGACCTCTTCACATTTCGACCTACAGCTTGATCCAAACCTGATTTGAAAACATGATATGGTCTGAACATTTAATTTTTTATCTTATTAAATTAAGATAATAAGTAAATAATACCATAAAGCCCGACGAAGATTTGATATTAAACTATTAATAATATTGACTGCAAGTTAAACCGTGCGACATCGCAGTAGCGTGATCCTCATATAGATCAACAACCACTGCCTACCTAATACCTGGATCATATTATTCAAATCCATAAAGTGATAGTTATAGCCTATTCATATAGATCGCAGTATTTTTTTTTTTTTACTATTTTCTTAACTTGTTTGAAGTCACACTATTGAGAGAGGGCATAGTTAGTTACACTCTCTCTATTTCAATCTTTAGTCTCTCCACTGTTATACATTGTAGTAAAACTATGGTTTACTTTGTAATATTAAACTTATTTTGCTGTACTTCAAGTTACCTATATTTAAAGATATATACCACGATCAGGTAGAAAAAAAATTAAAGACGATTTTAAACGCTGATGACTTATTTGACTTATTATTTGAGAGTAATTTAAATTTTGATTTCTTTTTTAACCGGATTTTTTTATTTTTACTAACACAATTAACACATCGAAAACCATTTTTTTTTAATTATATGTACTCTTAAATTATTCAAAATTGAAATTACATCCAAAGGATTGCTCCTGCCGTTCTACTGTTCATATAAGATTTATTTCTGAAAGTAGGTGTTAAGTTGACGTATTTTGAGCTTATTTGGTAAAGTAAGTAACAGAAGCGATGATCCTACATTTTTATAAAAGTACTAAAGTCTATAACAATGTAAAAAATAATTGCTTGATTCGCGAGACTTAATTGTTTTAAATTATGCCTTATCTTAATCGTATAGAGTTGACAATAGACCTACGTAATATTCCAACATTATGATGAAAGAAAGTGACAAAATCAAGTGTGAACTGTGACGACGTCGCCTTGATCTCTCGAGCCATTCACTTGAATCCTGGGCGGAGTTGCATCAAGGATTTAATTGGTTATATACAGAATGAATGAGGAATGACAATAATTACACTATTAAAGTAATAAAAGTACAAGACGGATTCTGTAAGTCACTGCCCGATATCAGCTGCCAGGCCGCATAATACCACACTCTACCCACTTAAACGCAACACACAGCGAGAGGGTACGGGTCAGTTCGGGACTTCGATGGGTATACTTCCTAGTATGTATATGGAAGACTACACGCTATTATCCCACTCGCGGCCGACCCGCATACGCTTGCAATGCGTAATTGTCAGCGACGTGCATAGGTTATTTGGACCGGATAGGCAGATTCACATAATTAATTTGAAAATTATATAATGTTACTAAATATTATATTACTTTATAAGGGAAGATAGATGGAATGAAAATAGAATATATATGAATATAAAGGGTTACTTTTTTGTTTAAATTAAAGGAATTTATTTCAGATTTATTTATCGTAAGGGCATGCAGTGCTTTCATGAATTTATGGAATGACCGGTACTGGTAATTGTCCATATAAATACAAGGAATTAGGCCTGTTGCACTAGCGACGCGACCCGCACCCTCTCGCTGTGTGTTGCGCTTTACATTGATAGGTAACTGCGCAGCGCTGTCAGCCGGAGTAACAATTGACAAGGCTACACAATCGCCTACTTCGGACGCCTATTCATATCCACGCATATAGAACTATACATGGCAGCTTAGCAGCCGCAGCCAGAATCCGAACAGCGCCTTAACATTGAACGGTTAATGTTGTTCCAAGATTTCGCGCTAAACAGGCGGCAATGAGGTGACAGGCGGTAAAACATCATTGCCCGACTGATACATGACCAAAGTAAATGCATGCTATGTCCATCATCTCTCATCAACTCTCGTCGACCCATCACATTTCGCAATCAGCTCATACACGTGTATCCTAGTGTGGTGTTTTTAGGCTGGCATGAGTACGGCAATAGTCTCTTTGTTTCTCGGCGGTTGTCGCTATTATTGGACTGCACCGTATATCCAACAAGTGCGATAAAGTATTTTTTTTAAGTACCAACTCTGCAAAGGTCTACATTCCAACTAATGTTAATCACATCGCATTTCGAAAACCAACTGTCAAAAAAGAGGAACTGTTCATTGACACTCACCGGGATCATGTGAGCCTATTCAAAAGTATTTTAACATTTGTTTTAACCCTTTGCGGACGTATTAAATTTCGACACGGGTATCGTACTGGTCGGAATGAATTTCCGTCGAAAGAGCAGGGATACATAACACGTAAGATTACGATGAATAAACAATATTTGGTAATTCTTTTGTGAACTTTAGATATCTATTTATTTAATACAGTCATCCATCCATCCATTTTGTTTCGAAAAAGTGTAAACTGATACATTGTTGCATACAGTATAGGATTCGTATGGTTCCTTGCTGTGATGGCTGAGAGCAGACATACGACAACAAAGGGTTAAAGGACCCCAATATCGTACAAGAAAAAGAAAAAATTGGCTGAAAGATCATTAAAAACAAAACTAATAATAGCGGCTTTATACTAAACAATTATTGGAGCAAATTCGATTTCATCAGAGCGATAAATAAAATCAAAGCAACAACGGAAGAAATTCGAAACGACTGATTAGAAACAAAAAAGGAAGGACAAAAAGTCCATTAAAGTTGGTAACCGTACTAGTGAACTGTTGAATCGCGGCCATTATTCGCAAAAACATTTGGCAAAGGCGACCGAGTTTCGCGGGCCATTGGGAAAGCGGTGAAAAAAAGTGAAAGTGTGCAAGCGAGATAAACTAAGACCGCCGATGGAATGGACAAAGACGGATGACAATTTGACACTATGGATTAAAGTCAACACACATTTACCGATTTCTTCTACAATAATATATTAGAAATGCTATTTCTATGTTTTTAATTAAACATTTCCATAATTAGGTGGAACTTTGAATAATACACGGACCTAAAATAATTGAAGTCTATATTATTATAATTACAGTTAAAAAGGTTTTCCCAAAGCAAAACAAACGCAATAAACATAATCCTAAAGTATAACGATTTTTTTTAATGTTTATGAATAATAAAATATACTCATGTATTTTAATAATATTATCGTGACAACAATGCGTCTCTTTCTAGTCGGACTGAGTTTTTATAACATACTGTATAATTACAATAATTATCACTAATAAATTATAAATAATTATTGATTCATTGAAGTTACTCATACTTTTGCCGAGTCGTTGAGCTGCGAAAAGGTTTTTTGTGGAGCGTGTTCTCGCCGTCCCGTGATATTGGGTAATTTTAACGAAGCGTGAAGAGATATATGTGCAGGCCGGCAGGATCACTGTGTCTATCGATTGTTTTTTTTTTTTTTGTTGATAACCGTAGTAGTCTATGCTAATTAGGTGTGGTATGGCAAAGATGCCAAGTCAGCAATATTTAACAAAAACACGATTTAGTAGAGTAAGCTCTTGGTTCCTGGATGATGAAAATGATTAGACATTGTAGGAATGTGGACTTAAATCCCTTTAAGGACGTACGCCTATATTAATAATCACTATACAATTACATCGAGAATCATTAGTAAATTACGTAAAGCTCTAAAAAATAAAATTTAACGAATTATACTTCAAGTGCTTAATTATTTATCCTAGGTTAAAAAATATATTTCAAGAGTGAAATAGCTATTTCTACAATCACATTTCGCAAACACTACAAAAACAGAACACATTATTCTAAACAATCGATTAGTTTTAAATAAATAAGGTAAAAATTTACACAAAAACAATTCGTTCAAGGTCCGAAAACAGCGCAAAAAAATATTATGAATCATCAAATGACGCTGTAGAAGCAATACGAGGTAGCGAATTATCTTCACAAGCCAAATGAACAAGGTTGCAATTACCATAGTTATTTTAATCCACAATAAAACTTTTAGTACCTGAGTGCTCACCGGTGAAGAAAATCACCGTGAGAAAATCTGCATCATCATTTTTATAATGACTCACCACTGTGACCACATCACACTTGAAGGTATACACGGTGCAGTCCAAAACAGCAACGACTATCCATAGTAAAAAAATATATATATCGATTGTCGCAGCGATCATACCGGCTTGGTCAAATATCTCTTCATACTTCGTTTAAAGAATCCCATATCATTGAATGGTGGGAACACGCTCGCCAGAAGACCATTCCACAGCCCAACGACATGCCAAAAGTGATAGAGAACTTCTTAGTCTTAGTAGGGATGTGAGTTACCGTAAAGCTGCGACTGCGCAAGCCGGCGCGCGTGTTTCTACTATGAAAGGCAGAGGGTGGAATAAGATTAAATAAAGTAATGGTATGGTTCCGATTATGGCAGACGCTGTTCGACAGACCAGATCGCGAAGTTTTGTATGCATTTATATGGCAAGGCGTTCGATGTTGATGACTGCGGACCGCTGTCAGACGTCGTGGCAAACTTGCTACCGTGACAGCTGACAGCTCTGAGCAGTTACCTACATCGCATTGCGTTCCATATAAATTAATTATTCATTCATAAATTATTAGTATAGATACTTTGGTTCGATAATATTGTAATCCGAATTGGAGATTAACGGATGACTGTGAGAACACGGATGACGGATAACGGATCTAGGTCGTAAATTTCCATACAAATAGTTCTAGGGGTCCATCGGAATATATTCTCACGGTCTCGGATTAGATGGAGTGCGAAACCGCCCTTAAACCTTTCACTACAGCAGGCCCCACCGCAAAATGTTTCGCAGAAAACAGAAAGCTGAAAGTGCGCAAATCAAACGCGCGCAGTCTTCAGCATTCAGGGCCAAAGTTTTGGCTCAAAACAGAATTCATTAGGTTTCAGAAGAAAAATAATACTGGTGAATAAAATATAGTCATCTATCTTGTATAAGCGGCGTTATTTAGCTGGTGTCCATTATCACCGATAGTAGCAAAAGGATTAACTTATTAGCCGGGCAGTAGGCTTGAGGGTGTCTGTTGCCCAGATGAGAAGGAGGTGGCGTGCGATGTCCGGTGCGCAATCCGTGAGAAAGTTTTGGAGGAATCGGCTCTTTACACCCACCCCTACAGAGATGAAGCCTAAACAGACAGTTCGCTTCCTGAGCGTCTGGAAGTATCTCTGAATCCCCAGATACGGGTTGAGTGATTGAAAGAACACCCTGGGTGTTTTTAGTCCGTAGGAAATTGACACATCAGGATTGCTGCCCTCACAGCGTCTTTGATGGTCCTATGCAGGATTATCCCCTGAGTCACCAAAAAAAAAATGTTTATAAAAACTGATATTGTCAAATATTTTATTTAATCAGCCATGAAAATAGTATAATTTTCCACACTGACTCTTGTAAATAACCTCGATTTTGAATAATATAGCTACCTACTATGTACATTTATGGTTTCATGAATAATTATTTATTGACATTAGCGCATCCCATTCAATGTAGGCAGCTGTTGGAATGACTAATGCATACAATAATGAGTTACTATTTGTATCATTGTCAGTCTATTTGATGCATAAGTATAAATCATAGATGGGCAAAATGTAATCAGATTAATAAACATGATTACAATTACATTTTACGTTTTTTATCATTAATATGACTGCATTTTGCTTATCTATGTTTTAAACACTACAGAATCCCAGATTACATACATGTTTATTATTTCTTAATGTATTAAATGGATGTAATCATGATTACAGAGCAAGAAAATTAAAATTACGACTAGGACTACATTTTGTAATCAGTCATTATTAATCAGATTACAATTTGCCTGTCTCTGGTATAATCAGCTTATTTACCTTTACAGCCCAAAGTCGACAATTAGGACAAGTCTATGATACGATTACAGTAAGAGTTTTTATTGAAGATTTACAGCAACTGTAATTTCACGTTCTTATTGAGGCATTGAGCCTTTAAGAGAAGGGTGAATAAGTATTTATTGGGCGGACGCAGTTTATCAGAGGCCTCATCATCACTTTCCAACAGGTGTAATAGAACCTGTAGATCATTAAAAAAACTTCTAGTAGTCATATGTAGCTCGGTAGCTGATAACCAGCATCAGCTAAAAGAATCCAAACTTTTAACTTTAAAAAATCATTATTGTTTTAAATCTATCTCAACACTTTAAGGACCGCAGTTTTTCTTGTTTTGCTTCATGGGACGGCAGCAAAAATCGCACTATGCTTTATCTGGTGGGACCTTACACAAAATGTTGTTTACCAAAACATGAGTTCATTTTTCCTGTTATTGTATTTTTGAGAAGCACCTGCACTTGTTTCTGTAAATAAAATGCTGAGTGTGGAATTGTTAACCATTTACATGTGAGCCATGGGTGGTACATGCTGGCCTTAATGTGTTAAATACACCAATATGAAATGTATATGATTCAATTTCCTTAAAATGTTACCTTGAATACAGCTTAAAAATAACATAAGATTCTAGACTGTATAAAAACAAATTAAGTTTTTCAACAATTAACAAATTAAAGTTCCATAATACAAAAAGAAACCTTTATAGAACCACTTTGATATCAGCATATCTCTCAAACCCCTTTTTTCAGGAATACATGAAAATATCAAGTTGAAATTAAAATCAGATACTCAGTCCCTTGTAGATCTGCCCTTAGAGGGGAATCCTATTCATATTTGGTTGGTGTTTTTTATTCATTCTTTTGTAAAATTTTGTAATTTCGTTAAGTAAGGGTTTTATTTTAAAGGTGTAAGCAGTAGGACAAGGATTAGAAAGATTTTTGTGTCATTATTATCTAATAATGACACAAGGTCTCCTTTTGCCACAAATGACTAGTTTAGTAGAAATCTAACAAACAGGGTAGATAACAAGATTATTATTATAACTCTGACCTACCGAATTGTACTTTCTAACTCACCATAATATGAAAGATAAATCATATTTACACAATGATAACACCAATTTTGTACACACATCAACTTGAGTAGATTATGCTTGACTGTATCAGCTTCCCTTCTAGATTATCATCATATGTCACTACTATTTGAACCTGAGTTTATGAATTCTAGATGATAGTTGCAAGAGAGGATCATGTATCTACTTATTTTAAGATCCTTTATATTACGCACAAAGCTGAGAAAAGTGACATATTATAAAATAATTCTACTAATAATCTTGACTCATAAAATTACCAAAGTTTAACGTAAAGAGACAGGAAAAATATACATTTGCTTGAGATGTATAGAATGGAAACATCTACATGTTGCTTAAGGAAAATGTGCATTAAATATACATGGTAGATCCAATCCCGTCACTAAGCTGGTACCTATAAAAGGGAAATACCAAAAGTGAACTGAAATAATGACATATTGATCTGTCATATAGTATGTCCATTTTTTTTTACTTGGGGAAAATCCTCATAGAACTGTTTCAGCCACACAGGGGGTTACGCAGTCAAGGTGTGTCAGATTTGTTCCAACTAAAATTTTCAAGGTGACTACTTCTTCACATAGGTGGGGACTGCAGGTCCTGTAATCAATTCGCCACAGCCCCATTGGGCTGCGCCTGCTGAACAGAAACTCAAGGGAAGGCGGTGCCATCCCTGACACTACTTGTTGTATTTAAGTAACTGTATTTAAGCATTTTACTCCTTAGCTATTCCCAAGTTGAATGTAGAAGCAAATTTATTTGAGAATAAAAGGAACATCTAGATCATATGAATGGTATTCAACATAGTGTCTAGTGGTTTCATGATGAAATGGGGCTGGTAGAAATAGATAATGTAGCCCCTAAGAAAATTCTTCATTATACAACCAGTAAAAGACTGAGGCAGGTGACTTTTGGTCAATGCTCGATGTTCTGCAATTCAGTCTCAATCAAATAGGTTTTATCTATGATAAAAGAACTAGATATATAACAGAAACGAGTATAATCTAAGTATTCACAGAGCCGAGTCAGATTAAAAAAACCGGTAACGTTAATATTAATTAAATAATTTGTAATGATGAAGTTAAAACAAAGTCAAAATAGGATCAATGAATCTCAGCCTTAGTCTTCAAGTAAATGCCTAATAACACATAATTCAGAATAATGTGTACATTGCTTCATGTGCTTATCAGACAATTAACCGAAATTATGTAAATAACGGTATATCAGATAAAACATATTGTTGTACGATTTTAAATATATAAATAAACATAATAGCTTACGACATTAACTATCCGTAAAACAGGATATGCCTACTGACTAACAAGACTAAACAGTTACGCTTCTTATAATTAAATACACATCAGTTGTTTATAACTATTAGTGATTCCGTTTTATGACCAATATGCGTCAACAAAGACAATGTTTAGCAACTTGATTCCTAGCTTCTTATCTTTATATAACGTAGGAATTAATATAAGACACTGTACGTCTCAGAGGTCACACCACTCGAATAATACTTCAATGCAGTTTTGAAGGAAAAACACCAATTGACGTACCTTTGGTTTGTAAAACCATTTTCTGAGAGACTCCATTGGACCAGTTTTGTATAGCAGCCTCATAAGAACAGATCACAGCACAAATACACACATCACATAATATATAAGCACTAAAAAAAAAAACACTACGAAAACACAAGGAAAAACTAATATTTTCGCATAATATTTACGTCAAATAATACAAACGGCAGACATGTTTTCACTAAGCACGAACCAAAGCACCAATCATATTAGGGATGGATAGCAATTCTACAACATACAAGAAAGGCGATGTTGATATATTTATCGACTACTGGCAATTTATATAATTACAAGTTGTGTAGTTTAAGACACGAGGGTGATTCTATTAGAAGAATCATAAATTACTAAAGCAAACTGCTTGACGAGAGTAGACGTTTATTACTCAATAGAAAATATTAGTTACAAGAGACCCTTAACTCCCCCGTTCCATACATTAGTCCGCAGTGCCCACTCAATGCTCGTAATACATTAATTACAAAATATAAATATAAAAAAAATCTGAGTTTATTTATTTCACTCATTGTAATAGTAATTAACAAAGATTAAGTTAATTTATTTTAGCTTGGAAAAAAATGGTTGACCAATTATATATTCAATTAAAATAAAATTTACAATAAAAGTGACTTAATATAATTAAAGAGTGACTCAGGAAGTAATGTGAGAAACTATTATCTATTTGGTCACATTTTTAACACAAACCTTAGATCCAAACAACATGAAATAAGCTGCAGCACAAAATATTAAATTGATGAATCAAAATTAAAAACTTAACAAAAGAAAACTATTGACAAGAAATATAAAAAAGGCGATTGCTTTTATTCTATTACATTTCTCATGTATCTGCTATATTTCTTTATAAATAATTTCTGAGAATGTGAGTGAGCTCAAAGCCTAATTTATTTCATCACCCCAACTCAAAAAAACACAACTAAAAAATTATGTACTTAGTAAAAAGAAAACATTTTTTTTTTAATCTGATGTATTTTGTAATCTTGATGTATCGGACATCCATAATATATACAGTACTTCCTATACTTAAATTAATATTTCATATATAAAAAACGGAGGTGAACATTACTATATCTTTCGTGTTATCGTATTCAGTAACAATTCTATAACTACGAGTCGATATATTGAAATTAAACATATGAATCGAGAAAGTTTTTTTTTTTTGGAACGGACTTACTGCTGATTCCTGGGACAGGCATTTACAGTCCAACCGGGCTTAGTATCCATATTTAATGTTTATATGGGCATTTATTATGCAATATTTGTATAATACAAAAGTAGAATCGATTATTCGCTTAGTTTGTAGTAACATAAGTGTATTCGGTATCACTAGTGCCAGATGTCAGAATTGTTTTTTTTAATTTATGAAATGAATAGTTAAGATAAGTATAATATAAGAATATAATAAATAAGTTATATTTTGGGATAATAATGAGCACATACAGGCTGATGAGGTCATCTATTCAAATAATTGCTGAAATCTTATTTATTAATTGAGATCATTTTAGTTTAAAATGTTCTAAAATATAGTTTAATGATAAAATCCCATCGGAAGTTTCATTAATTATGATCGTGAATAGAGAATAAGTGACATCGTGCCTGTAGTGACATCATCTAAGCAAAAGGCGGGAAGTACAAATCATGTTTTTCGTTTAAAATGTATTATTACGTACACACAAGTACAAACCTGTGATTAAAATTATGAATTCAATATATTTGTACATTTTAAATTTCCTGTTCATTTTGTTGCTTTATTCACTTACCGATTTTCAATCACAATAACTAAGTATTACCTTAGATTATAGTATATCAATAGAAGGCGTATGTCCTTCGGCAGTATAAAATGGGCTGATAATGATGAGATATTCACTGTTTATCCTAAAGAAATAGAGATCTTAGAATAAATTAAAGTAAACTTTAGGCAGTACCAAAATAACAACTCCCTATAACGATGTATGTTTTGCGTTACAACAGTATCTGCTACAAATAAGATATCGTTTTACATTTTGTGTAATGTTAGATAGTTGTAAGTTTTATTGAATCTATTATTGCTTTCATTGATATTTTATTTATAAATATGTTTGACACAACTGACAACATTTACATGTAAAATATTAATCATACCTGTATGATATGTCGTCTTGCTATATCACTTACGGGGTGAGAAGAGGTACATTAGTGGCTGTAGGCCTTATTCCCAAAGTGACCAGTAGCGCAGTTGATCGCCGTTCTCAGGATACTTACACATGACATTTCTATCAGATGCTATTCGGGTTTCCTCGCGATATTTTCCTTCACAGGTCAACATGTGGTGTCTAAATCCGCACGTAACCTGGAAAAACCCAGAGCTACGTACTGGGATTTGAATCCACGACCTTTCGCGTATAAGTACAAGTAGGTGCATAAATAAAATAACATTTTACACATGTGTTTGTGGTATAAAACATTGTTAATTGCCTAATTTTATGATTCCGGGTCAACTGAAAGTACCGTATATGTTTTGATTCTCTTGAGAAAACGGAAAACATGCATCATCAACGGCTGTATAATTTAATTGCATTGATTTGGATGTCAACTTTACAGCTTGACGTGTTGAGTTTTAACAGACAGATAGACGGGCAAATAAAAGGTTCTTTTAAACAGCCAAAGTGACTCGCCATGGCCGATCTGGGAAATTCTAAACTACCCTCACGCCTTAAAGGGTCGTTGCAGAAGCTACCTGAGTAAGTGGGATTGCGTTGATGATGAATACGATATAAGCGTGGTCATAAACCCATTTTACTCGTATTAACATTCGTGCCTCTTAAGCAATCTTACCTGTTCTTGTAAAGATTTGATTGAGACCTCCTGTGGGGTTGTAATGGTGACTTCATATCAATCAAGCTATAATTGATTAATTATCGAAACCTAAGAAGAAGCTCAGGAAAAGTCTATTAATGTTAAGCAGTAGCGTGCATACCATAGAGGCATAAAAGCATTATATTGTTATACCTGGACATTAATGTCTAGGCTAGGCTAGATTTGGAGTTACAGAATCCAAATTGAAGCAAATTTTAAGCAAATATATTTATGAAGTATCTAAGTATAACAAGGTAATGCTTTTTATACTTCTATAGGATGTGCGCCACTGGTAACCATTAATATAATCCTGTAAAGGGGGATCAAGCATTATTATTAGGGAGGGTTTTGTTTTTTATTATTTACGCTTGACTTCAAACACACCCGGAAGGTAACAATCAGTCCGACGATGTACTGCGTCCGCCCAATAAATGCCTATTCACTCTTCTCTTAAAAGCTCCCAGGTCAAAAGAACATGGAAGTATGATCACTGGAACCTTATTCCACTCTAAAGCTGTTCACATGATAAAAGAATAAACGAATCTTTTAGTGCGGATATAACGAGTTTCCAACACATACAGATGTTATCTGACACGGTGTCTAGTGGTTCCAGGTAACAGCAGGCTTTATCAAAGTCCAGACAGTAAGCTTGAGGGAGTATGATGTCCAGATAAGGTGGAGATGAGACATTTGTGTCCAACATTCCTATCCTTTCTAAACATTGGGCTTGATTAAAGCTGTTCAGTAGTTTTTGAAAAGAGACTCCGGGAGCTTTAACCAGAACGAGCTTGGCATATCGGAGCCCCTTGAGTTTCTTTCGGCGTTGGTTCAAGGTAACCGCTTTGGAAACGCTAGTAGATCACCGTTAGCTGGTCGCCTATGATGGGGTCTACACCCACAGGGTTTTTTTTTTGTTAACCCGGTGGAAATCCCTTCTGTCAGGGTAGTGGTGAGGGCCACTCCCCCGGTGTCTCAGACTTGCACCGAATAAATCTGTACCCACAGGGATGCTCTTGTGTTGCCACCCAACCCATAAATTTGCCGACTGAGCACACCAGTGCTCGGCCTCTCGCAAGGTTTAGTTGTGAAGGTCGTTTCCGGTCATCCACCCATCCTGTAAAAAAGGCGAATTTTACAATCTAATCTTTTTCCCTGTTATGAAAATAAGTTTTTATAAAAGTATATTAAAATATTAATACATGACGGTACAACAAAATATAGATAGTATAATAAATTGGGGCGGGGGGGTTGGGGATTGAAGCCCCTTAACCCTGACGGTAATCTTCAGATCAGCCCACTTTCATTTTCAGCTAATATACATTTGACATGCCCACGTGAAAAAACAACGTAGAAAAATAGAAGACAGCTATACAATGCTATAAATTATTCCTAGATATTATAATAATTAGTGAGACACCACCTTAAAGGTTCACCTACTTTGATAGTCAAACAAAATTTTCACAGTGACTTAATGGAATAATAGAGGAACATCCATTTGGCAGAACAAAGAGCCCTTCGGATTAAAACAACAATAACTTTGCAAGGTATGAAAAGAATTATAATTTAAAATTGAATAATTGACGAATTCCCTTACCTATTCGAGTTTTATTAAATACCGCAAGGTCAGACCAGAAATAGATTATCGTTTGTCATCCTCAAAGCCTTTTAGCTTTATTGGACTATGTTTACAGCATACATATGCAAAGTCTGTCAAAATAACTCTCCTCTCTCTTTCGCGTATTGTTTATTTAAGCCCGGATGAAAATCCTACATACGACGATCAGGGACGCTGTAAGGGCTGCGACCCCGGTGTATCAGACTCCTGCTGACTAATAACTCACGGGATTGTCCCTCTATTTACTCCGCCCGGGCCTTGGTAATCAAATTCGTCCAGTCGCCCGGGGAGCGAACAGCCTTATTCAGGCTTCCTCTCTGGGAGAGGTGAGTGTAAAGAGCCCACGCCTTCACGAGTCAGACATGGTTTTTATTGCATATTGTATTTCGAAATTTTAAGACCATTAGCTACTGTAATATGATACAGTCTATATTATATAATTCACATATATTTTCGGAGTTTCTTCTATAAGC
Source organism: Automeris io (assembly GCA_036320925.1). NCBI lineage: Eukaryota > Metazoa > Arthropoda > Insecta > Lepidoptera > Saturniidae > Automeris > Automeris io. The sequence continues at coordinate 10,743,264 of JAUDJH010000005.1, forward strand.
ATAATCTCATCATCGAAAGTGTGTTATTACACTCTGTCTAGACTATCTACACAATTTCAATCATATAATAATTAATTATAGGAACAATTAGGTATTGATGAAGTGTTGAGAAATTATCCAAAGGAACGTATCTCAACTCAGTGTACACATACATACTTCTTGCCTATTAATTAACCGACACTGTACACAGTACATTAAATTGCACCCCATAGTATAATTAGTGGATTAGAAGTTACTATTGAAGTCATTAACACAGTCACAGATACCATATTACAATACCTGGAAGCGGCACGAATCGCGAAGGCGATAAAATTGTAAGGATGTGTCGTATGTTCGTTTAATTTTAGACTTAAAATACCAAAAAAATTTTTAAAGACCTAGCTGATATACTGGACACTAATTTATGACAATATTATAAAAGAAAGTTTAAATCTCAGTACTGTGGCAATGCTAAAGTCGTGTTTTAATGTTAAAGTCTTATAACGAGAAGACGAATACTGAGGTGATCAGCCGGCAAATTTATGGGTTATTAGGTGGCAACGCAAAGTTATGCCTGTGGGTATGGACCTCGACTTGGGCTGCCAGTCAAATTACGAAACCTAACGGTGATCTACTAGCGTTTCGGAAGCGATTACCTTGAGAAGAAACGCCGAAAGAAACTCAAGGCATTGGAGTGGACCAAATTGGATTAAATTTATATAGTAAACGTCCTAGAATAATTAGATAATCCATTTTTATATTTCTATAGAATGCATACCACTGGATGATTTACAAACAAGTGAGAAAGATATCAAAAATAATTTAAAAAATATGTTCTCGTTGATTTACCACAACATATTGATCTCCCTTAGATCTTTAAGCAACTATTAGGTCCTTACATATGAAATTGGCGTTTTTCGTACTGGGCACTTTAATCACAAATTTCTCCTCTTTGGTAAGGAATTCCAAATTCAAATTTGTACAGCTATAGACTCCTGTATTTGTGCTTCGATGATCGTCATTCATTTGTTTTTTTCTTCTGCTTTTTTCTGTTTGCGTCACTCATTTTACAAAATGGAAAACTTAAAATATCGCATTATTTACGAGTACGAGTTCCGCCGTGGCACTAGTGCTGCGGAAACAACTCGAAGGGTGAATGATGTGTATGGCGGTCGTGTTGCAAAAGAAAACACAGTTCGTTTTTGGTTCCAACGTTTTCGTTCTGGAAATTTCGACCTGCAGAACAAGCCCTGTGGACGGCCTGAGACTCAAGTTGATAATGAAGAGTTGAAGGCTATTGTGGAAGCGGATCCATCGCAAACCACGTCCGAGTTAGCTGAAGGCTGCGATGTTAGTGATAAAACTGTTTTAATTCACTTGAAGCAAATTGGGAAGATTAAAAAGCTTGAAAGGTGGGTACCTCACGAATTAACTGAAGCAAACCGGCAAACGCGCGTCGACTGCTGCGTTACATTACTAAACCGGCACAATAATGAAGGTATTTTAAACCGAATCATGATGATGATGATGATGATTTACCTGTGATGAAAAATGGGTTCTTTACGATAATCGGAAGCGCTCAGCGCAATGATTGGATCCTGGCCGGCCAGCCAAATCCTGCCCCAAGCGAAAATTAACCCCAAAAAAGTTACTTGTAAGCGTTTGGTGGACTAGTGCCGGTATTGTTCATTACAGTTTTCTCAAATCTGGCCAGACTATTACGGCTGATGTCTATTGACAGCAATTGCAAACCATGATGGAAAAGCTAGCGGCTAAACAACCTAGGATGGTCAATCGCTCCACGCCACTGGTGCTTCACGACAACGCTAGACCACACACTGCGCAACAGACGGCTACTAAATTAGAAGAGCTTCAATTGGAAAGTCTAAGACATCCTCCGTACTCCCCGGAACTTGCTCCAACAGATTACCATTTTTTTCAAAATTTGGATAACTTCTTGCAAGGGAAAAAATTCAACTCCGATGGGGCAGTCCAAATCGCCTTCAAAGATTTTATTGATTCCCATCCGACTGGTTTTTTTAGTAAAGGGATCAATGAACTACCTATGAGATGGTAAAAGTGCATAGAAAATAATGGTTCATACATTGATTAATTAAATATATTATATTAAAAAATATTCGACTTTTTGTTCCTCCAATACAAAACGCCAATTTCATATGTAAGGACCTAATATTAACTACAATTTTTTTTTCTTACAAAATAAAATATATTCGTAACGTTACAAATAAACATCACACAAAAACTTTATATTATTTTCATTGGTTGACAAGCACGCTGTGCTGTCATATCCAGTCAATATTATTTTCTTTCTATGGTTTGTGCACATATAAAGGTTAGAATTATTTACGAGTATATTGTAATTATTATCCTTTCACAGAATTATAGCGATTACAATTTTTGACCCTGGATTTAGTTCGTTACAATTCCATCGTGGTTTGGCTAGAAGTCTGCCTGCGAATGTCATGTTTCTATCTTCTTCGTCTTCTTTTTGTGCAGGGTAGCCAGCGCAATGCCAAAGCGTCTATTTTTGTACTCGTTTATAGGCTACTGGAGTCAATTTCAATCAGATGGACTATCATGGTGTCTTTCGCCATTTTAATCGAACAGAGGTATCATATAGGTGATTGCAAGGTTGCAAGATTGCAAAGCTGTAGACCACAAAATTGCAAAAAAATATTAATTGGATTTATTTAAATATATAATTGAGAAACAAAGGTAAAAGTTGAGTGTATTTAATATATTACTTTTTGCCTCCATCTCCGTCTCCATCTCCATCTCCACCTCCATCGCACGACTTGAGAAAGAGCTTTTAGAGAGGTGGGCTCTTTACTATTACCCTTCCAGAGAGGTAGCTTCAACAAGGCTTTTCGCTCCCCGGGCGTCTGGATGAATTTGATTAGATGGACATCGCGGGTGTTTTTAGTCAGTAGGAGTCTGACACTCCGGGGTCGCTGCCCTCACAGGGGCCCTGATGGTTCTATGGAAGATTTTCCACCGGGATACCAAAAAAAGTCATTTTTGACCCGCCTCGAAATATTTTAAAAGGCTGCATGAAGTCAGTGAAAGTCAGTGCGGTAAAGAGACAAGTTTCCTCAGTGGCCTGCATTTCAATTTGGTCGAGTGTACCTTTAGTTCATAAACTTACTTAGAGTACTACAGGAATATGACCATTTATTATGGACCTTTCTAACTTATTGTAGCATATAGAATGAGCATGTCAAGTAACTCATTAACGCATGTTGTTAATTTTAACTAAAAGTTATATTGTAGGTAGTACTTCCACTTAAATTATCCTCCCAAGTGTATAATCACGCGTACTTCATAGGAGGTCAAGTTGGAACCTTTAATCTGAAGGATCCATTTAACCCAAAGTCATTACGGCACTAATTAACACTTCATTTGTAAACGTTTTTTCCGCACCTTCGGTCTGTAAACGATCTATCACGTCCAGCCGTCTTTTTACCCCAATCATGCACTCAAAAACATCTGATAAAATTCATGTTACTGTTCCAATCATTAATTTTAAAATATCAATTGAAAATACTCGTAAATTAGGGAGAGAAGGGGGCGACCGTCGCTCTTAAGTTTATTTTTCAGCTTTTAAGTTGCAATTAATACACAGCTCTGTAATCCCTTCTAGTTTAAAAAAAGTTGAAATCATCGCAGTCAAAAGATATTCACCAAATTGTATGATTCTTGATACTAGGAAGAACCCTATAGGTTTTGATTCTCTTAATAAAATGGAAATGATGCAGCATAAACAGACTTTTCTCTTGATTTTGATGGTAGGGCGATCGCCCGGAGTGACTCATGACTACAGTGCACAAGTGTAAAGACCGTAATAGTGATTTGCTTTGGCCTATCGCGTTTCGGGATCAACTTATGTATATCCAGTAACTCATATACCTAGAGAGCGTCAGTCTTGGTATATGTGGGCCGACATGACGACGGAAACTACCAACGAATTTTCACCCTTTGATGGTCGCTTTCGTTTTTGTACCACACTGTACTTACCATCAGGTACATTGTAGTCACTATGTCGGAGCCAGTGTAAAAAAGATCATAGACTTAAAAATTTGTTTATTTTAGAGCTAAAAGGGCTTGCAGACTTGAGTATTTGGTATTTATTTCAATACAATATATCGATACGTTCCTGAGAAAAACAGTCTACGCAGATAGACAAGGAAGTTACCCTGTAAAAGTTCGTTTCCTTCTTTTTGAGGTACGGAACCCTAAAAATGTCGTAGGCTTTGTATAAGCAAAGGATATACAATTTAAGTATACTTTTAGCTCGAAATAGAGTCACTTACAGAGAATATGTTAAAATATAACAAGTTTACATTGTTTCCAGGCCAATAAAGTATACACGCAGAACTAACCTTTTGTAAATGTATTCAAAGTGGAATATGTCAAGCAGAAACCAATACTATGTTTCACTTAAATTTAGATAGAGTTTCATATGTTTGTGTACATTTTAAGGAATAACAATGTTTAAATTATAGAGCTTTAAGGTAGATATACGTGAAATTGTAAGTCACACAGCTTATTGCATCTTACAATATAACCACCAACCATGTTGTTTTACATTTGAGCATCAACTGCCTGGAGCCTATTCCTGGCCCTTCTACAATAGGTTTATAAAATTTATATTTTTTAATTTTTATTTCTAGTATTGATAAAAATTGCGTAGTGATAAAAGTGAAGGATCGATAAAAGTGGAGGATCGATAAAAGTGGAGGCGCATTTCGAGAATGGCATTATCCAAAATAAATTGATACGAGACCACATCCAGTCTATAAAGAGCGAACATTTGAGGAGAAATAAAAGCGACCACAGATCAAATGTATAGCGGTCCAAGTTGCCAAAGTGATCATTAAAAAGTATATATTTTAAGGCCAACAATTGTTAAATATTGCGTAACGTTTGTCAACAATGCCAAAACACACTTTTTCAAGATTTTAACTGTTTTGATACTATTTAAATTTCCTTATATATACTGAAGCCACGAAAATCGAGTGAAAATTATATCAAACCTTAAGTTTCCTGCGATGATTATTGATAAACTCGAAAGTAATTCCACATTTCTTTTTTTACTAATATGCATACCTTTTTTTTTGTTAACCCTGGGGAAATATCTAACGGACCTTCAGGGGACGGTGAGGGTCGGACTTGCACGGACTAAAACCCGCGGGGTGTTTCTTCTCCCGCCTGCCGAGTGCCAAGGGCATGGCTGAGCTATTATCCTCGGCACCCGGCGACATCTGGCCTTTTGCAGCCCCTTCTAACTAATATGCATAACTGATATAATTTCACTATTCATATTATTTAATGTACGAATGCTTTTTCTTAAAAATTTACATTTTTTATCATGTACAAAAAATCTAGTATAATTTATTAATCAAAAACTTATTTTAATGATTACATAATATATGAAGATAATCGTCAGAAAATTGCTCTCGTTGACAACCCACGCATTAAAATATCATTAAATAATTATAGTACACACTTTTGCGACCACTGTATAGCGCCCCGGTCCGTATAAAAGGGAGGATTTGGTCTATGGCAAGCGTAGTCAACTAGTATTCCTTCAAAGGATACGAACGGGCTTCGAAATTCAAATTAGATTTTGAACGTTCGGTTTTTAAAGAATAATTTCTTTGTGAATAAATTAATTTAGTACGGAGTCTTTAATTATATCGTCTAAAAAGGTAAGTTTCATTTTTCTATTATTTTATTGTTTCAATTCATAATTTTCTACTTTATTATTGTAATTTTTTTGCAATAATAATATTTTGAATACTTTATATTTAGACACATTTCAAAATAATTAATATTCAATACTAAGGCTAGGATTTATAACGCAACTTTAAGTTTGCTTAGATTGTACTAAAACACTACATTCATATTACTCAATAAATATCAAAGGATTTGGTAAGTCATCGATTTTGTCAACATGGACTTAACTCTGCGAATACTACAGCTATACTCAAATTCCTATTATACATATATTAAGTAATTGTCAGAATTAATTAACTTTTTGAGAACTTTGCTAAGCAAAGTCGAAATAGCGACTATAAATCTCAGCCTAAACATATACTAAGCTCGGTCAATAAATCATAGTCAATTTATATTAAAATAGAAAAAACCCTACAGAATATACTGTTTATTAAAATATACATACTATTATTTATCTATTTCTATGCACTAGTATATCTTGCAAAAAATTTGTGATTCATACTTTCTTAATTTTAGTTAATAATTTTAAAAACGTAATTACTTGTCCTGAGTTGCATCTAATAGTTATGTCCTATGCAAGGGCCCTGAGAACGGCGATCAGTCACGTTGGGCTCGAAATATAATATTAGCACAAAGTAGATACAGCCCCTAATATATCTTTGCTCACCCCCAAAAGGATATAGCGTGTCGATATATTATTATTATTAAATATTTATCGACTAAAGAAACACGAAAGCTATAAAATTTAACGATATACATTCCAATCAACGCTTCTTATAAACCATGTAACGTAAACTCTAACAAGCTCTAAAATCTATCATCACGCCGTTTCCTTACTGGGATGAGCAGAAAAAAAATGACCACCACTTGTATCCACTTGTATCTTTCAAATCTCTTTAGCCACCTTAACATGAATCCATTCATATGCTCTCGAAGGATCTACGCACCTGACCTTTCTCTCCGTACGGATGCTTTACAAACAATAATCACTAAATGTTCTGTGTTGTTCTGTTGATAGTTTAATAAATAACTTAGGGCATTTATTGCCATTTATAGATGGGCAAAATGTAATCAGATTAATAAAAATTATTACAATTACATTTTACGTTTTTTACCATTAATATGACTGCATTTTGCTCATCTATGTTTTAAACACTACAGAATTCCAGATTGCATACACATTTATGATTTCTTAATGTTTTAAATGTATATAATTATGGTTACAGAGCAAGAAAATTAAAATTACGACAACATTTTGTAATCGTTAATCAATAATCCGATTACATTTTGCCCATCTCTACCATTAATATAGTTTTTTGCATAAAGAATGCCATTAATAGCTATTTCAATGACGTGACGGAATGGTAATGACTTATTTCATAAAGGACATAAAAATAGCTTCCTAGAGCTATCCCTATAGTCGCGTTTTAGGAAGGAATTCGGTTATAACAAGGAACAGAATATCCTTCCTTAGGATAAACCTTCTAATCTAACGCTCTTCTAGGTCAGCAATATAATGACAACTCATTGCTATGCAGTTATCAATAAGAGACAATAAACTTACTATTAGGTATGCCTACACCTGATGGAATAAAAGTATAAAATTTTTATCACCTCTCGAAAAGTCCTACTAGTAATATTATAAATGCAAAAGTTTGTGAATATGTTTGTTACTCTATCACGATAAAACTGTTGGACGGATTTGCATGGAACTTTTACAGTAATATAGATTATACATCGGAATAACATATAGGCTACAATTTGTAATGATTTTATACAATTTTGGTCGTAATATAACGATACATGTCAATTAAGTCGGAAAATCTGACCCCTGAAAGCTATCTTGTCGTGCTCTGCCTAAACCATTGGAGTTACACAAAGATGATGTACCGTAGGATTGTTTGTCTTGAATAGTTCTAAATAAAAGTCCACGACAGCATATATCTACCTTTTATGTAGAAGCCACTATGACCAAAATTGTATATTATAATACAGAAGATATTCACAAGAAATAATTTATATGGCAAAACAACGTCTGCCGGGTCAGCTAGTGTATCAACATTTTACTGATTTGTTTCTTTTTTTTAATGTGATCTTTTTATTGTTATCTAAAACCAGTCAGATAGAAATAGATTTTATTACAAGTTTAGGCATATTATCCGCAAAAAGACTTTTTCTCCGACGTAATAAAATAGGAACTTGAATAGCCTGAAGGTTTACAAATCCAAGTCCAACTTGAAAAAAAACGGTGACTTACCAAATACTTTAATATCACTTAAATAATATAATTTGTAAAGTCTACGTAAAGTGGATAAGGGACTAGTTTCCATGCGTGGCTACGCGAATCGTCGTGAGTTGGAATCCTGGTACTAGATTATGTACGGATTTAAGCACCATATGCTCGCCGGTGAAAGAAAATATCATGAAACACATGGCATCTAATAGAAATGTGTGATTGTCCTGAGAACGGTGATTAGCTGCGCTACTGATCTCGTTGGATAGTTTAGATACAAGCGCAAAGTGGATGCATCCACTGATGTATCTCTGCTCACCCCGTAAGAGATATATTTTTGTTACTATTGAAAAGTTTAAGTAAAGCTACAGTAGCGTTTATAAACCTCAGCCTTAGCAGGCTAATACAATTTCAATCTATAGGAAATTCTTTATAAAACTTACCGAGAAAATATCTATAGAACTATTCTGTGTTCCATTGCTTCGGGTCAGAACAAATATTATTGTTGCAAACAATTTGACGCGAAATTTCGAGCCAGGGGTTGGCTTCTTAGTCCCTGATGATCGCTTTACGAATTATTAGAAAAACTAATTCGGACGCTGAGGGGACGTTTCAAAAGAGATTGCTGAGCTCCGGAGAAATATTCGTCTAAGCTCTTTGTATTGAAGTTAAAGAATCTATTTCATTCAGTTAAGGACCTATGTTATCAGAAACTTTCACGATTGTATGCTATTTATAAAGTAAGGATATTATAAAAAAATCTCACAGATATTTTATAATAGTTACAATTATAATTATTTAAAATAAACACCAATAGTTTATATCGTTTCTGGTAAAAAGTGGAACGCTTTTAAAAAGTATTCAAAAGTTTAATTTGTAACGTTCGTGTGAAAGTGATGTTAATTTGTTTCTTAATATATTTTCAAACAATATTATGTTCATCTAAGCGTTTGCTGATTTTGAATTTAACAAATCATTGTATATCTTTATTATATAGATGAACTAGCTGACTCGGCAAACGTTGTTCTGCCATATAAATTATAGAAGACCAGCCACGCTTTGCTGTGACTGGTTTTTGAATAATTACTCAATCCAGTCAACGGGTGGCGCCATCTTTTAGAATCGGTTGGAGCTAACTGTAAATTATGACTGCTAAATAATAAACAAATAATTTGCAATAAAATAATATTGCGACTATGAATTGAGATGAAAACTATCCTATCTTTTAAATTAGATCAAACTTCACGTGATGTGTAAATTTCATTAAAATCGATTTAGTAGTTTAGGAGTCCATCGCGGACAAACATCGTGACAGGAGATTTATATATATTAAGATTAGATGAAACATAATATAGAAGCTAAGATATTGTATCTTCATCACTTATAAGGTCAGATGTAGATGCACAATTGTCTCTAAATTGAAAACAAAATACAGGTTGAACTTGTCTAAGTCATTCTCATAAAATACATCGCTTCATTTATATGAATAGAAAAATTTTCCGCGTTTCTCTTGCACAAAGAATCAATGAACTGTGAAATAGAATAGTTCAACTTATGTTATAGTTGACATTATTATTTGGTATAATGAGTTCACTATTTTTTTTACACTGACTCGACATAGTGACTACGGTGTACCTGATGGTAAGTACAGTATAGTCCAAAAACGAAAGCGACTATCAAAGGATGAAAATCCATTGATAGTCTACATTGTCATGTCGGCCCACATATACCCCGACTGAAGGTCCTTAGGTATATGAGTTACTGGATATACACAAGCTGATCCCAAAACGCGACAAGCCGAAACTGGTTTCTATGACGGGTTTTACACCCATGTACTGTGGTCGCGATTAGTGATGAAAATGCCCGGGAATTTTCCCAAAGTGCCCAAAACTTGTATGGGGAATATTCCCGGGAATTTACGAAATGTTCGCGGAAGTGCTGGGCACTTTGGGAAAATTCCCGGGCATTTTCATCACTAGTCGCGATCCAGACAGGCACCGACGCCCTACCACCTCGCAAATTACTCGCAATATTATAAACGAACCACGAACGGTCGTAGATACGAAGCCATGTATCTCTGGATTCTACTAGATATGGTATAGATTTACGTACCGATGCGCATTGGTAAAGAAAAACCTTGTGACGATACCGACATGGTATCTAATGGGAATATCATGTCAGTGTTTTGAAGACAGCGATCAGCTGTGCTACTTTAGGTACGAGATATAAGCGCAAAGTGGATACAGCCACTAATGTATAAACCGAAAGGGATATAGCGTAACGATATGTTATTATTTATTTAATTTTTTATTTTTTAGCCGGCATAACGTTGAAGACTGTCACTATTTCGTCTCTTAAAGGCTGCCACTGTATTTAGACACTGTATTTACCTTCAGCTGTAGTGCAATCACTTTGCCGTGGGGCTATTTATTTATTTATATTAAAAAATATATTTATTTATTTACAGTTGTAGGCTACCTTTTTTATTTATACGTTTTTACATTTAAATTTTACTTTTTTATCAATATGTAAAAATAAGACGTCAATGGAGTGACGTTTAATGAAAGATTTTTAAACACGGTGCGCTCTGCTGTATTAATAAGAAAAACTGTAGTATTAATATATTTATTATCATCTCCAGTCTTCTCATTATAGCTCTAATTATGCGGACCATCTTTCCTGGTGTTGCGAACCCCACCTCTACACAGTATTATATAAACAGTATAAAAACGTTGAATAATGTTTTTTATACTAGCTCGACGAACTGCCTATATATATATATATTGCCTGATGGAAAGCGCAATGTAGTCCAAGGACGGCCAAGACCGCTAAGGAATGAAATTTCTTTGACAGTCGCCATCGCAATGTCGACTCACATATACCACGACCGAAGGCCACTGAGTATACGAACAACTGGATATACACAGACAGATCCCAAAGCGCAGCAGGCCGCAGCGAGTCACTATAACGGTCATTACACTTGTGTACTATAAAGATTTACTGGATGTAGCGCGGATGTTGATTGTAGATTATGTTTATTGTAGACGAGCACCTTCTTACTTCAGTTAAAACAATCTTTATTCTCACGATATATATTTATCAACTATTAATACGTTTACACAATATTATTGAATAGTGGGTCTGGGAAAGAGTTCGTGGCGTTTTTTCAGTAAAATTCGACTAGTCTCCTTAAGCGCGTGAATGAATTTATTTGAACCAAATATGTTCCATTATTATCGACAATGCTTCGGTATTTTTTAGGTAGATCCATGATCCTATCCGTGAAGACCTTCTGTGGTTTCTGGTTAAAGAACTGGATCAAGTAGTTTTCACAGGCTTCTTTTGAAACCTTGTTAATTCCATGAAGAAAGCTCTGCAGATATCGAAATAGATGATAATCAGTGGGTGCTATATCCGGACTGTAACGTGGATGCAACAAAACTTCCCATTCGAACTCTCTCAATTTATGACGGGCCATCAAAGTTGTGTATGGTCGGGCGTTGTCATGATTATAGACAATACCTTTCTTATTTATCAATTCGGGCCTTTTCCTCTCAATCGCCAAGCCTAATCTTTCTAGTCAACCACAGCAGAGTTGATAATCAATCGTCTCACCAGCCGCAAGTAGCACGTGGTGGACGATAACCATCCAGTTCCACCACACACACGACATCACTTCTTTTGGCGTCGATGTTAGTTTAGCAAATGAATGTGAAGGCTCACCATCCTACATTCACAATATTTTATGCTTCCAGTTGTCGTACGTAATCCATTTTTTATCTCCGATTATTAGATGTTTTAGAAATGGCTCGATATCATTTTGTTTCAGCAGCGTATTGCAGATGTTTAATCGGTCCATCATGTTTTTCGCGCTCAACTCACGAGGACTCCATTTGTCAAGCTTTTTTTATAACCTTCTTGGCGTAAATGATTCAAAACATTTTTATGGTCAATACCGGACTCGATACCAATATTGACACTGCTGATATGCTTATCTTGTTGGACTTTTTAAACTATTTCAGGAGCTTTTTCAGTGATTGGACGACCGCAACGTGACTCATCTTTTACATTAAAGTGACCGGAATAAAAGCGAGCGAACCATTTCCACACAGCAGAATTTGATAAAGTACCTTCACCGTATACAACATTATTTTTTTCGTAAGCCTGCGCAGCGTTGTTCCCGTTGTCATAACGATATTGTAGAATACAACGGATTTTTTCATTATTCAGCTCCATGTTCGAGTGCAAAATACTTTTGAACCACTGCACAGATTGCAATGTTTCTTACATTTAACTAACGTTCAAAAGGTCACCTTTAAAGGTGCACTCATTGGTGTTACTGCAATTTATGTTTCTTTAGTTATATGCGACCAACGCCATTCATCGGAAAAAACGCCACGAACTTTTTCTCAGACCTAATATTTTTATATATTCTAATTTCTATTTCATGTTTATTCCCTTTCAAAGCTCAAGATACAATCCTATATAACAATTCAAAATTCATTCCCTTATGACCGGCGGTCGTGGGTGTGGTGGTAGAAAGACACGAATTTTGGCGTTTTACCGTTTATTTGCACTTTAAGGCACTGCGACGGACACGCACGTACTCTAGCCTTGGGTCTCGGTAGTCGACTGAATTAGCAAGCATCCCGTGCGCGCGCGCATCCTCTTACCCCGTGCGTCCCGTAACACCCTAACGACCCTTAGGGTGTTTTAACACAAGCACGTATCGGACGGCATCTACATGCTATACCCTTCAAATATGAAAGTCGATTTTCCTTTATTTTCATTCTTTTTTTACAAAAAATATTTTTATTACATGACCAACTCTAATATTACTGCTATAGACATGTAACCGATTTTTGGATCCCTCCTTACATACTATAACTACAGTACTGTGGTCACAACACATTTCCGGCTATCGCCTTACTACAAAAACCTAGTACTACAATGTAAAAATTATAAAGATTAACAGATTCATTAAGCGAAATCAAAATGACTTAGTAATAACTTTACAAACTCAATACACAAATAATGATAAGATTAATATCAGTCTTAAAATACCTGCTCAATAATTTGCATATAAAAACATTACAAAATTTTTAACATATAACTTTATACGTGGGAGATGTCAATATCTTTAAATCGACCAAACACACGGATACCTGTGTAACATATAAAATATGTTTGCAGTTTCCATCGCACGTTTTATAACGCAGTACAGTCGAGAGAGAAAGTTTACATACCACCCACAGCTGAAAATAACAACTAACCTATTTATGCTTACTTACTTGGTAAAATATATTTTCGCAAAAGAATAGAAATCCTTATCGTAAGTTAGTATTAGGTAAACAACATATTTTTATTAAAGCAGTCATATTTATTCATTTAAAATAGATAATGTGAATAAAATTTGCTAACGGAGTATGAACACAATCACTAGAAATCAGCAATATAATGTTGCTTTAAGACAGGGATTCCCGAAGTAGTCCACGGTAGACTCCCCTCCACGGTAGAGTCCCGAAGTAGACTCGACAGGGGTCACCATTGATATAAAAAAACTGGAGCGCACAAGTTGTATGTGGGGTCCACGAAAATTTATCTAGTTTCGGTAATAAAGAACAAATGTTGACTTCGTTTTATTTATGAGGGAACAAGAAAAGGTTTTAAGCGCACACAGATAATATAATCCTGTTACACAATGCGCGCGGGCAGCAGCGTTGCCTACAACACTCACCCCTCCCTACGCCAGTCTCAATTTGATCGTGTGCGGGTATACGCTCTCACGCTCCGCGATCCCTCTCCGAATTTCTGTTAAGCTGTACAAAGCCAAATTTCTTCGTTGATTTTTGACTGTCTGTATATATTTCGTTGATAGTCTCCGTCGTTATGTCGGCTCACATATACCACGACTGAAGGGCTATAGGTATATGAGTTACTGGATATACACAAGCTGATCCCGAAACGCAACGGTATAAAGTGAGTCACTATGACGGTCTGTAAAATGTTCTTCTAATATCTCTACCCGGGCCTGGGAATCCGGATTATTCCAGATGCCTGGGGAGCCATTAGCCTGTTTACGCTTCATCTCTGGGAGGTGCGCTTGTAAAAAGCCCAAACCTTTCTCATAGGCAGCGCGCTACCTCCCTCTCATCTACCACCCTGGACGAACGCGTCCCTTATTATTTAGTATTTATTATTATTATTTGTATTTAGTAATTGGCCAATATCGCAACTATCATTGAAGTTTTTAAAATCCTAAGTCATTTAGTTCAAGACTAAATAAAAGTCACTAATATAATAATTTTTATAACTTTTTAATTAAGGGTAATTTTAAATAGATTAATTAAAATTGTATTGATTCATTAAATACACAAGTACACACAATTTGCGTCAATAACAAAATAATTCATTATTTCTATTGATTTTCGTAAACATCCTCATTTCTCAACACCAGTAATGAAAGGATTATAGGAACATTGGAATTATTCGTATATTTTCTTTTGAAGAGTTGGCGTCGTAATTCTACTAATACTTTGTTCGTGTAATACGTAACGCTTTTAATATCTTTAAGGTTAAGGACCGAAGAATATTTGTTATACTGCAAAGGATGTAGAATAAATGATGAAAAACATATTTTTAATAAACAGAACACGTTCTCAAATTCTATATTGTAGAATCATCTTTAATTTTTACTTTTATCTGGGCCTTAAGTAAAAATTACAGAACAGATTTTTAGAGGTTACGTGTTTCGTTCTGATTGGTTAAGTAGAATCTGAAATGTAGTTGTACATCTCTGTACTATTCATCGTCGTATACTTACGGAGTCAAGTGAATTGGTTACATTTCGTACTGTTTAAAAACATTTTTCCAACTAAAAAAAATACACAGTAATATTTACTAACAATTACACGCATTGTCCTAGTCCCAAATTAAGCTTGCGCTTATACTATGGGCACTAGACTAAGATATACATACTTAAATATATATATACAACCATGACACATGAAAAACTCGTCTACTCATCAAAGAAAAGTTTACCACTACTTGGACTTGAATCCGGGACCTTAGTATCGTAAGTAGGGTCGCTACAAACTGCGCCATCAGGCCGTCTAACATAATATTATCCCGTTTTCAGTAAATCTATTTTCTGGAATGTAACTACGAATTTACAGTTTTTCCTGTACCTGTGATATAAGACCTTACCAAATTTCAAGATTCCTTACTCAAAGGGAAGCTTTTTGTTACTTTGCGTAAAAAAGCAAAAAGTAAAAAAATACAATATAAATGGGCCTTTTTTTAAATGACATTGACTTAAAAGTATAATTACAGGCCTGATTATTTGATATGTATTTTATATCGATACGTCTACACGTTTCTGAAGATAAGGGATTAATTAGACAGGCAGGCAGACAGACAAATGTACAATAAAGTGATTCTAAAACGGTCACGTTTTGCTTTTAAAGTACGAAACCCCAAAAACAGTTTTAAGGTGGGTAAGCGATTGTCTGAACTGGATCAAAACCACAGTACATTACATGTACAGACCGTCATAATGACTTCCCTCGGCCTGTCGCATTATCAGCTCGTGTATATCCAGTTATAATATACCTTATGACCGGTGGTCGTGGGTGAGTTGGTAGAAAGACACGGATTTTGGCGTTTTAGTGTTTATTGCACTTTATGACACAGAACTGCGACGCACACGCACATACTCTAGCTTTGGTTCCCCGGTAGTCGACTGCTTTAGCAAGAGAATCCACTGCGTGCGCGCATCCCTTACCCCGTGCGTCCCGTAAAACCCTAACAACCTTAGGGCGTTTAACACATGCACGTATCGGGTGGCGTCTACATGCTATAACCTAGAGATCTTCTATCGTGGTATCGATGAATTTTCATCTCTTGACGTCGCTGCCTTTCATGACTTGTAATTTTCAGCAGGTTTAATGTAGTTTATCAAGGCAGTATTAAAAACAAGAAATTAATTACACGTGGAAGAAGACGCAAGCATAGCTAGCTTTAAACAAAATAATAAAGTAACTTTACAAGATCAGTGTACGCAAATATTGAATTTCTTACGTGGTTACGGAGGGGCGTCAAACTGGTATCGTTGTGGGAGAGCACGAACGCTTTTTATATGCCTGTATCGCCACAATCACTTATTAACTTGGCATTTTTCGTACAAAACTTTTGTAATAAAGCACGTGCGAACATTATTAAATCTAAACATATTTGCTACAAGCACAACATACTGAAATTCTTGACAAGCATATTCACAATTTACGCTTACACACACAGTCTTATTACAAGAACGGTTTTAACTTTAGCAAAGATTAATTAGGCGTATGGTATAACGCCAAATATCACACAGATTACTAGCCTCTAAGGCAGAGATTTATAGACGCTATTTACACTTTGCTTAGCAAAGTTCTCAAAAAAGAATTCGTTTTAACAAAAAACTTAATATATCATAGGAACTTGAGTACAGACATAGTATTTACAAAAGCCAAGTCCCTGTATATAAAATCGATGACTTGCCAAATCCTTTGAAATTCATTGAGTAATATAAATTGTAATTTAGTCTTTACTAAATTACAAATGAGTTAAGCAAGTTATTGAGTTTGCTTAGACTTTTCTAAACTGTCTAGAAAACAACTACACTTTGTACTACTTCGTTTAGTTACTTTGTGTAACTTAATAGTATGTATAACATGTAGACGCCACCCGATACGTAATTGTCGCCCTAAGGGTTGTTAGGGTGTTACGAGACGTGCGGGGTAAGAGGATGCGCGCGCGCACGGGATGCTTGGAGGCAGTCGACTACCGAGACGCAAGGCTTGAGTACGTGCGTGTACGTCGCAGTTCGGTGTGCCTTAAAGTGCAAATAAACAGTAAAACGCCAAAATCCGTGTCTTTCTACAACCACACCCACGACCACCGGTCATATATGTATAATACTTGCTGTATTATGAAATTCGCCGGGTCAGCTGGTCCAATAAAAGAGACACCTGATCTACAACTCCTCGAGGATGAAATGTTGGTATAGAATCGACAATTAAATCGATTATTTTATTCCAGTGATCAGAATGGTGACCAACATGACCCTGCTCGTGATATTCGTAACAGTAGCCTCAGTGACAGCCCAGACTTTCCAGTACTCACGAGGCTGGACGAATGGAAAACGCGACGGCCATAGGAGAACCGACGATGTGAAGGAACAAGCCAGCCTGGAGAGGATCCTCAGTCCGTGCCAGATGAACAAACTTAGATACGTTTTGGAAGGAAAACCTTTTAATGAAAGGGTTAGTATAGAGAACTTATATTCCTTTACTAGCTTTTTTTATTATTTCTTCATCATTGTTTCTTGTTTAAAGTTGCCCATCATCTTTAGCACCTTTTAATTAGTTATGACGTTATTTTAATACTAATATATCGTCAAGCTATATCCCTTTCGTGGTGAGCAGAGACACATTAATGCCTGTATTAACTTTACGCTTATATATTGTGCCCAACGTGACCAGTAGCGCAGCTGATCGCCGTTCTCACAGCACTAGTACACATAACATTTCTCTTGCGGGTTTCCTCGTGATCTTTTCCTTCACCGGTGAGCATTTGCCGACAAAATCCGTACTTAATCTGGAAAAACTCAGATGTACGTGTAAGGTTTCGAATCTACAACCATTCGCGTTGTGACACATGGATACCATTCTTCTTTTTTTTGTAACCCGGGGGAGATCCCTAACGGACCTCGGGGAGAGGCGAAGGCCGCCCCCGGTGGGTCGGGCTTGCACCGACTAAAGCCCCCGAGGTGTTCCACCTTCCGCCTACCGACATCGAGGGCACGACTGGGGTCTCATCCTCAATGACCGGCTGGGCGTGCGGCCGTAAGCAGGCCTCCACTCGTTTGGGGAGGGGTGGTGTATAGAGCAACTCCTCTCATGTATCTGCGTTGTAGAGCGGTACGCGGGAACACATCGCGCGCCGCTTGCACCCTTGATATACCTGTGCCTTATCCACTAAGGCACCACAGCCATAATGAGATGTTATGTTTTTCGGTGAATCTAATTATATTTATTATCTTTATTTACAGCTGTTCGTTCCTTGCGATTATGTTGACGACTACGTTGACCATGCAAAAGCCTACAAAAAAGAACGCAACCAAGAGACCCTCTTCGACACCTTCCAATGAGATATTTCCTTAGCATGTACGACAAACATATGTACCAGAAACCTTACCAGAATACCTTAATGAGATTATTGTCCAGTATTATTTATTCTAGTTAAAATAGCATTGTATCTGATTATACTCCTAGCATTAAGTTAATTAATTGATTTATTAATAGGAAAACAAACAATACATTAAAGTCAATCAAGTTTTCACAGTATGTTGAAATATACAATTGAAAGAAACTAATTAGATTTATAAAAATAATAACAGTAATAAAAAAGAATATTAACCACTTCGGTACGAGCGTAGACTATAGGCGACGGCCACAGATGACCCCACAAAGCCGAGCGTCGCCTATAGTCGACATCCAGGAATTTTCTCTTATCTCTGCGTTTGCGGAGTGTTTGCTCGCATAATTTTAGTTTAAAAAAAAGCTTCGAAAAAGGGTTTCAAAGTTTATCTCGTGATAGATCTGTCGATAAACGAGGCAGCGTACTGTTATACTATCACAATGCACCCACCTTTGCTTACCTATCCCTATTCCTGTGACACAGCATATCTGATCCTGCCTTATAGTTCGAGTATCCGTCATCCAGTTAGTATTTTTCCAACATCCTACAGAGACGGCCGCCTTACTATTTATTAAGTGTTTCATTTAAAAATCTTTTTTTAAAAACCCAAATCGATAAGGACTTATAACAGTACGAACGGTGAATGCCGGCTGTGGGCAACTTTTCGTGGCCGATAGGCGCCGTACCAAACTAGTTTAGAATTGATGGGCAATGCCAGCACCACAAGCTATACAACTTAAAGTGCCAATATCAGATTAATTTGAAGTTAATTGAGTAAATTGCAAGCCACTTTTAGTTGTTTCTTCACACCTACAAGGCTGTAGTCCAAATATTAATAAGAAGAAAGATATTGCATTTTTATATTTTAAAGCTTTGAAACAATGCATAATTTGGCTGGAGTTATGCATTACTTTATCTTTGATATTGAGATTGATGTCATGAGTCGGTATTTTTAACATCTGTTTAACTAACGACCAGTTTTAGAAACGCTCCTAAAAATTTTGATTCATTTTTAAACACTATTTGCTTTTTTAACGACGGCAACTAACAATGAATTCTTGTCCCTTTCTGGTCGTTATTTGGACTACACTGTACTATCTATCGGGTCTGATCTAGTCACTTTATCAAGCCACTATGAAAAAAAAAAGAATTAATTATTAATTGCATACAAGTTATGATTTATTAGTGTTTAAAAGCGTTTTAAAAATTAAGCAGTTTTTCAGACACTGGGTGCTAGTTCCAGATTTATTTATCAATCACTGAACTAGACTTATGTATCATAAACTGTACGGAAGTTTTGAATAAATTTCATAGTAATATGAAGTTTCCAATACTAAAACACATTCTCATTGATTCTATACACAGGCAAGTGTAATGAATGTGTATCAAAATACCTTCTATAGATATATTTGGAGTGTAATTAAAAAAACTATTGATTAATGACATCTTCCAAGTAAAATTATTTATTAGAAAAAACATTCTTAAGCCCTATCATTTAATTACTCAGTTACCTAGTATTTAAGAAACTATAATATTATGTGTAAAAATTAAGTGTTTTTGAAAATGTTGACAACAATATTGTACCATTATTATTAATAAAACATGATTTTAATTCTCTTTGTTTATTTTGCTTATAATAATTTAGCTAAAAATAATCTATACTAATATTATAAAGCTGAAGAGTTTGTTTGTTTGTTTGTTTGTTTGTTTGTTTGTTTGTTTGTTTGTTTGAACGCGCTAATCTCAGGAACTACTGATTCGAATTGAAAAATTCTTTTTGTGTTAAATAGACTATTTAACGAGGAAGGCTTTATGCTATATAAGATTACGATGCAACTATTAGGAGCGAAGAAATAATGGAAAATGTGAAAAAAGGGGGAAATTATTCATCCTTGAAGGCTTCCATTGCGTGCGCTGCGAAAACGGTATAAGATACCAAAAATATATGTATGAAAGAATTATTCCTCTTGAAATGATCTAAAAAAATGTCCGCGACACTATATGTCTATCTTTTAAGATTAAGTCACTAGAACCGTTTTTATGGTAAACATATTTGGTCGAAATTAATGCATTATTTGTTAAGAGTTGTATCAACGTAATAATATTAATCTTTATCCAAATAAATGTTTTGTTGATTAAGAGTATTTAATTATGAACAAAATTGTCTTTGACATCACTTAATTTCAATGAACATCATAGAAGATATTACAATAACTTATATAGCAAAACTACGTTTGCCGGATCAGCTATGTCTTGATAAGCGCGAAACTCGAGAACGACTAAACCGATTTGACTGATTTCTTTTTTGTTGTGTTTGTTGAAGTATGGGGAAGGTTATTACGGAGAGAAAAATTAAAAAAATTGTCTGAAAAATTCTAAAAACAACACTTTTCTATAAGCCAGAAATATAAGTATAAGCCAGAACTTTTGAATTGACAACAGCATAATCTATGTCCCTCTACATCTCCCTCGTGTGTAGACAGATGTTGAGAATCGAGACTGTTTCCAAGCGTATTTAAGGTTTTTTTTTTATAGCCCGGGGGATATTGTTGACGGACCTCAGGGAGCTTTTTGGTTGTCGGACTTGCACCGACTAAAACCCCCGGGGTTACACAGCGCTCTCGACACAACACAACACAACCGAACACAACACAACACAACCGAACATAACCGAACACAACACAACACAACCGAACAGAACGGAATACAACCGAACACAACCGAACACAACCGAACACATCCGAACACAACCAAACACAACCGAACACATCCGAACACAACCGAACACAACCGAACACAACCGAACACAACCGAACACAACCGAACACAACCGAACACAACCGAACACAACCGAACACAACCGAACACAACCGAACACAACCGAACACAACCGAACACAACCAAACACAACCGAACACAACCGAACACAACCGAACACAACCGAACACAACCGAACACAACCGAACACAACCGAACAGAACCGAACACAACCGAACACAACCGAACACAACCGAACACAACCGAACAGAACCGAACACAACCGAACACAACCGAACACAACCGAACACAACCGAACACAACCGAACACAAACGAACACAACCGAACACAACCGAACACAACCGAACACAACCGAACACAACCGAACACATCCGAACACAAACGAACACAAACGAACACAACCGAACACAACCGAACACAACCGAACACAACCGAACACAACCGAACACAACCGAACATAACCGAACACAACCGAACACAACACAACACAACACAACACAACCGAACACAACCGAACACAACCGAACACAACACAACACAACACAAAAAAGTGTTAAAGTTCAAATTGACTTTAAAATATTATTACGAATTTTTTGTATGAGAATATAGAAAAGTGTTGTTTTTAGACTTTTTCAGACAATTTTTTTGATTTTTCTCTCCGTAATAACCTTCCCCATACTTCAACAAACACAACAAAAAAGAATCGGTTTAGTCGTTCTCGAGTTTCGCGCTTATCAAGACATAGCTGATCCGGCAAACGTAGTTTTGCTATATAAGTTATTGTAATATCTTCTATGATGTTCATTGAAATTAAGTGATGTCAAAGACAATTTTGTTCATAATTAAATACTCTTAATCAACAAAACATTTATTTGGATAAAGATTAATATTATTTCGTTGATACAACTCTTAATGCATTAATTTCGACCAAATTCGATTACCATAAAAACGGTTCTAGTTAGTTAATCTTAAAAGATAGGCATATACTGTCGGGGACATTTTTTTAGATCATTTCAAGAGGAATAATTCTTTCATACATATATTTTTGGTATCTTGTACCGTTTTCGCAGCGCACGCAATGGAAGCCTTCAAGGATGAATAATTTTCCCCGTTTTTTTCACATTTTCCATTATTTCTTCGCTCCTAATATTTGCATCGTGATGTTATATAGCCTAAAGCCTTCCTCGTTAAATAGTCTATTTAACACAAAAATAATTTTTCAATTCGAACCAGTAGTTCCTGAGATTAGCGCGTTCAAACAAACAAACAAACAAACTCTTCAGCTTTATAATATTAGTATAGATATGTGTTGTTGATTAAGAGTATTTAATTGTGAACAAAATTGTCTTTGACATCACTTAATTTCAATGAACATCTTAGAAGATATTCCAAATCTTATATAGCAAAACAACGTTTGCCGGATCAGCTAGTTTATTATATCTTAAATTTGATCCCATTTTAATATGGTGCAGGATTGATACATGTCTTCGAAAGTATAAGCCAGAACTTTTGAATTGACAACAGCATAATCTATGTCCCTCTACATCTCCCTCGTGTGTAGACAGATGTTGAGAATCGAGACTGTTTCCAAGCGTATTTAAGGTTTTTTTTTTTATAGCCCGGGCGATATTGTTGACGGACCTCAGGGAGCTTTTTGGTTGTCGGACTTGCACCGACTAAAATCCCCGGGGTTACACAGCGCTCTCGCCTGGATAATTTTAATTAAACACAACACAACACAACACAACACAACACAACACAACACAACACAACACAACACAACACAACACAACACAACACAACCGAACACAACACAACACAACCGAACACAACCGAACACAACACAACACAACCGAACACATCCGAACACAACCAAACACAACCGAACACATCCGAACACAACCGAAAACAACCGAACACATCCGAACACAACCGAACACAACCGAACACAACCGAACACAACCGAACACAACCGAACACAACCAAACACAACCGAACACATCCGAACACAACCGAAGACAACCGAACACATCCGAACACAACCGAACACAACCGAACACAACCGAACACAACCGAACACAACCGAACACAACCGAACACAACCGAACACAACCGAACACAACCGAACACAACCGAACACAACCGAACACAACCGAACACAACCGAACACAACCGAACACAACCGAACACAACCGAACACAACCGAACACAACCGAACACATCCGAACACAAACGAACACAAACGAACACAACCGAACACAACCGAACACAACCGAACACAACCGAACACAACCGAACACAACACAACACAACACAACCGAACACAACCAAACACAACCGAACACAACCGAACACAACCGAACACAACCGAACACAACCGAACACAACCGAACACAACCGAACACAACCGAACACAACCGAACACAACCGAACACAACCGAACACAACCGAACACAACCGAACACAACCGAACACAACCGAACACAACCGAACACAACCGAACACAACCGAACACAACCGAACAGAACCGAACACAACCGAACATAACCGAACAGAACCGAACACAACCGAACACAACCGAACACAACCGAACACAACCGAACACAACCGAACACAACCGAACACAAACGAACACAACCGAACACAACCGAACACAACCGAACACAACCGAACACATCCGAACACAAACGAACACAAACGAACACAACCGAACACAACCGAACACAACCGAACACAACCGAACACAACCGAACATAACCGAACATAACCGAACACAACCGAACACAACACAACACAACACAACACAACCGAACACAACCGAACACAACCGAACACAACCGAACACAACCGAACACAACCGAACACAACCGAACACAACCGAACACAACCGAACACAACCGAACACAACCGAACACAACCGAACACAACCGAACACAACCGAACACAACCGAACACAACCGAACACAACCGAACACAACCGAACACAACCGAACAGAACCGAACACAACCGAACACAACCGAACACAACCGAACAGAACCGAACACAACCGAACACAACCGAACACAACCGAACACAACCGAACACAACCGAACACAACCGAACACAACCGAACACAACCGAACACAACCGAACACAAACGAACACAACCGAACACAACCGAACACAACCGAACACAACCGAACACAACCGAACACATCCGAACACAAACGAACACAAACGAACACAACCGAACACAACCGAACACATCCGAACACAACCGAACACAACCGAACACAACCGAACACAACACAACACAACACAACCGAACACAACCAAACACATCCGAACACATCCGAACACAAACGAACACAAACGAACACAACCGAACACAACCGAACACAACACAACACAACACAACCGAACACAACCGAACACATCCGAACACATCCGAACACAAACGAACACAAACGAACACAACCGAACACAACCGAACACAACCGAACACAACCGAACACAACCGAACACATCCGAACACAACCGAACACAACCGAACACAACCGAACACAACCGAACACAACCGAACACAACCGAACACAACCGAACACAACCGAACACAACCGAACACAACCGAACACAACCGAACACAACCGAACACAACCGAACACAACCGAACACAACCGAACACAACCGAACACAACCGAACACAACCGAACACAACCGAACACAACCGAACACAACCGAACACAACCGAACACAACCGAACACAACCGAACACAACCGAACACAACCGAACACAACCGAACACAACCGAACACAACCGAACACAACCGAACACAACCGAACACAACCGAACACAACCGAACACAACCGAACACAACCGAACACAACCGAACACAACCGAACACATCCGAACACAACCGAACACAACCGAACACATCCGAACACAACCGAACACAACCGAACACAACCGAACACAACCGAACACAACCGAACACAACCGAACACAACCGAACACAACCGAACACAACCGAACACAACCGAACACAACCGAACACAACCGAACACAACACAACACAACCGAACACATCCGAACACATCCGAACACAAACGAACACAAACGAACACAACCGAACACAACCGAACACAACCGAACACAACCGAACACAACCGAACACAACCGAACACAACCGAACACAACCGAACACAACCGAACACAACCGAACACAACCGAACACAACCGAACAAAACCGAACACAACCGAACACAACCGAACAGAACCGAACACATCCGAACACAAACGAACACAAACGAACACAACCGAACACAACCGAACACAACCGAACACAACCGAACACAACACAACACAACCGAACACAACCAAACACAACCAAACACAACCGAACACAACACAATACAACCGAACACAACCGAACACAACCGAACACAACACAACACAACACAACACAACACAACACAACCGAACACAACCAAACACAACCGAACACAACACAATACTACCGAACACAACACAACACACAACACAACCGAACATAACCGAACATAACCGAACAAAACCGAACACAACACAACCGAATACAACCGAACACAACCGAACACAACCGAACACAACCGAACACAACCGAACACAACCGAACACAACCGAACACAACCGAACGTAACCGAACACAACCGAACACAACCGAACACAACCGAACATAACCGAACACAACCGAACACAACCGAACACAACACAACACACAACACAACCGAACATAACCGAACATAACCGAACACAACCGAACACAACACAACCGAATACAACCGAACACAACCGAACACAACACAACACAACACAACACAACACAACCGAACACAACCAAACACAACCGAACACAACACAATACTACCGAACACAACACAACACACAACACAACCGAACATAACCGAACATAACCGAACACAACCGAACACAACACAACCGAATACAACCGAACAGAACCGAACACAACCGAACACAACCGAACACAACCGAACACAACAGAACACAACCGAACACAACCGAACACAACCGAACACAACCGAACACAACCGAACACAACCGAACACAACCGAACACAACCGAACACAACCGAACACATCCGAACACAAACGAACACAAACGAACACAACCGAACACAACCGAACACAACCGAACACAACCAAACACAACCGAACACAACACAATACAACCGAACACAACCGAACACAACACAACACAACACAACACAACCGAACACAACCAAATACAACCGAACACAACACAATACTACCGAACACAACACAACACACAACACAACCGAACATAACCGAACATAACCGAACATAACCGAACACAACCGAACACAACACAACCGAATACAACCGAACACAACCGAACACAACCGAACACAACCGAACAGAACCGAACAGAACCGAACACAACCGAACACAACCGAACACAACACAACACAACACAACACAACCGAACACAACCGAACACAACCGAACAGAACCGAACACAACCGAACACAACCGAACACAACCGAACACAACCGAACACAACCGAACACAACACAACACAACACAACACAACCGAACACAACACAATACTACCGAACACAACACAACACACAACACAACCGAACATAACCGAACATAACCGAACACAACCGAACACAACCGAACACAACCGAACACAACCGAACACAACACAACACAACCGAACACAACACAACACAACCGAACACAACACAACACAACACAAAAAAGTGTTAAAGTTCAAATTGACTTTAAAATATTATTACGAATTTTTTGTATGAGAATATAGAAAAGTGTTGTTTTTAGAATTTTTCAGACAATTTTTTTAATTTTTCTCTCCGTAATAACCTTCCCCATACTTCAACAAACACAACAAAAAAGAAATCAGTCAAATCGGTTTAGTCGTTCTCGAGTTTCGCGCTTATCAAGACATAGCTGATCCGGCAAACGTAGTTTTGCTATATAAGTTATTGTAATATCTTCTATGATGTTCATTGAAATTAAGTGATGTCAAAGACAATTTTGTTCATAATTAAATACTCTTAATCAACAAAACATTTATTTGGATAAAGATTAATATTATTACGTTGATACAACTCTTAACAAATAATGCATTAATTTCGACCAAATATGTTTACCATAAAAACGGTTCTAGTGACTTAATCTTAAAAGATAGACATATACTGTCGTGGACATTTTTTTAGATCATTTCAAGAGGAATAATTCTTTCATACATATATTTTTGGTATCTTGTACCGTTTTCGCAGCGCACGCAATGGAAGCCTTCAAGGATGAATAATTTTCCCCGTTTTTTTCACATTTTCCATTATTTCTTCGCTCCTAATAGTTGCATCGTGATGTTATATAGCCTAAAGCCTTCCTCGATAAATAGTCTATTTAACACAAAAAGAATTTTTCAATTCGAATCAGTAGTTCCTGAGATTATCGCGTTCAAACAAACAAACAAACAAACAAACTCTTCAGCTTTATAATATTAGGTCCTTACATATGAAATTGGCGTTTTTCGTACTGGCCACTTTAATCACAAATTTCTCCTCTTTGGTAAGGAATTTCAAATTCAAATTTGTACAGCTATAGACTCATGTATTTGTGCTTCGATGATCGTCATTCATTTGTTTTTTTCTTGTTTTTTTCTGTTTGCGTCACTCATTTTACAAAATGGAAAACTTAAAATATCGCATTATTTACGAGTACGAGTTCCGCCGTGGCACTAGTGCTGCGGAAACAACTCGAAGGGTGAATTATGTGTATGGCGGTCGTGTTGCAACAGAAAACACAGTTCGTTTTTGGTTCCAACGTTTTCGTTCTGGAAATTTCGAGCTGCAGAACAAGCCCCGTGGACGGCCTGAGACTCAAGTTGATAATGAAGAGTTGAAGGCTATTGTGGATCGGATCCATCGCAAACCACGTCCGAGTTAGCTGCAGGCTGCGATGTTAGTGATAAAACTGTTTTAATTCACTTGAAGCAAATTGGGAAGATTAAAAAGCTTGAAAGGGGGGTACCTCACGAATTGACTGAAGCAAACCGGCAAACGCGCGTCGACTGCTGCGTTACATTACTAAACCGGCACAATAATGAAGGTATTTTAAACCGAATCATTACCTATGATGAAAAATGGGTTCTTTACGATAATCGGAAGCGCTCAGCGCAATGGTTGGATCCTGGCCAGCCAGCCAAATCCTTCCCCAAGCGAAAATTAACCCAAAAAAAGTTACTTGTAAGCGTTTGGTGGACTAGTGCCGGTATTGTTCATTACAGTTTTCTCAAATCTGGCCAGACTATTACGGCTGATGTCTATTGTCAGCAATTGCAAACCATGATGGAAAAGCTAGCGGCTAAACAACCTAGGCTGGTCAATCGCTCCACGCCACTGCTGCTTCACGACAACGCTAGACCACACACTGCGCAACAGACGGCTACTAAATTAGAAGAGCTTCAATTGGAAAGTCTAAGACATCCTC
Source organism: Automeris io (assembly GCA_036320925.1). Taxonomy (NCBI): domain Eukaryota; kingdom Metazoa; phylum Arthropoda; class Insecta; order Lepidoptera; family Saturniidae; genus Automeris; species Automeris io. The sequence continues at coordinate 10,771,770 of JAUDJH010000005.1, forward strand.
CGTACTCCCCGAACCTTGCTCCAACAGATTACCATTTTTTTCGAAATTTGGATAACTTCTTGCAAGGGAAAAAATTCAACTCCGATGGGGCAGTCCAAATCGCCTTCAAAGATTTTATTGATTCCCGTCCGACTGGTTTTTTTAGTAAAGGGATCAATGAACTACCTATGAGATGGCAAAAGTGCATAGAAAATAATGGTTCATACTTTGATAAATTAAATATATTATATTAAAAAATATTCGACTTTCTGTTCCTCCCATACAAAACGCCAATTTCATATGTAAGGACCTAATATTAGTATAGATTTGATTTGATTTGATTGATATATTTTCGGATTCGATGCCGGCCTACAAGAGGAAAATTAGTGAGCAGGTGTGTTGAGCTCGTCATTGTTCTTGGTGTTGTATCGTTTGTGTGTTAATTTTTAATTTTAATTGTAAGTATTTTTGCTAGGTATTTTTTTTTCTTTTTTCTTTTTCTTTCTAGTGTTTTGAATTATTTTTTTTTTGTTTTGATACGTTAGTTAATGCTTCTGAGCCATGCTGTGGCTGTCTTTTGTTAGTGTCCATTGTAGACATTTAGCTTGTGCATGCGATCTTATTGTGTATGTAAAATGCAATGGAACTGTTGATAGTCCATACATAAATAAATAATTCACCAAAAAATGTCGCTTAAACCAAATAGCCTTTCCCCCCTCGATATGAAGTTTCTATTAGATGCCATGCGAGTTTTCTCACGATGTTTTCTTTCACCGGTGAGCATATAAGGGTGCATATAGCTAGTAAACTGGATTGCAACCATAGTAAAGCTTGACCACATTTAAAAGTACCTCCGACATACTTTGTAAACACCAAGTTTAACTAAAAATAATGTATATTAACCAAAAAATAATAACGTTACGTTTAAAACGTAAGCCATAATACATTAATGAGTGGACTCATCACTTACTTGGAGTTTGAATAATAAAATGCGAAAAAAATTATAGTAATCAGATATATCGATGGAACTGTAGAACCTGGAAGTTCTTGTAGTTTGGAACGTATTTATACTGTCCTCTTAAAAAAAAAAAACATTGTCTATAGTGCACGAAAATGAAAACAAAATTTTAATATATATAAAATTTAATAACATTTTTGAATAAACGCTCTGTATATACTTGACAATAGATATTTTATGTATCCACAGAAAACTGTTAAAATGCAAAATGATATAAAAGTTATTTGACTACTGTAATAATAATAAATAACCAGGCTAGTGATGTCACTAGCACTAATTTGATTAATGTTAATCAAATTATATTTACTATTTAGATATCTATTTGTAACTGTTTAATGGTATGTAAATTTAATTTTAACGACATCTATTGGGTTTTATATGAAACTTGCAATGTTAAACGTAAATCTTTAATGAACTCTGACTTTGTATAAATATATATGCTATTTGACACTAGATGGCACTTTTATAGTATTAAAAGAAATTAAAATTGTTATCTCAATAAGTCGAATTAATTACAGTATAATGTTATTCTCAACATATCAATTACGATGTATTTTCAAACAATTATTTTTGTGGATGTAGGATAACAATATGGTTTATGGTTTAAAGCGGAGGAAATGACCTGGATGATTATCTTTTGGACTTTTCTATTTTAGTTCTTTTCCTGTAGGAAGGGTTCAATATAATTACGACTTAAATAATAGGTATGTATATAGGTACAACGAATTCGTTTTTATACTAGCTCGTCAAAGAAACTATATTGCACCTGATTTAAAGCACAGTCTAGTCTAAGAACAGCAGCGACCGCCAAGGAATGAAAAAACGTTGTAAGTCGCCATCGCTATATCAGCCCACATATATCCCAACGGAGGGTCACTGGGAAAAATCAACAACTGAATAAACACCAACTGATTCCGAAACGCGACAAGCCAAAGCGAGTCACTGTGACGGTCTTCACACTTGTGTACTGTGGTCACGACTAAGTTCGGGCAAACGCCCTACCACCTCAAACCAAAGGCGAGGAACCTTGATCGTTTAATCACTATCTATGTATAAGATTTGTATTTGATTCTAAAAATAATATGATACTTTAGTAGCTAAAACTTCTATATATAAGATTTTCGGTAATTTTAAATACCCCGAATATTTATTTATTCACTATCATTGAACAGAACATACAATTGTATTACATACGGTACGGTTTTAAAGCTGTTCCAATTACACAATGATAATATTTAAAAACTATAAAGGTAAGGAAAATGGTATAACAGAAACTCGTAGCAATAAGAAATACGAGTGTGTTTGTATGTGTCAGTGTGTTTTTGTAACAATTGAGTTCATGTAAGCTCTTATATTATATGTTTATTGTTTGTGTGAGCAAGGTCAAATTTGCAGCAATGTATAAACAATAAAAAAATGCATAACAATGACTTATAAGCCTGCAAAGTTTTCACAAAACAAAAACCAAGCTAAGGGACATATAACAAAAAGAAAAAAGGAACTAACTAATGAAATAAAGAAAATATACAGCAAAATATGTCGTATTGTCTGATTTTTAATGTTATTATGTATAATCTTAGTTTTTTTAATACAATTTCTATAAAAATACATATATACAACTTACAAGTAAATAAAGTACACTTTGTAAATATTTATCAATCCTACACGAGGCTTCTTCGAATAATCTAGGTAACCATCATTACACACCATATACTTAATACAGAAAGCTATAAACCTTATGAGTATTAAAACAAGGTTCAATTTCGAGTTAAATATATATAGTAAGTAATTTGAGGTTCATCTATCATTTGTAACAAGCGTCATTATGAGGTTATTAAGCCACAAGTTGTAATATCAAGCTATTTAGAGTGGAATTAACTTCGGAACACATGAAGAGATGATTATGGTGCAGAGTCTAACTCTAATGGAATTTTATGGAGTTGAAAATCAATATTCAGTTACTTGTATATCATATTTACAAGTAGATAATTCAGGGCTGCTAATCAGGGATGTTACGGAGCTTCGACTCCGACTCCGATAAGTCGGAACTTCCGATCGTTATTACACCTTCGGTTCCGACTTCGGTTCCGAAACTTTTTAATCGGAGGTATTCATCGGAGGTCACCACCACTGTTGTAGTCAATTCATTTGATTTTACTTTATATGTTGTTGAAACATAATATCAATTAATCAAACAATCAGTGCTACTTAATTTGTAGAAGACATTTTTTTAAATTTAGATTAAAAAAATATGATTAAATTATTAAATTTAAAACTAAATGTACATTTACATTTATTACTAAAAGGTTTTTTTTATTTTACATTTACATTAAATTAAGTAAAATAGAAATTAATTATATACGCTTGGAAACAGTCTCGATTCTCAACATCTGTCTACACACGAGGGATATGTAGAGGGAAATGGATTATGCTGTTGTCAATTCAAAAGTTCTGGCTTATACTTTCGAATACATGTATCAATCCTGCACCATATTAAAATGGGATTAAATTTAAGATATAATAAATAACATATCTTCACGCTATCACGCTATGTGAGCAGACATACAATAGTGGTTTTATCCACTTTGCGCTTAAATATCGTGGACTACGCGACCAGTAGCTCAGGTAATCGCTTTCTCACAGTACTATGAAAATGTTAATAAGAAACAGCAATTTGTATTGTCTGTGTATTTGTAAATTTATCACTTTCTAATTAAAAAGGTTCACTGAATAATGTTTTTATTTGTCCCTTAATAAAACTATTTTATTCTGCCGTCACTTGTGACTGACATTGCCTCCGACTCCGATTCCGACTCCGAATCCGACTCCGATAAATCAAATTTAAAAACTCCGACTCCGACTTCGGTTCCGATAAAACTGCCTCCGTTACATCCCTACTGCTAATACGCGATTCTCAATTGTTTTTTGTTTCTGGAATTATTCAATCCCGGGCATTTTTATCACTAATCATGACTGAATAAAATAATTAGGAAATAATTATTTGATTCTATGATTCCACCAGTCCCATTCCATCACAAAACCACTAGACATCGTGTCGGATACCATCCGTATGTGGTGGCTGTTCCTTATATCCGCACGAAAAGATTCGCTTCTACATTCATCATGCGAACGGCTAAGGAGTGGAATATGCTACCAGCGGCCATATTTCCGCGATCTTATGACCTGGGAATCTTTAAAAGAACAGTGAATAGGCATTTGTTGGGCGGACGCGGTTCATCATCGCACTCATCTTCACCTTCCACCAGGTGTGTTTGAGGTCAAGCGTTCGCCTATAAATTGATAAAAAAATAAGACACGGACATCTCTGCTCAGCTTTTCCGGAACACAGCGTAACGATATTGTATTATTTGATAGACAATAATTTAATTGTTATGTTTTTTATGTGTAAAATAAATAAAAAAGGATATTAATATACCGTTACGCTGTATCTTTTTTGGTGTAAGCAGAGATATTAGCGGTTGTATCCACTTTGCGCTTGTATATCGTATCCAACGCGACCAGTAGCGCAGCTGATCGCCGTTCCCAACACACTTACACTTGAAATTTCTATTAGATGCAATGTGGGTTTTCTCTCGATGTTTTCCTGCCCCGGTGAGCATATTGTACCCACAGAAATATAGCACAGTGTGTGGTGATTAGTATGCCGCAGGTAGAGCGGAACCAATGGATTTAGGCAGTATGCGCCGAACTGTGGACAAATCTTCAACGAATCGCATCAATTTTCCAAACTTAATAATTACTTCCAAACTGTTATGCTGCTCAGTTTAAAGAAGTAGAAGAGAAATAGAAGATAGTATCTCACAGAGATGGGGAAAATGTAATTTGATTATTGATTAACAATTACAAAATGTCGTCGTAATTTTAAAATCCCTTCAAAACATTAAGGAATCATAAATGTGTATGCAATTGAGGATTCTGTAGTGTTTAAAACATAGATGAGCAAAATGCTGACATATTAATGATGCAAAACGCAAAATGTAATCTTAATCGTTTTTCATTAATCTGATTACTTTTTGCCCATCTATGATATCTGATAATAGGCCGATAATCCATTAGGTACTCATACAATTACTCAACCAGTAAACAATATAGTTCTAATAGCAATATTACCGTCTGCAGAAGGTTTTACAGTATATCAAATGTAATTGGTGTTCGATTTAAAGATATCCGCACTCAACTTGCGGGACAATGTCGTTGGCTATCAACTTCTCCGAGCCTGTCTCTATTAGCCACGCTAGGGCTGTGTACGTGTCGATAAAATTATATTTAGATATATCGATAGTATGTTTAATTATTGTATATTTATTTTAAATTATATTTAGACTTATATAATATTTGATCTATTTTTGCTTTTATTACTTCACCGAGTAAGAAGTGAGCGAATTAATAGATTTTAATAACTACGCGAGACTGTCCTAGTGAATACAGATATCGGCTTAGAAAGGTATCGAGAGAAACTACTAGGATTAAGTATAAGCGTTTTGGAAGCAACTATCTTGAGAAGGAACTCAAAAAGAAACTCAAAGCTATATTGAAATTGAACTACACCTTAGTGCGGAATCGTACTGGTTAGCAATGTTGACGGAGTGGTTTTTCTGCGCCATCAGAGCTGTATAGTAGATTAAAGATAGTGCAAATAGTGTTTGCTTTACTGTTATTTTAAATTATGGCTTCTAAGAAATATAATTAGATAAATAGATTCCATTAGTAAAGGTGTTTATTAATTTTATGTATTATTTTTTTACATTTCTATTTGTATGCTCGGAAATGTATTCTTTTATAGAAACTTTTAAGCTTGTAACACAGATATTGTCCTGCCTATTTCAGGTCCTGGTCATATAATAAATCTGTAAGTTGTCTTTTACGTTTGTGGATGAGCCTTAGACTTCTGCAATAAGATTCGGGGATTCGATTCTAACACAGGACAAACATTTATGATGCCTAAGACACAGTTAACGCAGTTTACTTTGACAAGCAGGGTTACTTTACCAGTAAAGGGGAGATAAAATAATTTGAAGGCATAAAAGTACCAGTATTGAAACTCCTACTCTAGATAAACATATGAGAAAAAACGGAGAAAAAAGCATTTTCTAGTATTAGTAAAGCTGTGAGTCAAGCAGAATGCAATTAACACTTTAAAATGTCAATTCGCTAATAAAAATTAAATTTCGATATCGATATAAGTCCAAGGACATCTCTAGATTGTAAGAATGAGATGCCATAGACTTCAATCCGTTTCCCGCCATCGCACAATCTGTGGCAGAGGACAGCCAATCGCGAGTGAGAAGGGCGGCGCGGGATGCCCAACCAGCGGCGACGATTGGTCCAAAATATTAAACGGGTTGCCCGTAATAACAAAAAATATCGCCGCGTAAAGCCAACAATTGAAAGCCACTTTTTGTTCGTGTTAAATTGATGAAAAAAGACTCGGAAAAATTGGCCGAGAGATGAAATAAAAGTGATTTATTACTTGAGCCCCTTAACTTTTTAACTTATTGGACGTTAATGACTTGTGATTTTGCGAGGTATTTTTGAAAATTCCCTCCGCGCTTCATGTTTATTTATAGTGTTGCCAGGTTTTACGGCGGACTTCTAATTTCGTCGATTTAATGCACTGATGGATCGCAAATTGACTTTTACTGTTCTGTTACAATAGTTTATTGCTTTCGAGCTGTATATTATTTTAACTTTTCTATTTAAAAAATAAATGAAATATAAATTATGAGAAATTTTAATGTAACTTTTTGTATATTTTGTTTGCATTTTTGTCTGTCTGCTAGATTAGGGTTGTCATCCGTTCCAGTACACCGAGACATGTCATCGATTCGAATTTTTTATTCTGCCGTGATAAAGTGACTGTACCGCACGTGATGAAAATGTGTAGTCCAAGAGCTGCAATGACTGTCAAGGGACGGGACTTCATCGACAATCACAATCACCACGTCAGTCAAGTACCCATCACAACAGAGTCTAGGTATATGATCAACTAATCGTAGACAAGTTAAACGTAATGTAATTTTAATACTGTTTATTGTAATACTGCCTTCTGTACCCGGCTCTTGATCCAACAACAAACCGAGAACTTCTTAAAATGATAATCGAGGCTCTTTGCAATCAGCCTATTAGTTGATACGTCTATCGGGACAATAATCGTTGAATCCACATCCCACATGCTGGTAATCTCGTGTGCGAGATCTAAATATTTAGAAGACTTCTCTTTTACTGCTTTCACGAGATTCTTATCATGTTGTATGGTGATATGAACGAGTATTGCCTGGCGTGCCGTCTTATCTATTACCACAATGTCAAAAGTCTATTAGCATAAATAGTTATCAGTGATTATCGAGAACTGGCTGAGGTACATACAGGCAGTATGGTACCTCGGTATCCACAAGACTATATGAAAGAGCAAGTTGCTGATGTATGATTTGGACTACTTGGTTACGTATATGCAAGTACTCACCGTTAGTAAGAAATAAATCAGAAATCACATGCCTCAAATATTCTCCAGGACGGTGGCATGCCTGATATGTATCGACTGTACCGTCGTTGAGGATACTTTCTGTAGTTGTTCGTCTCGATAACCTCGTCCATATCTTCTCATTCAATCCTTTGTATATTATACCAGTATTATACCTCATAATATCATATATTATTTAACCTCATTATGTTAAAAAAAGCAACTACCAGAGTTTCTTGCCGGCTTCACGGTAGATTCTGCTTTCCGAACCGGTGATAGATTTGCTTTACTTTTTATTAACGATTCAGAAGTGCTTGGAAGTAGGCCTATATTATTAAAGTTATATTTCATTCATTCATTCACAGGTAAAACCTTCGGTTTCCTTAAAAATGTTAGCGAAACGTAGCCAAGAGCAAGTATATTATATTATTATTAGCCAGTTTCGTCCCAATGCAAGACAAAGGTCTTCCCTCCCTTATTCCACTATATTTGTGGAATCCATGTATGGAGGTTTGTACATTTCACTCACCACACTTGACCAATGCAGATTGGCGGGTCGCCTTGGGTTGGCTTCTATGTATAGGCTTTACGATATTTTTGTAACATTAAAGTGGATATAAATTTGTCCTATAAGAATTACTTATTCAAATATTTTTGGGTTCCCTACCGCAAAAGGAATAAAAGAACCTTTATAAAATCAATTGGTTTTTTATCTGTCTCTCTGTCAAAGCCCTTTTTCTCAGGAACGACTCAAGGCTTAGAATTGAAATTGTTGTCTAATACCCATGTCTGCAGTTTCTTCTAGATCTAAAAAAATACATTTGAGTCATTGCAATCAAAATATGTGTCTGGTCATACCTTTTTTCGTTTTTACCGTTTTTGCAACTAAATTAAAACTTTACGGAGTTCTTTATATTAACCTAGAATCATTTGGCAAGAAGCAAGATCTCCGAGTTCAGGAAAAGAACCGAGATTTGCAAATTTGTAATTATATCACTTTTTAGCGAATTTTTGTTCTTAAGGAGGACAGTATGGAGAAATCCTAAACCATAAGAGAAAGAACTCCTATGGTCCTATGGTTATATGGTCCTAGGAACCTAAATGCTTTTTATCTAAAAATATATGTTAGGTATTTCTGTATTAGGGTACCATGGAGCTGACATACGTACACACATAAAAGTCCCCTAAATAAATAGAATAAAAAAAATCTAAAAATATTATGAAATTAGCTAAGTTAACAGTTAGTCAAGTGAAAACTTTCCATAATAATCAACAAAATTGATGCATTTTTTTTTAAAGAATCGAACCAAATTTCTAATGAGGGTCCTTATTTTGTATGTATGACATGAAAAAAATTTAAACAATAGAAGTTAGTAAAAATTGATGATATTTTTTTTAATAAATTGTGCGGATTTCTCGGTACGCGTCCCTGACTCGCACTTGATCAGTTGTTTTTATCATCTCGTTTACATATTTCTATATGCCGAAAACATTGGAGTAAAACTCATTTAATTATAAAATAATACGAATGTAATCTTATCAAAACGGGAATTGGAAATGTCTCGTTGTGATCAATATGCGAACCGGGCTATAAATCAGAAACAACCGCCGAAGCGTTTTACCTTATCGTTTTGGTATTTTAAAAAGGCCACAATATAGACTATTTCTTTGTTTTCTTTTTTATTATTTTTTTATATTCTGCTCAATAAGCGTGGGTTTTGCAAAATTGTTGGGTTTTATCGATTAATCTATTTTAACGGCCTGATAACGCAGTTTATATTACGATGTTAAGGTTCTGCTCATAGATTCAAGTTCAGTTAGCGGAAAATTTTTCCGTGATGAAGAAATAAATCGGTCACGAGACATGGCAGTACCTATATATGTAGGATGGATGATATTGTGTGAAATATTATTATGTATGAAGTAGTAAATGCGTACATCGAAACGTATGTGAGTGAAAGGAAGGAAGTATAAAAAGACAGGGAGGATAAACGTTTTTTTTTTTGACGCCAGCGCTTAGTAATAGCAAGACGTAAGAAAAAGTGTTAAGAAGTAAAATTATTAAAAAGAGTGGAATAAAGTAGTTTTCAAGGTTCATTTGGTATTTATTTTATCTGAAGATCCCCAAAACTACAAATATGATAATATAGCGTCACAAAGTAGGTACAGTGTTGAAGTCTCTAGGTATATGAGTTACTAGATATACACAAACTGATCCTGAAACGCGACAGGCCAAAGCGAGTCACTACAACGGACTTTCACCAATAAATTTGTACCTTCTTGCCACTAATAAGGATGTAATAACTATATTATCTAACAATTAATAAAGAAAAATTAATGAAAAAATGAGAATTGATCCGACAAAGTTTGAACACCGTACCGCGTATGAGGCACGATTGATTGGTAAGTATGGTAGATAAAGTTCCCTTTAAGTAATTTTAGGTAAGCAGATATTCACTCCTTTTCTCTTCGTATTTTATTCTGTATTAGGACAAGCAAAATATTGTATTTACTTAAAAATTAATGATTATTCATTCATTCATGTGTGTAATCTATAATATAAAAATGAATCGTTAAATGTGTATAAGCTGAACCGATTTGGCTGATTTCTTTTTTGTTGTGTTTCTTGAAGTCTGGGGAAGGTTATTACGGATAGAAAAATTAAAAAAATTGTCTGATAAAGTCTAAAAACAACACTTTTCTATATTCTCATACAAAAAATTCGTAATAATATTTAAAAGTAAATTTGAACTTTAACACCATACCATAAAGTTTAAATATTAGTGGACGGGTTTCGGGAAGGCAAAACAATTATTGAGTGACGTATAAATATTAATGTCAATATTTGTCGATTTTTATACATATAGCATTAAGGCCAGGTTCCTTCAAACAATTTTCAGAAAAATCTGACGGGGAAGCTATTAACATTAAAAAAAACTATGTGACTTTGTTTTAGAGAAATAGGGCAGAACAAGGTCTGCCGGGACAGCTAGTTGTAAATAAATATGTTGGCTATAATTTGCTTTACTTCGATGGAAATATTAAAATATGTACACAAAACGTGTCTATTGTACTTTTATTGTAATGTGTTTAGGTATACTACGCTTTAGAATTACCTTTGTAATTGCGTTACTATGTCAACAAATTCTAAAGTGTAAGCTGTAGTGTAAAGTGTAAGTACCTTTTTAGTAATAACGCAATTATCAATATTTCACGGTCACCAATTTTATATGTAGTTTGCCGCCAGCACACCAGCGTGCACACCGGCTGAGTTAGACCTAAGCCTGTCAAAACAGAAACTCGGCAAGACAGTACGTTCCGAGCTAGCAACATGTCCACACTGAACTTCATCATAGGTGCCATCGAATGCGACATAAATTCTAAATGACATAATCAACCCCAAACAGGTATTGACTCCTTTTCCCTTAATATTTTATCCAAGGTAGGTCAAGCAAAATTCCTATTTAATAAATGATTGTTATTCGTTCATTCATGTGTATGATTATAAATAAATATCTTGACTATAATTTGTTTTGCTTTAATGAAAATATTAAGATATTTCGAATTAGAACCTCTATCCAGTGTACTCCAGTGAAGGAAAATACCGTGAGGAAATTCGCATGACATCTAACAGAAATGTTATGTGTAAGTGCCCTGAGAATGGTGATCAGATGCGCTACTGGTCACGTTGGGCACGACAAATAAGCGCAAAGTAGATACAACCACTAATGGATCTCTGCTCACCCGTGATGCCTTATGATATATTGTTTTTATATTTTAAAAGTATATATCTTCACACTTTAACCCTTTTGGGGTGCGTAGAGACATTTTTTTTTACACTGGCTTGACATAGTGCCTACAGAGTACCTGATGGTAAGTACAATGTAGTCCAAAAACGAAAGCGACTATCAAAGGATAAAAATCCATTGATAGTCTACATCGTCATGTCGGCTCACATATATACCACGACTGAAGGTCTCAAGGTATATGAGCTACTAGATATACACAAGCTGATCCCGAAACGCGACAAGCCGAAACTGGCATTATAACAGCTGTATCCAAGACTTAAAATAATTATTAACACCTTTGTTAAAAATACCTTGTAGTTAATATTGCAGTTTAGATATATTTGATTTATATCCATTTTGAGTATGTAAAAGTGATGTTTAAAAATAAATGGACCGAGAATGAGATCATCAGTATCGCATGTTCACGTTGAATCTTAAGACATTGCAATACTGAGTCGACGAGGAGACAAAAAAGGTTTCTGATAAGGGACAGAAAGGTAAACATCGTACACGTATGGACCTAAATATAAATGTCTTCGAGGGACATTAAGATACTGGCTGGAATGTTAAAAGCTATTTAATATTATGTTCTGTTCAAACTTTATTATGGCCTCTGGTACGGACTATGGAAAGTGTTCATTTGAAACCTTCGTATAACTGTTTGCTGAAAGTAAAATCACTAAGGCTGAGATTTATAGACACTATTTCTCAAAAAATTAATTAGTTATGACAAAACACTGCGTATATAATAAATACTTGAGTATAGCCATTGTATTTACAGAGCCAAGTCTATGTTGACAAAATTGGTGAGTTACCAAATCCTTTGACATTCATTGAGAAATATTAATTATAATATTTTAAAAAAGTCTAAGCAAACTCAAAGTTGTGTCTATAAATCTCAGCCTTAGAATTTGTTTTGAGGATAATGATTATTTATAATTAGAAAAATAAGTCATTAACATATTTGTGATTATACTCCATTGTGTACTTTCATTCCATAAGCCTGTCGTATTGATTGCACCGTAATCAATTCTTTTTATTTGAATAAAAACAAAAGATTTGTTGTTGAATTTTCGTAAGAAACAGTATTATTTACATATAGTATATGAAATAGTGCAATAAAATAAATACCACAGTAACAATTACAAAAAAAATGATCGACATACGTAGTTACATTTTGCCAATAAAGAAAGTGTATTGCCACAATATTTTAGAGTAGTTGAGATCATCTTACGTTGTATTGATTCATGCGAGACGAGCGTTAAGGGAATTTATTTTATATTTAATTTTGAGGTTAATAGGTACTTTCTTACGTCCGTACATTAGCCAGTCACTTACAAGACGAAGGCATTTAAATGAAAGCGCGATAAACTGGTCAGGGATTAATGAATGTGTTCCTGACCAACACACCGCACAAATACTTCACTCTGTAAAGGTAACCAATTAATTCTTACCGTAGAAATGACACGCTTGTACGAAGTATTTACTTAATTCGTAAATGTTAATTATTTTGTTCATAGACTTTTAAAGTGTCAAATAGGTGTTTATGTTAAAAACAATGACATTTATGGACAATTGCGCCCATTTTCAGAAATTACGCTTTTAAACAATACAGTTATGTCCTCAATAATTGGTATCTTTATGTTGAATAACTGTTTAAAAACGTCTTTAAATTTAAGGAACATTTCTGAAACGTGGCGTAAAATGCTTGGATTTATTCCAAAATAATTACATTTATGTATGCTTACGCACTTAGACCTTCTTCAAAATCACCATATTTATCTATATGGACACTTTACACTTAGACCTACTCCAAAATAATAGCATCTCCTTACGGATACTTACACACTTTGACCTCCTCCAAAATCATCAGATTTTTCTAGATACTTTACACTTGGACCTACTCCAAAATAATACCATCTCCTTACGGATACTGGCACACTTTGACCTCCTCCAAAATCATCATATTTATGTGGGACACTTTACGCTTAGACCTACTCCAAAATAATAACATTTCCTTATGGATTTTTACACACCTTATTTTTGGTGACCCGGTAGAAACACTTTATGGGGCCGACTCTCACTGGCTAAAACCACCGGGGTGTTCCTCCTTTCACAACGTGCTCCGGGCTATGGGACAGAACAGGCTGTGCCCTTAGACCGCAGCCCAGCGCGGATACTTACACAACTTTGCCTATTTCAAAATTGCTGAACCTGTTAAAGTTGATACTGTTCAAATCCGTATTTCTCCAATCCTCCTATCCGTATTAATCCTGGGTATATGTAGCCTTGTGCTAGTACTAAATTAGCAACAGAGAGGTAGTAGGCAGTGATAAAGTATCATTTTCCATCTGGACAGTCGTCATAACGACTCTTTTTGGTCTTTTACGTATGTAGTGAGCGGTAGTACTTACTATACGTTCTGTTTATGATACATGTAGAAGCCTTCGGTCTTTGTATGCTTAGTCTGGCATAAAGATTTGAATTATTATCGACAGTTGCTGCAGTTTTTGGACTGAACTGAACTAAAACAAGCCCTTTGTGGTATCAATATAAAAAAAAAAAACAAAAGGTATAGACAAACGAAACGCAAGTTAAAGTAAGTGCGCGCGGGTTATCTTCACGATGATTGTAAATCGAGACGCGGTCGCGGAATAAAGTCGTCACGATATCGTATCGGTATCGACTCATCCCACGCGACATTCCGTCGATGAACAGTGTATAATTCAACAATGCGTGTTATTTGTAAGGTCGGAGCTACACAACTGCCAGCAGAACCTAGGAAATAAATATTTTACTGTGTAACATATTAAAGTATTTGCGAATGAGCTTTTAAAATGAGAATTAAGATTGCCTAACAGATAGTGCCCGACCGAAGGTTATGGCTTCGGCTCAAGCCACCTTCGGCCAAAAAACTACATTCGGTAAAACATAGAAACAAGCCGATTGCTATAACCTAAGGTGTCCAGCAAATGTCAAACTAAAACTAAATGATGAGATTGTGATTGAATATTGAAATATTTTTTATTGTTTCCAATCAAAACGCTAAATATCAGTTTCCATAGTAAATATTTGAAAGTTGAGGGATGTCGAACAAATTTTCAACTCCTATTTTATTCTTTTAGGAGGAAAAAATTTAAAAAAATATTTAATGCCTACGTGATAAAAAAGAACTTCATGTAAAAATTGTATATTTATAGTTTCAGTGATTCAGGTACCGAAGATGATAACTTTTTATATATTATAAATAATATGATGAAACAGCAAAAGCTTACTGTATTATCGTGAACACACGTTATGCAAGGCACAACGTCAAAATTAAAAATGTATCAGAAAACATTATGGAGAGGTACCTCTCTGGCTTCGCAACTCGTGCACCTTTCTTCGGCTCGTTTTGCGCTTTGCAACTTCGGTATCTGTGTGGTGTGGCGCCGCAACGAGCTGTGGATACCTGCACTCACATGCGACAATGCTGAAGATATCGGTGTGACATCAACTTTATCCAGCGTTGTCTGGCACGAGTTATACTCTGCATTGAGTTAGATGCGGTTTCAAACACGGCCTTATCTATGTGAAATAAATTGCGTATCATCAAATGCCAACACAGGGCGTACTTAGCTGTCTTGAAGATATAGTTTTTCTTGAGCACATCTTGTTTTGCTACTCTGGCTGTTTGTTACAAAGTCACTTGTCGGAATATAGTTATATGTTCGCTTGCAAACATTTATTGGAGAATACTTTCACCTAACAAACTAACATACGAAAAAGTAAGGGCGTTTACACTCTACAGTGATCCGAATAGTATAATATGAAATATCATAAATAATTAAATCTCATACAATGTTTTATAGGAAAAGTTTTAATATAATAATCACCTAATTAAGGGCATGTTTTGCTAATTTATTTGAATACAGAGAAATTTCAGATGTAACTAGAAAATGTAATAAATAAAATAATATATTTATTCAATACGCATGTGTAGAGATTGGACTGAATTGAGATACTGATATGACACCTAAAGTAGTCTCTGAATTGATATAATTTTTATGAGAACCGATTCGTACGCGGTCCAATATGAGTTGATACTTTATAATATTTTGTGCTACATTTAATTCACGTAAACTTAGCTTATATTTGTTTGAATATATTGAGTCTAATTATTTTATTCTAAGTTACACTTATAGAGTTATATGTTTGTCAGTATGAAACAAAAAAAAAACCTAATAACTTTAGTAAGCGTACTTTTAACGGGTACGTTTCTATTTTAACTACATTTGTTCCCTATTTTTTTATCGTAATTGTTTATTTGTTTTATTATGATGTAATAAATCATTAATTTCATTTAATTATTATTTTATTCATATCAAAAGCATCCAGTGGCTAGCCATTATATAATTAAAGTAAACATATATTCAAATATACTTGCGTCCATATGCTGCGCTCCTAAAGGCTACTACATGCTACACCATGAAAAGTAAACAATATCTTAAATATAATAATAACTAAACATTGTTTGTGTTAACGGTCAATATGATTCTCAATAATAAATATATAGGTATATTTATTACATATATAAATATATTGGTATTTATGTAATACGTGTAAGGGAAAATTTACATGTTTAACCTAAAACATAATATAAAAGTACGGGTAGAAAAACAATAAAAACGCCAAAGGTCGCTTTCAAAAAAGATCCATCTTAAAATATTCTAGAATACCATTGAATTATAAATCATTTAAGAGATTATTATAGAGTAAGACAAAATTGTCTATTTAAATTTATAATCGTATTTATTTTTGTTAGTTTTTTATTACTGTTTTACGTCTTTTAGCTTGATTTTTATTTTGTTTATATTTTTTTTTTTGTGGAAACTTTTTTATCTTGTGTATTTTCTTTATATAATATTTGGTTGTTGTTATGTTGATACAAATTTCACTAATTATATAAAAATAAAATGAATGTATATACAGTTGATGGTTCAGTAGGGTTTAGTGTTTTTAAAATTAATAGTCTTTCCTGAAACTCTTGACATTTTAATTTGAAACACGCTTACTATCATTTACTCATCATTTTACACTTCTAGAAAAAGATCCTCTTGTGAATTCCTAAAAATGATACTTTATTCAAGTATCAAGCGATCTTAATCGAAGTATAGTCGAAACGCAGCGACTACGTGATCGGGGTGCGTACGAGCGATCATCGCGTGCGAGCGGCCTAACTTGCGTTATTGTTATGTAACCAGTCATGGACATTTTACGATGTCGGAGTAAGGTTTGCTCGAAAGCGAATGCCTTATTGTTACGATTAAGATGGCTTTTGTTCTGATGAGGGGTTAGAATGAGATTGTGTCTGCTTATAACCGAAAATAGATATAAAATTTATAGCACACAATCAGTATAAGTTAATGCCGTCTAAGAAACTTCAGTTCCAAAGTATTAATAGAGGTTTTATAATAAAGTAAGGGTGGCTTGCACTAACAAATTAAACCTAGTTTAAGCTTGTATAAACTCTAATTAATAGAAGCTGTTTCATTCAATCTAAGTGATGGTTTTAGTTTAAGAGTTTGTAGTGGGAAGCTTGTAATTGCTTAGGCATGCATTTTGTGTAGATGTATACTTAGCGTATTACGGGACGAGCGGCAGACGTTCCCAAGTTGTCACTTTAATAACAAGACAATAAATAGCCAGTGACATCGTACTGATATTTTATTTAATGAACACACAATAAATACCTAAATTAGTGACCCCGACGTGATTGCGATTTGCTCCTGAAGCTGTACCTTCGGCTTCTATGACGTCCGCGGTCCTGTACCTCACCGCGTAGTGATCCAACCTCTACTGCCAGTTTGTTCAGCTGTTGCATAAGCTCCGTGAGTGGCATTTGTGATGTCGTCGGCTGTTCAGCGATAGCAGAAATATCTCCGTTCTAGCTGTTATCCACGACCTTGTCGGCAATTACTGATAAATTGTCTATCGACTGGTCCTGGCATATAACTATTATTGTTCTTCACCAAATTTATATTGTTCGTCGGTTTCCGATAATAAACTAACAAAACTATTTTTTTTTTACACTGGCTCGACATAGTGACTACAGAGTATCTGATGGTAAGTACAGTGTAGTCCAAAAACGAAAACGACTATCAAAGGATAAAAATGCATTGTTAGTCTACATCGTCATGTCGGCCCACATATATCACGACTGAAGGTCCCTAGGTATATGAGTTACTGGATAAACACAAGCTGGCCCCGAAACGCGACAAGCCAAAACTGGTCACTATGACGGGCTTTACACCTATGTACTGTGGTCGCGATCCAGACGGGCGCCGACGCCCTACCACCTCGCTGCTGCTCGTTTAGCACTACCCAGGAGTCACGTGTAGGGAAACTAGGGTAAAGCCTACGGACGCGAGCAGCTTCGACTGCCAAAAAAAAAAGTAATGAACAATAATAGTATAATTGGATTTTGACTCTGTGCAAGACAAAAAGTACATTTCAGCGCTATATAGCATTTTATGTAAGTCTAAACTAGATTTAACTTGCTAGTGCAAGTCGCCCTTAATCTTTTTTATATAATGGTCTGACGGTAAGCAGTTTCTGTCGTCTGTGGGCAACTGCTACAGAAAACGAGATATTATGCATTGTCGACTGAAAACAGCGTTTTACAGACCTTTTTTGGAGAGCTCCATGTCTTAATCCAGAGGAAATAATGCGACGGGTAGCCCATTCTACAACTTTAAGGTGTGCGTGGAAATTGTTTAAGAGAATCTCACTGTTGTTGCGAGCTTTTAAGACTTTAGTGTTTGGGCTTGAGTTGATAGCCAATTGCGTAAAGTGCGCCCCAAAGAATAGTGATGAAGGAACTTGATCAAACAATTCTTCAGAACAGTCAGCTTTGTATATTCAATAAAATACCCAGAGGATACCGATTTATTTAAGAATAACTTAACGGTTCCAATCCACGAGTCAATGTGCGAGAATAGTGCTATAACTGACTATAAAATTAAACACAATCGAATGTATCTATTAAATGTTATGCTTACAAATACACACAAGTGTGACAATGTAAGAAACAATGTCAATTATTTATTTAATTCATTAAATTATTGATTGAGTGAAGTTAAGTTTCTGAGTCTAGTTGAGGGCTTCGGAACTTTGCCTATCTGTCAGGGGCCTACAACAACCGTAGGAACCGTAGGAAGTATATGAATACCCAGGCCTGGCGAAGACGAAGAGAGGACATATTTAGCACCCCGGTGGTTTTAGTCAGTGGAAGTCCGACACACCGGAGGACTGCCCCTTATCACTCCCCTGACGGTCGGAAAGGATTTCCACAGAGTTAACAGAAGAAAAAAAGAAAGAAAAAAAGGCCTATAGCTATTAAACTAGTCGTTCGTGGCAAACGTAAGCCTCGTGACATTATTAGATTGCAATGTCACAGAAAATGGATTTTTCGGAACCTTTCCTTTACAATATTAAAAGTAACACAGTAACGAAAAGAAATTACAAAAGAAAGAATTTTAAAACTTGCCAAATACAAATCGGATTTGCGTACAGAGGATCCCGAACAAATGGACTTACACGTAACTGTGGATTTGAGGATAATTACAACTCGACACTTCCACACGTTCCTGAGAGAAGGGGGTTTTCACAGACTGACAGATGTTCAACAATGCGATCCTAAAAAGATTCCTTTTTTGCTTTTCAACTATAGACCCCTAAAATCTGATAGAAGAGATTTTGATCACATCTTCTGCACTGAAGTTTTATCTTATAAAAGTATTCTTAAGGGATAACGTAATGTGATAGAAAATTCTAGGGATAGCCCAAAAATATGTGCGAGAACAAGATCCTCGTGTATTTCTTAAGCAAACGATTGATATTCAGCTGCACGAGCGATGTGGAATATTGATGCGGATATAGCATTGCAGTGATTTGGATTGGTTTCGTACGTGACTTGCCGTAGGGGTTTCATTGCATTTTATCTGTTCCTTTATTTTATGCGACTAGAGTAGGCTTTTCTCTAGAAACCTGCTATTGCAGATGTCTGGGAAGTGTCCCTAGTTGATATAAATGTCTCGGTCGTTATAAAAGTGGTATAAGTTGTCATTTTTAGGGATGGGTACCGCAAAAAGTATTTCTTAGACCGGTTGTACACTGTCTTCAGTACGGATTCATGAAAATATGATCTGAAATATTTGTAAAACTATATATAGTATATCGAGGGGTGAAAGGGTATATATTTTTTTAGTTTTAGTAGGGATTTCTATAATCGTTAGCTCTATGTTTAAAGTTCAGTCAGCTGATGCTACGAAATCGTCTGTCCCAGTTGCATCGCGCTGCCTTTCAGAGTATTAAGAAGATCAGAACTGCAAATATGATTTTTTTTTGTATGGGGAAAAAAGATAGAATTATAAAAAGTCGTAAAACAAAAGTTGTTAGTCTTGATATACCAAAGCCACCCTTGAGAGGTTTTGCGTTAGCTACCTGTATCCCTGTATATTACTATATCACCAAAAAATGTCACTTAAACCAAATAGCTTTTCGCCCCTCGATATATACATAGATACATTTGAAGCAGGGATGTTACGGAGCTTCGACTCCGACTCCGATAAGTCGGAACTTCCGATCGTTATTACACCTTCGGTTCCGAAACTTTTTAATCGGAGGTATTCATCGGAGGTCACCACCACTGTTGCAGTCAATTCATTAGATTTTACTTTATATGTTGTTGAAACATAATATCAATTAATCAAACAATCAGTGCTACTTAATTGGTAGAAGACATTTTTTAAAATTTAGATTAAAAAAATATGATTAAATTATTAAATTTAAAACTAAATGTAGATTTAAATTTATTACTAAAAGGTTTTATTATTTTACATTTACATTAAATTAAGTAAAATAGAAATTAACACAAAAACAACCCTGAAGCAAATTAAATTTAATTTGTTCACTGGACAATGTTCACTGGAGGATAACGGTTTTTGATATATCCAACACTTTATGAACAACAGCTTTTATTTGCCCAAGTTAGGTTGTGTTGTGTTGTGTTGTGTTGTGTTGTGATGTGTTGTGTTGTGTAGTGTTGTGTTGTGTTGTGTTGACCCAACTTGATATACGCCGGCGATGCGCTTGAGGGAGCGTGCCGCCCAACTTATCCAGGCGAGAGCGCTGTGTGACCCCGGGGGTTTTAGTACGGTGCAAGTCCAACAACCAAAAACCTCCCTGAGGTCCGTCAACAATATCCCCCGGGCCATCAAAAAAAAACCTGATATACGCTTGGAAACAGTCTCGATTCTCAACATCTGTCTACACACGAGGGAGATGTAGAGGGAAATGGATTATGCTGTTGTCAATTCAAAAGTTCTGGCTTATACTTTCGAAGACATGTATCAATCCTGCACCATATTAAAATGGGATCAAATTTAAGATATAATAAATAACATATCTTCACGCTATCACGCTATGTGAGCAGACATACAATAGCGGTTTTATCCACTTTCTCAGTGATCTATTGTTGTGTCTAAGCAATTGCCGTGTAGATTGCCGACAATACACACGTTTGGCTGTCAAATGCTTACATGGTAGGCTGCCGTCCAACTAAATCTCTACTTAGTCTGTACCGAGCCCTTGACGAGTCTACACCGAGCTCCTTTAAGTACACTGCTGTGCGGCTTTAATTACGAATGATATAATAACTCCGAAAGTAGTTACTAAAATAAACTCTAAATTATTAAATATCGTTGAGTGGTTTAAATAAATTTCAACAAGCAACAGTTAATGTCATAGTCATGCAATAAACGTGCAACTGCGACAAGTGATAAATTTAATTGGTTTTTATTAATAGCTTCATTAATTTAATCGATATAACACGACAACTTTGACTTTATCGTTTCTACTTTTTTTGAGCATTTGTTAAATTCATAATCACAGTAATGATGATTATTATTATCATATATTATTATTATTATAATTAAATATTTAGCGCAAAATAGAAAATCTATGTAATAAATTATTGAAACATTATAGTAGCTCTTTTTACAGTAAGTTATAACGTGATTAATTTTCATTTGTAAAGCGCTTAAACCAAACTTGTTCTGTAATAGAATGGCTCACTCTACTAACGATATAAGATGATCCAAATCAAATTAATGAGTAATTTCGCCGCGTGCCGTGTTAATTTATCCGACAGAAATAAAAGATAATAATTTCATTATCTCATGCAGATAAAGTTATATTGATTTTTATTTTAACAATGACAAATGATTGAGTGAATAATATGTCTATACAGAGTGTAATAAATATACTGTCTGACCCGAAAGGGGCATATTGATGTCGCGATAACATTACCAAAATACATTGGAAAATTATTTTATCCGTGAACATTGAAATTTATTTAAATATATAATTTTAACCGTGAAAAGTCACATCATATAAAATTGAAAAAAGCATGCTTGCACGACAGTTTACATGCTATCTAACCTCAGATTAAAAAAAAAAACATCAGAGTAAAGAACTAACTGTAATAATAAGTAATAACTTCAACTGATGAACGGTGCTTGGGAGCTACAGGAAAATAACAGAATAGCAAAGATTTTCTTCATTATATTGTTTTTTTTTTATTTATTTATTCTGACTCGCCACAGTGACTGCACCATACCTGATGGTAACCATGGTACAGTCCAAAAAACGCCAACGACTATGGACAGGCAAGAAAAAACCAATGGTAGTCGCAGCGATCATGCCGGCCTGCACAAATATCTCTTCACGCTACGCTTAAAGGATCCCATTTCATAGGACGGTGGGAAAACGCTCGCTGGAAGACCATTCCACAGCCCATTGACACGGCAAAAGAAGGAGTTAGAGAACTTCTTAGTCCCAGCCGGGATGTGAGAAACCGTAAAGCTGTGACTCCGCAAACCCGCGCGCGTGGTTTATTCAGGAAGGGAGAGGGTGGGTGTTCGAGTAAAAGAACATTAGTCAGCTGCTGTGAGCAGACTATGGCGTGATGCATGTCGGTTCGGTAGATGGCGTTGTGCCAAATTGCATCGCGTTATAGTTTCGTTCACAGCAGCTGCATATAAGGCAAAGGTGCCATGTGACGAAACGACAGAGATACCTAAGAGATATCAAGTATTGGTTTAACGTGCTATATATGTTTAATTATTAAACCAGTGGTGACCTGTATCTAGTGGTTTCAATTCAATCTCCCCGCTCATGACCCAGTTAAGGGAAATCTGTACAGTGGGAGTGTGGTTATTATGACTGGTAATAGACATTGGATACATCATCCTAAGCGTAAAAATCGCGGGTCAATCCTGAACATGCATTAACATCGCACGAAGAATCAAAAATCCATAGTTTAAAATTTCACCTTTGTATTTGGTAGGATCAGAAAGGTTTTTTTTTTACACTGGCTCGACATAGTGACTACAGAGTACCTGATGGTAAGTACAATGTAGTCCAAAAACGAAAGCGACTATCAAAGGATAAATATTCATTGATAGTCTACATCCTCATGTCGGCCCACATATACCACGACTGAAGGTCTCTAGGTATATGAGCTACTGGATATACACAAGCTGATCCCGAAACGCGACAAGCCGATACTGGTCACTATGACGGGCTTTACACCCATGCACTGTGGTCGCGATCCAGACGGGCACCGACGCCCTACCACCTCGCTGCCGCTCGTCTAGCACCACCCAGGAGTCACGTGTAGGGAAACTAGGGTGAAACCTACGGACGCGAGCAGCTTTGACTCCCAAAAGTATGAAGGAATTTATAATGAGCAACACAAAGCAAATGAGAACAATCACGGGAAATAGCAGTCGACTGCAAATGATTCGTTGAAGCTGGGTTTTAGAAAAAAACTGCCGCTGTACAAGCAAAGAGAGAGATTTTGATGACGTGGTAACTCTTACGCACATGTTGCTACACTCGTAAAAACCTAGTTAGAATCGCTTAATTGAGAAGTTTTGCCCTACCCAGTATAGCCACCGGACAAAGTGCTTTCAGATTACTTCTTAATAATCTCGGTGGCAAAAGCCTTTTTTTTGGTAATTCGGGGAAAATCCTTTATGGACCGTCAGGGGGCGGTGACTCGCACCGATTAAAACCCCCGGGGTGATCCTCTTCCCGTCTGCCGGAGCCAAGGGCACTGCTGAGCCACTAAACCTCAGCGCCCGCTGGCATCTGGCCCTCCTCGGGCCTCCTCCAAATTTTACGGCGGATGGTAAAAATGCCCCCCGCTCACTCTTGCTATAGGAAGGGTGGTGTAAAGTGCCACCCCCCTCATCTCTGTGTGCTTATTATTAAAGAAGTGTATGGGAACACACGCACACCGCTCACGCCTAGATAATGAACGACGCGCTCCCTCTCAAGAGCGTCGCCCGGAAAGGTGACAAAAAGCCTGGCTGAGCAGCGCTTCCATTCTTTGGAGATACATTAATAATACCTCGATTCTTGTATACCTCCGAAAGACATGTAGTTTTTTCGACCTGGAGTTCATTTATCGCTGTAAAGAAGAAATTAGTGGCTAGTGGTAAGCAATTACTTTGAGTGTCAAGTTGTCAACTTCATACTTTAAGCACGAGCATTAATTTGCACAAAATACAACAGTGAAAACTTAGTTGCACTCCTAATATAAAATTTAGTCGACAATTAAGTTCAACATATAGAAACATATAAAATTTTGCAGATAGTCTTCTAATACTATATTTACCTCTCAAATGCGTCCCCTTTTTAATTTGTCAAACAGAAGTTCTGATACAAGATAAACCCAACGCCCCTTCGTTCAGCGTGCTAACTAAATTATAAATTATTATTGATGACATTTTTGAGTATTCCGTTGAATTTATGCTTTTAGAAAAACTATACTATAGAATACTATATCTATATATGTACATGTGTATGTACATACATAAAATTCAATTGCTCTTCGTATGTATCGCTAAAACTCGAGAACATCTGAACAGATTTAGGTAATTTTAGTTTTGAATTAATTGTTGAAGTCCAGGGAAGGTTTAAAAGGTGAGTAAATATGAAAAAAATTCTAGGAATACAGTAAAAACAACAATTTCGTTTTCCCATACAAACCACTCTGTCCCCAGCTGTTAAACATATGATGTCAATCAAAACAAAACAAAGGTATACCTTCAAGTTAATTAGAGGTTGCATATCATTAATGAAAATTATAATTTATACGCCAAGTAATCAAATAAAAAATAACCCAAAAATGTCCCATAAGGCATTATAGTAAAAATATCATTACCTTAGATATGACTTATGTCTTTCAATGCAATTTTATTTCTAATAGACTGAGACAGGCCAATAACTTTTGGCAGAATGAAATCTGACGGGGCAGCTATTATCATAAAAAAACAATATAACTTTGTTTTAGAGAAAAAGGGCAGAACAAGGTCTGCCGGGACAGCTAGTTGTATATATAATAATAATATTAATAATAGACACTGAAACAAAACCGTACTTAGCGAGAACCAATAAAGTTAGAACGGGACATAACCCTCGCCCCATTGCATCGCCGGTAACAATTAACTTATTGCAACACTTAGGGTTTGTCATAGACTAGTTTTTGCTTGATAGATGCGACAACGATTTGAATTCGGATATCAGCGGAGATTAGTTTTGTAGTTTTTGGATGGGATTTAGTTCTCATCACGATTGTGTAGCATTGAGAGCTATCAATACCAGCGTAATCAGATTTATATAGGCATGTTGAAAGTTCGAGGAAGTGGCCAATGCTGTGTACTTAGGTCCGGCAGACGAGTAGGAGGAACACCCCGGGGGTTTTAGTCAATGCAATTCCGACACACCGGGGGACGGCCTGCACCGCCCTCAGAGGTCCGTTAGGGATTTCCACAACAAAAAAAACATAAGGCATGTCGAAAGTGGTTGTCACTGTATTCTTATTTCAGGACACCTTTATAGACTACAGCGTACTAACAGGTACGGTGTAGTTACTTTAACGTGTCACTATAAAAAAACGCAGCCAATGACCTTGGAAGTTCTAAGTATGAGTCCCGGTAACATTAAATTCTTCCGTGATGAACTGATTTTTTTTGGGTGCATTATAAACGTACTTTGAAATACAAGTACAAATTGTATACAGCCACTAATATATCACTTTTCACAATGATAGGGATGTAGCGTAGTAATAAATTAATGGAAGGGATTATTCATATTTAGTTGTAAAAACCGATATTCGTAACAACAGGTGATGTTTTCGAGATACGAAGTGTTATATTTTTTGACGGGATTTTTGTTCTGGATCAATATAACCTATAAACATTATTTTTTGTAATACATTATGTTATTTTTTTGTGACACAAGATTATTTGATATTCCTCCCCCGTAAAGTTGAAATAAGGAAAGAATTTTTGTTTGAAAGTCCTCAAATTTTGAATTTAAATCACAACTGATTGAGAAAAAAGCTGTTTAATAATGTTCAAAGAAAAAAGATCACACAGAAATGACTTATCTACTTTATATCTTTATCATTCATAGCTAATATTGTCGGACTCTGCTCTATTGAGCTTTAACGCGCTTTTGAGGGTTAAATAATGTGTCCAATCTACTTAGACCCGTGCCGCGTTGATTATATTTTACTATAATAATCACAACAGGGTTCTGAGAATGCTGGTTATGGGGTAAAAT
Organism: Automeris io; assembly: GCA_036320925.1. Classification (NCBI taxonomy): domain Eukaryota; kingdom Metazoa; phylum Arthropoda; class Insecta; order Lepidoptera; family Saturniidae; genus Automeris; species Automeris io. The sequence goes on from JAUDJH010000005.1 coordinate 10,797,712, forward strand.
TTATTTGTTTGTGATTGGATTATAATCGATCTAGTTGCCGCGATAAAAATCTATACGGCAGTAAAAGTGAGATTGGTAAGTAATTGTTTGGGAAAACTTATATAATTATTGACCATCTCTTTTATAACGCCATTTATGTTTTACTATATTTATTATATATAATTAAAATTAAATATCCACTCATATACCGAAAGAGGTTCTAGATTGGAGTGCGCAGTCCCAGATAATTCTGACGACCGATGCCAAGGAAATTTCGGTCAACGACAACTTTAGTAGAAAAGTGTATAATATAACATACATTTAAGATATATAGATGTTCTCCCGCCCGGATTTGTTGTGAAGGCCTTTCTCAGTCACCAACGCGTCGACATTTCGAAAAAAAAAGAGATGTTCAGATGAGGGACTTAAAGCACTAAAGGAGGAAGGAGTCTAGTGCGGTAGTTTGAGACGAGAAGCAGGCTTTTAAAGCTCGTCTACGTATGGTGGTTTCTTACAACTAAGTCGGCGGTGTCATGAAATGCCTATGACATCAAAGGACATTCCACAGTAAAGTGGGTTACGCAAATCATCAGTGACCTCAACTTCGCCGAATTTACACATACCCTATCTATATTACAGATACTTGTACCAGCTACCTATAGACTCTATACATATATACTATATTATAAACTGTATGTAACAAATTGTGTGAAATGTGCTGACTTTCAAGATACAGGAAGTCCTAGTTTGGGTGTCAGCTGAGTTTAATATGCTGCTTGGCGGATGCATGCGGAGCGACGCTTGGAGTGGAGAAGTCTTGTGCAGCGCGTGGTGGCCGAATTCGAGACCAAACGTAGGCTTGAGTTGGATGAGAAGCGAGATCCCTTCAAGGCCCGTCCACCTGTGCTCGCTTCCTATAATTACGTGGGTGGTGTTCTGACCTGTCCATTATGCAACAGGACATTCCGCGCTAAGGTGGGCTACGCAAGTCATCAGCGAGCTCCCCTTCGTTGATTGGCGCTGCCGCCCGCGCCTACCTGATACTATTTTGGAAACGTCGCCGAGGTCGAAATCGGCTAGGATTTCATCATATGCTGCTTTGTAATTGTTTTACTAATAAACAATTTATTTATTTTTATTTATATCAATTCAATACGTTTTGCACTTTTCTATTAGCATTGTCGCTGATCGTATGTTCCTTAATCTAGGCCCTGACACGTACGGTTATGGCGGAGTCTAGAGATATTAACAAGATATAAGAAAAGCTAAACATTGCACTTTGTTTTTTTAGCCTGACTTGGGCTAGTAACCACACCACGTCTAACAGTAAGCATGTTGAAGACCAAAAAAGGACGACAACTATCAAAGGTAAAGAAAACGTAATGGATAATCGTGGTGATAATGCTGGTCTGCTCAAATATTTCTTCACGCTTCACTTAAAGGAGCCAATATCATAAGACGCTGGGAACACGTACATCGGAAGACACAGGTTAAAGACTAGGAAAATGTAACACTTGTGAATTTCTTTGTCCTAACCAGGATATGTGTTACGCCAGGCTATGTTTACGACTGATACAGGATATATGATTGATATGAAAAAACGGATTATAGTTTCACAAATGGCATGTGTAGTAAAACCATTTGACTTTTTAATACAGTACAACCAAACAATTGTGCGCTTCGAATAAAACAATCTGTTGTCTAAACAAACAGAACACTCAAACGACCTGCCACTCCTGATCCGTGACAACGGATTAAAAAATGCCCGTAGGGTTGGCAGTAGGACCATAAGTTTTTTTTATTTTGTTTAAATCTTACTGTATATTTATTTTACTATATTTAGCATCACGCCCTTACTAGAGGTAACTGTTTTATGGAATTGATTTAGGATCACAAAATATATCTCATCGTAAATATCTATCGTTGACTTTAGCCTATTCGTACAAGGCGTTCACAAATGAGGACATAAAGATATACCTATTAGGTAATAATATATAACTACTGATACCAAAATCAACAAATTTATATAGGAAAACATTTTAATTCGTTTGTTCATATTATACTACATTTAATACACTATTGCATTTTTTTCAATTCTATTCTACATAGTTCCAGTTCAAGTTAGTTCTAACAATAAAATTATATTAGTCTGAACAAATAAATAATTCAGGTCTAAAAGGACTTTTGTCTAACTGAAAAATGTAACAATAAACCGCCCATGTCTTAGAATCAAACAGGGCAATCGAATACAAGAAAATTACGTTAATCTGTTCAATTGTCTATAACAAATGATCGTTAGCCTGATCGATGCCATTACTTAAATGTTTTAACAGAAATATTTGTGTAATATTCCCTATTGGAGTGATCTGTACTCAGACCGCCTAAACAAAGTAACATTCGGCATATGATAACGTTAGAAAACTACAAAATGTATGCAATTAACTTAATATGACGATGCAATATCTTGAAAGCTCATCTCAATTCCATATGTTTTATACTTTTTATTAGCATTGTCTGTGTCTGATTCCTCAGATTAGTTAAATTAATGAGTTGACAACCCTAAAACGAGTCGTGCAGGGCGCAAAGCATCATAGCGAGCGACAATAAAAACGGTCGAGGGGTTTTATTGAATTATCTTATAATGTAATACGCGAGTAATATGCAACCCACCCCAGCCCAGCTCGGTGCGCATCTGATATCATTGTCCTGCGGGAGTACTCTGTTAAATAAATTATTTAAGTGCATCTATTGAACGATTGCCTCGCAGAAGAATTGCATTTTAATCATTTTAATCGTATTATTGGAGTTACTGTTTACGTGAATACAATAATATATCATATTATCTGACGTAACCCAGCGGATTAGCAAGTTGAAGTGGCACTAGATAGTACACAACTCGTAGAGCGAATAGCTGATGGAGCTGGAAAGTTCTCAAATGGAGATCTTGTAATGGCTAAAACGCCATGAGACAACCTACAAGATGGGCAGAAGATCTAATCCAGATCGCGGGACGACAATGGATGTCGATGAACCGCTATCGACCAATTGTAAAACTTTAGGAAGTGTAAAAATAATGAAAAGAAACATTCGTTTTTATGAATTAATGTTACGTTTGTCTTATTCAGATGCTAATGTTTCTAGTGAACCAAATTAGTAGGTAATTAGAAAGACTGTGGATACCTGCACATAACGTATAGAAACAACCCATATTTAATAACACAAAACTGTTTATCTAAATACTTTTGCAATCCAAGATTTTTCAAGTGTAAGTTTGCTGCCATCTTTTTTTTTTACAAATAAAACATACTGTTTTCTATGATAAAAATGCTAGGAAAATACTATATAATATTAATAATTTGTAAAGTTAATCCAAGCGTGAGAAATACTACAATTGAGATATCACAAAATTATGTCGCTTTGGGAGTTAGTTTATCATGCATCACCCCTTTAAAAGATCATTCACTGATGTATGTTGTTGTCAAATATTAACAGTTATGATTTTTGCAAAAGGTCTAATTTGTGTCTCTGGTGTTAAAGCAAACATCCTCTCTAGTGCCTCTAATTTCGTTTGTACTTTTCTTTCTTCTACTTCTTCTTTTTAATCTTCAGTCTCTCATGCTGAAGGAAGGTTTCTTGCATTCAAATCGAGATTATATTCTAGTATATCCAGCTAGATCAGAATTTTTAAATCTATCCGAATCTTATTGTGTAATTTTACATCCTGTTCAAAAGGTACTTATGATATTTTGTGGATTATTTTTTTAAATATAGACCCATATGCATACTTAAAACAATCTCCGATGCATTAAATATTGACAAGCGTTAATGTGTGTCATCTATTTTTATTAGAGCAATATCATAGTTACTTTTACGTATTATACTAAGTTATTTAGCAAGAAATTTATTGATTTTAAATATAGGGTAACTTTACAATCTTTCCGCAACATATTTTCTACAGTCAAGTGGCAAATTTTGTTGCACCGACGCATTACAGATTATGGGAATCACGCTTCGGTTCCTAGCTTCGTAAAGGCTTAACCAGCGTCTTCTTGATGAAGGAAAATTAATCTTTGTTTTCTTGAAAATAAAACACTTTATACAATAGCGTTCCTAAAGTTGTTTGTAGTTTATCAGCTGAAGAGGCAACGTCGTAACCAGCAGTTTTGATGCATGCAGATTTCAATTCTATTGCATTAAGATTAAAGTTAATTTTACTATATGTATTAGTTAGTTGTGTGATTCTGTGAACAAGGTTAATCCCAAGGGTGTTGAGCCCCAAAGCTTTGCGGGGTCCAGATGGGAGGCTTATGGAGGCGCGCTTGTTAGCCAGGGGAATTACAAAAACCGTGTTATTGTTTTGTATAGGCGGGCAGGGAGATTTTATGTGTTAATAAAAAGTAGGTGGAAATTGGCGCAGTGTAATGTGGTGCGAGTGAAATTTATGTTGATTCGTTTATATTGATGCCGTTTTGATGAATGGCTTATTGCGCTTTGTTCATAATGGGAACGTGTTGTTAAGTTGTCAAGTGATTTCATATTTTAATCTGTTTGAAGGAACATAATATCGTCAAAATAAGATTTGTTACTGAAAACCTTGCAATAAATAACTTGGTCTTGATTGGACGCATCTTCTTAGCTTAGATGAAATAAAATAACAAATGATAATACGTAGGTCTCTAGCATCTGTAGTTTGACTTTATTAGTATCTATAGGCTTGACTCTCCAATATCATCACTCTACATGCGACCTAAGGTGGTAATACTACAGGATGCGTAATCAAAAATATTTATAATTTTAGATTGAGACGGTCAAATAATCTTAATTTGTAAGAAACACCTATAAAATCATTAAAACTTTGGAAATCCCAAATAAATCTCTCAGAGATAGAACCTGAGAAAAGTAATTTGTTTGCCTGATCGTTGGAGGAGTATGGATCGGGGTCATCACCTTCACAGATGCCTAGAAGATTCTATGTAGAAATTTCCCCTGAAATATAAAAAAAATGGTATGTTGTTGCTTTGTACTGTGGTCGCTTTTTAGTCGTGGACCAACATTCTTCCACATCACTCCTGGACGTTCGGTACCACCTTGGAGTCACTGGGCACAGTGAGACAAAACAGGGTTTCAATAGACCTACTGTGATACACCGTGGGAGTAAATCGCTTGATACGATTTCAAAATATTTATAATTTGTCTCATGGGTGTGCCGTAATTTGAGGGGATTAACCAGTGGCCCATTATAGATTGAACTTTGTTGCGCGAGTGATTGTAGAATATGATACATGTCTGAGAGGTCTAAATAAATTTGATACTTCTGTAAGTTCGCACGAATATTTGATGCTACGATTATGGAACCAAACAAGTGAGAGATGTAATTTAGTGATAGTGTTATGGGTCAGAGGAGTCACGTTACAATGAAATATAAAGATCTCGACGTGAGTTCCATAAGGTCGAATGTGCAAAATTAAAACTTTCCACGAGGGCCAACAGAAAAATCGCAATAGAATCAGTATTTACTTTTATAATTTGGAAATAAAATTGATCTTAGACGTTTGGTACCTTTAAATATGTATAATATTTTTAAATTTGGTCGGAACAGATTTGACGTCGGAATGTTTAACAAAGTCTTAACAGAGCTATTATCTCATGTGAAGTCTGGTCTATTCAGGTCAAAGGCACCATATGTCATATATTAGGTATTTTTATATTAGGGTACAATTTCTATATATTTGGGCGTTTCAAAAAAAAAAATTACTCGGAACCACGTTCAAAAGTTTCGTTTTAATGCCAAAATAGGCCTCTGAAAATATTAGCCCTTAATATTTAGGTTATCCGCATCGCACTTTTCGATTTTCCATACAAATAACACAGGACAAAAGTTTTTTTTTCTTTTGATTTCTATAATTAATGAACGATATATCGTATTGCAATACCCAGTCATTATTTTTGTAGAGCACACGCTCCTAATGATGGCATGTAAGTTTCCCAATTCATTCATTTTTTTTAATATCGAAGCAGAGTAATGCCTTCACGGTTTTGACAGAGTTTTGAATCATACTGTATATTTTAAAACTGCGAAAGTGCATCCAGGTTGGTTAAAAATTTCATCGAGGTTTCCACTTCTTATCTTCACGTAACAGATGATGATCTCGCCTCCACCAGCCACATTTACACTTTTCATCAGATAGGTTGTCGGCTTGTCTGAAACTTCTTAGTACATGGAAAAACAATGTTATAAAAATAGATATGTTTAAAATTTGGGCGGGAAAGTGATCGAGTGTTGATGCGTCATGAATATTTGATCACAAGAAGACCGAGGGTCAGACGTCATCCGTCAAACTCCATTTTAACTTTAAATTTACTCTTCATTCCATTTTTTTTTCTAAGGGGTCGCTTGTCGTTGTAGAGTAAGATAGTATAGATATGGGCGGTGAATTATTTAAGATTAAAATGCACATTGATAGTAGTATATTGCGACACAAGTGTGCTAAGTTGGTCATTACAGACGACTTAAAATTATGTTCGAGCCGAATGGCAAGAGCCATTAGAGAACTAAGTCTATAATGACCGAAAGACCCACATGTGTTATATGATTTATATATGAAGCCTGCGTCTTTTTCTTCTATGCTATTTAAAAAGGGATATATTTAACCCTTTCGTTACCACCGCTGGCTTTAGACGGCATTCACAACACGCCCCGTGTGCCCCAGCGCCAGCTTTAGCCGGCATTATTTTATAGAAAAGTAAAAAATAAATTACTAAGAATTATCCTAATTTAAATTTTTACTTAATATACCAGCAAAATATTTAAATATACACTTAAATGACAAAATTCGGACATCAACTTGCAATCATACAATGTGCACACTTCGCGGCGTGCTGCCGGTTCAGTAGCACCACTTCGGCGGAATGGACTGCGGTAACGAAAGGGTTAATAATACACGCAGAGAAAATTTACCCATATATACTGTTGCAATTTTCATGAATAAACCGTGTTTATGTTGAATAATAGTAAGATATAATTTGGAATAATAAACTCACAAATGTAACGATTGACAAGTGTTTTGAAACAAGTGACAATTGCCTAACGTTAATGTCGCACTATAGACTATATAGTATATTACAAAAGGCCAGACGTTGCCGAGGGTCGGAGAAGAGGATGACACTGTACCTCTGGCCCCGGTAAGACGGGAAGAAGGAACACCCCGCGGGTTTTAGTCGGTGCAAGTCCGAGACACCGGGGGGCTGCCCTCACCGTTCCCTGAGGTCCGTTAGGGACTTCACCCGGGCTATCAAAAAAAAAATATAGTGCGGAAGGCTGGAAATTTAAATCTCAACACATACACAAAAACATATTTGCTTTGAAAAAATATTATCAATTTCTAATCTGAAATATAAAATTACTATTACGGTTCATATACATGCCTTCAGGTATTATTTAATTCTTCTAAAATACTCGGTATAAGTTGCAAAGCCTTGATTACTCGTTTCTGGGCCAAAATTGCTAATCCGTGTTCTATGAGTCAAATATGGTAATAATTAACTGCAATTCGGTCCGTGAGCTCGGCTCTGCGGTTCGCTAATGGGTTGCATAAAGCCTGTTTATACTTTACATTGAGCTGAGAAAAAACCCGGTTTTTGGAGAAGTCTGTTAGATATTTTGTAATCTGTAACACGGGATTTGAAAACAACGAATATTATTACTAGTTTTTATAAAGTACGATAATAAACTACTCTAACGGAGATTAATTGAAACGGGTTCTTCTGTTTCGATTATTTATTGGCAAACACAGTCCGAGCGTACACGTAATAAAATCGAGATAAAACAAACAAAGGAAAGGACGCGCGCAACACGAACGGCGGACGGGCTACGATGCTTGCGCGGCGATCTGTGGCGCGGGCCACCGAGAGGTGAGGGGAAAGGGGTATATACCGTAATGCGCGAACGATCTAAGTATACCCCCCCCGCGTTACAGGCTCCCCCTCTGACACAGACGAAGCGCCCCCGCGTCTGTGTTAGTCCCGGATACGTTTTGGTCTACCTCGTTTACGTCTCTCCCGTACAGGAGGCTGTATATCGCCTACGAATGGGGTCAGCTAGGAAACGTGAACCTTCCCTAAGGTCTCTGGTAAGGGTCCAAAAAGGTCCACTGCGATGACTTCAAAACGGCGGTTAGTTGCTGGTGTCTGTAATAATCCAGCCGGCTTTCTATTATCAGCTTTATACCTTTGACAATCCACTCACTTCTTCAAGTAAAAGATTACTGTCTGTCTCATTCCAGGCCGGTAGTACTTGGACTTTATACGTTCTAAAGTGCGGTCTACTCCAAAATGTCCAGCCGTCGGCGCGTCGTGATAGTCTTTCAGCGTTATTAAGCAATCGGCTCGCATACTCCACCGGCCGTTCATCGGGGCCCTCCCCCTGCATCAAAACTGCTCCGAGACCGTATCCGCTACTGTCGGTCCTCAGGATAAATGGTTTCATCAGCCTGGCGCAATATCGGTGCTGTAATGAGTAACTGCTTAATTTGATTTTAGTAAGTTGTTCGTCTGTTCTCTCTGTACTGCTGACAGGTTTGTACCCTCACTGTCTCGGAGCGTAAAACTTAACGCGTCTACCGTCATCAGCTTCATATCGCTGCAGGCAGGTAATTGAAAGTCGGTGATGAACGGATGCCAACGATAGGGCTCCTCGTTATAACACCAGCTGCTCTGAGGTAAGTCAATAAGGATACCAGCTTTAAGTATAAAATCTCTACCTAAAAGTGTCCGAGTCTGCGCACCTGGTAACACTAAAAACGTGGTAGGTATGACGTGGCTTCCTAACTTCACGTCAATAACACACTCAAGTGCGTTACCAACTCGCTGTGAACCATCAGCGAGGGTTATGGTTCGTGGCGTCTCATGGAACTGTACGCCAGCGTCCAAAAACAAACTATAAAGCATAGGGCTTGCTATGGAATGAGTAGCCCCAGTATCTAAAATAGCAACACCTTTGCGATTCACCACTTCAATTTCCACCAGGGGGCGTGAATCGTTATCGTCGGCTGTAAAAGTACTGCAAAAATCCGATTTATCAGTGGAAGGTGTGCTCTTGCAATTTTCGCATTGCGAACGTATTACTCCCAGCTGACCACACCCGTAACAGCGTATCTGAGCATTACTACTCGACTTAACACTATCGCTGTCATCTACCCTACTCGAATGTCGCTTCTCCTTAATACGACATTCGGCTATTGTATGACCGAATTTCTTACAATACGCGCACTTAGGTCGAAAACGCTTCGGTTCTATATCACGTTGCGCGTTCGACTTACGTGAGTCGGTAAGAGATACAAGAGTAGGATTATTTAACTTTGCCGGACACCCTGTAGCAGCGGAAGAGTTATCTGTAACGCGCGTCCCTAGATGATCGCGCACGGCGGCGAGAGGGTTAATGGAGTTATCAGTGTTATTATAAGAAAGGATAGGACTCACCTCTGCTAAAGATTCTTCCACTAACCTGACCTTCAAAATCAGCTGATCGAGGCAGTCCGCCGCGTCGCGAGGTACGCGTTTTCTTATCCTATAATCTAAAAGACCGTATACAATATCTAACTTCATCATTTCTGGCACATCATACGGTAACTTAGACAATAAAGCGCGTAATCTATTTATATATACATCGGCGCGTTCATTATTTTGACCGGTCGCGAAAATGTCACGAAATATTTTATACGCGGGCCGTGTAACACCAAACATTCCTCTGAGCCGTTGCAGAGCATCAGGCCATGACGTGACGGACGCTTTGACACCCTGCCACCAGACTGCAGCTTCGCCAACCAACAGCAACGGCAGGCCCCGTAGTGCGCTCTCCTCGCTGACTCCTGTGCAGTCGCGGAAAACCTCGATGGTATCGATGAACGCTTCAGTCACTTCTGCAGTTTTACTGGACCCGTCGAATCGCGCTGTGCACTTGGCAAAGTTTCCGTGATGATCACTGGCTCCTGGAGTACACGATTGCTCTCTATTCTTCGTCAATATGCTCTCGACAAGGACTCGGTTCGCTTCTACTTGACATCTGGTAATGTTGGAGATGAGAGTCTGTAGCATCTCTTCTGACATTACTATACTTGATGATGATGTCGTTTTACCTTGTTCTGTGTCCGTATCCGAACCATCTGAGCCTGATTTATCAGTTTTTGCAACTTGTCGTTTCGGCGGCATAATGTTAAAACGTTTCTCAATACGGCACTCGCTCGACCGTTGTAGTTTATATTATTTTCAAAATTTAAAATCGAAACAGGCCACTAGTTGGAGCGCCACTCTAACGGAGATTAATTGAAACGGGTTCTTCTGTTTCGATTATTTATTGGCAAACACAGTCCGAGCGTACACGTAATAAAATCGAGATAAAACAAACAAAGGAAAGGACGCGCGCAACACGAACGGCGGACGGGCTACGATGCTTGCGCGGCGATCTGTGGCGCGGGCCACCGAGAGGTGAGGGGAAAGGGGTATATACCGTAATGCGCGAACGATCTAAGTATACCCCCCCCGCGTTACACTACTTTAAATTCGTTAATACAAAAGATAGTTGTGGATTTTTGAAGATAATAATAAAAAAAATAGTAATAAAAGCAAGATTTTTGTCAAATATAAGCAATATTATTACAACGAACTTTTACCACTGTCTAAATCCATTTTAGTATTACAATTACTTGTGATGTAAATAAGCAAGTTAAGTCTTTTTAACCAGGGAAAAATCCGTTATGGACCCACAGGGGGCTGTGAAGGCCGTCCCCCGGTGTGTCTGACTCTCACCCATTAAAAAACTCCTGGATACTCATTCTTCATGGACACCGGCCGTAGGCGCAAGCTCACAACCTGCCATGACCAGTGCGTGGTGGACCTTGTTAGACTTTCTCAGACTTGGATGTAAACAGAGATGGGCAAAATGTAATCTGATTAATGTTGAATGATTACAAAATGTAGTCGTGATTTTAATTTTCTTGCTCTGTAGTCATGATTAAATCCATTTAAAACATTAAGGAGTGTAATGTGTATACAATCCGGGATTTTGTTGTGTTTAAAACATAAATGAGCTAAATGCAATCATATTAATGGTAAAAAACGTAAAATGTAATCGTTAATCATTTTCATTAATCTGATTACATTTTGCCCATCTATGGATGTAAATAAGCAATGGCCACACGTAATATATTATGTTTAAGTTCAAAAAAGTGTCCAAAAACTTGTAGTTATTGGATCTCATTTAGGAATTTTAATGTAGTTAGTCACAGATTTCTATTTCATTACATTTTTATAACCGTGCAGATATAGCACGGTTCAATGGTAATCCAACATTCATTTTCAATTAGCTTATCCAAATTTTGATACCAACAATATTAGTACCTCCACGGTACTTCACCTCAAATTGCTCGGCTAGTCTGGATTATATTTGATGCCGCCCTAATCAATCGTACATCCCTAAATTGCTTTCCACACTGTTCATTTGCAAACAATTATATTTGTATTGCCATTAACTACAATCAAGTTTACTAGAAATAGGCTACAGTGTGAAATTATTGATGATTGTTACAGGGGAAATCATCGTAATCAGCAAAAGTCATTGAATATATATTTCAAGATGTGGTAGTTTCATATACTGAATCCAGATGTTCTTATTACTTTTATTTATTAATATACAGAAAATAAACGATTGTGATAATGTAGTTGATAAAATACAGTAAAGATAATCTTAAATCAATTAAGTTAAAAAAAGAATGAATATCGGGTGATGTGGATTCAACGATCATTGTCCCGATAGTGGTTTCGGATAATGAGATGTTAGCAAAGAACCTCGATTATATTCTGAAAAGGCTCGTCATGGGGTGTTGGATCATGGGCCGGATACATAACACAGTAATACTCAATACTGGACTCCTAAATGGCTTGGCTGTGGCTTAAGCCTCAGGCTACACTCTCGTACATATTTTTAAATTAATATTATGACTGGTGGTCGTGGATGTGGTTGTAGAAAGACACGGATTTTGGCATTTTACTGTTTATTTGCACTTTAAGGCACACCGAACTGCGACGCACACGCACGTACTCTAGCATTGCGTCTCGGTAGTCGACTGAATTAGCAAGCATCCCGTGCGCGCGCGCATCCTCTTACACCGTGCGTCCCGTAACACCATAACGACCATTAGGGCGTTTAACACATGCACGTATCGGGCGGCGTCTGCATGCTATAATATTGTTTTTATAAATGTATATTTTAAAATTTGGAATGTAAGAAATGTGAAAAAAACTTAACCTTTTTTACTTTTACTAGATTTTCTCTATGAGGTTGGTAAAGGTGATATCAATGAGCATAAGGTGTAGACCGTACTGAGGAATTTCACCGCGAGAGTAAATATCGCGCTTTGCAACTAATTTCAAGTGAAGACGAAAATTTAACACCGCGCTGTGCTCTCATTTTAGTTACTTTATTTTTCAGGCATATGTTTTGTGTAACAAAACTTACAGTAAAATATTGCTGGGTGAAAATCCGCAGCACGTGATGAGCATTGTCTGGCGCACCGCATGATCTACTACCAAAATTTCAGATCTATTAGCAAAAAGCCCTTATATATGATTATTTATTATTATTCTCAAATGTCTTTTTATCCTGTTTGTCGTCGTTTAAAGTCCCAAAAAAGTTGATTTTTATTTTTCATTCCAAGTCCCCAATTTGATTATTGTGTTTCATTTTCGACATGCTTACACTCATTTCGAAACTAATTCCACACGAATGTCACGCGATATGACAAAATTTGATTGTCAGACGATTTTTTTCAAAGCATTTAAGCTACCATTTTTGACCGTCATTTAAAATTTTTCAACGGAGTCATTAGTAATTTTTGTAGTTTATTTATTTGTAACAGATAACTTCCAAAACATTTAAGGAATTGTTTCCTTAAATAATTGTTAATTTGTGAGTTTAATCTGCATTTATGTTTTACAAAGCCATAGTTAAATGTTGTCTTGTATTTTGACTGACGCTAAGTTATCTGACTCTTGCCTTTTAACTTGTGCTTGAATTATGAAACAGTATTCCGAAGAGCGTGTTTCCATGGTGCTATCATATCCCGCTCTTCAAGATGGTATTGCAAGCGGTACTGCGGTAAGTTGAAATAGTGTCTTACATCATGAATTATCGATAGTATGACGAGGTACTGTCAGCATTGCTGCTTCATCGCAAAATGTTCCATATAAATCTATACAAATAAATAATTTTACTTGCTCCCGTTACTTCTTGTCGAAAGAACTATTTAAAGTAATCTGCATGTGTTTTGAAAGCGACTCTCTTAAGAAAAAAAGCCGGAAGAAAGTCAAGCCTAAGCCGAAAAACAGCGCCTCGGAGTATAAACACACACGCAGCGTTAAGAAAGATCACATGAAAATCCATTTAGTAGTCTTTGTGATTATCGCGAATAGACAGACAGAAGCGACTACTTACTACTTACTTAGTAGGACTTTGTATTACAAAAAGATAGTGATAGTGAGTGATATATGTTATACTTATCTTGTTAGTATTAAATGGTCGTCTTGTTCTTGATCTTCAATTATACTCTTATTATCATTTTAAATATATAAATAAATAAATAATATATATATTGTAAAACTATTAATACTATTACCTAATATTATCCTTATTTTTATACAAATTTTTCAACGTTTCCTTATTAAATACGCAATTCTCAGTATCAATCAAAATCCTTCTAATTTTGAAATTCGATCGATCTTTCTTTTTTATTATTCTCTTTCATAAAACATTTTTTTTTACTAAATGGCCAACATATATTTACGTCACAGATATGTAACCTAATTTTAGAACCTTTTTACACATAATCATTAAACTACTAGACATTAGTAGGTAACGACTTTTGCGAGAAATTAAATTTAAAAAAAAAACGAATTCAATGATTAATATTTCGATTTCTTTTGCCATAACAGCCATCGATTTAAATAACATCACGTCTCTAGTAAAAAGCTATTAAGATTTGAATCAAACATGTCAAAATGATCATACAGTGTGTAATGATAGAACAGGAGTCACGTATCTGATAATTCCTTGTTATTATAGCAAATGTTTCGATATTAAAATTGTATTAAAGTATAATATGGGTCCTTAATAGACGTTAAACCGTCCGTTTTGGGGACGGAAACGTCCGAGTTTTTTCTTGAAATCGATTCGGTTTAGTCATTTCGTGGACAAATCGTTTTCCGTTAGTTTTTTGGTACAATTATATTTTTTGTAATGCGCTTATAATGATACCTAGGTGGTTGAACCTAATTTCTCTTAAACTGTGTATTTGCCAGACGGGTTGTGTTTGCTTGTAATTGTTAGTCATTTCTTGTAGAAAAACTTCACAATTTTGAAGAAAAATTATCTGAATTAAAAAAGTAATTACTGCAGGTATTATTTTTGGTGGTAGGGCAATTGCCCGGACTGGGCAATGACCACAATACACAAGTGTAAAGACCGTCATAATGATTCGCTTTGGCCTGTCGCGTTTCGAAATCAGCTTGTATATATCCAGTAACTCATATACCTAGAGACCTTCAGTCGTGGTATATGTGGGCGGACATGACGACGGAGATTATCAAGGGATTTTCATAATTTGATGGTCACTTTCGTTTTTGGACTATGCTGTACTTACCATCAGGTACTCTGTAGTCACTATGTCGAACCAGTGTAAAAAAAGGCATATTGATTTTTATCATTTTAATTATCTATATTATGTATAGTATGTTTACCCCTACCCCTCCCAGACAGGCAGCCTCGACAAGGCATTTCATTCTCCTGGTGTCTGATGAATTTGGTTTCCCAGGCCCGGGTGGAGCGATTAGAGGGACACCGGGGGTTTTAGTCATTTGGAGTCTGACACATCGGGGTCGCTGCCCTCACAGCGGCCCTGATGGTCCTATGTGTGATATTCCACCAGGACACCAAAAATATATTATACCTTTAGAGTTATACTTTATGATTTATTATTACATAAAAGTCCAACATAACAACAAGAATAGTCTAGAGTAAAAACAAAGCTTTAGGAGAAAAAAATGTTTTTATTTCCAATCAAATTTAAGATAAAAAAATCCTTTTTCAAATATAGATAAATCTATATAATGTTTATAATATGTATATCTCACTATCTACGTAAAAAAAACATTGCTGTCATAAAAGAAAGGCTTAAAAATTTATTCACAATTAAGTATCATATGATTAATAAATCTAATTTTTTACATACAGTTAATAATATTCTGCTACAATAAGTACTTAATTTAACCCTATTTATTGTAATTAATTATCTAATATTACGACTATAATACTGTTGAAAATTATTTACAATTTTTAATTATACATAAACTAAGAAGACTTATAAGGAATAGAAAAGGTAAAAATTATTTTGTACCTATGTATATACAAAAAGCCAGGCAAGCGAGATTTCAATACAGAAAAATTAGGTTTGTTTACAATGTTTTATACATTATTTTGTAATTTTAATTTTAATCTACATCAATAACATCGTAATTATAAATATCAGGTATTACATTTGTAAAAAAAATTATAAGCCGCGTTTACACTTTCGAATAATAAAATGTATTGCAGTATGTGGATGGTACTTTGAGCGTTACTTGTATCGGTAAATTCACGCAGCAATTCGTTTTACAGAGTGCCTAGTCAAGTAACCTTCGATAAACGATAACAAAAACATGGAATTCACATAAGCTGTCGAAATATCAGGTTGACATGTTATGTCAATTCCATAGATTTGCAATTTTCTATATTAGGGTTCGATACACGAATGTTATATTGTCTAGGATGGTAAAACACAGTCAGTTTATCGGATGTTTTTTATTCTGTGATACATAGGTTACATAGCTCTATGAATGAGTTTAGACATATGATAGTATTCTGTATCTATTACTAGATGTGGAATATAGTACTTGAGCTGATCATACCTTTTTTTTTAACTTGGGGAAAATCCTCATAGGACCGTCCCGACCGCGAAGGGGGTGGCAGCCAGGGTGTGCCGGACTTTTACCAGCTAAAAACCCCAAGGTGACTACTTCTGCGAATTAGTGGGGACTGTGGGTCCTGTAATCAAATCGCCGCAGCCCCACTACGCCGCGCCTGACAGGCACAATCGCGGGGGGGAGACGTCGCCTCCCCCGGACCTGATCATACCTAGTACAACCAACCAGTGAAACATATCGTTTCGTGAACTAGCCCGAGGAGTAACAATCATAGTGCCATAGCATATACAAGGATACAGGTACTTAACTCAAAACCTCTTAAGGGTGACTTTGGTATATCAAGAGTAACATCTTTGGTTTTACGACTTTTTCTAATTCAAACTTTTTTTCCCCATACAAAAAATAAATAAATCAAATTTGCAGTTCTGATCTTTTTAACTCTCTGAAGGGCGGCGCGATGCAACTGCGGCAGACGATTTCGTAGCATCTGCTGACTGAACTTTAAATATAGAGCTAACGGTTGATAGAAATCCCCACTAGAACTAAAAATATATATGTCTTATGATGTGTTAAGTTTTGGCAAAAGTCATAGAACAAAAGTTGTTAGTCTTGATGTACCTAAGTTACCTTTAAGAGGGTTAGTTACCTGTAACGTTGTATAGATATCGTGGTATATTTTATAATAATATAAATTACACGTTACACAAGTCTGGACCAGGCATTAGTTTAGTACTAAATTCTGCATAGATTTTGTTTATTAGAGTAAAAATATAAACCACTCTTTATAAGCCGAATTACAAAGTTCTTGTTCATTAAATTAGTAAAGCTGTTTCCATGGTATGGAGAAAATATTTTTACTTGATTTCTGTAGTCTAGAACGGCGACTACTGCGGAGAGGTCAAGCTGTATATTTGTTTTTATAAAATTGATTCAGATGAAATTTTAATATAAAAACATTATTTTTATTTACATTATGCGAACGTATAGCGTCATTTCAAACACGGTCGTATATTTAATTACATCTTACTCTTATATTATTATCACGCTAAATTATTTCAGGGTGAGCAGAAATATTTTAAAGAATGTAACTACTTTGCGTTTGGATATTATGTCCAACGTGACCAGGAGCGCAGCTGGTCATCCTTCTCAGAGTACTATGGTACACTGAAATTTCTCTAATATACATTTAACAAGTAAAGCTGCATTTACAGGAGGATATTTAGGATGATATTCCGCTAAGACAATTGGCTCTAAAATGTTGGGAAAACAATATAGCGTTGTTATATATAAGTAAATAATTATTTGTCTATAATCACGTAGTTTTAGGGTAGGCAGAATGAATGGAACGTCATTTCTCTCTATTTTTGCAAAAGTCTTTAGTTTCATTAACAATTATTAATCTCTTCATGCGTTCTTGGCGATCCTGCGTACTTTTGACATTACCCTAAATCAGAACTCTCTTCAGTTGATCTGTGTAGGAAAGTCTAGGTCGAATTTGGCTCTTACATCCATTTACATTCGAACTGTATATCTTTCTGCTCATCCTTTCATCAATCATTCTCTTCACTTCAAAATGATCACTTGTAAATACCGCCTAGCTTGTAAACCAATAACTATTGATGATAACTGTGAAGCTAGAGGAAGAAACACCCAGAAGACAAAGCTTTTAGCGGTGGTTGGGTCAAGTCTCCGAACAGCTGTAGCTTAACGTTAGCGCTACGTTGCACCAAGTGGCAGAACGGAACATATAGAGGCAGCTAATTTTCCGAGGAAAATGAATTAACGTACCTCAGCAATAAGCAACCGATGAGGAAGAGAGAAATGTGTCATTGGAGGTAGACTGCACTAAGCGACATCGGAACTATCAGTCAACTTTGGATAAGTAAAAATGAAGACAGGTGTACAAGAAAATAGGACAAGCCTATATTCAAATAGTGCCTTTATGTGATCTGACGGCGATAGTTTTAAGGATACTCGTAATATGCTAGTAATAGTTACTGCTATTTAACATATAGGTGATGCTACTGGCGGTGGATGAGTAGCAGGATTGTTTGTTTGCGCGTTTAAGAAACTCCCCTGATTTCCAGCCCAGGGTTGCAGGTTCTGTAAAGCGCTCAGCGCTGTATTCGACGGGGGACCAGAATTGGTGTTCGCTTGGGGTTGATAATGCAGCGCTGTTAGCTGCGCGGCGCCTGGCGGTGCTTCCGGGATATATCCTTTACTTAGAGCTTCAGCTTGAAGAGAGAGCATCAAGCGATTCGCTGCTTGGCGTTCGGCCTCGCGTTCTTCAGCTGTTTGACGTCTGCAACAAAAGAACTATCTTAAATCTCGCTTTCATGCTATCTTATAGGGTGAGAAATACATTAATGATCACCAAAAAAGGATGAAACCTCTCCTTTTTGAAGTAAAAATGTAAACGTTTTGCGATGCCTGTGGTTCTCTTTCAGTTTGCTGTCTGATTAATGCACCACGGTGCTTAAAGGTACCACAAGTAGACACGGTCTTTTTATCTTTAGTTTTAGAACTAACCAGACTTACCATCAGTTGCACTCTAGTCACTAAGTAGAACCAGTGTAAAAAAAGTAGGACCATCAATCGAATCACCCGATTGTATGAGTCGTTTCATGAATCAATAACCACTAAAGTTATTTTGAGCGAAAATGCCATGAAAAAGTCCTTAACGAATATTGAAAACAATTATATTCTATTTACCCGCAGGTTTCAGCGGTTCAAACGTGCATTAATTATGCAACGGCGTTAGAATGGTACGAGACGGGGTTCCAACTTGATTGGTGTCAATTAACGCTCCGTAGATAAATGACGACAGGCAAATTAGTTTTGGCTTTAATATATATCTTTGTCTTATGTTTAGTAGGACCAATCAAAATTTGTTTATCTGTTAAAGAGATCCAATGGAACTAACAAACATACAAATACAGGCATTAACACGTTCCCGCCAGCATGTACCATTAATGGTACATTGAGGACTGTTCCATAGGTCGGCGTGTACCATTTATGGTACATACACAATTGTCCCATCGGGCGGCGTGTACCATGGTACAATGAAAGAAATCAATTTAATTTGTATTTTTTGCTAATGAAAAGAAAAAAAGTTTGCAAATTAACGCAGGCATAGTCGGCAGAATAATTAATGAGAGATATGCGATTATGTGCAAACGGCTTCGCCCGATGAGACAAATTTGATTTTATAGAGTCGTCAGATGCCGAACACAGCCTATTTGGCAAACGGCGGGTACGTGTTAAACTTATAACACCCCTTTTTTCTGTCGGGTGTTAAAAATTACCACGCCTGCGTAAGTATAATTCTAGATTTCATTAATTGTAGACTTATTAATGAATATAGTTTTATTCTCTCTGCTATTTAAATGAACTGAATATTATTTACATAAAACATAGTCTTTCTTGCGTCTTTATGTACGTTATCGCGTAAGGTACTGTAATGGCTTCACTTGGAGAGTTACCAACAAGTCTTGAACCCTCGGAGTCAAGTACGCTGGCTCTTTAGATAAACTTCGCGTTTTATAGAGCTGAGGCATATTGCGATTTCTCGTTATTATTTTTTATTCGTATGCTTTTATATAATATAAAATTAAACTAGATTAATATGGAAAATAAAAAATAAAAATAAATTTAAACTAGATTTTTTTTTGGGAGTCGAAGCTGCTCGCTTCCGTAGGCTTTACCCTAGTTTCCCTACACGTGACTCCTGGGTAGTGCTAAACGAGCAGCAGCGAGGTGGTAGGGCGCCGGTGCCCGTCTGGATCGCGACCACAGTATATGGGTGTAAAGCCCGTCATAGTGAACAGTTTCGGCTTGTCGCGTTTCGGGATCAGCTTGTGTATATTCAGTAGCTCATATACCTAGAGACCTTCAGTCGTGGTATATGTGGGCCGACATGACGATGTAGACTATCAATAGATTTTCATCCTTTGATAGTCGCTTTCGTTTTTGGACTACACTGTACTTACCATCAGGTACTTCGTAGTCACTATGTCGAGTCAGTGTAAAAAAAAAATTGCAGGTTTGAGCCGCTCTTAAAAGTGAAAAGTCTCTTGCATTAGAATGGGAGCACCATTATATTTGATTCTATAAATAAGGCGAGTTTTTGTTTTTGTTAACCCGGTGGAAATTCCTTCTGTCCATCAAGGGAGTGGTGAGGGCTACTCCTCTGGTGTGTCGGACTTGCACCGACTAAAACCACCGGAGTGCCAGCACTGCGTACTGTTCGCCTTCGCCAGGCCTGGGGATCCAGATACTTCCAAAGGCACGGGGAGCAATTGGCCTTGGGCAGGCCTCCTCTCTGGAAGGTGGTCGTGACATACCCCTCACTACCTCTCTATGGGGCGAGTCTGAGAGGTCCCCAATGATCACCATCATGATAATTCTATGTTGGTCACATTGAACGTCATTATTCATTTCATAAAATATTTTTTAGTACTACTTATATACTGGCTCAGCAAAGTGACTGCACTACACCTAATGGTAAGTAAATCGTAGTCGAAAAAGTGACAGCAATTATCGAAGCACGAGAGATTATTTTCGATAGTCGTCGTGATTGTGCCGGCTCAAGAGTTTCTTTACACTTCTTTCAAAGGATCCAATTTTATAAGCCAAAATTGCTTTCCAATTTAATTTCCTGAATAAAACTCGTTTTCTGCGATTTAAATCGGAAAAAAATGCTTTCCATTATTTTGTTATAAGACTTCAATTATTTGATATAGTTTTCCTATAAATAGTTTTCTGCTTTAATCAAATGTAGATTGATGTGTCAATTCGTTTGTGACCTCAATCGTTTACTGGCTTATACAGGAGTTCAAACGGGTCCATATCTACACCATAGACTTACAAGTACCTTAGCGGCTAGTATTCGCATTATTTATACTGGATTTATCGAAAGACAAGTCTGACGACTTCGTTGGGCTAGAAGCGATTAAGAATATTGCATACAAATTGGTTCAATCAATCCCAATGTATAGAGAATTGTAATGAATGTAGCTAAAACGTTTTTGATAAGCTTCGAGATTAGCAATTGAAACAGTAATGCTTATAACAATATTATTTTAATCTTACTTTTATATCATTACATTAGAAATAGTCCAAAATACGAATCGCATCTAAAAATATGTCATGTGTGTCTTGAGAACGACGAACAGATGCGCTGCTGGTCACGTTGGGCATGACATATGAGCGCAAAGTGGCTATAGCCACTGGTATCTTCCTGCTCAACTTTTTAATTCAAAAACTATTAATAGATTTGATGTTATCAGTTAAGATACTGAAAGCCTTGGGCTATTTGAAACATTTACAATCAATTTATAGAAAAAAAAAAACGCACAATTACGTAAGATCAATTTTATACCCATTAAAGGACTTTACTTCAAAAGTCGTACATTTAAAATAATTATAATGCAATTATACAAAATTTAAAATGAATAAATGCCCGCAAAGCTCACCGGATGCCCTTCGTTTCGCCTTGAACAATCCCATAATCACAAATAACCACAACTTGAAACCGCAATCCAAACTCGGACGAGTTGGGCAACTGATCTCGGTCGCGCGGGTAATTTTAGAGATCGGTATTGAGCAAAGAAATAGTTTTATGTAAACTAGATGTGACAGAGTTTATTTTATTCATTTTTCGGTAGTTGCCTCAAAAAATGACAATTTTGCTATAACTGTTATAAGAAACACAATGGACGTAATATCAGTTTTTGTTAAATGTTGTTAAAAATCAAACTTACGGTTCCGGCACTCTCAATTTTGATACAATACCACAGATATCATTATTGTATGATACTTGTGATGTAATATATATTACGGAGTTTATATTTCAAAGCATTCCTTAAATTATTCTACGAAAATTGTTTAATAAATGTGTGATTACAATATCCTCTACCTATATAATCTTGGTTCAGTATTTATGTCTTTAAAAGTAAATTAAGAAAATATTTGATTTTTTAATATAACTTTGTTTTAAGCCGGTAATTAGGTAACATATATTTGTATGGGAAACCCTGTATGTATATATATTTTATTATCTACCCTATTTATATTTTATTTTTGTATTCTTCTTGTTTTATTTATTACTTTAATTGTATTCTATGTATTTATTGTAGTACCTATTTATTATAATAAACGGATCTAATATTGTCGTATAATTTGTCGTGTGTTGTTTTTTGTCTCAATAAACTTTTTCTTTCTTTCTTAATAAATGTACGAAATTAATTATAACTGACCCGCCTTATACATCATAGATATACATATCTATCCAATGACGTGCATAGGATATTTAAACGAATTCGCGCAATTAATCTGAATATTTTTTTTTTACACTGGCTCGACATAGTGACTATAGAGTACCTGATGGTAAGTACAGTGTAGTCCTAAAATGAAAGCGACTATCAAAGGATGAAAATCCATTGATAGTCTACATCGTCATGTTGGCCCACATATACCACGAATGAAGGTCTCTAGGTATATGAGCTACTGGATATACACAAGCTGATCCGGAAACGCGACAAGCCGAAACTGGTCACTATGACGGGCTTTACACCCATGTACTGTGGTCGCGATCCAGACGGGCACCGACGCCCTACCACCTCGCTGCTGCTCGTTTAGCACCACCCAGGAGTCACGTGTAGGGAAACTAGAGTAAAGCCTACGGACGCGAGCAGCTTCGACTCCCAAAACTTAATTATAACTAACTCATCTTATACATCGTAGATATACATATCTATCCAATAACGTGCATAGGATATTTAAACGAATTCGCGCAATTAATCTGAATATTATATTATGATAGTAAATATTATATTGCTCTCATAGGAAAGATAGACGGCGTGAATATAGAATATATATGAATATAGTTCATTTTTTGTTAAACTTTAAACAATTTATTTCAGACTTATACAGGGTTATAGGTAACTAACGCACAGCCTCTTAAGGGTGGCTTTGATTTATCAAGACAGACAACTTTTGTTGTACGACTTTTTCTAATTCAATTACTTTTTTTCCCATACAAAAAAAATAAAAATCAGATTTGCAGTTCTGAACTTTTTAACTCTTCGTAAGGCGACGATCGCGCCACGCCGACATAGGCGACCGAAGACAGACTTACGTAGTGCGCGGCGTCTTGTGTCGCTACTAACAAAGAAAGGGGTCTGCGGCGCGGTGAGCGGGCGTGGCGACATGTGCTTGACTACTGTGTAACACGGGTCATGTCAGTCGCAAATTTGCTTGCGTGTGCGTCGACGTGTTAGTTGTCCCAGTGACGCGTTCGTTTCATAAATCACAATGTCAAATCGATACACTAACATTGAATATTCCGAAATGGTGCGTGTTTATGCTCGGTGCGGTGACAATCTGTCTGAAGCTTGCCGTGAGTCCGCGAGACTATTTCCGAATGTGTTGACACCGAGTAAATAGATTTGTGAGTATTTTTGTAAATAGTTTAATTATTGTAAATAGAGTGATTCCACTTTTTAAATACGCCTACATTAAAAAATAGTTTGCAATTATCTATCTTCAAACAGACCGCGCGCCTCTTTTGGTGCGATGAATTGCTTGATTACGTATCAATGTTCGTGTTTTTCTATTTACTTTTTTATTTTTTAGTGTAGCCAGTCCTAAGCCTGGATAAGTATGAAGGGATTGTGGATTCAGTGTATAAATATGTACAGATTGTACAACCTTTGAAACAATAACTTACGTAGAGGCCTTTACCTTGTTCATTTTACGATGTTCACTATGGCAGACAAATAATAGGTTGGTTTTTGTTTGTGAAACAATTATTTAATGTTTTATTTTGATTCTAGTTTGTTTTAATAGGGTATTAGTACGTCAATCAATAAACATTTATTTTCACTATTTAACTAAATATGGAAATTTACGTTCAAATAATTGTTATAAGCGAGTTTGTAAAATAAACAAGGTATAGGGTTAATAAACTTTCTGCTACACGATCCTTAACGCTGCGTAGCAACGTAACTTTGCGCACGACTGCATAGCACCAGCTGATTGGATACCTACGCCAGATCGAATGAAAGTTGGAATATAGAGCTAACGATGACTAGATATTCACACTAAAACTAAAAAAAAAAAATCTAACGATGTATTAGGTTTTGGCAAAAGTCGTACAACAAAAGTTGTCAGTCTTGATAAATCAAAGCCACCCTTAAGAGGCCGTGCGTTAGTTACCTATAACCCTGTATATCGTAAGGGCATATAATGTTTTCATGCATCTATGGAATTGACGCTTCTGCATCTATCCCTTTAGATATAATCATCTGAGTAACAAAATATATCAAATCGATCTGTCGGCAAATTTTAATCGTAAATACGATTATGACAAAATCAGCAATTAATTATTAATAACGTCTAAAACATCAATATCATAATAATACAAATTTAAAAGAAATTATTTTAATTGTAACTGGAACTACTCGAATTGTCAATTGTAAGCATATTTTACAATAATAAGAGGGTGGTAATATTCGATAACCGAGCGTTTTATTGATATATTTAGTAGGCTAATAGATAGATATTATCTGAAATCTTTCTACGCGTAAAAATTACATTTGGCTACTCTCTAGATAAAGTTACACTTCCATAGTCCCTATATCTTTGCACGCAAAACCTGAGACGAACATAAAGTCCCAACAACTTAACTCCGGATGGTCTCTACTTAAAAGGGGTGAACACACTTAAGTCTAAACGCTTCCCTTTTTAATATTAACACTCTTAAGTAGACTTCTTGAACTTTACGTTGCTCTGAATATTAAATGCCTTTGTTAGCCTAATCCACCATTACGTCTTGCTTTTAACTGAGTAAGTGATAAATAATTTATATGATACCAGCGAACCCTTCTTTTTTTTTTGGTAACCCGGGGGAAAATCCTGCATTGGACCATCAGGGTCACTGTGAGGGCAGCGACCCCGGTGTGTCAGACTCCTACTGACTAAAAACCCCCAGGGTGTCCCTCTAATCACTCCACCCAGGCCTGGGAAACCAAATTCGTCCAGTCGCCCGGGGAGCGAATAGCCTTATTCAGGCTTCCTCTCTGGGAGGGATAGGAATAAAGAGCCCACGCCTCCAGTACCTCTTTTATAGGCAGCGCGCTAGACACTGCGTACCACCGCCCTCTCATCCGGGCAGCAAACTCCCTCAAGTCTACTGCCTGACTATTGTTACCGGTGGATGTCACGCTCGCTCTGAGCAAACGCGTCCCTCCGGCGCCGGTGCCTTGGCCGCCGAATGGCCAGAGAAGATGTTCGCTCTCTGACCCTTTCGGCGGCTTCCTTCTGCTTCATAACTGCTTCGCAGAAGGCAGCTACCTTATACCAGCGAACCCAGCTTGACTTTGTCTAGGTAATATTTACCAATATCATAATAAAAACCTTAAGAAAAAGCTAATTTATCTCTTTCAATAAAACAAAATTTCTATTTAAACTTTCATCCTCTTTTTCACAGGGTACGCTTATGTTTTCTGGACAAAAAATAAAGCTTTTTCAGTACTACAAACCTCTGTTGGCCAGTATAGGACTTTACTATTTTGCAGGCGAGAGGGCTCAATTTTAAGGCGCTCAGTTAGTAAATATTATGAATTTTGGTGGAAATGGAAGGCTTCTTAGTGGATACGGCTCTCCGCTACAGCTACCACTGGGGAGAACTACTCATAGTGATTTACTAGCCTTTTCATTCCAGTACAGAAACTTATCTTATAGTACGAATCTGTTCTAAGACAACTTCGCAAACGACAAAATATCGCCACCATCAAGATTTGTAATTAAATAATCTTAAGTAAAAACCAATTCATCGCATATAAATAAGTTATCATAAAAACATAAAAGCCATAAAGAAAAATCTCTCGTAAATAATGAAAATTGTCGCTCAATATCTTGTTATGGAACACTAGCATTCAATGGAAGCTATTTTTTTCTAGTCATATTGCTTTTGCATTATTACTGCATTATTATTGTCTGAATACTATACTTTTCATTCAATGCGTTCTACCAGATATGATGTGCAGACCTGAAACGTGGATATTAACGGTTGGGCTAGTCCACAAGTTTAAGGTCGCTCAGTGCGCGATGGTACGGGCTATCTTGGGCGTCTCTCTGAAGGATAAAGTCCGAAATGAGGTTATCCGATAGAGAACCAAAGTTGTCGACCTACTCCGTGTTAGCAAGCTGAAGTGGCAGTGGGTAGGTCATATATGCCGAAGAACCTATGATCGTTAAAGCAGGTGAGTTCCTGAGCGGAGACTGTGAATAGGCAGGCGTAGCGGGAGGCGCCCCCCGGAAAGGCAGAGCTATGACCTGTGGAAGGAGGCCGGAAAGGATTGGTTGAGAAGTGCATAAGACCGGACTCAATGGCGCCTATTAGGAGAGGTCAATGTCTAACAGCGGACTAAAATAGACTGAGGGTTATGATTATTGTTACTTGGAATTTGAAATTGTGTTAAAAATTATGGTAATGTTCGATGTAATTTAGGTCACAATGCATCCATAGGCAGAATGACTAGGCTATACAATTCTATGTCGAAATATAATATAATGATCTCAATGTATTTAAGGAAAATATTTTAAAGCTCCAAAAAAGGATCTTATTCGAGAAGAATATATTGTTTCTCTGCCTATATTTATTTTTTCAAATTAGATTAGTATTTTTCTTTTATTACTGTTCCTATCCGTGTGTTTTCATTTTTCTTAACTTCTATGCAAGTAGTTTACACTTTTAAATATAGTCGCATTTGCAATGTATCTTGTCCATGTGGGTTTTTTTTGTTTGAGTTAATCTAGTCTATGTAAGAGTTTTTATAAATAAATAAATAAAATATCCGAAACATAAACTCCTTACTTCTCTTAATTAAGATACGAAGTAAGTTCTGACTTTACCTTTTATAAATATTTTCGCAAGCACGAACAATCTTATCAATTTATTTAAAACAATCCTTAATGCAAAGAAAATAAATAACTAATGTCCGTTTTAAATGTTCATTAGTGATTCTAAATAATGACTTTAAACGAGATTACTTACTTTAATCTTCAGAAATACGTACGTGCGTATGTGAAATTCATTTATATCAGTAAGCTTGTGTTGTAATTACATGTATATCGAAGGGTGAAAAGCTATTTTGTTTATCGACAATTTTATGTGGAATATGTTATTAAATCTCCGAATTATTTGTATATTTTTTTAGAAATTTATAGTTCGAAACTGGTATTACTATGACACAGTGCAAAAGACGAATGACGTTTAGTGATAAGTTAGTTTGAAGGTGGTTGTAGAAAAAATCTATTGTCTAAAAATAAGTCCGGTTTTCCTTCCTGACGCTATAACTCCAGAACGCACGAACCAATTTCCACGGTTTTGCATTCGTTGGAAAGGTCTCGGGCTCCGTGAGGTTTATAGCAAACAAAATTCAGGAAAATGTTCAACAGAAAAGCAAGAAAACGGGGAAAATCATTTTTCTTATAC
The DNA here is from genome assembly GCA_036320925.1 of Automeris io. Taxonomy (NCBI): domain Eukaryota; kingdom Metazoa; phylum Arthropoda; class Insecta; order Lepidoptera; family Saturniidae; genus Automeris; species Automeris io. Next base: position 10,825,199 of record JAUDJH010000005.1, read on the forward strand.
AGCGCCATCTCTGATACATAGCATGTACTACAAACCAATATGGTTTTGCATGGTGGTGGAGCAGATCGCACCAGTATTTTAAGTAGATGGCGCCGATGCGTTATACATTGTTTGACAGCTACTCATTGTACTCTGCTCAGTTAATTTCATGTGACATTTATTATGCGCACGTTCTTTCAAACGCTAACTAAAAACCAAAACTAAGCCATCTGGTGGCGAAACGAAGTTCGCCGAGTTTGCTAGTGTATTATAAAGAGAATGAAGTGTTACTTTGGCTTCCGTATTTAAAATTAAAATTACAATAAAATAGCTTTGATCCTAAATATTTCTTTCCTCGATCCCACATATATATATATATATATATATATATATATATATATATATATATATATATATATGTTTGGAATCAGTAAAGAACGCTGATTCAGAATATATTTATTATAATACTATATCACCAAAAAATGTCGCTTAAACCAAATAGCCTTACACCCCTCGATATTAAAAAAAAAAGTCAAGTTTCCAATTGTTTTCGTTTAAAATGGTGCAGTAGTCGAGCGCGCGATTTCGGTGTTACAGATTGAAAGTTCGATTCACACATCTAACACTTACGTATCTGTATGGTCTATAGATTATTGAGTCGGATCATAGTGTTTTTGCACGTAAGAATCGATTTTTATATTTGCATCTTCGACAAAGGAGGAAAAACTACTCTAGAACAACGTTAAAAAAATAATCAAAAGTTGGCTATAGTCTTACAGTCCACAGATCTACGTGTCACATATAGCCAAGTGTTACCATTGTTAACATGGGCAGTGAGTCTATAGGGAGTTTATTGCCCATGCATGAGGAAGGCGAGGTGTGGGAACACACACACTGCCTATTAACACAGTTTTCTGAAAGTGATAAACTTCACCCATCCTCCGTAAATTAAGGATACTTGAAGGCCAACCGCATGGAGATACCGTGGCAGATTGAAATGAAATGAAATATATTTATTTCGCTTCAAACTAACAAAAAACTAGAAATTTAAATGCAGTAACAGACACAACATACAGAAACAAAAGAAAAATACAAAAACATATAAACATGGCGAAAATGGGACCTTCATCAGCTTAAAGCCACAGAGGAAGTCTGCAGCGCTGATTTTCGTTTCATTTAAGTTTCGATTGCGTACTTTGCTCCTACGGCAGGTTTATCACGCCACGGTAGGAACACACAGAGGTTTTAGTCAGTAGGAGTCTGACACATCCCTGGCCGTTACTTTCATACCGACCTGGAAGTCCTATGATGGATTTTCCCTGGTAAAAAGTGTTAATATTACATTAAACTTGAAGAAAAAAAACAGTTGAATGAATATGGATTAATCCCAAAACGCGACTGACCGGTGCGAGTCATTGTGACGGTCTTTGCATCTACTGTGGTCGTGATCCAGTCAGACTGTCTTCACGTCACCGCTGCACAAATGTGCAACAACAACACCGATTATATTTTTTTATTATATAATATAAATATTGACAAGGAATTATTAATAAGATTATAATTAGAAAAATGTAGCGAAGAATATTTCATAACTCACATTTCATTAAAACTGACACTGATATGAAGATAAAGTTAATTCATTTGAATTCAAAGTTTCGACTGATGTATGGACTGACGGATCCAACCACCGAATTCATAGAACCCCCTACTCTCTCCCCACTAATGAACATTCTAATCAAAAAGGGGGGTTATAACGAGTCTGCGGAGTTCTCATTAAGTTGGTCGGTATACACGACGATAATAAATGATTGAACAAAGCGTTAAGTCTATTATATCGCTGCAAGAACTTTATTAGGGCGGTTAATGCAAGAGATGTGTTTTTAAAATAGCTAGTATTTATCGATAAATTAGTGACTATACCGATACGAATACGTTACTTCTTTTGTAATTGTATTTTTAAGTAATTCGAGGTTACCATAATAATTATATTAAAAAAAAATTAATGTCCGAGCAAATGCGCCCTCGATCATTCTCGAAAAAAAAAACTACATTAGGTAAAACTATTAAATAAACTGAAATTTCAATAAAATCATAAGGCTTCTAGCAAGCGTCAAACTAATTATCGTAATTGTTATATTATTTTTAATAAGTATCTCATTATATATCGATACCTGGCGGAACCTGAACCCGATAAATCGGCCATTGCCACAACCTTCGATGAAAGGCAAAGCCGAATGTTATAAAATCCTAAAAAAATTCCAAGCTCTGATAACACCGTACGAGCTGACAATTGATATCACTCTCTCGATCCACCCGCCGTCCAACAAAATGTTGGACGTCCACTTTTTTTCCTCATCCTTACCAAAGCTTACCACCAAAAAGATCCTTCAAGTAACCAGTTCGTTGGAGGCGTAACAGAGTCTTCGAGGAGTTCGCGAACTGGCGAACGCGATGAGTGAACTTCCATAGGTAGCCTGTACCATTGTTTCCAAACTATCGAATTCCCATAAAACTTAATTATTATTCTCATATCCTAATTAGAATAAATACATATGTTCAAATTATAAATCGATAAAGTTAATATCGACTACTTTATCGATAACGTAGATGCTTGGACAACACTAGCAGTGTTTACCGCGAGTTGCCGAGTTAAGCCGGCGTCTTTATAATTAGATAAACTGGGTCCAATTAAACTTTCCTTAAATAATCCAAACGTAGTATGCTACGAATTAGCAATTTCAGGATGGTTTAAGGGCGCTTGTTACGTTGATACTAAGCTTTACAATCTAGAAAGAATGACGAAATAAAACTCTTTACAAGTTTAACCAAACCTGTAGCGAAATGAGAAAAATATAATAATAAAATTATGTTATACCATGTTTAGGGTAAGCTGAGATATACCAATGAAAGTATTTACTATTCGTTTTTCAACGTCACCAGTAGAAGCTAATCATCATTCTCAGGTCACTCAGGTATGACAAGGGCTAATTATCGAATATCAATCAAATAATGAGGTTCAAAGTATTGTTTGGGTAGGTTTTACCTTCAAAACGTTATACCTAACATGTAGATGTTGCTTGACCTTAATACATTGATATCGTTTTGCCGTGCCCCCATAAAAAAAGTCACATCCAGTTGTTTCTAATTCGCCATAGATCTAATTTTTTCTGTCAGGTGATTTGCTAAAACAAATTTATGAAAGTCAATTAAGAATTTCTTTATTAATTACTTCAGAAACTCGCCACATTCTTTTCCCTGGAACAAGGTTCTCTAGTACAGCCTTTCTCAACCTGGGACAGTGGGTCCCTTAGTGTGCGTAATAGACATTGGAAAAACTAGAAACCATCGATTTTATTTTTGGAGTTGAGCTTTTTTCATGGTTTCTTTAACCAATTCCTTTTTTACACTTCTGTGTTTATAATAATTATTTTAAAAAATGTATTATATTTCAAAGTCATGCAATAACCGTTAATTAACTCCATATAAGTAGTACAAATTTTAGGCGACTAACTAAATTCGTTTATTTTTTCTTTTATCAATGTAAAAAAATAGAATTCTAAAATATACGAGATAAATTCTCAATAGATATATTATAATCTTGTATATAACCTTAATACACGTAGCAATATCCTTTTTTCTCCTTGGAATCCTTTGTTTAAAGGTTGAGAAGCGCTGCTTTAGAAACTTGATTAGAAAATTATCCTGCCAGTGTTTCAAATTGGTGTAATTTTTTACGATGATAATTGTATTACACGTCACCCTACTTTTGTTCTCTCATTTTTTCAAGTTTAAGGTATATTGAAGTTATTTACATACGGCGATATTGAAAGTAAGTAACAAGATTTTGCTTTCTCTCAACTACCATTAGTGTACGGTTATAGTATATTATGGTACTAGTATGCTAAGTTGATCATTACAAACGTGGTGAAATTATGCGCGAGCCATAAGGCAACAACCATAAGAAAACCTAGTCTGTGATGACTAAAAGGCACACACGTGTTATACGACGTTGTTTATCACACTTGTGTGGAATAAGACAATCTTATATTATGTTACTAGCTATAAATAGTGAAATTACAAAATTCTCACAATTTGGTGACCATGCGCGTTTTGTGCCTCAATTAGTATTTACGACGAGATCAAATCTAGGTCTTGTTCTATTACACTATTTGCAATTTACATATTTTAATCACAGTGAAAAGTTATATACGTACACATAAAAACACGTTCACTTTAACAAAATATCACTTATTTATAACGTCATCTTAGTTTATAATCTACTAAACTAAAAATAAATAACCCTTTTGGGGATTGACTTTAAAAAAAAAACGTCAAAAAATGTATCTTTCTATTTCTAACTAAAACGCTAAATAACAATTTTCTAAGTGCTTACTTCAAAATTGACAGAATTTCGAACAAGCTGTATTTCTATTTTACTCCCTTGAGGGTTGAATTTCCATAATCGTCGAAATACGTACGTTTCATTTCTAAACTAATATCTAAACACTGATTTTATAGTGTTTATATCGAAATGGACAGATTTTTAATTAAAATTGAAACCCCTATTTTGTCCACTTGAAGGTGGAATATCAAAATCTTAGCTCTCAGTGGATGCTTACATCGTAAACAGAATAAACAATGTCTAATTTTTTTTCTAGCATTAGTGTTTGAGGATTCAAGATGATATATCAGTCAAGACAAGTGATTATACATCTATAGATTATAGAGGTCATATATACATTAATATGTTTATTTCTACCCGGGCAACGCCAGGTCATCACAACTAGTTATTATATAAACAAGAGAGTAAAAGTGAACTTTTTACTCTAATAAATACTTCAACTCCAAAGAAATAACGGAGATAAAAAGTATCAGACGTCGCCGAAAGTAAAAAGTTAACAGCCCTACCTTTGGCAGTTATCAAAACATTGAAATAAATCCGAGGCACGGTTTAAAACTTCTAGACGTTGATCTCGTAAAACCTCCGTACATAATAGATGACGGAACTGAATTTCTTTATTGCTTCTTTCATTTACATCGCTTTTAGTCCTTGTTTATATGATAGCAGCAAATTGTGAGACATGTATATGGTACTACTAACACCCAAGACACAAGTAGTCCTAGTTTGGGTTTCAGCTGACTGTAATGTACCGCTTTATAACTATTTTTATAATAAACTAGCAAACCCGGCCAACTTCGTTTCGCCACCAGATGGCTTCGTTTTTGTTTTTAGTCAGTGTTTGAAAGAACGTGCGCATAATAAATGTCACATGAAAACAACTGAGCAGAGTACAATGAGTGGCTGTCAAACAATGTATAACGCATCGGCGCCATCTACTTAAAATACTGGTGCGATCTGCTCCACCACCATGCAAAACCATATTGGTTTGTAACAGTACATGCTATATATCAGAGATGGCGCTGTATGTGAAAATGATTTTCCCCGTTTTCCTGCTTTTCTGTTGAAAATTTTCCTGAATTTTGGTTGCTATAAACCTCACGGAGCCCGAGACCTTTCCAACGGATGGAAAACCGTAAAAATTGGTTCGTGCGTTCTGGAGTTACAGCGTCAGGAAGGAAAACCCGACTATTTTTATATAATAGATTATATTTATTTATTTCATATGACTACCCGTAAGAACCCACTACTCTCAATTCCACGCGCTAGAAGTAATTATGCACAAAACACAGTGTTACATAGAATTGCTCGCTTTAAAATTGTTATCACTCTGAAATTAATATATTTAGATATACGACTATACGAGAAATAAACTCAGATATGAAATAATAAAATTACATAAAGACATTTAAATGAGAACTTATTATTTATAATTTATATTTTTTTTAGAAACCACACATAAACACAAATATTCACACACACCTACACGTAATTTATTGGGATAATTGGTTATTTTATTGTTTATCTGTAAATCTATTGTTATTACTTTAAGCTATGTATGGATAGTAATAAACCTCTCATTGTCTATGATAATTACTTAAATTTCAGGTTATTATGTATTTATATTTAGCTGTTCGATTTTAAACTAATAAATACTTGCCTATTCGTTGCTTATCTATATGCAATAAAATAAGGCAGTTTTTCAAACATATCAGAAGCTCAGTTTATACAGTTTTCTGTATAAATGCTATAACTGTATCTATAATTTACAGCGATTATAATATTTCACTGTGCTATGAAAGAGGGCGATGTTTACATAGTTGTGGATTAAACAAATCGTTGTTAATATCCGTCGGCCATATTTGTTTGTAAGATAGCCGGATTTGATTAAAAATAATTATAGGTTTTTTTTTTGATTAAGAAATGTCTTACACCTTCATAAAGTTTTGTAGATTGAAGGATATTTAAAAAAAGCAGTTGCCATATTATTATTAGATTTGGATGTAAAATAGAGAATTTTCTTACAATTTTTGAACAGTTCGTATCTGCTAAATAATTTGAAATGTTTATAAAAATGTATCAACATTAAATATTCTCAAATATTGCAACATTTTGCTTAGCTTTCAGTTCATCTTGGCTTTTTTGTTATGCCTATAACTGTTTATTTCCCCAAATGGGAATATACGATGTGTAATAAAAATTAACGACATACGAACACATCTCCCTCGATGCTCCCTCACTATCCCCGTATCAATCAGCAAACAGATTTGCTACCTAATTCCTGAGGAGACAATGTACAAGCAAACAATTATCTTCGAGACAACGAATTGAAACGCCTTGCCAGAAAATTATTAATCATTCCGAACTCTATATCAAGGTGGTAAAGCTTATAATCCTTTGAAAGTAAAACGAGAATTGCAAAAAGAAATCGCTAGGCACAAATGCCCGCGAAAAAGCACCCTCTGCGGTTGATAAAGGTCTTCTTTTAGTATAATCACATCACCCTAATTCGGGGAGTTTTAATATTCACTTATACGAGGGAAAAGAATTAAAGGCAGAAAATGAAGCAAGGCAAGTAAATAAATAAAGGAGACGAGACGTCCTTACAGCTGCCATTTTAGCAAGTTTAGCAACATTACGTGTTAGATCGTGAAACGATTCCAATTCGATTTGTCTAGTGATCGGATACACATCAATACAACATGAGGCAAAGGAAACTAGAATTCTTGGCTTTAAGATTTTATATATTCAGGTTATGCATAGATATTGTTATTGTAGATATTATTAAAATTCAGTATAATACATAGTTAGACATTATTTCTCCTTTAGATATAAATTAATCGAGAAGTTGACCATAAAAAAGGTTTATGTACTGAACAGTCTATGAGTTTAAAAAACATATCCGAATATCTACATAAATGGCGGATTTATGAGTGAACAATCAAAAAAAGAACGTAGACACAGTCTAACACAAAATCTTCTCTTTTTTTTAAATTACAATACAAAATAATGATTACATTAAAGAATATAATACCAAATATAATATAAAAATGTTTTGAACCTACTGCAAAAAGAAAGAGAGCCTATGTTCAGTTGTGCGTATTTTTTTATTGTATGTACACCATTCAATTCATTTTAAAGATAGATACAAAGTACCACTTTTATATTAGTTTAATTGAAAATAAACACAAAACTGTATGGGCGTTTAAACTGTTCTATTAATGATTATTTTTATAACAAAAGAATAAGTATTTGATAAATAATATTATATACTATACGAGAAACACATCTATTGTACAGTTATTGTTAACAATTAATATGACAAAAGTAAAGTCGGTATATTATTTAATAATTCAATGTCGATTATTATTTAAAAAAATAGATATAACTTACTAATACAATCTTTTTTTTTTAAACAAATATGTAGAGTGTTTGTATAATTCTATACTTGTAAAATTTATAGCAATATATATGTTTATTTTTGTTTGTTGTTATATTCTGTAGATGTGTGTGGGCATGAAGATGTCACTATTAATTTTGATTTTTTTAAATAAATAAAACTATGAATAGTATTAAATATATGAATGTAATTGGCTAAAAGCGAAAGAAACACATAAGAGAATGAATGAAATGAAAAGAAAGATAAAGTAGCCTCAAACAAAAGTACAGGAACGTTTTACATGTATTAATGTAGGAACGTAAGCAAGCTGTTTATATTCAAGACAGCGCTCCACAGTCACATAAAATAATCTAAAGCCACAGTAAATGTCACAGGGATAGGCAATAAAGCAAACAAATGAGAACAATACGTGTAAAAAGTAGAACGTACCACGTCCGTCTTTTCCACCGCAGTTAATAATTGATGGCTCAAACTGCCGAGTTGTGTTCCTCATACAATATTTATCTCCCTAGCTACCCCATGTTACCGCCTGCTTGATGTTTTATACATGCAACACGTATAAATACAGCGGCCACTTAAGCGGCTTCCTCGGAAGCTTTTGTTGTGTTCAGGCCACGTCTTTCCGGTTCGGAATTGATTGGATATCGTCAGGAAAACGTCATTTTAGGCTGCAACTATGCATGTGCTATGGACATAAACCATTGTATTTATATCGAAACTAGCTAACCAGGCGAACTTCGTACCGGCTAACAGTCCAGGAATGTTTTTTTTTTATCCTGACCACACCACACCTGATGGTAACCATGGTGCAATCTAAAAACGCGCCACCGATGGCCACAGCGATCATGCCGCCTGCACAAATATCTCTTCACGCTTCGCTTAAAAAGACTTCTGGGTCATGACCACAGTACACAAGTAAAGCCCGTCATAGTGACTCGCTTTGGCCTATCGCGTTTCGGAATCAGCTTGTGTTTGTCCAAATACTTATATACCTAGAGACCTTCCATCGTGGTATATGTGGGCCGACATGGCGACGGAGGCTACAACGCATTTCCATCCTTTAATGGTTGCTTTCGTTTTCAGACTACACTTCACTTACCATCAGGTAAACTGTAGTCACGTTGTCAAACCAATGTATAATAAAAAAATAAATATACACTATTCTGGTCAAACAAACATGTAAAAAAATTGAAATGCTATATCCAATATAAATAGCAAATTGTATAATTTTTGTAGGAAAAATAACGTTACATTAATCGATTTAAATATTTTTTTGTATCCTGGGGAAATTCCTGCATCGAAACATCAGGGACACAGTCAGGGCAGCGACCCCGGTGTTTTAGAATCCTACCATCTAAAAACCCCGGGTGTCTCTCTGATTGCAGCACCCGGGTCTGGGAAACCAAATTCGCACAGGGAACAAAAGCCTTGTTGAAGCTAGGCCTCCCTGGGAGGTGTAAGAGTAAAAGCCCATCCCTCCAAAACCTCTCTCCCATTTAGGCAGCAGACTCCCTCAAGTCTACTACCTGGCTATTGTCACCAGGGGATGTCGCGCTCGCTCTGGGCGAACGCGTCCCTCCGCCGATAGTGCCTTGGCCGCCGAATGGCAAGAAAAGATATTCCTTCTCTGATTCTTTCGGCGGCCTCCTTCTGCTTCATCACAAACTCGCAGAAGGCTGTGACTTCTCGCCATGCCTCTTCGCTGCCGATCATGGCTTTCACCTCCGTCGGCAGCGAGAGGTCGTCCCCAATGCAGTCCTGAAGGACCTTCCTTTCCTCAGCCCAGCCTGGGCACACTTCAAGGACAAAATATTTACTTGAGCTACTCTAAGTCTGGTAGCCTCGTATTTAAATAGTAATAAAGTTTAATTTTTTAAACTGAAAACAGAAATTTAGAAAGCTTATTAAGAACACAATCATAAGAAATATTGCTCGTAAGGAATGGTTATAGTCGACGATCATATTATCGATAGAGTGATAGTTAATTTATTGCATTGTCACATCCTTATCTATATGCGCCTTCAGATACCATTGTTCAACTGTTGAACATGATTTGATGCTATTACTTACGTGTGGTGTATGTAATTTATACCGTTCCGATCTTACATTGTTTCTTCATTACTCTGTTGAGGACAGTTTCTCTTGCATTTAAATACAGTATTGTAGTGATTGTTTGTAAGGAGTGTATAAAATTAGGTCATATATCTATGTCTATGAGCCTAGCCTTAATCTTGGTTATTAATATCTGCGTGAAAATTTAGACAAACGTCCTTATTATGATTTTTATTATTACTACATGTAAAAATTATTTAAAAATACAGTGTCAAGTCACGATAGCTATATTATAAATTTGTGATCTATCAATCACAATATGAATTATTCGATCAATAAACCCGAGATACAATAACCAATCATCGCATTCTCTTCTGAAAAGGCTGATAACAGGCAGTCATTTGTCATAGATAGCGCACTATTTCATTTAATTTATAAATAAACTTTTTATAGCTTTCAATGACGCATGAAAAATCTTTAAGCAGAAAGTAAATGTATGGCTGTACGATTCAATGTCTTAGTCTTTCCTTGAGTGCGTATTTTTATTATTGATGTAGGTGAGAAATTAAACACTTAAATTATGTGTACATATGTGTAATGATGTGTACTTAAAAAATTTAATCTAAAAAAATTTTTAGGTTCAATTCCTAAGTATCAATCAACAATTTAAATTAAAATTAATCTTGAACGTTAATACATTTTATTTTTTTAGTAATACTACGTTCCATTCTTAAATTACTTTTTTTCTTCGTCTTCTAATTTTGAACTGTGATTTGTCTATGATGATTTGTTTTTGTTTGCTTGTAAGGAATGGGCAAAGGTCAAACACCATACGGCCATGTTAGTTATCTGTGGCGATTATTCAGCAATCTTCTAAAGACAATTTAGTTTGCAACATGCATATTTTGTTCGAAATCAAAGTCGATGGCCTCAGTCCGATCAGTCTGAGAATTAAACCTAATTCAGTATTAAAATATCTTTTAAGCCGCACAATAAATTGTCAATGCTTTATCGTAATCTTGTCATTAAATGGACGTCTTTTGAGACGTCTTTTATTTGGAAATGGTAGTGCTTGTCGAACCCAAAAATTCTTTAGTGTGATTAACTTTGTCTAATATATTGTAGTTTTAAAAATATTTAAAACTTTGCAACAAATATTTTATCTGCGGATTTATAGTACAAAAAAATATAAAAAAATCTAGAACAGAGGCAAATTGGAAAACTGTATATATTATTAGTTACATTGAGCTTTTCCAAGCTAGAAAGTAGCTGTAATAATTATACTCTTATCTCCAAAGTAAATGTACTAAGTAGTAAAGTTTTTGTGGCTCCATGGATGTCTAAAGTATTAACTAGAAAATTAATCAAAATAAACACGAACATATCCTATCAACACAGCCTAGCACGTCCCTCGTTAGGAGATAAACCGACTTTTAATAATACACAACAAAACAAAAGCAAGAAGTTCTAGATAAGCTCCCCATTAACACGGCTGGTTAATACAATAAGACTTTTGATAAATTGACCGAAACTATTTTAAAAGATCTCACAATAGAACAACACTGATTAATAAAAAAACAATAACTAAGATTATATGATATTTTAAAAATTAAATAATCATAATTGTGAGAATAGTTTAAATAAAACAAAGTTTAATTAAATTTTTCAATTTTTAAAATTTGCAATATATTTTTGCAAAAAGAGAGGTGTTCAGAAACATGAAACTATCAATGTTTTTAGACATAAAGCAAGTAAACAAACAGTAGATCACAAACATACCTTGGAGTGCGTGGTAATAGTTTTTTTATGTAATAAAATCAGTGGCATGGCGCCGCGCGTATCGAGCACGAGTTATCTACACCGAACACAAACACCGCTTGTCCATTAGAACGTAATCGGTTGTGATGCCACCAACACACGACTACGGAACGATCCCTTGCATTGTCTTGCAGTTTTGAATTTGGAATTTTGTTTCTATCTGTGGATATCTTTGGTATACTCAGACGTGGCTATATGGTTACACAACCTTTGCCTCTTCCTGATTGGGAAGATTTAAACTATAAAATATTATCTTTACTAAATTATGTCTATTTTAAATAAACTTAATATATAAAGTTATGTCTTTAAGAACATTATTTTACATTAACGAACATATTGTAGGTTATGATATAAGCAACAGAAAGGTTAATAAAACTTCAATTCGGATATTTATTTCATTGTTGTCTGAGATAATTGTTCATAGAAAAATACCCTATGCGTTCAAGTTACAATAGTTTACATAAGACTGGCTTAATTCTGTTAAAAACTAAAAAACGCCATCAACAGCGAACACAAATTACTAATAAAACACCGTTAAATTAACAGATAATGTTATTTAGTACAATAATTTATTGTACCGGTTACGATGATAATAAATTAAAATCAAATCTCATTGATAGCTCTAAAAGAGTTTATAAAACACGTGTATTCTGGTTGAATTTTATCGATTTTGATTGCTGTTTCAAATAATGAATTCGTGTTATTTTAATGTTTTATGTTTTTATTCATGTAACATAACAATAAACTGTTTGGTATTTGGAAATCTAAAAACATAATACGCTCTGCTAATCTTATGTTTAGAATTTATTTTAATTTTATTAATTAATTCAACTATTCATTAGTGTTGCTATATACATTTTTTTATGTGTTTTGATTTACGTGCGTATTATTATAATTTACCAGCGTAGATATTATAGATAAATCAAAAGTTAAAAAAAAAACGGTTTCGTTTTTTTAACTAGACTGCTTTTATTCTATCCTAAGATTTGTTTTTTTTTATAATTATTATGTATTTTAGCTCTTAATTGATATTATTATAAATTGTCTTGAGATATAATTGAATTGTTTTATTTATATATTTATTTTATTGAATATAAACCACAGCTTATTACAAAACATCTTAAACTGACATATTAAACAAAAAGATAGCCAAAAATGATGTTCCTTATTTAGGTTAAGCTTTAAATATACAAAAGAATAGTAGGGCATTCTTCTAATCAAAAGTAATAAAAATTACAGCTTTAGTAATTGGGTACGTATGTAGTAGGTATATCAATGCGTATTTCTATAAATATTTACAGTACAATTAATTAAAAACTAATAGGTACTGTAACAATTCTATATTCAAACTGGTATTAATTGGTGGTGGTATTAGCTTAGAACATCAGTTAAAGATATATGGATTAGAAAACTATTTTATAGTTCGCTTGTATTGGGTACGGATAATAGAGAAATGATATTTTGTAATTAAATAAAAGAAAACGGTTTTAGAGTAATCGAAATAATGCCGAATTATTGAATTTATCCCATATAAAGTTTGAGCACATTGCTTAAGTTAAAAGTAAATAAATTTTTACATTCAATCGTGTCAAAGATTATTTACAACTTTACGATTTGTAATTAAAGCGGATTCTCCACGGGCACGACCCTATCTTTACTGCTTCAACTACTTAAGTTTTTATAATCCGGCACTATTAGTGGGCCGTAACCCTTGGCGACCAATTTACGAAAACATCTTTGATATTTCGGGCTTTACTCGTCCTTTGAGTTGGGTGTTAAGTGATACCACAGGTACGTGGAGACAAAAATACCAATTAGAAATACTTTTGACTACAGGTAATAAAGGTAAAGGGTGAAATCTTGGCACCCAATAATATGTATTATGAGAGTGAAAGAAAGATTTAATATTTGTTTTTTTATAACTTTTTTTATGAACCAATTTCATCCTACTGCCGAGCAAAGGCATTCCTCCCCTTTATCATCAGCCAATCCTAGTCTAATGCTGGACATAGGCCTCTTCTATTAAGTGTTATTGAGCCCGGTCTTCGGCTCTTCTCAACCAATTCTTTCCGGCCACCTTTCGCAGGTCGTTGTTCCACTTTGCCGAGGGGCGCCCTACACTACGTCTGCTGATCCGCGGTCTCCACTCAAAAGCCCATCATCTGCTACAAAGACCATCGGTTCTTCGGGATATATGACCTGCCCACTGCCACTTCAGCTTGCTACTACGGAGAGCTATGTCGTCAATTTTGGTTCTCTGTCGGATAAGCTCGTTTCGGTCTTTAACCTTCAAAGAGATGCATTGGTGTCTGTATCTACTTTACGCTTATGTATCGTGCCCAACGTAACCAGCAGCGCAACTAAGCACTGTTCTCAGGTCATTTAATCATAATATTTCTGTTTGATTTATACACGTTACCTAACCATGATTTCCTTCTCCGGTGAACATATCGTCGGGTGAAAGGCTATTTGTTTTAGGTTCGAATTCCGGCACATACCTCTACGTTTTTCCAGATATGTTCGGATTTAGACATCATATCTTCGGGTGAAAGGCTAAATGGTTTAAGCGACATTTTTTAGTGATATAGTAAGATATAAATTTTTGGAATCGGTAAAAAACGCTGAGTCCAAAAATATATAATACTAAGGGTGGCTTGCACTAACAAATTAAATCTAGTTTAGAGTTATATAAAATGCTATTTAGCGCTGATCTGTACTTATTATCTTGCACTAAATCAAAATCTAGTTGTAACAACTCTTAAACTAAATCCATCATTAAGATGGAATCAAACCAATTCAATTAATTAGCGTTTTATACAAGCTTAAACTAGATTAATTCGTTAGTGCAAGCCGCCCTATATCACCAAAAAATGTCGCTTAAACCAAATAGCCTTTCACCCGACGATATGGTGCCTGAATCCGGACTCATCTAGAAAAACGCAGAGGTATGTGCTAGGATTCGAAGCTAAAACAATTCGCGTAATTGTCGGATACCGGTCGCTTATCCACTAGACCACCACGGCTACAAGAAATTACTAAACCACGAAAATAGTGAGTAGAGATAAGAAACAAGGATCAAGTTGCTTGAACTTGTTATGCGAGGAAAGTTATCTTAATAATGACTCACAAGGCAAGAGGGTATGTTGACGCCTTCACTTACATAATTACAAGGGCTTTAAAGAGATATTAACTTTACTACGGACTATAAAAGTGATGTAATCGTAATCTCGACATTCACTTTACTATTTTATTTGTTAATAAATTAAACGTTAGTTTTTTTTTTCAGTTTATGTCTTATAAAGTGCTATGCTTAATAGGAACTATTATTTAGCAAAGCGGTTATAAGCCACGCAATTGCTTAATTCTATAATATATGTCGTATACAAATGCAAAATATTATTTATTTATAAAAATTGGATAATTACAATAAATATTGTATCTTTTTTATATCTTTTAAAATGCTCGATTTTGTTGAAAGTTATGCTTTATATCAGTAGCGTTCATTACATACATGCATGAAAGCATTGCATGCCCTACAATAAATAAGTCCAAAATAAAATACTTAAAGATGAACAAATACCTACCTACCCACATTCCTATATCTTATATTTTTACGCCATGTTTTATAATAAGAACTTAATAACATTTACTATAATAATATAATATTCAAATTAATTACGCGAACACTGCCTACCTTGTTCAAATACCTTATGCACGTCACTGCTTTATATAATGTATGTGAACATACTAATCCCTTCATAAGCATAGGTGTGCAAAATGTAATCAGATTAATGAAAAACGATTACGATTACATTTTGCGTTTTTTATCATTAATATGACTGTATTTTGCCCATATATGTTTTAAATACTATGGAACCCTCAATTTCATACATATTTATGACTCCTTGATGTTTTGTTTTTAATCCAGATTACAGAGCAACATAATTAAAATGACGACTACAGTTTGTAATCGTTAATCATTAATCAGATTACATTTTGCCCATCTCTGTAAGTAATTCGAACACCCAAAGTTCATAAATTATCTGACAGTTCTTCATGGCTGAATCAGAGAAGGTGATTTGAAGTTATCAAATCACCTTCTCAAGCAATATGATAGTGATTTTGTCGAGACAATATTACAAAATGTTTGTATATCTACTGCTTGCAATATTTGTCAGTAATACGTGCAGGATTGTTGCAGTAGATAGCGACAGCCTAGTCGTGGCCGCCAAAATACAACTAGCACCTTAACAAAACGACTGAATGGTACTTTATATGGAACGAAGACTGACAAAGTGAAAATACTGGCAGGCAGCACGGTCTGGCAACAGTGCACTTGCGGCTACGTTCTACTCATGTCTGCTCCCGCTATTTTTTGACATATTATAAATAAATGAAAATTAAATGCATTAATTAATGCAGTATTAATTATTCTGTCGTGACTAAGTATCCTGAACTGCTACAGTTGCGCAGAGATATTGCCTCACTGAGCATTTTCTATCGTCTGTATCACGGCGAGTGTTCTGAAGAGTTATTTAACCTTGTTCCAACCTCTCCCTTCCTGAATAGATCCACGCGCGCGGGCTTACGGAGTCACAGCTATACGGTATCTCACATCCTGGCTAAGACTAAGAAGCTCTCTAACTCTTACTTTTGCCGTGTCGTTGGGCTGTGGAATGGTCTTTCGGCGAACGTGTTCCCACCATTCTATGATATGGGAATCCTTTAAGCGTAACGTGATGAGATGTTTGTGCAAACGGCATGTGCTGCGACTAGAGATGAGTTTTACTTAACTGTCGATAGTCGTTGTCGATTTTTGGACTACATCTTGTATACTATCATGGTGTAGTCAATGTGTCGAGTCAAGATAAAAAAATCAGACCCCGTCGTACCTCCACTTAGTCCGTCTATTCTGAAACCAGGTCTTGACCTGCGCGTCAGTCATCTTCAAGGTCTTCGCAAGCGACGCTCTTTCGGCGGACGCGAGGTACTTCTGCTTGTGAAACCGCTTCTCGAGCTCAGCTATCTGCAGCCTCGTGAAAGACGTTCGCGGTTTCTTCCGCTTCGGTGGAGTTCTGTTCTGATATGGATGCCCAATCCGCCTCGTTATCGGGAACGTGGCTAGAATATGGAAAACTTTAATTATTCTCTTATTATATCTCAGCTTGTGTACCTCCAGCTCGTAATATCTATCGAATGCTAAATATCGAACAACGCTATGCTACATAATGCTCTTTAAAGTCACATTCTGGTAGTCGCGATGTATCGTTCTGTATGCACTTATATAGAAAGACGTCCGATGTACGTGACTACGCAGCGCTGTCAGGCGGCGTGTAAAAACTCGTGATCGTGATAGCATCAACTTCTAAAATCCAATATATGCATTTAGCTATAAGTTCTAATATTTTCTTATATATTGTTACAATAATAGAGAAACCTAAGACCAAATATCGCTAATGAGCTATGATGGATATAATATAAATAATCATTATTAAATACTAAATATTAATGTGAACACCATTAACAATTAATTTATGATTTATAATAATTATATTTTGAGTTTGCAAGCATTTGAAGTAACAGAAAGGATATGGAAGTGTGACAGTTAATGGCGGCCCCGCCCGGTTTCGTAGTGAAGACCTTTTCCGGTTAATCAAAGCGCGTCATTTAAAAAACAAATTAATGGCGGCGCCTTAAGTAAAAATATTGTGGAGAGAAGATGTTGATATTAAATAATAATAATCTGTAAACGAGTAAAGAATATTTACGAGGCCAAGGGTTGATACAATGATCAGAACAGGTGTCCATCGATTCA
Organism: Automeris io; assembly: GCA_036320925.1. Classification (NCBI taxonomy): domain Eukaryota; kingdom Metazoa; phylum Arthropoda; class Insecta; order Lepidoptera; family Saturniidae; genus Automeris; species Automeris io. The sequence continues at coordinate 10,842,662 of JAUDJH010000005.1, forward strand.
GTACGAAGCCAAATGAGAACCTAAATATAAGAGTTGTTGTGTGGCGTGTGGTAACCAGATAGACTTTAGAGTTTAGACTTTTAATAATTTAATATTTTACACCTTTGATAATATCGATTACATTTAAAAATGTACATAATTTCTCTTTTTTTTACAACTTCACCAGGCATGTTAAGTTGACAATTGACTGATTCCTCGTACGCATTGGTCGTTGCGCTAAATTCGTTTTTTTTGTACCCCGGGGGAAAATCCTGCATAGGACCATCAGCGACCTCATTGTGTCAAACTCCTACTGACTAAAACTCTCGGTGCTTCCCTCTAATCGCTCCACCCGGGCCTGGGAAACCAAATTTATTCAATCGCCCGGGGCGCGAAAAGCCTTGTTGAGGCTACCTCTCTTAGAGAGATGGGTATAAAGACCCAACCACTTAAAAACCGCTCTCAGGCGGCGCGCCGGACACTGTACACTACCTCCTTTTTATCCGGGCAGCAGACTCCAAGTCTACTGCCCTTAATTCAGTTACACGACCGGAGCCCTTCGCGAAAATCAGCGCTGCAGATTTCCTGTGATGCTTTAAGCTGACGAAGGTCCCATTTTCGCCATGTTTATATGTTTAATTTTATTTCATTTCACTATATACTCTTTCTTATTCGCTATCAGGATTTTTTTCCAAAATTTTCTTTATAAAATGATTCTTATAAAATATATAAAATGATTCATATTCCTTTATAAAATTATTCAAAAAGATAATAATTTTGTTTTTAATTTTAAGTTTAAACAATTCTAGGAGCCGACAGTAAAACGTACAGGGACCGTATAAATCTACATAAAACAGAACAATGATATAACGAAGCCATAGTTATTAGGTACAGCAAAACACAACCTATATTTAATATCGTTATCTCTGAAATTGAAATCACGATTTAATCGTCCACAAGCAATACAATCGCGAATTACACAAAGTCATGAATAAATAAAAATCTCATTAAATTTTATGTTCACTCCAGTCGTTCAATCTTTATGAAGTATGTATTACATGTGATATTACCACGGTTATAATCAAAGATTTCCATTCATAATAAACGTTAAATTACACCTTTATGTAATAGCTTTTGGAAACTGAACTAAAAGACTGCCCCCTTGAATGTAAACCGCAAACAGATTCAATGAAATAAAAATCCGACCAAGTTTGAATTTGCCCTGCGCACCAAAGATTCCATATAAAGACAATACAAATTTATAATCTCATTTTATTTTCTTTTTTTTTGATAGCCCGGGGGAAATCCCTAACGGACCTCAGGGGGCGGTGAGGGCTGCCCCCCGGTGTGTCGGACTTGCACCGACTAAAACCCCCGGGGTGTTCCTTCTTCCCGTCTGACCGGGGCCAGAGGAACAGCGTCATCCTCTTCTCCGACCCTCGGCAAATCTCATTTTATTTTCTAACATAACTACATATTTATAATTTTAATTAAGACCTTCCTGCTTCTTGCCAAATTTCCCGATTCTAAGTCAACAGAAAATATCCTTTAAGTCTTGATTTCCTTGTAAAAAGGAATTAATGACATAAACTGACATATCGTTTGATTGCTATTATCTTCAAACAACTGATCAGATTTACTTCAAGCATAGCTAAATATACTCGCGATCAGGTCAGCTTTCAAATAAAAAAACTAAAACAACATCGGTTCATTCCTATAGAAGCTACAATACCAAAGACAAAAATACAAATACATAGAACCATATTTGTATAAATCCACAAAATTACAGAGCTAGAAATACATAGATACACGCACTTCATTTCTAACACCTTTTTGTTTTCGTCGGGGTTTATAAAAAGTTTTGACAGATAGACAACATAAGAGTATCTTTTTTTTTTGAGGTAGGGAACCCTAAAAATGGAAGCCGGTAATCGTTACAAATTGTTCCAAAGTAGCACTTACACGTATTTCTCTTTTCAAAATTACATTCAAGATGGCCGCCGATGCGATGATGTTTTAAAAATTCAAAACTCAATAAATTACATTCGTTTAAACGGAGCTCTGCGATTGGTCGAGCGCTCGGTAATGACCTGTGTTTTCCGTAATAGATCGATTTGCATTAAATGATCCGTGAGATGAGATCATGTTGTTAACCATATCGTACTCAATAGTAAAATAAATCTATATACTTAATGACGGAAATTGCTATTCTAGTTTAACTGAACTTAATAGGTTAGTTGTAAGGAATCTAAGCGAAGTGAAGGTTTTGCGTTCTGTTATATAATACTCTCAACCAGTAGTGTTCATTCCATAGATACATGCAAGCATTGCATGCCCTCATAATATATAAGTCTGAAATAAATTGCTTAAAATTAAACAAACAAAGGGACCATTTATATTCATATCTATTCTATACTCACGCCGTTTATCTTTCTTATGAAAGCAATATAATATTTACTGTCATAATATACAAATCGGAATCAGCGTCTTTTACCGATTCCAAATATATGTATATATTACTATATCACCAAATAATGTCGCTTAAACCAAATAGCCTTTCACCCCTCGATATGAATGGAATTTACATAACGTGTCAACAAAATATTTTGAAAGATTATATGAATAAGTGGATTACCGTAGATTTTGTACTTTTCTAATATATAAGCGCTAATCACCCAGCAATTCAAATTATAGTCCTTAATACTGTTTGTAGATGCAAACTGTGAACGAAAAACCTAAACGTTTCTTTATTAGGAATAAATTTGTGCTTATATGTCAAAAAAAAGTTTCTCATTTTGTCGTTGTAAATAAAATTATTCAACACACGGACTTTGTATTTAATTAAGAAATCTGATTTAACTCTGGATAGTGAGTTTCTTTCCTATGAAAAAATATAAATATCAATATATACGTAAATCTATATCTAGTCTAAGGCTGAGATTTATAGACGCAGCTTTAAGTTTGCTTAAATTTTACTAAAACATTACAATTTATATTACTCAGTGAATGTCAAAATATGTGGTAGCTCACCAATTTTGTCAACATGGACTTGGCTCTGCGAATACCATAGTTATACTCAAGTTCATATTATATATTCAGTTTTTTGTCAAAACGAATTAATTTTTTGAGAACTTTGCTAAGCATAGTCGAAATAGCGTCTACAAAACTCAGCCTAAATATATCTAATAAAGTACACATACTACAGGCTTAAACGTAATTTTGGGGCTAAAACAATGTGACTGTAATAAAATTATTCTGAGTTTATTGAAAGTTCTGTAACAAAAAAAAAAAGAATATTTTACTAGATTTAAATCAATCAGATATTCAAATTCAACATTACATCTGTATGCTAATGATTAATTATGAACTCACTGGCTGTGTGTTTAAAAAATGTGTAATGTGATTAATTTTTAAAGCTGTATGTGTTTTACTTTTCTTTGTTTTATGTTTTGTAATTGTTAATGTTTCTGTTTCTAATGTGCCTGGTTTGTTTCATAAATTGTAATTTATTTATGTAATCTTCCTTATACTTCGTGCATGTTGATGGCCGTCCGTAAATAGTGATGTAATTGAGTTGGAATTTATAGTAAGTTACATTTATCCAGTAATTATAATATCCCCGACGACAGCCCTTGATGTTTAAACAAATTAATGCTTATTTTTAAATACGCTTTATATTTTTTAACGATTTCTGTAATTGCGTATACATCCGCGATAATATTTAGGAAATAATATCTAAAACTATGATTCAAAATAAAAATATTGTACAAAGTCGTTCCTGTTACCCAGTTCTAAATTTAAATAACAATCTCGTAACGTATTTTACTTTTTTCAAACACAGAACGTATTAAATGCTGCGCTCCCATTGGCCGATCGTCAAACGTAATGGCTGCTTCACGTGACCGCAAATTATGTAGCAATTGCGAGGGTACACGTTACTTGGGCACGATTTTAAAGTAATGTTTGGATTTTGAGCGTTTACGGTTCAATTTTAAAGACTTATATCAGTCTTTATCAATACTAGGTAAGACTAGACGAAAATATAATATACAATATTATAAAGAATTAAATGCACTTCAATTTTAAAGGTAAATAAATACATACAAATTTAATTACGAACAATCACACATACTGACCTAGTCCAAAACTAAGTTCACGCTTGTGCTGTAATTACTGGACAAAGATATACACACTTAAATACATATATAAAACCGTGGCTCGTGACAGAGGAATCTCCTCATTACAGTATAGTTTGTCGCTGCAAGGACTCGAACCCGGTCCTTAGGATTATATATAGGGGTACAACCAGAGATGGGCAAAATGTAATCTGATAAATTAGTAACGATTACAATATGTAGTCGTAATTTTAATTTTATTGCTCTGTAATCATGATTATTTAAAATATTAAAAAATCATAAATGTGTATACAATCTGGGAGTTTGTAGTGTTTGAAACATAAATGAGCAAAATGCAGTCATATTAAAAAACGTAAATTGTAATCGTTAATCATTTTCATAAATCTGATTACATTTTGTCTATCTATGGGTACAACAAATTGCGGAATCAAGTCGTCAAATATAGGTCGTGATATTTAATGCAATTATATAGAAAATTAGCATGCCCATACTTTTGTTTTTGAAATTTATGTGTTTTACTAAGAATTTTGATATTAAAGTTTCTTTGACGTAAGCGCCAAATGGTAACAATTTTACAGAAGAAAGAGTAGTTGTGTGGCATTTTGGTTTGTTCTAATGCACTAAAAAGTCATTTATTCTAGTTCTATTTAGTATAGCTCAGGATATAAGCTATAGATACATACAAATCTGGAAAAAAATCAATGGTCATTCAGACCAATGTAGATCGGTACATATAACACCATTGTCGGTTTTTTTTTTCGTCATGTCCTACGTTGGTGGCCTGGAAAAGACCTTCACAACAAAATCGGGCTTGGTGGGCGAACGCAGAGGGCGCTCAGTGCCAGTCAGAAATTTATGAGTTGGGCTGCCACGCAAGGGCACCCCTGTGGGTACGGACCTCGACTTCGGCGGCCGGCCAGTTGAAAAACGAACCTAACGGTGATCTACCAGTGTTTCGGAAGCGACTACCTTGAGAAGAAACGCCGAAAGAAACTCAAGGCTGCGTCGGAAGGAAACTGCGTTATTTAAATGACAGTTGACGGACCTATCCTTAATCGTCGTCGTCGGCGACTCCGGTGTCTCGGAATGTGACGAGTGCTTGAGTGTACCTCGTTGTTGATAGGATCGGCGGTCGCAAGGGCCGCAGTAATTGAATCGACGTGATCCAATAGGACATGACGCGGGCGGCGAAGTTTGCGCGCGATGCCGCTTTCCGGTGTGTAATCGCAGGCACTGCGGACTAAAGGGTTTGGGTGATGCTGAGCCTTGTGGAAATATCGACGAGATGCATTTTGCATAAAACTGGCAAGCCTGCTTTTCATATTTAGTAGTAGTAATTCGTAGATTTCCAGCAATATTAAATTAAAAAAAAATAGTTCAGAGTTAAAAACGGATAAACCTGGCTTTATTCTGTAAAAGCATTTAAACCTAACTTAGCCACATACATAAACATGACACACGGACATGTGTATGTATGTCATATTTTAACCTTGAAATCTGTAGAAAACAGTAATGAACTCAGTAAATCCTACAATTCCCAAATACATCTTTAAATCGTTTATAGATTCAAAATGTGAAAAAAAAAAAGGACTGAAATATATTTCAAATAGTTTTATTTTAGTAATAAATTTTAACTTTGAAATACAACCTTAGTTTTCGGACTTAAGTAAAATTTCTCGTGATAATCCTTATTATTATAATAATTTAGGATTTATACGTTATACATATTTATACTAAATAGATTTATAATTTAATTATCGCCTAAAAAATTTATTTCGTACATGTCTACTCAGAATATTATAACAAAGACAAGATATTTTTTTATTACGCGCTTTATAATTTTAAATTTTTACCACAAGAAAAATATATACCTGTATTTATCAGAGATGGGCAAAATGTAATCTGTTTAATGATTAACGATTACAAAATGTAGTCTTAATTGTAATTTTGTTGCTCTGTAATCATGATTAAATCCTAAATTTGTATGCAATTGAGGATTCCGTAGTGCTTAAAACATCGATGAAGAAAAAGCTGTCATATAAATGTAGAAAAACACAAAATGTAATCGTAATCGTTTTTCATTAATCTGATTAAATTTTGCGTATCTATGGTATTTACCTTATCATATACCAAGTACCAATTTCTCGTACCATAAACCTACACGCTCTACAAATAAAACCGATTAACAACGCACAATATATTTTACGTACAGGCGCGTCACACAGTATCAGGGTGGAAAAGGGTGCGGTAACAAGATTCCGTGGGCCGTAATCCAGTTAGAAGCGGTATGATTCATGTGCACGGACCGAGTTACGCTTTTACTGCGATATGGTTTCTGTTACGCTCGCTCTCACGCCAAACTTTCTGCAGAACAGGGGTGTTGTAGAATATAGTAATAAAGATTTTATGATGTACCAGGATATACTGATTATTGAAGAGTTAATCCTTTTTAATGATTTATAGACTAAGGTGCGATTAGAATTGTCACTCGCTGCTGTCAGCTATCACGATTGCAAGCTTGACAGTGTCGCGAAACATCGGATTCCTTTCTATGTAAGTCGCTGCTGGGTCGCACTTGGCGAGTAACGGCGGCCAGAATCCGAATTGTATCTAAACGCTTAACCTCAAACACTTCTGTTGGCAGGTGAAAATGGGGCCAATAATAGACTACGTTTGCATAACAAATGCCTACTCATTCTTCTTAGAAAAGCTCTGAAATCGTAACATCATGTAAAAACAGACACAGGGAGCGTTTTCCTATCCTTTGCTATATCGTTGGAGATTTATTGTTGAATTGTACCACTGTTGCTAGAGGCGCAGTTTTACTCCGATGCAGCCTTGAGTTTCTTTCGGCGTTTTTTCTCAAGGTACTCGCTTCCGAAACGTTAGTTGGTCACTACTAGGTTCTTTCCCTGGCTGGCCGTCCAATTAGAGTTCCGTACCCACAGGGGTACGCTTGCGTTGTCACCCAACTCATAAATTCGCTGGCTGAGCACCTTTTGTCTTTGCCTCCTAAGCCCGGTTGAGTTGTAAAGATCTGTCCCGCTCATCAACATTAGTCCTTTAAAAGAAAAAGTTTAATTGTATTCATCTTGTTTTTGTTTTCATCATTAACATGTATACCTCCATTACTGGCCTTTCCCAAGGCTTGCCAATGGGCCCGATCTTCATCTTTTCTCATCCAGCAATTGCCTACCACTTTGCGTAAATCGTCGCTCCACCTAGCCAGAGGGCGTCCTAAACTACGCTTATCGCGGCGTGGTCTCCACTTAAGAATTCGTCTACCCCAACGGTTTCCAGTTCTTCGACAAATACGACTAGCCCACTGCCACTTCAACTTGCTGATAGTGCGAGTTATGTTAGTGACTAGTTCTTTAACGAATCACCATTGCCGATTTTGTTTTATGTTCTGTATAACTTTTTACCTTTTCTTATTGTTATAAACGCTTTTTTGCGTAACAGATAACATTGCCTGTTAACCCTTTATGGAGCCGTGTTGTATTTCTGCAATGTACCACTCAAACAGATGCAGAAATAAAAAAAATGCCGATAGACTAACTTTGCTTGATGTTATACGGCACCAACCAAGCATTCTTACTATTTAGTGACAATTCAGCTCACTAGATGATGAGACTTGGGTTGATGATGATGTTTCATTGTAGTGTCGAACAAATACACGCCTCTTTCCAGCTCTTCTAAATCATTTACAAAAAAAAATATTCCTGGTGAAATACTTATATTTGACTATTGAAATTTGTGTAGGTAAATGGTAAAAGGATGTATTTTAATAATTTGTTCTTAATTTTAACTTTAATTATTTAGTACTAATGTATTTCTGCAACTTGCAAGGTGTTAAAGAATTATATATGATTATTTTTTAATATATTTTTTTATTATTATTTTCGTTAAACATATACTATTTACTACACAGTTTTTACAAAACTAATAAATTTAACTACCTTGCGCCACAAAGGGTTAATTATTAATACCTACATTAAACAGGCCTGTATATTGTACGCTGTAGATGCCTTAACACTGTACATTTATAATTGCATTTGTGTGTGTATTATATAAATGGAATAGTGTATTGGACCACTAACAACCCATGTATTAATAAAATGAAACAAAAAAAAAGTGTTTAAAATAGTTATGAGTTAAAAATAATCATTTCCGCTGATTTAGTATATTTGTACTCAAGTAAATGGCGCTAAGAACGAATTACAACACACAATTGTTACATTACACAAAATTGAAAATATATGCTGAATTTTAATATATCATGGTTCGACAGTACGGTCTTTTATTTGAACATCCAACAACATACTGCAGTGCTCGCGACCATAAGTGTTATTCGGTTACGGAAATGTAAGGGAACTTCAGTAGGTACTATAGAAGTTAGTACGACTGATACTTTTTAATTATTATTTTATTATAAAAAAAATTATATGATGATAAATAAACAGAGCAGAATTTAGTTCCTTACTACCTCTTTTTAATCATCATGTCTCCTGTATCTAAAATCATAAAAGACTTAAATCATAAAAGACTTAAAGTTTATCACTAAGTTTAAGGGATTCGTCAATTTGACGCATTTCGTGTCTTAAAAGGAAAATTACAAAAACCGTTCGCATTTTTATTTTATCTTTTCTATTGACTGTTGACGAAGCAAGTATCATTTGTTATTTATTAACATATTGTTATTTATTTTCTTCATACCTGTTGCAATATTGAAGTTTTCTATATGATATAGCTACCTACCTCTGTTAACGCATGACGCGTTTTCGTAGAGATAGATAGATACAAGATACGTCCGTAAACCTAAATTTGAAAAACAATTTTGGCATTGATATTTACGAGAAAAAAAATTAGTCCATATCTATACGGTAGTAAGCCGTAATTCAGAAGAATAAATCATTATATTTTAAAGCACATAAGTAAAAATATGTTAAATAGGTGACAATAGACACTAGATTTGCCGTCACCTGTTTGTCACCATTTGTTCAAAAATGAAACATTAACGTGTTTACTATAGAAACTTAAATAGCAATACCGTATTATATTTGGACCTTTAATGAATAACTTGACGTAAAATCTGGTGCTTACCAGAACCAGGGTCTTAGATCCCAAATTAGACGCTATTTTAAGTCGATATATGCCTTAAATATCCAAGTATAACAACATAATGCTTTTTAATGCTTCTCTAAGCTGCATGCCACTGTAAATGGTAATAATAGCTTCACACATAGATCACATGGTCAGAATAGCACAGAAAAAGCAGTTAGGCCAAAAGTTGGAAAAGAAAAAGGAAATAAATATTACAAAAACAGACAATTAAATAATGAACAATTTTTGAGAGCGTTGATTTCCCTTTATCCTTTACGAAGAATCATAAAAATAATCCACCCTAATGCTATCGCTGAAAATGTAATTATTTCCAAAGATAAACCTGAAGAAAAATTAACTAACAAATTAAAATTGAAGGGTTAAATCGTCTGGGAAGGTCCCTTTATGATATCATCCCTTTGGGCAACCCTTTCCGCCCCTGCTTTGGGGTTTTGACCGCTCAAAGTGATTCTCCTTTATTTATAACGCTTTATTTCTATCTTTTTGTGTTTTATTTCACTAAATTTTCTTTATTTTCTGACAATTGAAATAGGTGTAGGGTTTTGTGTAGATATTTACACTTTATAAGTTTTATTTTCGATGGGACTAATTACTCTTGGTATGTGAGAGGGTTTACAAATTCACGTGATAGGTTATTAATCGCAAAGTCGTTCCTTTAGGTACACCGGCTTCAGCAAGTAGGTAAGAGGTTCAGCTCGAGCGTATAACCTGACAAAGAAATATTAAATTACAGACCATTTGACGGTCTGACAGCGCAGTTTTAAATGATCCTATTTGCTACACTAAACGTCCTGGTTTTGAGTCCTGGTACCGACAATCTTTTTGGTCATTAGATTAGTTTATCTAGAGATGAAGAAAATTTGTCTTTGTCTACTACCCATAATACAAGCGGAAGCTTAGTTTGGAGTTAATGTGTATAATTATCCATAATCATCTTCAACATCATCTCACCTTAGTACATTGTTGAACATGGGCCTCTCCTAAGCCAGTTTTTTTCTTCTTATCCTATTTTTCCTATTTTTCGATTTTTTTTATAATCCGTATTATGCCATATGAAGTACATTTGTCAGATCATACAATTACATTTTTCAGATATCAACGGAGGCGTTATTGTAAATTTAAATTCAAGTTTTTCAGTTTGCAATCATTGTAGCGCGGCCGCCATCTTGGACAAAGGGATGCAGATGGTTCTTATGGTTTATGTGCCAAACTATGGGCCGCACAGATCATTTTTATGTATGTTTGAGTTGGTAGGGCAATTGCCCGACCTGGGTCGGGACCACAGTACACAAGTGTAAAGACCATCGTAATAAATCGCTTCGGCCCGTCGCGTTTCACTTTGTATATATTCAGTTATATACCTAGTTACTTTCCGATGTGATATATGTGGGCTGCTATAGCGATGGCGACTGTCAACAGACTGTCATCTCTTGGTGGTCGTAATCGTTCTTGGATTACACAGACTTTTCCATCAGATGTAATGTAATCTCTAACTCTGTCAAGTTGGTATAAAAAAACATGTTTTGTAGTCAATTAAATTCTCTACAACGTTGGTCCTATGACTTTCAATCGTAGAACCGAAAATAGCAAAGCTATAAACGAAAATCGATGAAAGTTTTGAATCTATAATATAAATAACAAGACGCCATGCGGGCTTGCACTCTCTTGTGGTTGACATTCCAGCTGCTCGCACGAAGCGATTCGCCTCCTCCTTTTTGCTACGAATCGCCAAAGAGTGGAATTCACTTCCTGCGTCTGTCTGTGTTTACAACATCTTATGACATGAAAATCTTCAAACGTTAATTGAATCGGTATTTGCTTGTCGAGCGCGCTTTATCATCACTTTCCAGCATATGAGACTGAGGTTAAGCGCAAGCCTGTCAGTAGTATATAATAAAAAACAAATTTTATAGGTATATGTCGTTTTAACCATTTTTTCATCATTTTACATTTTATGTTTTAACTATATTCAGTACTTTCTTTGTTACAGTTAGTTTTTAAGACAAAAATTTTGTTACGTAAGTCCTATATATGTCCTAATGATAATAAGCCGTGGTGGCTGCCGGCAGAATAGAATAGCACCCCCCTCTTCTTGCTGAGGTGTCGTAAGAGGCGACTAAGGTATCTCTTTAACACCGCATTCAACCAGGTGTTCAGAGAAGGAAAACTCGACCAAACCTGCATCCCGCTCCCTCCCGATCGTACTGGTTCTCCTTTCCATCGGGCCTGAGGGAGCTCGGACGATAGAGTGCTTTTCTGGATGCGCGTCCAGTTATGCACTTAAATATCTCCTGCACAATTGACTGTTTCCGAAAACTGGACCTCGAATTTCTTAATCGGTGTTGAAACAGTCGCCGTGGCCGAAACCGGCCAGGACATCATCATCATCATCAATGATAATAATTCTTTTGAACTGATATAACAGAAGTGCCCCGTACTGCTAAACGAGACAAATTCTCAGTTATATTTTCACATCCGATCCGTCCAGAATGAGGGAGGTGAAACGCAAGCGTCGGAAGACGAATGTTTGACGTCTAATTGGGCTGCGGCGTCACCTGGGATTACAGGAGCTCGTTCCATCACTCAGATAGTCGCATTTGTCCGCGCCTCTCCACTTTGCGCCCACTGTTTCATGTAATTTAAACGATGCGTGCACTTTATGGCTAAATCGTTTCACAAATATTAAGGGTTTTCTTTAGGTTTGATTTTGATACACTTTTTTATTATTGTTGAGAAATTTATTTGGAATGGTATGTACTTCTTTGTTTATCTATTTGTTAAGGTGGAAAGTAAAGGCTATACCACACAATCATCATCATAATCAGCACTCACTAGTCCACTGCTGGACATAGGGGTCTTATATCAAGCGCTTTTGAGCGCCATCTTCGGCTCTTCTCATTTAATTTTTTTCGACTACCTTCCGCTGGTCGTCACCTCAACTTGCCATGAAGCACCCAACGCTAAGCTTGCCAAATCGCAATCTTCACTCAAGAACTCTTGTACTATGACCTTTGTTTTGATTTTATCCATTGTATGCTCCATCGCACGCTGAGCGACCTTAAACTGTTTAACTAACCCAACTAGAGCCACGTCTGGACTCCGTTCGTCATGGTTGAGAGGACGTAACTTTAAATATATTAATATATATACAAAAAGTTCTAAGACTGATCTATTTTTCGAATACGAGTATATTTACATAGGAAACTCCAAATATACGAGTAGTATAGGACAACAATCCATAATATTCACTAGCTGTAACTTGTAAAGGCTGTCCCAGTTCAAAAGTATTATATCACGTTGAATAAAAGGCTGGAATCGATAAGTACCTACATAGATTTTCATAATGTTAAGAGAACTATATTATAATATATAATGTAAATACTAGTTAATATCCCATCAAAACGAATATATTTATTTGTATAACAAGAGTATAATTTATAAAATGTAGCATTTTCTTAATTAGCGTAAAATTAAAAAAAAAATAGTGTAAAATATGCGTAAATACATTGATTTAGGGATGCTGTATGATCACGCTATATCCCTTACGGGGTAAGCAGAGATACATTGCAGGCTGTATCCACTTTGCGCTTATATATCATGCCTAAAGTGACCAATAGCGGACCTAATCGCCGTCCTCAAGGCATTTACGCATGACATTGCTATTAGATTCAATGCAGGTTTCCTCACGATGCTACCGATATATTCACCGGTAAACATGTGGTGTCTAAATCTGTACTTGATCTGGAAAAACCCAGAAGTACGTGCCGGGATTCGGACCTACAACCATTTACATACGCATGAAACGCATGAAAACCAGTCCGATATCCATTAAGTCATCACAACCACAGAGATCTAAATGTAAATTCAATAAGTAAAATAAAGTGTTTAATTTTATTATTTTTTAAGCATGTATGAAAAATTAAGTCAATTTGCATTTCATCCACTCACACGTAACTTTTAGAAACTCTCTAAATTCGTAGCTTAAAAATCAATACAACACACAGCATTCACCAATTACACCGGACTGGACAATGGAGTGGAAAAAATGAACGAATCTCATACATATTCGAGGCAACAGGCGTATACCGATTCCGAGTAGTTACTCCTACAGCACGGAATCGAAAACTCATGGTTTATGCAAGGGATGAAAGCGGAATGCAATCGGGCCTCGGGTTTAGGATGCAATTTGAAACAAGCTTTTGTAATAGACAACAAAGACTTGCTTTACACAGCAATATGCACTGAAATAATCTTGCGTTTATAATTCTTGTGTCTATGTTTAATGGAAATAAATAATACACATAATAAGTTAAATAGATCAAACCATAAACATTCATCTGCAACTTCTGCAAGAGCAGAAGTTAATTATTAGTTATTAGTTTGGGTATATTATCTTACTGTTTAATAACAGTAAGAAAATATACCCGTTTAAATAATGCTTAGTGAGTATATTTAGTTAGTGAAACTATTTTAATATAACGGATTTTTGTTTTTGGTGTCCCGGTGGACAATCCTACATATGATCATCAAAGCCGCTGTAAGGGCATCGACCCAGGTGTTTCAGACTCCCACTGATTAAAAACATCCAGGAAGTCCTTCCAATCATCCTACAAGGGCCTGGGCATCCAAATTCTACCAGACGCCCGGGGAGAAGTACTACGGAACATCATTTCACTTAATTTCTCTAGTATAGAACGGCGAGTACAAACGGAAGTTCAAGCTGTGTGTTTATTTTATCTGACAATTTTTTACAAAAATTATATGAATAAGAAAAATAGTTAGTATTGCAAATTGGTTAAACTATACCTGTTTAAACAATCGTAACCATGACGATACGTCGCTTTAAAAATTGTCTATTATAATTGTAAGTCTTGTTAATATGAAATGAAATGAAAATGTATTTATTTCGCCACAAACTAACAAAAAACTAGAAATTGAAATGCGGCAACACAAACAACACCCAGAAACAAAAGAAAATACAAAACATATAAACATGGCGAAAATGGGACCTTCATCAACCTAAAGCCACAGAGGAAGTCTGCAGCGCTGTTTTTCGTGAAGGGCCGCGGTCTTGCTACATCTAATTAGAAATATTTAAAAGCAATAAATGGAATAACATCTAGCTTAAGTAATCTTAAATATAAGCCAGTAATCACTTTAATATCAGTTCAGTATTTAAGAAACGCATAAAAACACAAATGAGCGTCGAATATTTAAATGTTTAAAGTAAAGAATTTTCTAGAAAACCACAATAACGACAAATCAGCAATCCTCTGACGAAGGAAACGTATCCGCCGGCGTATCAAGCTTGGACAACACGTCTATATGCAGAAGTAGTTACCTTGGGGTTTCTACCCGGTAGAAGTCAGGCACACCTCGGCTGCGCCACCTCCTGCGTGCGGCCGGGACGGTCAGATGAAGATTTTCCCCAAGTAAAAAAAAAATGACACCAAACTCGCGGTAGAAAACATGGTGTTCCCGCTGAGAATTGTGGAAGATATTGTGATACAGTCTCGCAATGCATTTAATATTTTCCTATTGTTGTATAAACAATTGAAAAGGTTATGCCACAGCGCTCCAAACAACCAATTACTGTAATAGCAACTGTTGTTGCGCTATTATTGTGTTTGAGTGGGATAAGAATTGAAATTTACATATAGCATTTCTTCAAAGCTATAAGCACTGCATTTACATCTATAAATTAATAATCTTCTTTACATAGTATTAATTTGTGGTGGATGTTCCTTATATCCGCACGAAAAGATTCGCTTCTACATTCATCATGCGAACAGCTAAGGAGTGGAATATGCTTCCAGCGGCCATATTTCCGCGATGTTATGATCTGGGAGTCTTTAAAAAACAGTGAATAGGCATTTGTTAGGTGGACGCGGTTCATCATCGAACTCCTCTTCTCCTTCCACCAGGTGTGATTAAGGTCAAGCGTTCGCCTATAAATTAATTTAAAAAAAAATGTTGTTAAATATCAAATCCTAGAAAATTACACTTAGTTGAATCTATGATATAACTAATTTTGTAGCTTATTTAGCAACAATTATTATATTTTCTATTAATTTGTCTTCTCTTAGTCTACTTTTAATTAGTTAAGTTCATATCAGTGAAGTGAAATGAAGCGCGGCGCGTATTTTATAATTTTTTTCGGATAAATCCCGTTTTAATTATTTTATATCCAGCGAAATTTTACTGCTAGTTCATGTACTTTGATACATGGATGGGCAAATGTAATCAGATTAATAAAATAGATTACGATTACATTTCACGTTTGTTACCATTAATATGACTGCATTTTGCTTATCTTTGTTTTAAACACTACAGAATCCCAGAGATGGGATTACAGAGCATGATTACAGAGCAAGAATGTTAAAATTACGACTAGATTTTGTAATCTTTAATCATTAATCAGATTATATTTTGCCCATCTCTGCTTTGATACGACTCCTAGTGTTACAAAATTTGCGGTACGTTTTACGCTTTAGTATTAAAAAGTCACGCAAATAACGGCAATAAAAAACTTCAAACTCCATGCACGCGACGCGGGTAAAATTCTTTACTAAACGTTTAAAATTACCATGGGATGTCGACATTGGTTCATTAGCTGCACGCTCGCTCATTTGGCTCATTAAATTTTGTCCCTTCACTGTCAGCGATCGGGTTCAGACCTCTGTTGGGTTGAATCAACCTAATTGTGGACAATCTCATGACAGCCTGTCTGTTTATGGTAAATTAAAGTTAGAATGTTTAAATCAAATTCGTTTTTCTTTTTATATCTTTTGAGTTCCTCTAGGATTCCGTTACATGTGGTTACTGCCCAAAAAGATAGCAGGGTTATTTTACCCTTATGACTGGTGGTCGTGGGTGTGGTGATAGAATGATACGGATTTTGGCGTTTTACTGTTTATTTGCACTTTAAGGCACACCGAACTGCGACGCACACGCACGTACTCTAGCCTCGGGTCTCGGTAGTCGTATCTTTCTACCACCACACCCACGACCACTGGTCATACCGTATATTTTGCGTTCATTGAGTCGATATTACGACTACAAATTAGCATAAATTAATAGATAATGGGATTATCGATCAGTTTTAGTAACGCTGGTTAAATTTAAAAACTATTTTAGGCACTTATGATCAATTTCATACCTCATTATACATTAGTGTTAGAAAGTGTCTTAAAATATTAATCCGTGAGCATATAAATGTGTCGAACACTTCCTAAATTGCCGTAATATGAAACAAACTCATTTTTATTACAAAAAATTAAGCGAATTCAAAGAGTAAACAATAATCCTACATGTAATTTATTCGTAGTAATCAAACTATGTTATTTATGCAGCCAACGGCGTGTAATATTGCGTAACTGAAGACTCACCACTAAAACGTTTGTTGAGGTGGAGTACACATCACACCGAAGATGATCAGCACGAGTAGATTTATAAGGAGAAGACTTTAGATAAATATGAATATATTAATACTACAGAGCACAACGTGTTAAAAATGTTTTTCTCAAACATCAAACGTCACCAATTAATTTATCATTTTTTACATAATAATAGATTGATAAAAAAGTATAATCTATAATATAAAAATGAATCGCTAAATGTCTTGATAAGCGCGAAACTCGAGAACGGCTGAACCGATTTGGCTGATTTTTTTTTTGTTGTGTTTGATGAACTCTGATGAAGGTTATTACGGAGAAAATTTTTAAAAATTCCCTGCAACTGTCTAAAAATAACACTTTTCTGTATTCTCATACAAAAAATTCGTTATAAGTCATTTTGAACTTTAATACCACACAATAAAGTTTAAATGTCAGTGGACGGGTTCCGGGAAGGCAAAACAATTATTGTGTGACGTATAAATATTAATGACAATATTTGTCAATTTTTATACATATAGCATTAAGGCCAGGTTGCTTCAAACAATTTTCAAAAAAATCTGAGGGGTAAGCTATTAACATTAAAAAAAACAATGTGACTTTGTTTTAGAGAAATAGGGCAGAACAAGGTCTGCCGGGACAGCTAGTTTAAATATAAAAAAGGTACAAATAAAAAGGTAGCCTACACATCAAAGTCTGTTAAGTAGACTTGGAATAGTTATATCAGTAGTGGGCTGCAGGAAATTGATTACAGGACCCGCAGTCCCCACTAATTCGCAAGAGAAGTCACCTTGGGGTTTTTAGCTGGGAAGAGTCCAGCACACCCCGGCTGCTACCCCCTTGTGCGACTGGGACGATCCTATGAGGATTTTCCCCAAGTAAAAAAAAAAACGATAGTTATATATGCGGGAAATTAGTTATAAGACCCGCAGTCCCCACTCAATAGACTCAATAGAATTTCGTCCTTTGCTAGCCTTGGTTTTGGACTACACTGTACTTACCATCATGTGCATTGTAGTCAGTTTGCCAAGCCAGTGTAAAAAAAGAAACTTTTATGGGACACGTGCCAATAAGTGAGTTCTAAGTCTATTAATGAATGGATACTGGCTGAAAATGATTAAAACTGAGCTTGTATTAATCTAAAGGCAAATTGCTGATATTTGCAACAAACCTAATACCTAAAGATATCGCTTTAGTTATGAAAATATAGCAAATAATTTCGCATACAAAATGTGGATATACGAAACCACTTAAAGAGAGGCGAAACCAATCTTTTTGCAGCGAAAAATATAAATAGCAATATAATTTATGTATTTCTGTGTCCCCGCTAGAGACCTCATATATTTACACGTTTGAAATATGGCTGCTTTTATAGCCTCTCACTTTATGGATTACCGATAAAATATATTCACCATATTGCGTATTAAATTATTTTATATATCTAAATGTTAACTTTACCCGCAGCGTTGCTTGATAATAAGAATTAACCCTAAGACTGCCAACATTTGATGTAATCTAATCATAGATGGACAAGCTGTAATCAGATTAATGAAAAACGATAACGATTTCATTTTGCGTTTTTCATAATTTTTCTCATCTATGTTTTAAATACCACGGATTCCTCAATTGCATACACATTTATGACTCCTTAATGTGTTTAATTATAATTACAGAGTAACAAAATTAAAATTATAACTACATTTTGTAATTGTTTATCATTAATCAGATTACATTTTGCCCATCTCTGAAACTAATCTTACCAAGAGTGGTTATTTAAAATTACTTTGTCAGAAAGTAATCAGTATCTAATCAACATGCACTAATACTACTAATCTTAGATGGTCAAAAGTAATCAGATTAATGAAAAATAGTTACGATTACATTATGCATTTAGCATCATTAACATGATTATATTTTGTCCATATATTTTTAAAGACTAAAGGAATCTTCAATTGCATGCCATTTTATGATTCATATGGCTTCGCTAAGGTGATATTTACATTAAAAACTGGCGAATTAAAAAAAAAACCATATTTCATCCGTTTTAGGAAGGAATATAAAAAAAATACTCCTAAAGGTGCCCACGTCATTGAAAGAACTTAATACAAAATTTCATGCGTCTGGCTCCAGTAACTTAGGCTCTACGATGGTATGTCAGTCAGGACAAAGCTATTTACATATGTAAATTACACTAACTCCTTATTGGAGTAAGCAAAGAGAATAGAGTAGCACTTCTCTTTGTTTTTACACATATGTTTCGCTTTTTTAACATTCATTAACCCCTTCATACAATCTCTACAATTCCGCGTACACCGGACTTTACCCTCCAACAGAACTTTGTTTATTTGGTCTGTGTAGATAAGTCTCGATCGGTCTCGGCTCTTACTTCCACTCAAATTCGTGTTGTATATCTAATTTGTTTCTTTCATTCATAAAATAATGTCTAACGCCAAGTTTTATAAACGCTCTTGAAATTATAAAACTAATAAATCAACTATAACTTAGAAATGTATGATCTATTACTATTTAAAAGAATTTTAAAATTTATAAAGCGTTTCGAAAGTGGAAGCAAATCTTAACAAAAACTCTATGATTATTTATTTTTGTTTCGTTTTGTGTAGACGTTCTTCAATTAACTCGAAAGTGACTTTTTCTTTTATCCCACCGTTCCTTCAAGTTGATACGTCAACAGCAGCACATATTCCGCAGAAACACTCAAATTTTTATAGCGACCGCGAAGTGCCGGGAAATCATCGATACACTAAAACACATGTGTAACATTCCCCCTCGCCCGGCTGAGCCGTTTTCCCGCGGGTGGTCTGTTATGAAAATTTGACGTCTACCATGCGATGATATCGCGCACCCTTTTAGTACAAGAGCTGTAAATATCCAAAACTACATTACACAAATAATAACCAAAATTTGGTTAAAAAAGCTTTGACTTTTGGTTGCGAGAGACCCCCAAGAAAGAGAGAAGAAAAAGAAGAGAGAAGCTTTTGCCCCACCTCGGATAATTTCAAGATTCGTGACTGCCACAATGATGTGAAAGTCAGGACAGATTTTTATGTATATATAGAAGACGCCAAGAGTCTACAAAACATTCGCTGGCTGAACACCTTCTGTGCTCGCCCCCTAAACCCGGTTGTACTATATATGCCTATCCCGGCAATCAGTAGGAATCCGTATAAAAAAAAAGTCGGAAAAAATATCCATCAGTGCATTATTTTCATTTTGTGTTTGGCATAACCTGATAACACGCAAACTAAATTCAATATTGACTCAACAAAAAATATACTCAGAATATATTTAGCACAATATTTCCTGGCTAATCATAAAGGACGTTTAATTATTTTATTTGATAGCTTTATGCTTACATGAAGTATAAAACACCGTTACGCATTAAGATATTTTAAACGCCGCCAATACGTTTTCGTTTTACGATCTGAAATAGCGGCTAATGAATTCGAACTAACTATTGTAAAACACCAATTAAATAGAGCTATTAATTATTGTATTTCTTTCGACGGTCGCCGTCAAAGAGAATGACTGTGATGATGTAACAATATTTATTTAATAAAATCATAAGCCATCGAACCATTTTATGGTCCATAAAATCATAAGTTGAATAGTAAATTATTAATTTTTTTAATTTCTTGATATAACCGCTTCTTCATTGCTGACCCGGGGGAAGTTTCTGCCACTGTGGGGACAGCGACCCCGGTATGTCGGAGTCTTGCTTACTAAAATCCTCCAGGGTATCTTGCTAATCATTTTACCCGGGTCTGGGAAACCGAATTCTTTCAGTCACCCGGAAAACGAACAGCCAGTTTTGGCTTCATCTCCGGGAGGAGTGGGTATAAATAGCCCATCCATCCAAACCATTCTCACGGACAGCGCGTCAGATACTACGCCCTCTCACCTGGGCAGCAGATTCTTTTAATTTCGCCTGAGTTTCTTATATCCTTAACTACACAAATCCATTTCGCTCGCCGTTTCCACCTTTACGCACCGTTTCTACCAATACCGAGCAAATATTTTAATTTGAAAAATTTCAACCTTAGTTTAAATTTGTATTAGGGGTATATACATCCATGACACACAATATACTAATATACTCAATACTGAAAAAAATACCGGTATCGAGACTCAAGCCCAGGACCTTTGGTATCACTACAATTGTGCTATCAAGACGTAATATCTAATAATAATAAATTTCTTTCTATAGAAAAAACTTTGCTGCGGTAAGAAATTAGGCTAGATTTATAAGCCCAATTTTAAGTTTGCTTAGTCTTTACTAAAACATTACAATTTATATTACTCAATGAATGTCAAAGGATTTGGTAATTCAACGATTTTGTCAACATGGATTTAGCTCTACGAATATTATGGCTATACTCAAATTCCTAATATATATTCAGTTTTTTTGTCAAAACAATTATTTTTTTTAGAACTTTGCTATGCAAAGTCGAAATAGCGTTTATAAATCTCAGCCTGAGAGAACATATGAGATCTTTCCAACATAATAATAAAGACCCTTTATTCTACTTTCATAATATACATATATATCTTATCATAATGTGTCTTTAAGATAAAAATATATTCTAAAACTAAGGTAAATTGTGATTATTTTTTATGAAAACCCCACTTGAGTGCCTTCACTACCATACAAATTGTTCTGTGACTATTTCGGTACGTATTTTCACAGATCCAGAATCGGATTCAGTGTGTAAACACCCCAATATAAATATAGTATTTACTGTTTTCTACACAAAGAAATGCAAAAAAAAAACGATAATAAAACTGTCCGATAGAAGCAAAGGCCAAAAAGGTGCTAGAGCAAAATTTGCGGTCGCCGTAATGAGGGGAAGACGGAAATGGCCTCGTCGATTATGGCCCAGACCACTGGGTTATTACACCGTCTATTGATTGAGCAAGACTATCGCTCACTATTTACAACAACAATGTTCATTGGTTGTGCCGGCTTGCAGAAATATCTGCTCACGCTTCGTTTAAATGACCCAATATCATACGACGGTGAGAACACACTCGTCAGAAGATCATTCCACAGCTCATCGATTCGGCAACAGTAAGAGTTAGAGAACTTCTTAGACCTAGCTGCGATATGAGTTACTCTATAGGCGTGATTCCGCAAGACCACGCGCGTGGTTCTATTGAGGAAGGGTCAGGGTGGAGCTAGGTTAAATAACTCTTCAAAACATTCGCCGTGATACAGACGGTAGAAAATGCTCAGTGAGGCAATATCTCTGCGCAACTGAAGCGGTTCAAGATGCTTAGTCACGTCAGGATCATACACAATGCGGACAGCCCTCCGCTGCAACCTATCCAGGGTCAATTAAGGTACTGAGCAGAACTATCCTAGAAATGCGAACAGTAAACTTATATCTATTAATAATATAGTCATCTAGTGTGAAGACCGTTTTTCAATGGGATTTTGAGGATTTTTTTTTCACACCGTTTAAATAAAATAATTTATAAATCGTATATCATTTTCATCAACATTTCAACAATCTTTGTGAATTTTTTGAAGTCATTATATCGAATAGTGTCGGAAATACACCGCCCAATAGGAACAAATATATAAAAAGTGATGCTGCACTGCTGCCATGATTCCAGCCGTTCTTCTTATGTGAGATTAAAAAACCATGAATTGATACAGCCATGTATATCATTACTAGCCCTAAAAGTACTACAGCGTGACAATATTATTATTTGGTACACATTATTAAATATAATCTTTCAAAAAATCAAAAGATCACCCTGATGAGAGGCCCACGAGGTAAAAGAAGAAAAGGGAAACCAATAACAAAAAGGGATGACGAAATTAAAAAAATTGCAGGCCCAAGATTGTGTCAAATAGCCCAAAATGAGGAACTTTGGACATCCTTGGAGGAGGCCCTTACCCGCTAAAGGGTTCTTGACTTAGTCAACATTGATTTACAAGTAGATAAAGTTAAATGTAATTAAAAAAAGAATAAATAAAGGGTTTTTATTTTTAATTTATTATTTATTATTAAATATAATCTTATTTTTACATTTATAAAAAAAAACTATATTTCCCTGTAACAAATTTTCTTTTTTGTATTAACTACTGTTTAAGTTAATCTTGATCGACCCGTAAAAAAGGTAAAATAGAGTTTGTAAAAAGCCGCTCCCCTATTGACCGGCGGGCTTTTGCGACAAATTACAGGAACCTCAATCTCGCCTCGGCCGTCGGCAGACACGAAAAAAACAAATAGCTTCTTGTGTGTCATCACACGCGACGGGATAATTACCGAAGGACACTGTCATGCAACCCTATTTATGTTTTTTTAGTTAGGGAAAAACTTTGCGGATGCAGATAAACGTTTCTGGAAACGATTTCTTAGTTGCGAGTTAATCAAACACAATTATAATAACAATCTTTGATTATTTCGTTGCAAAATTTGATGTGAAATATCTAACACAGCATAGATCTTATACCAAGTGATGATGATGATGTCCTAGCCGGGTTCGGCCACGGCGACTGTTTCAACACCGGTTAAAAAAATCGAGGTCCAGTTTTCGGAAACAGTCAATTGCGCACGAGATATTTAAGTGTATAACTGGACGCGCTGCCAGAAAAGCACTCTCTCGTCCGTACTCCCTCGGGCCCGATGGAATGGAGAACCAGTACGATCGGGAGGGAACGGGATGCAGGTTTGGTCGAGTTTTCCTTCTCTGAACACCTGGTTGAATTGCAGTGTTAAAAGGATACCTTAGTCGCCTTTTACGACACCGCGGCAAGAAGAGGGAGGTGCTATTCTATTCTGCCGGCAGCCACCACGGCTACCAACCCAAGTAATTGTCGATCGATTTGCACTTTTCTATTAGCGATATCGCCAATCGAATGCTGCTTTATCTATACTCTGAAGTCAGACAAGTTTATGGACACGACGTGTCGCCACGCGATCTAGTTTTAATGTGTGAAACAATAGTATTCCAAAGCGCACTCTATTGCCTTGTTACCATAGATGGACAAAATGTAATCAGATTAATAAAAATGATTAACGATTACATTTTACGTTTTTTACCATTAATATAACTGCATTTTGCTCATTTATGTTTTAAACACTACAAAATCCCAGATTGTATACACATTTATCATTTCTTAATGTTTTAAATGGATTGAATCATGATAACAAAGCAAGAAAATTAAAATTACGACTACATTTTGTAATCGTTCAACATTAATCAGATTACATTTTGCCCATCTCTGCTTGCTACAAACTAGTTGCATTCCAATATTCTAATGATATGAAAGGGGTATCTACATTATTGAAGGTAAAATTGCCGAAGGAAATACTGCAACAAGGTTGCCTTTTACTGCTTTTATCGACATACCAGCTTTACGTATATATCCCTGTCTATACGAGTATTGCGTGCATTCATCAAACTACAAATAATACTGTCTAGATCTATACTTAACTCGTTTATAGTCGAAGTCTAAAAAACCGTCAAAGCCCACAGCTTTATACACTGTATTCATCTTTGAAGAAGACTTTCAATAATTTTTAAGATTTAACATTTCATTAAAGAAAACAGCTTTTTATGATGAGAAAGGAACCATTGGTCGCAGCTATTTGTCGGAAAGAATTTGAGTCAGAAAAGCAGTTAGAAAAAGGGAGAAATGATACCTGAATAGGATTAATCTTTATCGAATTCGTGGTTATATATTATTACTAGCTGACCCGGCAAACGTTGTTTTGCCATATAAGTTATTTCTAGGTAATTTATAGTAGAAAAATAAAAACATTTTTTTTATCCAAAACTTTAAAAAAATGTTAAGGGTGACCAACCCTTATCATGTAGGGGTATGAAAAATAGATAGTAGCCGATTCTCAGACCTACTGAATATGCATATAAAATTTGGTAAAAATCGGTAAAGCCGTTTCGAAGGAGTAAAGTAACTAACATTGTGACACGAGAATTTTATATATATATATAAAGAATTCTTACAATTTTCAGCACTTAACATAGATTAAAAATAGACATTGTTCACACTATTTTCAACCCATAAAGGTGACTTTGTACCTCATGATTAATTTGAGATTAATCATAAATTTTATTAGTTTCTTTACCAGTATATACCTAGTCAATTTAAAAATAAATTTAAAAAGACGATTAATTTAAAAGAATTAACAAACAATTGTGTCAGTATAAATCCGGTTTATATAATAAGCAAAAGCCCACTTACCATTTAATCTATCCTTAACCACTTGATGAGCAAAAGCCGCAGCTGCAGCCTGCCTCATGGGGTCTAACGCGACTCCCCAAGCACTGAGGGCTCCAAGCGCCCTGTGAGCAGGCACCCTGACGACCCCAGGGCTCCCGGAAAACCCATACCCTCCACCGAGACCCAAGCCGGGCCTCAAAAGCAGTCCAGAATTCTGATACAACCCGTGCGGGCTTGAAAAATTTAACGGCAAACCGGAATCTTTTGTTTCCTCTTTAGCACTTTCTGATTCAGTGTCCTGGTCACTCCTATCACTTTCGCCGGAGTTTCTCCTCTTGTCTATATCCTCGAACTGTTTACCCAAAAGGCGAGATATGCTAAACGGCAAGTTTACTCTCTGCTGCGTCTCAGTTAAGTGTTCATTAGGAGAGTCATATCTACCGTGGAAGCTATGTTCCGAATCGCGGTCTTCTGAAGCGATACTTCTATCGCATTGACCTGAAAGCCTGCTGTCAGAGTCCACGTTGATCTCTTCCTGATCATCATCAGAATGCACCGATGACATTTTTACCGAGTTTAAAACACGCACGAAGATGTAAATCTCATTTTAAGTTATAACATATCACACAGCGCTATTTGATCGTGTTTAAAAAACGGATAGGTCACACTCGACCGTGTTCCCGGACAGTTTCGCACAATGTGGGGTAAACAGGCCAATCACTGGACTCCCCACTCATACGCGATAGTTTGACCACACAAACGCCTCAACTACATTTGAGTGGAGCAGTTTCCAACAAAAGCTTAATACGATTTCCAAACATAAAAACTCGTTTGGACTAAGTTAAACGAAACGATTCTTTCTTTCTCTTTCGTTTTACGTCTCGCTTCAATTGCTCCCTTTAGGATTCATTATCAAGCTATTTTCTTCCTCGCTGATATCAAAATAAGGCTCAATCTACAGTACTACAATTATATATTCGACACGTTTTTAGCAGGTCTGTTACAAGGTAAACACTCCGAAGAATGTTTGAAGGAAGGAGATAGATGCATCATTCGGGGGCAAGATTTACATATGTTAGAAAGAGTCAGCTGTAGTTTTGTCAGAAGGCGTGTCCATTTCTGTTGTAACGCGTCATTTAAATCCAGTTATGGCCTGACAAATGGTGTATATATTAAGGGGGCAATGTTAGGAAACTATTTTTGAATCTTTTAAGACAGTTAAATTATTTATATTCGATGGTCGGACTGACTCTTTCATAGACAATGCACTTTATAATAAAATAGATCCCGAGTTTCGTGTTATGGATAAGTATGGATAATATATTTTAGAAGATAAATACGATAGTACTTTAAGGTATTGAATCTGACATACTGAGTAGTAAAGGGTGTTAGATTATGTTTCTTGGCGATAAGACAAAGGTATAGATCTAATAGCGTTTGCTCGGCGTGTAACTTTAATTAATTTTATTAGTTGAAAGTTAAGGCTTGTCTACATGAGCAACATTTTTAAAACGCGTGTTACCACTTACTAACACAGCGAAGGGCTCAAAGTCGCTAACCGCTTTAAGCTTAAATATTCTTTTCGCGCTTCAAAATGTCAGTAACTAAAAGTAAAGTATGTAGTGTAGTCATCTATACTAATATTATAAAGCTGAAGAGTTTGTTTGTTTGTTTGAACGCGCTAATCTCAGGAACTACTGGTTCGAATTGAAAAATTATTTTTGTGTTAAATAGACTATTTATCGAGGAAGGCTTTAGGCTATATAACATCACGATGCAACTATTAGGAGCGAAGAAATAATGGAAAATGTGAAAAAAACGGGGAAAATTATTCATCCTTGAAGGCTTCCATAGCGTGCGCTTCGAAAACGGTTCAAGATACCAAAAATATATGTAAGAAAGAATTATTCCTCTTGAAATGATCTAAAAAAATGTCAGCGACAGTATATGTCTATCTTTTAAGATTAACTTACTAGAACCGTTTTTATGGTAATCGAATTTGGTCGAAATTAATGCATTATTTGTTAAGAGTTGTATCAACGTAATAATATTAATCTTTATCCAAATAAATGTGTTGTTGATTAAGAGTATTTAATTATGAACAAAATTGTCTTTGACATCACTTAATTTCAATGAACATCATAGAAGATATTACAATAACTTATATAGCAAAACAACGTTTGCCGGATCGGCTAGTGTAATATAAAATGTTGTAATTTTTTATAATAATATCGTAAAGCTATATCAATTTTGGGGTGAACGGATATTAATTAATGGCTGTATGGCTGTGTAAATGGCTGTAGTAAGTAGCGTAGCCATAGATGGGCAAAATGCTCATCTATGTTTCAAACACTACAGAATCCCAGATTGCATACACATTTATGATTTCTTAATGTTTTAAATGGATTTAATCATGATTACAGAATAAGAAAATTAAAATTACAACTACATTTAGTAATCGTTAATTATTAATCAGATTACATGTTCCCATCTCAGAGCGTAGCTGATCATCGTTCTCAGGGTATTTACAAACCCGGATGCCGAGAAAGATGGCTCAGCCTTGCCCTTGGCACTCGGCAGGCGGGAGAAGGAACACCCCGGGGGTTTTAGTCGGTGCTAGTCTGACACACCGGGGGGCTACCCTCATCGCCCTTTGAGGTTCGTTAGGGATTAACCTCGGGTTACCAAAAAAAGTTGAAACAATTTACAATTGACTGCATTTAAATTTGTATAACAAAAAAAAAATTATAATCCTTTTAGAATAAAATTGTTAAAAAAGCAACTGCCAAAGTTTCTTGTAACCTTGTTTCGGTAGATTCTGCTTTCCAAATACAAGATAGGTAGGTACCTAGCTTTATTTTATTAAAAACAATATAAGTTCGTTTAATAGCTCTACCTATTCTTGTTACGTGCTTACTATTTTAATAAATCTAGTAAGTAATATTTTTAATAACATTGTATTAAAGGATTAAATTTTATATTATTATAAAACTCTAAAAACTTATCTGGTACCACACGCCATACAACATCTCTTTTATTTTGGTTCTCTTTTGGCCTCGTACTGAATCGATGGACTCCTGTTCGGATCATTGTATCAACCCTTGACCTCATAATTTTTTGTTATTCATTTACAGATTATTAACACAATATCAAACACAACATTTTTACTTATGCCGCCGCCATTAAGATTTTTCACACTGCCATATCCTTCCTGTCACTTTTTATGCTTGCCAACGTAAAATATAATTATTGTGGATTATAAATTAATTATTAATGGTGTTCACATTAATATTTTGTATTTAATAATTATTATTTATATTATATCCATCATAGCTTATTACTAATATTTGCTATTGTGCTTCTCTATTATTGTAACCAGAAATGGGTAAAATGTAATCAGATTAATGATGAACGATTACAAAATTTAGTCGTAATTTTAATTTTCATGCTCTGTAATCATGATTAAATCCATTTAAAACATTAAGAAATCATAAATGTGTATGCAATCTGGGATTTTGTAGTGTTTGAAACATAGATGAGCAAAATGCAGTCATATTAATGGTAAAAACGCAAAATGTAATCGTTAATCATTTTCATTAATCTGATTACATTTTGCCCATCTATTATTGTAACAATTGTCTGTCATGGATCGTGGGGATACTAAAGTTTGAAACTTCATGATTTATAAACACTGCACCGACAATGTTGCGGGATATTTACGACTATAAATCGCTTTGATAATGTCGCACGCTTAAACACGCTTTTAGAGCTTATGAATGATTGTCTCGTGAACAAGTTTCGATTTGGATATTATTTGAGATAAAATTGGTGATTGGATAAGAATGGAGACTCCATAGATGGGTTGATATCTAGGTACAAGGGATACCATTAAAATCTATATTCGAAACGATACCTACTGGATACCAGAAATGACTTGTTAACTAAAAGTATTTGTAACTAAATACATTTTATTAATTGAATGACAATATCATGTATGGTGCATTGAAATAGAATCTCCTGTACAATATTTAAAGGTGTTATAGGTAAGTAAAAAGGTCTAATAATGTCCTATAAAATGGTTAATTAAGAGTATATATATGGTCTTATTAGTCATCTAGTCCTGATCTTAATCCACTGGATTATGATTTATGGTCAGTTTTAGAGAATAAGGCTTGCTCTAAACGCTATAATAAGGTGGAGTCCCTAAAACAATCCATGCGATTGACAGTGAAGAATTTTCCCATAGAAAGAGTGCGCGCTGTTATTTTAAACTGCCCTCTACGTTTAGAGGACAGTATTGTAGCGAATGAAGACCACTTCGAATAAGCTTTATATCGAGGGGTAAAGGCTATTTGGATTAAGCGACATTTTTTGGTGATATAGTAATATATATATATTTAGAATCGGTAAAAACGCTGATTCTGAATATATATATACACTAGCTGTCCCGGCAGACCTTGTTCTGCCCTATTTCTCTAAAACAAAGTCACATTGTTTTTTTTAATGTTAATAGCTACTGGCCTGTCGGCTGTTTTTTAAAAATTGTTGAAGGAACCTGGCCTTAATGCTATATGTATAAATATTGACAAATATTGACATTAATATTTATACGTCACTCGATTGTTTTGCCTTCCCGGAACCCGTCCACTAACATTTAAACTTTATGGTATGGTCTTAAAGTTCAAAATGACTTATAACGAATTTTTTGTATGAAAATATAGAAAAGTGTTGTTTTTAGACTTTATCAGACAATTTTTTTAATTTTTCTCTCCGTAATAACCTTCCACAGACTTCAAAAAACACAACAAAAAAGAAATCAGCCAAATCGGTTCAGCCGTTCCCGAGTTTCGCGCTTATCAAGACATTTTGGGATTCATTTTTATATTATAGATTATATCACCAAAATATGTCGCTTAATCCAAATAGCCTTTCACCCCTCGATATAGTTTTAATGGTTTTATATTAATATATTAAACTAATACACTGTAATAGTAATAAATATTACGTACAATAAAAAATATTATTTTTCTTAGAAACAATATTTATGTCAAGACAGTATATATATCATGGTTAATTATTCGTACCTGCTACTTGTGTTTGCTATAAAACTATAATTGCTATAAAATTTCAGGTATTTCTGACACTATATTAAAAAAAATCTTTATCATCGTGACTATATGATTTGTGATTAGAGTGAGACATTTTTCATAGTTCTTAATTCTTCTCCGATATGTAGCACTTTACAAAAAAAAAAAACTTTAATGTAGATAAATGTGTAAGCTATTCTATTCTTACCTGAATTGATCTGATTAGATCTAGATGAACAAAAAAAAACATCTATCTATTAAAAATGCAACCCTAGTATAAACACTGTAATTTTTGTCTTTAATTTACTTTCCTCTATAAATAATTTTTGGGAGTCGAAGCTGCTTGCGTCCGTACGCTTTACCCTAGTTTCCCTACACGTGACTCCTGGGTGGTGCTAAGCGAGTAGCAGCGAGGTGGTAGGGCGCCGGTGCCCGTCTGGATCGCGACCACAGTACATGGGTGTAAAGCCCATCATAGTGATCAGTTTCGGCTTGTCGCGTTTCGGGATCAGCTTGTGTATATCCAATAGCTCATATACCTAGAGACCTTCAGTCGTGGTATATGTGGGCCGACATGACGATGTAAACTATCAATGGATTTTCATCCTTTGATAGTCGCTTTCGTTTTTGGACTACATTGCACTTACCATCAGGTTCTCTGTAGTCACTATGTCGAGCCAGTGTAAAAAAAAATTATATAGATATAATATATTGTTATAGCATGAGACTTCGTT
The DNA here is from genome assembly GCA_036320925.1 of Automeris io. NCBI lineage: Eukaryota > Metazoa > Arthropoda > Insecta > Lepidoptera > Saturniidae > Automeris > Automeris io. Next base: position 10,873,328 of record JAUDJH010000005.1, read on the forward strand.
AGAATATGGTAAATCGTATTTTTTCTTAAAATATTTATATCTTTAATGTAATCAATACGTATCAATCATTAACTGGGAAGTATAATGTAATTCCATAGCATTAAATGATATCCTATCAAAGAATTTAGTCCAAACCTTCTAAATTTTATTATATTCCATTATTGTTAAAATACTCGTTTAGATATCTACAAATATAAATTTTAATATTTACCCACTAAATATAAAATTATATTTTATAATGGAAGGTTCGCTTGCAACAACAAATTAAGTCTAGTTTAAACTTTTATAAAACTCTATTTAGTATTACGCTGTATTTACTGTCTTGCTCGGAAATATAAAATATTGTTAACAATTGTTAAAAATATATCACCATTGAGGTCGAATTAAGCCGCTTTAATTAAACAGTGTTCTATACAAGTCTAAAATAGATTTAATTTATTGGTGCAAGTTGTCCTAAGTATAACTTCATTTACATTTGAAATACAAATTACATAAAGCAGAGCTGCCATCTTGTATTGAATAGTAAAAACTAAATTTGTTGGAAACAGCGCCCTCTGTCGAAGAAAAATGATAATTGAATAATTTATTAAACTTCCATCTAGTACAGAGTAGTTTTTTTTCTTTAATCAGATGTAATTGATTCTTTTATAATATTGTTTTATATAAGCAAAACTAGCTTATTTCCGCGGCTTCATCCACATTACCAATGATGTATAAACTCCATTTAATATATAATCCTAAAAATATATTATAAAATAGTTAACTTATTGCTATAATATAAAGACTAGAGCGATAGTGTCCTTTTTTGTAACTCGGGGGAAATCCCTACGGACCATCAGAGGAGAGTGAGGACCGGCCCCCGTTGTATCCGACTGGCACTGATTAAAACCCCTGGGGTGTTTATTACTTCTCTCGCCAGCCGAGTGACAAGGGCAAGGCCGTGCCAGCTTCCTCGGCACTCGGCTAAAAGAGTGATAGAGCCCTGATGCTTAATTAGATCACAACCGCAGTACAAAAGGTGCAGAACTCATCATAATGACGGTAAATCCAATTATCATTGTAAAGATCTTTACACCTGAATAACGATGGTGTCTGATTGTGACGTCTCATAACTTCGCGGTTGGAACCGTTCTTGGACTCCACTGTACTTACCATCGGGTGCGATGTAATCACTTGGCAGTACCGGTATAATGGAAGTGTCATGTCGAGGGGTGAAAGGCTATTTGGTTTAAGCGACATTTTTTGGTGATATAGAAATATAAATAAATAATGTACACGATGGACAACACACGATCACTAGTAGCAGGGATTCTTCAATAAAACGCTTCTTCGATTGTAGTTCGCTTCTTTATTATCTTGAGGGTAGCTCCGAGGGAATTCTTCGAGTCTTCGATCTTCGCCGTCTAACAAAGTTTTTTTTTTTTTGAAGCGGACTAACTACTGATTGCCGGGAAAGGCATTTTCAGCTCAACCGGGCTTAGGGGGCGAGCACAGGTGCTCAGCCAGCGAAATTTTGGGTTGGGTGGCAATGCAAGGGCACCCCTGTGGGTACGAACCTCGACTTGGACCGCCAGCCAAATAAAGTACTAACCCTACGGGTGATCTACCAGCGTTTCGGAAGTGACTACCTTGAGAAGAAACGCCGAAAGAAACTCAAGGCTGCGTCGGAGTAGAACTGCGCCTCGGTGCGTAAAGCGTCAGGCGTCTAACAAAGGTTTGGTCGCTACATATATCCCCTCGGGCTACCCTAACAACTAGTACTATATATTACACGTTTCTTAAATCTAATACGCCAATGACGACGCCGGATTTCGTTGCAGTTTCGTCGCCCGGCCGTCGTTGACGCTGCTGTTGCCTCGGCTGACGTGCTCCTCTCCCCCACCTCTATTCATGCGTCGCCGGCGCCCTGGGCTCGCTGTTCGTAACAAATAAATAAATATATATATCACTAAAAAATGTCGCTAAAACCATTAAGCCCGGTTGAGCTGAAAATGCCTTTCCCGGCAATCAGTAGTTAGTCCGCTTCAAAAAAAAAAAAAAAAGTCGCTAAAACCAAATTGCCTTTTACCCCTCGATGCTGGCTGAGCACCTTCTGTGCTCGCTCCCTAAGCCCGGTTGAGCTGAAATTGCCTTTCCTGGCAATCAGTAGTTATTCCGCTTCAAAAAAAAAACCCCTCGATGTGTAAGTTCCCCGAGAACAGCGAACAGTTGCGCTGCTGGTCACATTGGGCACGATTTATAAGCGCAAACTAGTCACTAATGTTTCTCTGCTATTCTCGTAAGGGATATAGCGCGACAATATGTTATTAACTATCAGAAAATGTGCTCTGCCTTACCAAGCAAGTTATTATTCATTTCAATCACAAAATCATCGAACCGTTTGATTAGTAAAAATTCTCTGTAAACCAATATATTTTCCAATATCAAGAGTATACGTGAACTTTTATCCAAATGCGAACACAAATTATCTAAATTTACTATTTTTCTATGAAAAATTATTATGTAATTCTTCTAAGTACTTCTAAACTATAATTTGGAATTAATTATGATTCTGTTTACATATTTCTGTGCTTTTAAATTGGCAATCGTCAATGCAGGTTAGTTACTTACATAATACAAAAGAAAAACCGGTATAGTCAAAAATTTAACCAATATTCGTTACGTTGATATTTTGGGCCTATTTGGAGCTAAGAAAATAAATAAACGAATTATAATTCCGGGTTGAAATACATTCCAAGCAAACACAAATTAAAAAGAATGTCATACAAGTATAATAATCTATTAATAAAGTTTTGTGTTTGTTTATAGTTGATGCAACATCGAATAACGATACTAAATTGGGAGAAACGCGGCGTATTCTCGGAGGACATGAGGTCGGCGACACAAGACCTTATATGGTGAGGAGTTTAAACACTGATAATAATGACCTCCCTGTCGTATACATCAATGGCGAACCATGCTTAGTTTAAAATAAAGAAAATATAACAACACAGGAAGCGTAAGAACGCTTTAAAAATAACTGGGTAAAATAATCTCAAGTTTTATCGCACGGCGCATAGTACAATCCCCTCCGACGCAGCCTTGGGTTTCTTTCGGCGTTTCTTCTCAAGGTAATCGATTCCGAAACGCTAGTAGATTACAGTTAGGCTGCATATTTTGGCCCGTTTGAATTCGTACCAACAGGGGTGCCCTTGCGTTGCCACTCAACCCATAAATTTGTCGGCTGAGCGCCTCAGTGTTTGCCTTCTCGCCCGGTTTAGTTGTGAAGGTCTACCACAAAAAAAAGGCTCATATTACAACTGACCTGCACAGTTGTGTTTACTGGAAACAAATTAATCACATTGCTAACTAACGGAACTGCATCATTTTGACCTATATTTCGCAAGCCTTTCCCAGTTTCTTGGTGAAATGCCACATGAGATGATATGACGTTTGATGATATTCCTGTAGCGCAAACACTGACCACAAGGTTCACGATGTCCTTCATCATCGGCATTTTATTCCCCCTTGTCCTGGTCTGATTGAGGTCAAGCATCTACCTGTAAATTATAAAAACGAATGTGTTAAAGGTGTATCTGAGACCGGCAGTATCAGACGACGCCCAGAAAGTAGAGACTGAGTGGTTATGTGGAGGGGTTATCATACACGAACGGTATGTGCTTACTTCGGCAGCCTGCATTGAAGACGTCAAACAGTTTTACGTCATTTCAGGGACACACAGGTAAAACCTATGTTACTTTAAATAAAGATAATTTCATATCTCACTCACATTATGAATATTTCAAAATATTATTGTAATATTAAATATACTAAGTTAATAAAACCGGCCAAGTGTAAGTCGTATTTGCGTACTGGGGGTTTTAAACAAGTTTGCAAGTATGTAAATAGCTTCGCCGAGTTGCAGAAGCTGGCTCTGCAGTTCCCTCAGGACTCGGCTGACAGAAGGAGGAACATTCCAGTGGCTTTAGTCGTTTAAAATTCGGCACAGCTGGACCGCTGCTCTCACGACGGTTTTCATTGTTCATGAGAATATCCATCTGGTCCAAAAAAAAAAGAAATATAATTGTTCGTCCATAAAGAGAATCTAAAAAAAAATCTTTTGAAGTTTTACTAATCATTTATGTTTTTCGTGTTTATATACCGCATAAAAAGCGTATCTTTTAATTGGGTTAACATTGAAATTTGGTTTTGTCCCAATTCTAAGATGATCTCCAGTGAGTCCTGAGTTAGCAGTGAGGTAGTAATACCTCTGTATACTATTGGATCACGAACACATTGGCTTACCATAGCTATGCGCGTTTCAAGATCAGCTCGCGTATTGTCTGCTCCTTTCTGTCCTGACCTGACCTTGAAGATTGTGACCTTGAACACCTCTAGTGTTGTACCAGATCGTAGGGGGCTGTAATTACTTTCAAGCACATGGACTGTTATGTTTATAAAATAAACCGAAACACCGCTTTAAATATAAACAAAGATTCTGGTTTCCGTACGTGACATAAGATCGTCCACGAGAACCGTGTATTCTGTGCTTATATAAAAATTCATTTGTTTAGATTGATATCAGCAAAAGCGAAAAATGACGAATGCATCATCAACGGAGCTAAAAAAGCGATATGGAAATGCGTTCCAAAATGTATGAACAAATTACACATTTTTATTAATATTACAAGATTACTATTAAACGTTAATGTCACATCTTTAGTATGAGTACAGTCAAAATCTGTTATAACGACATCGAAGGAACTACTCATATTTAGTCGCAATAACAGATAGTCGTAACAACCGGTATATAGTATACTAGTATACAAAGTACTATCATTTTTGCCGGGAGCTTTGTTCTGGGTCGGTATAAGCGGTACGCTGTTCTAAACGATGTCGCCAAAAACGGTTTTGACTGTATTATATTATAAAATGCGTTCAGCTGTTTGGAGACCGTCAATTCAGCTGTTGCGGGAGTGTAAACAATTTCTACTGGTCTTCTCCAGTCCAACTTTAGTATCCTGTTACTTAAAATACATTACAAAAATATAATAACCTTAAACACTAACCTGATGCCGGAGCATCATCTGGAATCTCAAGATGCTCAGCTCTTCACAAAACTACAGTACAAGTATAATGTTTGAAGAAGTTGAAGAAGTATTTGATAACTGAGTTGGAGGCGGGTTTTAATGTTTAAATACCGTAGTACCGTCTATCAAATTCTATTTATAAGCTATTTTAAGTATAAAAAATAGTAAATTGAACGAGATTCTAGTTTCTTAAAATACCTTAGCACATTGTATCAATTTCTGAACTTTTTTTACACTAGCTCGACAAAATAACTACAGCACATCTGACAGTAAGTACAGTATAGTCCAAAAACGAAAACGGCCATCAAAAGACAAAAATCCGTTGATAGTCTCCGTCATCATGTCGGCCCACATATACCACGACTGAATGTATCTAGGTATATGAGTTGCTGGATATACACAAGCTGATTTCGAAACGCGACAGGCCAAAGCGAGTCACCATGGCGGTCTTTACATTTGTGTACTGCGGTCATGACCCAGTTCGGACAATCGCCTTAACACCATAAAATAATCAATTCATGAACCCCGATCTCCATCATCTATTTTTATTCCGATAAACTCGAATCAGAATTAATTGTCAGTTAAGGTTGATGGTGTTGTTTACAGCATATCACTATGATGGTAATGAATTTGACAATATCCGATGGATGATTGGTGACATAGCTATTGTTAAAGTAGAGGACAATTTCAACTTTGCACGTCGTATTCGAGGGTGTGATTTCATTCCCAAGCCAATAGCTTATAACAACCAAAGCGAGGAGTTGGAGAAGCCTGGTACAGTCGGATCCATTGCTGGGTGGGGCTCCACAGATCATTTTGGAACTGTAAGTTATTTATATAACATCCTACCTTTTTTTAGCCAAGATAAATCTTATTAAGGACTCTCCCTTAAAACATAAAGCATAAAACATCGGCCCCTTCTGCGTATTTTATTGACTGTACATTAGAATGTTCTAAATGATTGTTTTGAGTGGTGAGGGCTATTCACCCAGTGTGTCAGACTTCCACCGACTAAAACCACCAGGGTGGCAACTATGTCCTCTCTTCGCCTTCGCCGGGCCTGGGTATCCGTATACATCCTACGGACCCGGTGAGCGACTGATCTTGACAGGCGTCCTCTATAGGAGGGGGTCAATTCTAAATAAACGTCTAGGGCTTACTGTCTGTAAAACTGAATGTCACCGCACCTCGGTCGCCTCTAGACACTTCAAAATTTTAAGCGCTCGATTTTACAACAAACTAAATGTAATTCTCAATATCTATCCCCTTTCCCTTTATGAACTTAAAGTCAAAGTCAGGGATTACTTGTTGCAGCTTGATTATTTACAAACTGAAAATCTTTTAAATACTTATATATAATCTGCACTCACACACAACACTCTTTACTCACCCTTTTCTACACATAACACACCTATACACAACACGTCTGTATATTTTTATATATTTTTGTAATTATTTGTATTCTCTGTAATGGTGGGCGCTGACGTCTGCGATGTCTCACGACTAGTGCAGGCGTCAACGTAAATTAAATTATATAATGTAAAATTTTGGATCCAATAAAATTATTACTATTATAATTGTTGGTGAGTACTTCTCAATGAGGCGTCATATGAGCACACACACGACGCCTTATCCACTCTGCCGGGTAGCGAACTTTCTCAACGTCCACCGCCCGGCTTGTGTCAGGAGGGGAGCGCGCTCCATTTAAATCATCATCATCGTCCATCATCACTTAACAAAAATCCGGCTTTCTAGAATCTTCTGCGCTCTTTAAGCTGTGAAATGAGCTTTCAGGCGCTATAATTCCCAAGGATTACGACAAGTGGGTATTTAAACAAAAAGGAGTGAAAAACTTTCTTTTATATCGGTAGCGTAATGATGGCACTTCTTATTGTTGTCTTATTGTTGTGTGCAGTTGTCGATAAGCGAAAGTGACCTCTATCCATCCGGTCGGTTGTTTATCTATTTGCCTTCTTTTTACATTTGAAAAATTATTTCCGTGTAAATATGGCATTACAGACGTGAACAAAATCACCTAAAATTTAATTACTTTTTTTAGTTTCAGCTTAGAAACACACTGAACTCGCCTATTCTTCTGGAAACGAATGTGGTGCTTATCTCTAAAAAGAACTGCAAAAAGCGTTGGGATCCCCGCTACCACTATATCATTGACAATAATATGATTTGCGCTAAAGACAGCTTGGACACGGAATCAATGAGTATGGCATGCTCAGTGAGTATGTTTTTGTAAAACAAGCTCTTAGGCTGAGATTTATAGACGCAACTTTGCGTTTGCTTAGTCTTTACTAAAATTTACAATTTATATTATTCAATCAATGTCATAGGATTTGAAAGGTCACTAATTTTGTAACATGAGCTTGGCTCTGCGAATACTATGGCTATACTCAAGTTCCTATTATATGTTCCGTTTTTTGTCGGTTGATAGTTTCAGCTGCAGTTCTGTGGGACTTAAGTGACCTTATGAGGATTCCTTTTTCCTTTTTGAGATACGGAACTCAAAAATAGTAAAATAAATAATTAAAATTAAAATTATTTCAAAGGAACGTGAAGTCGATTGCAAAGATCTGGTTTATTCCGACGAAGGTGATGATGACCCTACTTTGAAAAGGCGACAGATGGAAAATCCTAAATCAGTTTCAGCAACTTCTGTTCACAAGAATGGCACAAGGAGGAGTAAAGTTGTATCTGGTGGATTTTGTGAGGTATGTCAAGAAGAATATCTAATCTGCCTAACTTCAAATGTCAAACTTTTAATATTAGGTCCTTACATATGAAATTGGTGTTTTTCGTACTGGCCACTTTAATCACAAATTTCTCCTCTTTGGTAAGGAATTCCAAATTCAAATTTGTACAGCTATAGACTCATGTATTTGTGCTTCGATGATCCTCATTCATTTGTTTATTTCTTCTGTTTTTTTCTGTTTGCGTCGCTCATTTTACAAAATGGAAAACTTAAAATATCGCATTATTTACGAGTACGAGTTCCGCCGTGGCACTAGTGCTGCGGAAACAACTCGAAGGGTGAATGATGTGTATGGCGGTCGTGTTGCAAAAGAAAACACAGTTCGTTTTTGGTTCCAACGTTTTCGTTCTGGAAATTGCGACCTGCAGAACAAGCCCCGTGGACGGCCTGAGACTCAAGTTGATAATGAAGAGTTGAAGGCTATTGTGGAAGCGGATCCATCGCAAACCACGTCCGAGTTAGCTGCAGGCTGCGATGTTAGTGATAAAACTGTTTTAATTCACTTGAAGCAAATTGGGAAGATTAAAAAGCTTGAAAGGTGGGTACCTCACGAATTGACTGAAGCAAACCGGCAAACGCGCGTCGACTGCTGCGTTACATTACTAAACCGGCACAATAATGAAGGTATTTTAAACCGAATCATTACCTGTGATGAAAAATGGGTTCTTTACGATAATCGGAAGCGCTCAGCGCAATGGTTGGATCCTGGCCAGCCAGCCAAATCCTGCCCCAAGCGAAAATTAACCCCAAAAAAGTTACTTGTAAGCGTTTGGTGGACTAGTGCCGGTATTATTCATTACAGTTTTCTCAAATCTGGCCAGACTATTACGGCTGATATCTATTGTCAGCAATTGCAAACCATGATGGAAAAGCTAGCGGCTAAACAACCTAGGCTGGTCAATCGCTCCACGCCACTGCTGCTTCACGACAACGCTAGACCACACACTGCGCAACAGACGGCTACTAAATTAGAAGAGCTTCAATTGGAAAGTCTAAGACATCCTCCGTACTCCCCGGACCTTGCTCCAACAGATTACCATTTTTTTCGAAATTTGGATAACTTCTTGCAAGGGAAAAAATTCAACTCCGATGGGGCAGTCCAAATCGCCTTCAAAGATTTTATTGATTCCCGTCCGACAGGTTTTTTTAGTAAAGGGATCAATGAACTACCTATGAGATGGCAAAAGTGCATAGAAAATAATGGTTCATACTTTGATTAATTAAATATATTATATTAAAAAATATTCGACTTTTTGTTCCTCCCATACAAAACGCCAATTTCATATGTAAGGACCTAATATTTTTTTAAATTTTACTTTATACTAGCTATCCCGACAGACCTTATTCTGCTCTATTTCTCTAAAACAAAGTTACATTGTTTTTTTTATGTCAATAGCTTCCCCGTCAGATTTTATTCTGCCAAAACCTATTGGCCTGTCCGCTGTTTTTTGAAAATTGTTTGAAGGAACCTGGGCTTAATGCTATATGTATAAAAATTGACAAATATTGACATTAATATTTATACGTCACTCAATTGTTTTGCCTTCCCGGAACCCGTCCACTGACATTTAAACTTTATAGTATGGTGTTAAAGTTCAAATTGACTTTTAAATATTATTACGAATTTTTTGTATGAGAATATAGAAATGTGTTGTTTTTAGAATTTTTCAGACATTTTTTAAAAATGTTCTCTCCGTAATAACCTTCCCCAGACTTCAACAAACACAACAAAAAAGAAATCAGCCAAACCGGTTCAACCGTTCTCGAGTTTCGCGCTTATACACATTTAACGATTCATTTTTATATTATAGAGAAGATTAAAAAGCTTCCTAACATCCGAAATTTGATTACGTGACTCTATTCAAGGCTCATCACTAGAATACGATACATAATAATACTTAATAATTTATTGGTGGTTCGGCGATTGCCCGAACTCGGTCATGGCCACAGTACCCAAGTGTAAAGGCCGTCATAGTGACTCGCTCTGGCTGTCGCGTTTCGGGATCAGCTTGTTAATATCCAGTAAATCATATACCTAGAGATCTAAAGTCGTGGTATATGTGGGCTCACATGACAGCGAAGACTATCAATGGATTTTCATACTTAAATAGTCGCTTTCGTTTTTGGACCACAATGTACTTTCCATAAGACGCACTGTATTCACTTTATGTAGCCAGAATGAAAAATTACAAATAAAAAAATATACGAACGCATTTGTACACCCTAAAGGTGCAACCAAGTCAAATTTGAACTAATTGCAGTATCTCGCTGTATTTTAGTTAGCCGCTTCATACTGTTCTATATGTATTTTTATTAAAGGGCGTCCGCTGTACCCAGGTGCCCAGCACGCTGTCATGATTGTAAGTGGCGCCTCGCAGACTGGCAAGGACTGGCAGGGACTCCGCAGCCGATCAGCGACTGTTCCTATCCCAAAAGCACCTTAAGAAGTTTTCACTTCTCACTTGCGATTCTACGACTGAAAGTATTTTTCCAGAATGACCACGGCGGTCCTCTCGTGGTTGGCCAAGGCAAGAGCGCCACAGTCGTCGGTGTTATATCGGCGTGTATGACTAAGGATTTGACAAACAAATGCTACGGACCCTTCCTTTACACCAGTGTCTTTCGGAACAGGAATCTTATCAACTGTGCCATAAATAAAGATATTGGGTGTGTTTATATCAATATCTTAGATATTTTGCATACCACCTTTTTTTTAACTCTCCTTTGTAGCTCTCCGTGTAAGCAAACAATTAAAAGCGCATTCCAAAATTCCTATTCGTCATTTTTTTTTATGTTTGATGGCCACGTGAATAATCTTCTCGCAAAGAGTTCGCGAAGTACAGTCGTAAAAGTCAAATGAAATATTCGCACGTAAAATATAATAATATATAGTAATAATATAATATTATATATATATATATATTATATATTATAATATATATATATTTTATATGTAATATTCGATTGCGAGGTGGTAGGGCGTCGGTACCCGTCTGGAACGCGACCACAGTACATGGGTGTAAAGCACGTCATAGTGACCAGTTTCGGCTTGTCGCGTTTCGGGATCAGCTTGTGTATATCCAGTAGCTCATATACCTAGAGACCTTCAGTCGTGGTATGGTGTGGGCCGACGTGACGATGTAAACTATCAATGGATTTTCATCCTTTGATAGTCGCTTTCGTTTTTGGGCTGCACTGTACTTACCATCAGGTACTCTGTAGTCACTATGTCGAGCCAGTGTAAAAAAAAACAATGTCCAATCACTGTTGTCTCAGTATTCGAATATGTTCGGTAAAATCATATTCTGTCACTTGTAGATATCATTTGTGCCGCTTTGTGTCGCTTCGTTAAGATTCGCCCGATATTTATATCGAGAAAGATCTAGAGAGATATGTGCACCTTATGTATGTGTCTGGATGTTCCAGAATCGCTTATCGTTCTTTCGCGGGTAGACATTCCATAGATAAACATATGTCTAATGAAAATTTAGATCATGCGTGCCTCTTTTCTCCTAATGAACGATATAGGAACGCCGGTAATCCTTTGATCATTGACGATTTGTTTGAGAGTTAGTCTATTCGAAAGAGCACTTAGAGACACCGCGTTTTAAAAAGCTTGTGATATCTATAAATAAAGAAATCTAGGATACAAGTTTCACTTTAGTTTCATTGTAACAATATTAATCTTGAATGTTTTCCTTCAGGTTAACATGTAGAGGATTATGGAGATCATCCAAAACTCAAATAAGCGAAACGTTCTATAATTGGGTAAACCATTCAGATGGGTAAATTTATTAACTTAATTTTTAATGACAGATTTTTTTTAACTGGCCCAACAACGTCAGTACAGCATACATAATGGACAGTACAGCGAAGCCCAAAGTGGAAGAAGAAAATACAAAAAATATAAAATACATTTATAATTAGCGTAGACTACAAAAAGTGTTTTTTGTAGTGTCCTATGGGTATTAAAATCTATTATGGTTTTATTTATATTAATATAAGAGCAACTGTTTTGAATTTTAGCTTATTTGGCCTATAGGGCATTTCTTAAATATAATTAATAATAAAACTATTTATCTTCTGTATATTTAACACTTACGTTGTTGATGTGTAAACTGCTGTATTATATTTAGATCCTCTGTACCTTGCAAAAAACCTTGATTTATTTTAAACCCTTTATTTGTTTTAGACCGGCAAAATCTGAAATCCGTCGCAGTGGGCACATCCATTTAAGTCCAACTTACAGGGCATCGGACGACAACACTACAACAATTACCTCTAAAATTCCCGACTCTGCAAGCACCACTGAAATTCCCGACCCTACAGACACCACTGAATCTTCCGATCCTACAACTTCCCTAGTAACGACTAAACCCACATCTTCCAAAATCACGCCTAAAACAACAAAACGTACAACCAGACGCACAACCAGACGCACAACCAAACGCACTGGTAAACGCAATACAAAACGTATTACCAAACGCACTAACAAACGTATTATTAAACGCACTAACAAACGTATTACCAAAAGCACTACCAAACGTACCAAACGCCGTAGGAGACGCACTACCAAACGCCGTAAGAAACGCACTACCAAACGCAATAAAAAACGCAATACCAAACGCAACAAAAAACGCACTACCAATATAAACACAACCACCTCAGGTAACGATACTTTTTGATTTCATATTATAAATTATGATATCCCTAATTAAATAAAGATAACTTCTGTCTAGTTTAATTGAGGCACAAAACTATATTAAGAAATCGACAAATAATTATAGTTAGTGGAGCTCTAGTTAGGACCCTCTCAATTCACAACGGCCAGATTCCGCAACGAGCCGTTTTGCACACTTTGGGAACAGCTGTCTTAATGTATTTCAGACATAACCATAATTTTTAAGCAATATTATTTTTATTATACTTTCATATTTGGAATTATTCACAATATAACTTACGATTATAAAAGTATGATTAAAATGACACTGTGCCGAGCTTTGGTATAGGAATGTCTTTAAAAGTGGACTGATCTAGTCAGATTACTGGAGATAGATTTTTACACTGGCTCTCAAGTTACTAAAGCGTACCTGGTGCTAAGAACAGCTTAGTCTAAGAACAAAAGCCAAAAGCGGCTATTAAGGGACGAGAGTTAATAGTAATAGTCACCGTTGCCATGAATTTTTATACATACCAGAAAGTCACTAGGTTTATGATCAATTGGACGTACACAAGCTAATCCCAAAACGTGACAGGCCAAAGCGAGTCACTATGATGGTTTTTGCATTTGGAAACCGTAATCATGACCCAGTTCGGGCAATCCTCCTACCACGCCATAATTATACTGTTTAGTGGTCTTAAAGATAATGATACGCCTGCTGTTATGATAAGTTCATAAGTACATATATACTATTATGTTATATTTTATATAGAAAGTGTTTTTTTTTTAATAGGACCGTATGGCAAAATTCTAAAGAATAAGAGATACATCAATACGGTCTTGAAAAGCTTTTGCTTTCTTTATTGGTAAAAAAGTTGTCATACTTAAAATTTTGGTCAAGCGTGAACTTAGGTTTCTAGAGGTACGTGCCGGGATTCGAACCTCCGACTATTCGCGTTGCCGCACATGGGAACCAGTCTATTATCCAATAAACTACCATACTATATTTTATTCTTATAAAATTTATCCTAATCTCTAACTGTTCATTATGAAAAGAAAGGGTCGATTATAATTAATTCTGAAATTATAATTTTATAAACTATAAATATTGCATAGAGCGAAAATAACAGTATCTGTTTACAGTTAATAACTAACCAATAAAAGATTTATATAGAAAATGTACGAAAAAAAGTTATCGTTGAATTCGACTAAGTTCCTTTGTTTAGATTTTTTCATACATTACAAGATCCTGGTATGAGATTAACACTAGATTGCCCAGAGCAGTTATTTTGACTGTTTTTAAAGTTTAGTTATATAAAAAACATATATATTATAAGGGCCATTTTTTTTAAATATTATGACTTTTTATATATAATATGTATTATCTTATATCATTTATTAATAGTTGTACTTACCTCCCCCCTCTCTTTATTCCCTATATACGTATGTGCTATACATATATTCAGTCTTTCTAGTGTTAAGTTCATTTTTGCAAAAAAAATCTACCAATTTTCTAAGATTTTTGTCCACAGTTCACGCTGGACCTAAAGAGTTAAAGTTTTCTAGGAACATATTGTCGTATGTCTTGTAGTCCAGGATTTCTCCACACCGTGTTACTTAAAAAAAAACACGCTATTTAATATATTTTTACAGATTACATTTTTTATACTTACCAGTTCCATAATTTTCATTACAGAACGAATGCCTGTGCCTATAGATATATTGTATTGGCTTAAGACAGTAAAACCTTCTTAAGGAGTAATGTAAACAATATATAAAAAAAAGAAATCGATAATGTATACAAATATTTTTATTTTTGAGTTCCTTATAATCATTGTTTAATTAGTACAGATATAAACCCAAGATAACAGCCTTTTCAGGTATAATTTTTCTTCATAACTGTACATAAAAATGCAATACATTGATATAAAATTCGTTTGTTTTCTTCGCAATTAGTACAACTGGGTTTTATAGTCAACATTAAAATGTATATATATATATATGATAAGAAATGTATCAGAAATACAAATAGCGACTTAGAACTGCTAGTATTGTTGTTGCGATTTATCGATAGCATTATATTTCTAAATGAAAAATCAAATATGATATTTACAAAATAATAAACAAAACAAAACAACAATCTCGATCATTGTACATTATTTAATAAAGTAGTGTTATGTTATAAGATTATAAATAGTTTTAAAAACGGCAGTTACCAAAATATTTGATTAGTTCATATTCAAATTTCGTTAAATACAATATGTCACTCGATAACCGATCCGGCATTGTACTTACAGATTTATCTAAATTAAAACCTATATCTCACCTCGTTGTCATCTTTACACAAATTAGAGTACAATATATAGAAAAAGTGCTTAAGAAACAACAGCGCCATCTAATGCCTTTATTACAAAAAAAAACGCGATATTTTTAACAAATACAGTAAGTGAATGAATTCTAATATTAAATTCAATAATTCATTTGGTTTCTATATAATTTAATAAGAAAGATACAATATAAAAAAAAAAGGTAAAAACGAGTAAGTTTATGGATATTTTTGTATAATAGTGCCGTCTATTTAATAATTGGTGAACTAAAATATATAGCAAAAAAAATGTATAGATGTAAAAGTCGTTACACAAAAAAATGTTTTGCGTTCCTGTAGAAGTGCAAGATTTTCATACACTGCATAAAGTTATGTTAAATATCCGTCGGAAGAAATTTTTATCATGGCGTTTTTAATAATAACCATAACAGAACTTATTTTCAACTTAAGCTAAAAAAAATTGAAATCAACACAAGAACTTTAAACATTTCTGTCTAGTTTTCAAGAGTTATGAATAATTCGTGTGCAGGTATTTTTAAGATCTTCATAATTTATTGTTGGAAGAATGTAAACACACCATAAACTGTTTGATTAATTTATGTTCATTGTGGTCTGTGGCGCTAGTGTCGTCTCCATGCGCCTCTATTTTGTCTTTGTATTCCTTTTTTTCCGTTCTCAAATTATACGTCAGTTCAGTTATTTTCGGTGTTTTATTAAGTTTCCCACATTTATAATAAATGTTTAAATCTTAACCGATTTTATTATTTCATATTTATGCAAGTATATACATATGTTCTAAATATATTTAATCTTTGAGCCATAATGTTATATTAAATGAGAAAGTATTGGACATATCAAACTGTAACAAAAATATGGACAATTTTACTTAACAAATTAAATTTATTTTGTCCTTTAGGGATACTTGTATCTAAATAACTACTCAGGAACTAAAATGAACTATTTATATTCTAAATATTTTTCAAAAATAACTATAAACTATGTTATGAATTTACAACTATTACCTCGATTATATTAAAATATTTAATTCTAACCTTTTCGAAGGTCTTTTCCATAATAGTTTAATCCTTTTATTGAGTTGAAGACATTATATTAAAGTAATATTGTAATAATAATGCCCATTTATTTATTAGTCGGATTTATTGCTAATTATCAACATTTAATAAGAAAACTAATAAAAATAACGACGACGAAACGCCGTTCAAAGTTTTCGTTCACATAACCCAATCAGAAGTAGAGAGTCAACTTAAAATTAATATTTATAACTCGGAAATAATCAAAATTTATAAATCAGCGTGAAATTGTTGCTACAGTCATTTGAATCTACCTGCCCTTCTGTGTTTTTAGCAAATGTTACATATACAACCATGGTACATAATGATATTAGAAAGAATACCAGTTTCATTACAATTTTATTAGGTTGTTATATATTAGGTATGTAATGGTCATTTTCAATAATTATATATTTATAAAAAAATATTGTAACGGAATTAACAATAGCGACCGGAGACGATGTAAAGGGGATTAATTAATTTAAAGATGCTAAAAATCCTTGTATATTTAGATATTTACGCTAATGACTGGATAATAGCTTCTGCTTGCCTCGTGGAAGCTGATCGCGCATCAGTACCTTGGAAGTCCTAGGTTTTCCCGGGGACTGGTTAGTGATGAAAATGCCCGGGAATTTTCCCAAAGTGCCCAAAACTTGTATGGGGAATATTCCCGGGAATTTACGAAATGTTCGCGGAAGTGCTGGGCTCTTTGGGAAAATTCCCGGGCATTTTCATCACTAGGACTGGTGCATACGTGACTGAAGGAACACCCCAGGGGCTTAAGTCGGTAGAAGTCCGGCAAAGCGGGGGGCGGCTGTCACTGCCTCCTGACGATCCACGATGGATTTCTCCTGGGTTACCAAAAAGAAAAAATAGCTTCTGTTTGCCTACTATACCGAACTCTCATTGGAGACACTAAGGCTGAAATTTATAGACGCTATTTCGACTTTGCTTAGCAAAGTTCTCAAAAAATTAATTCATTTTGACAAACAACTAAATATATAATAAGAACTTGAGAATAGCCATATTTTTCGCAGAGCCAAGTTCATGTTGAAAAAATCGGTAACTTAACTCCTTTGGCATTCATTGAGAAATGTAAGTTGTACCGTTTTGGTAAAGTCTAAGCAAACTAAAATAGCGTCTATAAATCTAAGACTAAGAACACAGTATGGTAGAAGTATCTCCTACAATTACCTGAAAAGATAAAATGATTATTTCAACTGCAAAGAGATTCGAATCAGCCATAATTATCGTCTCCCTAATTTCTTTTTCACTCTATTCTATTTTGATTTCCAATATGTAAAAAACATTTACATGATTAAATTCGTGTTATAATCTAGAATCAGTAAAATTAGAAAATGTCAAAAAGCTTATAACCACTATCAATTAATATAAAGTTTTAACAATGTTTTTGAAAGGATTAGAAGCTATTGACTTTGTAACAATCATACCGACAAACGTAAAAGATATACTGAAACAAACTAATGCCAGCGATGTTAAGCATAAACTCAACCAAACACGAAGAATAATAGCGGGGGGTGAAGCTGGAGATAGTAGACCTTATATGGTAAGCAATTATAAGTTACTAATTCATGGTCCACCTAACGACGCCTTGGTAGAAAGAGATAATGGTGCCTTGTTGGTTTTGTAAAAAAAATAGCATGAAACCATTTCCAATAATGAATCATGTGCTGCAAAATATAAGTTTGGGTAATTTTGATTTGTTTTGTATAGATAACCACAAATTAGTCATTCATTTGATTATGATACCATAATATTATCAGCGACATCAATACTAATATTACTAATATTTATAATACTAATATAATCATTTACTATGTCAGTAGCAATATAATCATCATAATTGGCTTGATTTGGTTCACTTTTGAACAAAAGTCCTTTTCTAATATATGGAATTAAACCCAGTTTATTATACTTCACGTCCAGTTATTGCAAGCCATCTTTCGTAAGCCATTACGTTAATATGAGTGTTATCTTGATAATATAAATGCATAAATAAGCCGCATAAAAGCTACATTTGATTAAATAATTAGTGGCTGAACTTGTATTTGCAATTTCTAGGTGTTTTTAAAATTACCTTCAAGCAATCCAAAATATCATGATTATCGTCGTTGGTTATGCGGAGGCATCATTGTCCACGAAGAATACATTCTTACATCTGCAGCTTGCATTGAAGATGCCAAGAACTTCTACGTAATCTCTGGCCTCATAAAGTAATTCGTTCAAGTTATCCTTTATTCAATCTTATTTTGAAACCTTTAGTTTTTCACTTTCTGTTGATGCTACATGCCTTTGTGTCTCATACAGTCTTTCTTAAATCATCTTTCGTAGTCTAGTCATGCTTTATTAGATATTATGTCTTACATTATTTCCATTTATTGATCTGGTAAGAAACTTAATTTTTTAATTCGTTATAGCTACGACGAACGAGATGACAAATTTAATAATCTTTGCATTAAAAACGGAGCTAAAAAAGCTATTTGGAAATGTATACCAAGAAGTGAGTTTTTTACTTAATAATATATTGTTTTGACTACACTAAACAGAATATGTTTTTCTATAATAGTGACACATTAAAAGTAAGGATAACTGATATTTTGAACTTTGTAGACTACGTTTTCGATGGTCATGAAGATGATAATCTAAGGTGGATGAAAAATGACATTGCTGTTGTTAAAGTTGATGATGATTTTGATTTCAATCGGCGCATACGAGGGTGTGACTTTATTCCTAAACCTATCTATTATAACAATCGAACTAACAAACTTGAAGAGCCAGGGACCATGGCCACCATAGCTGGTTGGGGAAGTACTGAAAAGTATAATGACGTGGGTATAAATGAACATTTACGTTAAATAAAGTTGGAATAAGACTGGTGCAATAATAAAATAAATTCTGTAGGAGACAAAGAGCACAACGAGCCAATCACTTCTGGAGTCCACAGTAGTAATAATATCTAAAGCTCGTTGCAAGAAACGATGGGGGAAGAGATACCACAATATTATAGACAATTATATGATATGCTCAAAAGATCTAATTCCAGATCCAAGTGAAATTTGTCAGGTAACTTGAAATAATACAACTAGAAAATTACTATGAATTTATTTTATAGGGTATACAAGAATTAAAGAAATTAAAATTAAATTATTTAATAACCTCTCTACCTTCTGCCATAAATTGACAAGACGCCGTGTGGGCTTGCTCCCTAACATGATTATTATTGACTAATATGAATATCCAACTGGTATATATTTTTTTATTGCAATTCGCCAAAGAGTGGAATTTGCTTGCCATGTCTGTTTTACTAACATCTTACGACATTAGACTATTTAAATTTCGGATCAATAGATATTTGTTGGGTGACCGCGCTCTACCATCGGTCTCATCATCACTTTGGTGAGACTTAGATTAGGAGCAAACCTGTCAGCAATAAAATACATGTCATTTTTAGATTCCAATGCTAAGGATTTTCGAATTTGTAATCATAGAAAGCGACAGTTTAAATACTCAAGAGTATATCACGATATTTTAAGATAATTCAACTATTGTTAATTTCTAGGAAAAGTATGTAGACTGCACAGATATAATGTATTCCGCAGAATCTGATGAAATAAGTAGACGTGTCATAAATCCAAATAAACTGGTCCTTCATTCTGCTTATCATAACGCTTCGGGAAGAAGGCAAGGTTGGGGCAGCGGTGGGTTTTGTGAGGTAGATTTTATTTATAATATTATCTGCAATTATATAATAGCGGTGCATATTTTACTGTAACAAAGAATAATAAATGAGAGAACAAAAAATATCTAAACGTAGAGTAACATAGAGATAAACGTAAAGTATCTGTTGAATACAGATGATGCGGGACAAGAAAAGAGTTCGATACAAACAACTACACCACACCTGGTAGAAAACATTCAAAGAACGATAGCGACCGCCAAAGAACAAATCCATTGACAGTCATCACACGTCACATGGCTATGCCGGTCCACATATGCCACGACAGAAGGCCTCTAGTTATATGAACACCTGGGCATAAACAAGCTGATCTCAAAACGCGACAGGCCGCAGCGAGTCACTGTGATGGATTTTTACACTTGTGTGACTACGACCTAGTGCGGGCCATCGTCCTATCGTTTAAAAAAAAGTTAATAATTATGATAACCTAATTAAAGTAGATACAGTATTTACTATTTCAAATAACTTAAATTTATTGAATGAGTAGTTTTTTATGTGAACCTAATAACAAAAGGTATGCAAAAAAACCTTAGACTTGAAACATTTTTTTCTCTACGGAACGGAGAAAAGCCTTTACAACTTCCTCGAGTGAGAAGACCGAGCACATAATCTTATGGGCTGAGCACCTGCTCAGCCAGCGAATTCATGTGCTGAATGGCAACGCAAGTTTTTTTTTTTACACTGGCTCGATATAGTGACTACAGGGTACCTGATGGTAAGTACAGTGTAGTCCAAAAACGAAAGCGACTATCAAAGGATGAAAATCCATTGATAGTCTACATCGTCATGGCGGCCCACATATACCACGACTGAAGGTCTCTAGGTATATGAGCTACTGGATATACACAAGCTGATCCTGAAACGCGACAAGCCGAAACTGGTCACTACGACGGGCTTTACACCCATGTACTGTGGTCGCGATCCAGACGGGCACCGACGCCCTACCACCTCGCTGCTGCTCGTTTAGCACCACCCAGGAGTCACGTGTAGGGAAATTAGGGTAAAGCCTACGGACGCGAGCAGCTACGACTCCCAAAAACAAGTGCACCATTGTGGGTATGAACCTTAACTTAGGCAACCAACCAGGGAAAGCACCTAAGGTTTGGAATTTCCAGTTTTTGCATTTAGGATCACGTACGTGCTTATTACATAGTTTTAGAAATATAGTGAATAAACAGCCCCGTATTTGATGAAATATGTAATAAATATTTTGCAATTTCACAGAATGACCACGGTGGGCCTCTTGTCTACGGCACTGGAGCTGATTCCGTTGCTATTGGTATCATCTCCGCCTGTCTTGTCAAAGAAAGAACCAACAAATGCTACGGCCCTTTCCTTTACACAAGCATCTATAGAAATAGAAATCTCATAAACTGTGCGATTTATAAGGAAGTGGCGTAAGGTCTTAAAAATTTTCAAATTACATTTTAATCCTTGAAGACATTTTTAACTTGTCAATTGTTGCAGAACCAACTGTGATAAGGTGTTTAGATCTAGTTTAACTCATATCGAAACTGAAATGAGTTGGATTGATCATCCGGATGGGTAAACAGGTTTTCTTTTATTATTTTAAAAAACTAAAGTACTATCTATAGTGAGTGACCTTATGTGGTCGATGTTGTGGAGTTCTTCCTTCTTCAATGAAACACCTTCTATCACTATAAATTATATATTTTATAAACTATTAAGACATTTACATATTATTTCTCGTTATTTTTATATTCTAATTTAAATATTATAATTATTTTCCAATTTTCAAACACCATCCCTAAAATCAATTAAAATCCTGATATAATTTCAATTTCCAAAAACGATTGCCTTTTTTTCCAATTCTTTCTTACGAAATATTATTTTTTATTAAGCCAACTTCATATTTATGTCATAGACATGGTAACCTACTTTTATACACTCCTTACATATAATCACTACAGTACCCATTAAATTGCTGTGGGAATAACGTCTTGTATGCCTAAGATCCTGGCTACTCATTGAAAATATTATCTCTTTGGTGTATACAGGTATGCCTATATATCTGTGGGTAATATGAATGTATCCACATACCATATAACGAATATATCAAATACATTTAATTGGCTACTACGATTGGATGTGTTGATTCAATTTCGTACTAAATTCACAAATTGAAGCCACTGATTTATGCTCTGACTCATTTTATTCAGTATAGTTCAATAATACAGGGGATAGTTTCCTGAATAATCCTAATCAGCTTAATAATTATATTTGGTTAAACAGAGACTGTATGAATATATAGGTACCCTGTACTCAAAATAAAATCAAAAAATAAAACACTACTATAATTAATTAAAAAAAATTAATAACGTACATATTTAAATGTGACTTAAAAATGGTTTTTATTAAGCGACTCTTATGTCTTGCAATGTAGGTAGATACTGTCATGATGATATTGCATTTAAATAAATTTTTAGACCTGCAAAAAATGAAATTGCTAAATTAAGAAGAAAAGAGCAAAATGAAATTAAAAATCATACAGAATACAGTAACGTTACTGAAATAATAAATACTGAAGCGGGAAAACCTTTAGACAAAGCCGAAAAGCATGGAGGGCTGATATTCAGAAGTTTCAATATTACAGAGAAAACAGATACAAATAAACCGCCAACGAATAGTACTGTTTGAGAAATAAATAAACTGAAATGTATACTGTTTTTTATTTTTATTATAATACATAAACACTAAACCAGTAAAATAAAAATTATAGATACAATTTGTCTTCTCAATATTAGGCATCACCCTCTGTCAGAGATGCTAAATGAAATGGGTTTTTCATTAACAATTAAAGTGTTTAATAAACTATGAAACTATTGAATTGGTCTTGATGAAAATTGCATAGTTGTAAAACCTATTTTTCAGCTTATAAAATGGAATATGCTTGATCGTGAATGATTGGGTAACACCGGGGATATAGTCTAAATAAAATAACCAATTTATAATTCCTGTCAAAGTTTAATGACAGTTATGATGTATTTAGAGTCTCTACAAAATGACAAGTATAGGAAAATTGATTGATACAAATAAAAATCTATCATCTATCTATAATAGGGACTATACTATACTAGACAGATAAAGTAAAAATATTTCCTCTGCAACATTAAAAATATCTAAAAGTACACGTTAAATGCTTCTTAAATGGGAATATTTCCTAATTGCTAAAACAAATGAAATCACGAACAGAGACTAGTAGTAAATAAAGTTACAATTGTACGTACTACAATCTCTTTCACATGATCATAGCTGTCGTTTAAAAGTTTTGTACAATTTCCATTGTTTATTTAAAAAAAAACATAATGTAATTTTTATTGGGACCATTGTACAATCTATGATATATTTTTGCGTATTATGTTATGAGCTTTATTGCAAGGTATTTCTTTTGGTGTATCTTTAATAATGATCTTATTCAATTTAAACATGAATATTGGCTTAAAAATACCAAATTTAATTGTCTTGATAATTTTAATTCCTTCTTGCATGAAATTGTTTTTTGATTAAAACAATAATTTTTAAACTGATCTCGCATCTGATGATTTTACAACATGAAAGGCCTCCATTGCATTTGTTTAATATATTTTTTATTTCTAGGTAATATTAAAATATTAATCCATATTGTTTTACAATAAATGCAATAATATAAACATACTTTATTGTTTTAGGTGCTAAGGCTTTAGAAATAGCAACAAAGCTACCACCTGAAGTAAAAACAATTTTAAATGAAACTAGAAGGATTATAAACGGCAACGAAGTTCGAGATGGAAGGCAGTATATGGTAAATGTACTTGTAAATTAATGTTTTATGTATTTATACATAAAACAAACCTTACCTATTCAGGGTTAAAATTGATATCTAATGAGTTCGACTGTTTTAGGTGTACTTAAAACTCCCACGAAGTAATAAAAAGCAGCCCAACTATCGTACTTGGCTTTGTGGAGGAATTATTATCCACGAAGAATACATTTTGACATCAGCAGCTTGTATAGAAGACGCTGAACATTTTTATATAGTTTCTGGAACTTACAAGTAAGATACTATACGATAGTATATTACTTTTTAAAATATGAACACTTTAACTTTCTAACGAGTTCTATCATTGAGATTATAACTTAATTTTTTAACATTCAGAATTTGCTAAAAAATAGTATCATTATAATGAGTTATTTTAAACTGTCGTCTATAAGTATTAAAATCTAATTATACCTCCGTAGATATTCAGAAGAAGACGATAGATACAATAATCCGTGCATTAAGAATGGTGCCAAGAAAGCTATTTGGAAATGTATTCCTAAAAGTAAGTAATATTTGAAAACAAGTAAGTTTTGTACATTTTTGTAATTCCATGAAGAGTTAATGTGAAAACGATATTGGATAACCAATAGTAAGGCGTAATGAAAAATATTTAAAGTGATTTCTAGCCTACAGATTTAAAGTGTATGGCTTTAATTAGACATTAAAATGGTTTAAATATTGAGGTCTAGTAAGTATGGTAAGCAACTACATAATTAAATGGTCTGAGTCTTTTACAGATTACGCATTCGATGGTCACGAAAATGATAACATAAGATGGATGAACAACGACATAGCTGTTGTTAAAGTCGAAGATGGATTCGATTTCAGCAGAAGAGTCCGCGGATGTGATTTCGTTCCCAAGCCTATTTGCTACAACAACCAAAGTCAGACGCTGGAAAACCCCGGAACTGTAGTGTCGATAGCCGGTTGGGGAACCACTTCAAGATACAATGACGTAATATATTTTTATTTTAATATTATGAATAGGGATCATCTTATGAACAGTGAGAATTTAGCTAATGACCAGTAGCGTTCATTCCATAAATGCATGAAAGCATTGCATACCCTGACGATAAATTAGTCTAGAAAAAATTGCTTAAAAAAGGAACCATTTATGTTTATATCTATTATATATTTAAGCTATCTATCTTTCCTATGAAATGAATATAATATTTACTATTATAATATAATATTCAAATTAATTACGCGAATTCTGCCTACCCTGTCTAAATAATCTATGCATGTCACTGCTAATGACGGAACACGTTCGCCCAAAAAATATTGATTCATTCCTAACAACGAAGCTGGAAGATTACTACGTTATATGGTGTTTGCAAACCAGACCCAAAAGTGTAGACAATTTCTTGGTATTACACGTATAAAAAAGGAAGTATATTACTTCGCACAAATAGTTGGAATATCAATAACATCCACTCCGACTTAGCCTTGTGTTTCTTTCGGCGTTTCTTATCAAGGCAGACGCATCTGAAACGCCAGTAGATCACCGATAGGTTCATTTTCCAGCCAGCTGCCCAAATAAAGGTCCGTAGCCACAGGGATGCCCTTGCGTTGCCACTCAAATCATAAATTGCTGGGTGAACACTTTAGGTGTCGCCCTCTTCGCCCGGTGTAGTTGTAAAGGCCTACCC
This sequence comes from Automeris io, assembly GCA_036320925.1. Classification (NCBI taxonomy): domain Eukaryota; kingdom Metazoa; phylum Arthropoda; class Insecta; order Lepidoptera; family Saturniidae; genus Automeris; species Automeris io. The sequence goes on from JAUDJH010000005.1 coordinate 10,898,443, forward strand.
CAGAGAACAAATTATTGTCCTGTCAAACAAAAATTAACAACTAAAGAGTGAAATGTTATAGCAATAATTCTTCATGAATATCGTTTGCATGCTGGTTTTCATGCAGGGTTTCTTATTGTTTGATAGTAACAGTATCATGATAGTAAATCTTCTATGACTAAAAAAATGTAAATGTATTGACTTTGTAAGTCAAAATAAACGGAATTTGGAATAGAACTTGGTAAAGGAAATTTCTTTACAAGTATTAAAAAAGTATAAGGTTTTGGAAATTGTTTTAGGGAAGCCTAAACTTAAATATTTAAGAATAATTTATGGAATTGGTGTCGAAAAGTTTTAATTCGAATTTTTTATATTATTAGTAATAGTCTTTGTTAATATAACTTTCATAAATGATCCATCACTTAAGATTCATATTTTGAAACTTGGGACTTTCATATGAAAGTAATTACTTAGGTAATGAAAATTTCAGTGGGTAAATAGAAGAAAGGAAAATCAGCAAAACTTACTGGAAGCGAATGTAGAAATTATACCAAAGAACAGATGTAAACGACGTTGGGGAGCCCGATACCACAATATTATCGAAAACTACATGATTTGCACTAAAGATATAGGACAGACGATGTCGGAGATTTGTAATGTAAGGATATCTTCATTTCCATGTTACCGGTTAATCATTGTTAATAGATTATATTACAGATTATAAATAAGTGTACCTTCGTTTACCTCTGATAATAATAATGGTTCATTATATGGACATTGGTTAACCTAAATCTCCAGTTGTACCCAACAATTCATGACCAAACTAGTTCATATTTTAATTTCAAAAGTATGTAGAAAATCTCTGAAAATTTCGCCAAGCTGTTCAGTGAATTGGGGGTGATGTATTTACGTTTGTCATCTGCGCCAAAAGCTTTTGACCAGAATTCTTATTCTGTTCAGAACAGCGAAGTAATCCTGAAATTGTTCAGATTCCATTCTGAGGTAGAGAATCCTAAAAGTAATGTTTTAATTTTTTTTATTCAGGAAAAATATGTAGATTGTCAAGATATAAACTACTCCGATGAAGATGATATGAGAAGAGACGCTCACCTTATAAAAACGGAGAAAATTCCTACAAACCTTATTATGCATTCTGCCTATCACAATGAGACACACAGTAATGTATCGGGGACGGGATCCGCCAGAAGACTTGACGGGAATATGGTTGATGGCGGATTTTGTGAGGTTCGTGGAATTCACTTATTTGATTTCATTATGCAGATTTTGATATTGAGACAATTTCAAGTTTAATAGTTGCTTAAATTTTTGATATACCTTTTAAATAATTAATTGTCTTTGTACATATAATTATAGATTTTATTGGGTCATTCTTTTTGATGGTAAATGTTGAGAAACTAAATTCCATTTTGGAAATGAATTAGTTTCCGAGCATTCGATTTCAGTCTCTTTTTATGATATTTATTTTATGTGTTAAACCGTAGTCCATGCATTCATACATATTAAAATTTAATTAAAATTTTGAATTAACAACTGTCTCATTAAAGTATAATATTTCTTGGTCTCAGATAGCTTTCTGTCCAGCTTCTGTACCTCAACCTTCATATAACAAAATTGCTTAGCATTTTTCTCTAAAGATAAGAGAAAGATAAGGTATATATTTCTTTTATATCGTCACTATTACAACTCGTCCGCGTAGTCCTAAATATGAAAGTACGATGGAAACGAAACTGCTATAAGAGTTTGTAGTGCATCCGCTGTAAATATTCTCACATAACAAAGTAACATATCCTAAGCTGCAAGATAGGTGCTCATTCGTCTCATTTGTCTTATAAGATTGTTTCACACCGAGTATGCACTGTGTTGCGGTGATGAGTGTACTTTGTCCTTTACTAGAACGACCACGGCGGTCCCCTCGTGTACGGCACCGGGGTCAATTCTATGGCGATTGGCATCATCTCAGCTTGTCTCGTCAAAGAGAGGTCGAACAAGTGCTACGGGCCCTTTCTCTACACAAGCATTTACAAGAACAGGCAGTTTATCTCTTGCGCTATTTACAAAGATGTGGAGTAAGTATTGTAATATTTTTTATACTAGCAATATGTTTCACTTGCACCTGATCACAGATCTCACATTCTGGTGACACAGCAGAGATAATAGTTGGAAACCTTTTAGTGCATGTCGTTTAAGTTTCTTTCGGTGATTCTTCTCAAGGTAATCTCTTCCGAAAATAAAAGATCATAATCTCTAGGCAATATTGAATATGTTATAGATTATCAATCAAAGGTTTTTTCTTATATTAATGAGTGATTTTGCTATTACAGACCTAAATGCAGGCGTCAATTCAGATCGGGTGTAACACACGTCGAGAAATTTCTTTCATGGCAGAACCATCCCGACGGGTACTTATAGCTTTTATTAATAGTATAAAAAACAGAATTGACTTGACAAAAAAATTGGTTTAATGGCAAATATTTAATTTAAAAAAAACAATAAGTATGAAAGAATAATTAATTTATGAACAAAAGTTACATTTAGACGTTTGCTTTCCCTTTTAGACCATCATCACATGGTACTGTAAACTATATCTCTAATATTGAACGATAGTATAATTTACTCACAATAGCATAATTATGATTATAAGAATAAGAATATTATTAGAAACCCTAATATAATATTCGTACGAGTATAACGTACTTATAAATACAATTTTAATTCACAGACCAGCTAAAAACGAGCTTGAGCCGACAAAAAAACTGGATTCAGTGCAAGAAAACGTTCAGAGAGCCCACTACAACCCAGTGAACGCATCAGGCGACAAAGTTTTCTCAGAGAGTGGTTTCATTCTTCGGTCATCCAACGAAACCAAACCAAATGAAACCAAAACTATTTAACGGGATTTATGTTTTGATTCGTTTATAATAAAGCAACATTAAAAACTTTAATGTATTTTAAACCAATTTACATTAGGTAACGCAATAAAACGCGTATAGTTGTAGGTTCGAACCCTGGCACTTCTAAGGTTTTCCAGTTTAAATACCACAAATTAAAGTCCATAAATTTGAAGTCACTCAGCGTACTAACAGACTATGCTTGGTGTTTCTGTGAAGGGTCTAATGAAAAATGAAGTGATCCACAAGAGAACTAAATTCATCTATATAACTCAGAGGATTAGCAGGCAGAAGTGCCAGTGTTCTGGTCATATTTGCCGATAACCGTTGGGGCACTCGTATTTTTGAAGTTGTGTAGGACACCCTCTGGCTTAGTGAAACGAAGGTTTGCGTCAAGTGGAAGGCAATTGTTGGACGAGAAAAGATGAAGATCGGGCTCAGTGACGAACCTTGTTAGAAACCTATGTGTAGCAGTGGACGCATACATTTTGATGGTGATTAGCTACCACACGCTTTCCGTTCAAAAAAAAACATCCTGAAAAAACCCACAAAGCATCTAACAAAAAATATCGAGAGAGAAAGGGATCTGGTATAAAACTTTGCAAAGCGAACCTCCTCGTATACCCTGGTTTTCTGGAACAACTTTGTGCAGGAAGTTGGTGTCAGTAGCACACAGACTAAGATCCGGACACATTCCATCTAACAAATTTAAACATCTTATGAAACTCAATAATTCTCCACTGTGTGTAAATTGTGGAATCATAGATGATATCCACCATTTGTTGATGGAATGTGTCCGATCTGAACCTGTGAGGTAGGCGTTTGTGAGTGCCTTTGCTCTGAACAGACTTCTTGACATCGGGATTTTTAACAAAATCTTAACAGAACTATTATCTGATGAGGCGTTTGGCTTTTTCAGATCAATGGCACCATATGTAATATGTTAGGTATTTCTGTATTAGGGTACGATGGGGCTGACATACGGACACACGTAAAAGTCCCTTAAATAAATAGAATAAAAAAAAAATCTAACAAAAATGTTATATGTAATGCCCGGATACCGGCCCTCAATTGGCGTATAGGTCACGTTAGGCATTACATATAATCGAATGGATAATAACCATTCATCTATCTCTAATAACCTCGACAAGTCATTGTAGGACTGCATTAAATTTAACATTAGGTATAGGGGTAATCAATTCATTGTTATGCTATAAAAATAATGAGTAAGCTCAGGACACTCTAATAATTCATTTTTGCCATTGATTTCTTTGTATTGAAAACCCTGAAAGAAATATAACACAATCACTAATAGCTCTTTGACTAAGACTAAAATCCAGAACATCAAGTATCGAAGTAAAGTCGCCTGCCTCGCAGTCTTTTACTGGTAGCTCAATAGAGAGAATACTCTCCTAAATTTCTTCAAGAGCTACATTTTCTAATTTGACCAACTCATGTCATCATAAAAAATAGGATTATCCGAATAGTGAATATTCTATCAATTGGACTGTCCAATTACACCTTTAGAATATTAATGTATCACACAAATAAAAAAAACACATCACAAAATCACAAATCACATCGCTTACAACGTAAACAAGATATAGGACAACTACTTATGATTTAGTTTATATTCATACCTATAGCCAGTAGCGTTCATTCCATAAATGCATAAAAGCATTGCATGCCCTTACGATAAATAAGTCTGGAATAAATTTCTTTAATTTTAATTTAAAAAAAAAAAGGAACTCTTTATATTCATATGTTTTCCATTTTCACGCCATCTATCTTCCCTATGAAAGTAATATAATATTCAAATTCATTCTGTGAATCTGCCTACGCTGTCCAAGTATCCTATGCAGGTCACTGCCTATAGCGCGCCTGAAATAATTATTTAATAAGTAGCCTAACTAATAAGTCACTGTTACTCAAACCATGCTAAATATGACAAGTGAGGAAGGTATTTCGATAGTGATTTAACACTAAATTTACTGAACCCCTCAAATGACCAATCTTTATATTTATTTTAAAATATTTTTATTTTCTAACATATTTTCATTTTGAATAATATGTCTTTTACTAGTACAAGATATATATTATATTTATAGCAAAGCAAAATAAACCATGTTATACCTATTTTTAAAATAGAGATATATATATATATTATTCACTAGTAGCTTTAGTATTAAGACATTAAAAATCGATCAGTGATAGCAAAAAAGTCCAAAATAAAAAAAAATTATATATATATACATATAATATGATATACGCGATGACGTAATATTTCGAAAGCTTATGTCAATCCCATACATTTTGCACTTTTATGCTAGCGTTATCGCTGATCGTATGCCATTTTATCTTGGCCCTCTTGTCTACAAAGGGATAGGGCTTCAATTGGAATAACAAATGCGAAACATTTACTATATTGACATTTTTTCCATAAATAATATCATGTTAGAAAATATGGTTAAACGTATTACTGATGAATAAATAGAACAGTATTATCTAAGTACTAATTAAAAGGAATAATCAGGAACCAGATGCAATTGAAAATGAACACCGAAATATGAAAGCTATGAGTTTCTTTAACCGTTAAATTCAAAAAATATCATTTGTTACTAAGTTTCATTAATCCTTGATATTGATTATACGCACATAACAAATAAATTAGAACCACTGATGCATAACGAAGTTAATTGAGCGGGGAATTTAACTTTTATCTAACTTGTGGTAGATAATATATGATTTGGTTCCTTTGACAATGGTCTTTAGAAACAAAATGACACACATTTACGAAATATTGTTTACGATATTGCTGATAATTGGTAAGAAAACTCTTAAAACTGTCTTTTTCTTCTTCATTAAATATTAAAAAGTAAAAATATTCATTCTTTGAAACAAAGTTTGCGTTAAAAACTTAATTAGATATTTTTTCAACCATATTTACAGCAAAAGTCGTATTCGGATCCTATGAGATATTACTAGTGTCGCTTCCAAACAGAATTGTCCTGCGGTCGGGTCTGTACAGCATTTATATCGGTGGATCAGGTTTTCAACACTTTCGAGAAATATCTAGAAAGATCTGTACACCTTATGTATACGCCCGGATTTTACAAAATCGCTTATCGTTCTTTCGGGGGTCGACATCCCACAGATAAACTACTGTCAGGTCATGCGCCCCTCGTTTCTCCGAATGAAAGATGTAGGAAAGGCAGCAATATCTTGACGATTTGTTTGTCAGTTAGTCCAATTCAACAAGCACCTTGAGATAATTTCCACGTTTTAAAATCATACTCGTGTGATTCCTAAAAACCTAGATATTTGGGGTTCAACTTTTACCCTTGTTCCGTCATAACTATAGAATATATGTGTCTTCCAGAGCAACCTAAAGTGATCCAAATTAATTTGTCAAAATATTAGCAAAACTAAATTCTGTTCTAATAATTATGTATAATAACTGAAATGATTTAATATAATATAATAATGTATAAAAAATTGAATGGCGTCATTTATTTAGAAATCTATAAATCGGGCTTAAGGATATTTCTAAGGGCATGTTTATACAATAAACTTTAGTTCACAAATGTTTTATTTAAGCCACCCAGGGACTGGAGGTGGCACAATATAACGACTAATTCATAGAATATTAAAAATAACTATAACTTACTTAAATCATGTCGATCAATAAACAGGTGTATCAACCCCAAGTCCATCTAAATCTGAAAAACAAGTGGAAGCCAAATTATTAAAAAGCAATAATTCTTTAAATGTAAAAATCGACAAAACTCAGAATGATACAGACGAATTACCAGACGTAGGTTGGGAATTTGAAAACACAACATTTATAGATACAAGACGAATCCTGTACAGCAAACAAGTGGCAAATGGTAAAAGGCCATATATGGTAAGATAACATTTATAAATATGATTAATTACAAGCTGCACTTACTAAAGCAGATAAATATTATTTAGTAGCATCGCTATATAAAAGAACACCTATTAAAATTCTAAATATTTTAATTAAATTCTCATATGGCAAAGAATAAATAAATGTAAAGAGTGGATGTCGTATTTCGTGTCATGTTTTTCAACATGGGATTTTCTAGCTACGACTTGCGAGTAAATCGGTATTGTTCTAGGACCGCGATCCATTAATGGTTTCATTATCGTTTTTCCATCATGTTAGATTGAAGTCAAGCGAAAAAAATTGTAACGATGAAAATTTATGGTTTTGGAATCATGAGTTTTAAATTATCACAATAGTTTTTCTTTGGAACTTACAAATTTTGTGCAAGCAATTCTTAATAAAAAATTGAAATTTGTTCAAATGTACAGGTATATTTGCAACTAACTAAAGAATCGGCGAAAGCTCACAAGTATAAAGGTTGGTTATGTGGTGGAGTTATTGTAGACGCCTTCTATGTCTTGACGTCTGCAGCCTGCGTTGAAGATGCTGATAAGTTTTACATTGTATCAGGCACTACTAAATATGTAGATAGCTTTGACTATAAGAATGACGATTGTGTTTGTAAACATAGACGAAGAGTTGTATGGAAATGTATACCTAAAAGTGAGTTTCAAATTTATTCATATATTTCTAAAGTAGCTTTTGTAAATTGTACTCTAAAAGTAGTAAAGCCACATAAAGAACAGCAAATAAACCCAGACAAGCTGATTTACGAAGCTACAATTTTTCTTCTATTCCCATATCTTTTATTCTTAATATTACTCAATATGATTTAAATCATATTACAGATTATAAATTCGACTTTCAAGATAGCATTAAATGGTCATCTAATGATATAGCTATTGTGAAAGTGGATAAACCCTTTAAATTCGGTGTTCAGGAAAAGGGCTGTCAATTTGCAACTGATTTAATTTGTTACAACAACATCAGTCGGGAGCTTGAGAAAGCAGGTACGAAAGGATGGATAGCTGGATGGGGAAGTGGAAACACTTTTAGAGAGGTAAATATTGGAAAAAAAATTACAAATATATAAGCGAAATTTTATACATGTATATTAATTGTGAATATGATTTAAAGGGAAATGCTTGACGTCAATAGTGTTTGGTTGGAAGTGAAGATGAGGCTGATGATGTAGCAGACTCGCCTAACAAACATTTATTCATTTTTATAGATAAATAGATGAAGAAAACGTATTCTTGTCATTCTCTATTCGTATTATGAATGAAGAACAGAATCTTCGAGAATGACAATTGCTTGTTCGTACCGTAACGAGAAACATTTCAGCTAAATTCATATGCATTTACAGGGAGTGTATCGTCGCCAAAAATATGTTCCAGAGAATGCGAAATGTCTTGAAGAAGCTAAAGTCTGTATTATGGACAATGAACAATGTGCAAAAAAATGGGCACAAAGATTCAGAAGTATAATTAATCAATATATGATTTGTACGAAGGATGTTATGAGGAGGCTCAGTGAAGTCTGCGATGTAAATATACAAAATATTTTATTCAACTAATTGCATAATATTTGAAACACATTAGCCATTACATAGACTAATGATGTTATTAGATAATAATAATTTCTTTCAAGAAAACCACGATATTTCATTTGTTTTTTAGAAAAAATATGCCAATTGTACAGACATAGAGAACAGGCGTCTTCAACCAGAAACTCCCAATGATGCTTCGAAAATATTCAACGTTGATTTAGGTCGGCACCTTCAAGATCCCGATGATTATACAGCTAGACGATCAACCATGCAAGGAGGATTTTGTGAGGTAAGTGATATGAATTGTAACTTACATCATTTTTTTATATTATATCATTATAATGGCAATTCTTCTGGTGGGAAGAACAATACAGTGTGGCGACTGCAAAGGAAAAAATGAAATGAAACAAATTACGTTTTTTTTACCATCTTACTTATTTTGAATAGAAAATATCTTGGTACATACAAGACAATATATTGAAGCAAACTAATTCCATATATACTTAAATTAGCGTCAATACGTTAAATAAAACTTATACAGTGATGTCCACTTTTTCAATAATATCCACTGTGCTCCATCTGAGGGTACAATGCACTCATGTGGACAACTGTAATTCCATCGTAAGAATTGAGATAAAAGTAAATAGAACACCAATCTACTACAAAGTTCGCGAAAAAAGTGTCCAACTTTGTTAAATTATAAATAATCTTCCGTTTAATCTCAATCATAATTGATGAAACTGCGATGATGTGGCTGACGATTAGCGTGCGTGTTTAACAAAAACGATTCTCTCGTCACTTGAAGGCTCCCATATTATACAAAGCTGAGAACATAAACGCCGACAGCGAGTAGGACCACGTACATTATGGACGAACGACAAATAGCTTCGTACAAACAATTCATAGTAAATACGATAGGAATACACACTATGACACAGTAATGAGGTCAACCTCTAAAAATAATGAAAACTGACGCGGGATTGATCTTCTTTTTGCGCTTTATTTTAGCGGGATTACTTTCAGGCGAAGGTTGACATCTATGTCTTTTCTACTCTATAGATCTAAATTCCCACCTTTCGTATGTTTGTTGCCTTCTTATGTAGCACACAGAAGTTGTAGTCACACTATAATTAAATTTATAAGTACTATTTTTCAGAATGATCACGGCGGTCCTCTCATAGTAAAGTATCAAGGTAAAGAACGAGTGATCGGGGTTATATCAGCTTGTAAGATAGACCCCAAGTCGCATAGCTGCCATGGGCCTTTCCTTTACACGTCCGTTTATAAGAACCGGCAATTCATCTCCTGTGCCATTCATAAGGATGTTGAGTAAGTGTTACTTCGTTTCTTGGAATCCCGATGCCTTCCATAATAATATATTTATCTGATTGGTTAACACATTCAATTGTAACTACACGTCGTGGACAATTGAGTGGCCAGGCATACGGCCCTAGGAAATACGACTATCTTGTTTCTATACATCAGAACTAATCTCTTCTTTATGATAGAACCTCTTATCAGAAACGGCATTTGAGATGCATTTTATAACGAAAGTGTCATTGACTGTGCTAAGGAATTAATTTCAGAAGTTTATTACAAAGTTGTCGATAGTTACTTTCTTAAGTAACTACAAACTACTCCGTATAAATCGATTCATTCGATACGTAGAAATTAAATCAAAACCTGTGATATTACTTTTCATTTATTTTGACTTACAAGATATAAGTATTTGAAATCAATTTTACGAAACGCATTAATCTAAATATTCCTTACAGAAGCACTTGCCGAAGAGTTTTTCGTACTGGAATCACTCATGAAGAATTTTCTGTTAACTGGGATGATGATGAGTAAGCTATTTCTTAATATAGCATCCATATTTGTTAGTAGCAAATAATTCAATATACACTCAAATATTTAAAAAAAATATACTGATAAAAAAGGTTCCATGATTGGCCGAAGGTCTTCTTGACGACATAAACAAAAATTGGGTCCTTTGCGGGTGACTATGACTTAATTTTAATTCAAAGCAACATCTCGTAGACCTATATTTATAACTATATTTGGATCTTTGGTTAATTCTTATCCCTTTGAAAGTGTTTGTTCCTTGTGGATAGAATGTAACAGTCGCATTTCTTATATAATTTATTTTTTCAAAGTTAAAATATAGAGTTTATTCTTATATTTTTCAATGAACGTGCGTACTACAATTGTATTAATTCGAAGTTGTTAATCTTACTTCTATGAAAAAAACCTTTTCTTATCTATACTTGTTTTTTCTTTCAGTGATGATGGCAACGACAGAGCTGATAGGTAATGTGTGTTAAATACTCTCCTAATATTACATTGATTAAATAATATATTTTTCTTTTATGAAAATGGTCGTATTTTTACATCTAGAATCTTTCAAGGATTTTTTTTACAAACATTTGTTTTTCATTACATATGTAAACGATTGCAGTTATATCTAATTTGATTGATTCATTGGATTTTCAGTGTCGTCCGAGACGATAAATCCTCCGATGAAAGGTAAATAAATTGCAAATATTGTAACGACGTATATTAGAAATTTAAATATGCTTTAAAATATTTATTATTATAATACAAATTAAATTATTTATTTCGAAAGTGATGAAAACCAGGATAAAGCAGTCCTCAGGGAGCAAAAGTAATTGTTTTTCTCGATTTATCAAGTTCAAAAAACCTTTTTATTAAACTAATATTGTATAAAAATTTCAGTGAAGAAGTGAAAAAGAGTAAAGCAGGTCTAAAAGCTATAAGCAGTTCTGAAGAAAGTGAAGAAAAATCAAAAGTCACGGAACATACTACTACAGGGAAAGCAAAGAAAACAGCAAAAAATAAATCTGAAAAACATAACAAAACGGATAAATCAAAATTCAAGAAGCATAAATCGAAGAAGGAAACCACCAAATTTCAAATGAAATCTGACGATGTTCATACACGAGGTGATACTAAAGACGTATCTTATGAATCTAGTAAAGATGAAAATGTCAATGAACCTGATAATGAATAGGTTATCTAAATAAAACGAAATTTCATAATGTATTTTATATTTTATTTAAATATCATGTAGACAATATACAAATACATATCAGAAATTATAAAATACCTTAGTAATAATAAATATAGATATTATTATGAAAACAAACTCTTGAACTTTGCGTATTTTGTTAAATTTATAGTGTCTAGAGACTAAAATTATTAAAATATTTGTTTCAATTATGACATATTCAAAAAACCTTAATTTTGTATGTTCCAAAAAAAATGATATTTATTAAAAATTTGGTAAAATTATAAAAGAGCACTTATTTTATTTTAAGATTTACCTAATAATTCAAGACCAAAACTCGGCATAAGCAACAAATTTAGATTCTAATTGTAAGTTTGGACTTTGTCTAATATCATTAAGAAGCTCAGAGGATACCGTATCGTTTATTTGGTACAGTTCTTCTGTTAAAAGATAGATACCTATTTTTAACTCTGGACCACTGCTGTTTTTTATAATTCCTTTTATTATGGCCACAATAAATCTGGTTTTAGTATTATCATGCGTAAAGTAGTGACAAAAATATTGACAAAAATGTTCTTTATATATCATAATTATAGAATTGAAATATTGTGATATCAAGCCATTCACCTCAGAAGCTATGTATTTTCCAAAAATTTCACCAACTACGTCGATTCCTTCAGTAATTTTTTCTCTGTTATCATAAAATACATGTGGCATATGCATTATAGATTGTCGTATCGCTTTAAAATATAACATTGTTAAATGAATATGTACGTATTTATCAAAATGTAACTCAACTGGAAAATGTTTATGCATCCAAGAAACAGTTTTTTCCATTACAAATAAAGGAGATTTACTATGGTTTTCGAAAAATATTTTATTATTTTGTAATGTTGACTTCATTTCATCAAATATCTGTTTAAAACGCCTGGGGTCTTTATATTCTATAAAATCCAGATTACTTAAAAGTTTTTCACCAAATATTGCAAATCTCTCTCTGTGAACCACTTCGTCTTTGGCAATCATTAAATACTTTACTAGGATTCGCACATATAGTAACGTACAGTCAATGTCCTTACTTTCATATTTATCTGAATTCATTTCATTTAAAAATTCTGACAACACATTTTCAATAAAGTTTTCAGATACATCCGGAAATTGTAACTCTATGTGGCAAAGTATGGACAAGGCTTTATAATATAAAGTATTTATGAAGCAATTATAAAGGCATATGCAATATTCTACTTTAATACTGGAAGGAATATAATTTACATTACAGATCAAATTGAACAAATGATCACGCTTTTTTACTGTAGTGTCCAAATTTTGTAACACAGGTTTCACGATATCCCATACTCGAATGTCAAACGAATCACCTGTTCGACGAAAGTACATTATTGCAGTTTTCAGACAAGCAGTAGGCCTAACGGTTGCAGCTACTGCAAAAATGTCAGCTTCTATACCTAGTCTTTGGCTTAAAATCACACTTATTCTGACAGTACGTTTCCATTTAAGCAATATGTTCACGTAGTTCTCTATTTTTGTATCAGGGCATACGAAAACTTTATTAGCTATAGCTTTAGCACCGATAACTCTTAAATTATCCTCGTTCAAAAGCAACTTAGGTCTTCCTTTATGCATATTAGCTTTGAATACCGCTACAAAACGAGCAGTTTCTTTTTCTTTAATATTAAATCCAGTAATGAAAGTTATATCAGCACCCAGTAATACACAAAGTAACTTTGCTAGGTTTTTATTAAGGGACAGTAATGCTCTTTTCTTCATTTCTTCTAAATAAGACTGCATTAAACCACCCTTTTCTGAAAAATATATAGAAATTTTTCGTAGAAACATTATTGGGTAAAGTTTATTTTGTTCAATTAGATCCAAATATGTATCAACATCTAATACAGACATGTCATGTTTTAATGCATTTAAATAAAAAGCATCCGTATGAATTAATAAAAAATTCTCACGAAATAGTGTTCCACGGGCGATTTTATTCGCATACAGGTGGTTAAGTAAATTTTTCGCGCAAGAAAAATTTTCGTTTGCTAAAACTTTAACCGCATTAATTAAAAGTGATGTTTCTATAGGCACTCTATAAGCTTTGAGGGTTTTAAAAAGTAATTCGAGAAGAAGACCTTTTCGATTGGAGTCAGTTTCAGCTTCTGCTACATCAAGTATCAACACTGGTAAACGAGTTTTAAGAATATTTTTTTCATTTATGTTAAGTTTATATTCGTCGAGTTGCGAGAATTGTTTCATAAATGCGGCCCTTATCTTAGGTTGACAATTTCCAGTTTCTAGCAAATTTCGAATCACAACAGCATGTAATCCCTCGTAACATTGACATTCTGAGTCTTCGCCATCAAGACCAAGTCCTTGAGAAAATTCTAAAAAGGTAGCCCATGTCTCTGGAGGCAGTCGCCACACCGCAGCTCGTTTTGCTAGGCTTCTGACAATAGCAGCTTTTACATGAATTGGTTCATTTGAATGCTCCGCTAATAATTCCAATAATGTTGCTAAGTTTTCTGGGCGACCTCCACTCTTACTCACTAGCACTAACAAGATATACTCTCTATTCTGTGGGGAACTTTCTGCTTTTATTCTACGGCGTAATTCAAACAAAGTTTTTCCAAAGCTCATGAAGCGGTATTCATCGAATAGCAAATCTAAATAAGTCTTTGTAGCTTCACAAATACCTGACTTGCGACATTTCTTTTTTAATATCCTCTTTGGTATCTTTTTTGTTTTTCTCCACTCTAAACATTCGTAGCTATAAGGCGATGGATCTCTATCAGTGAATACATGCAAGTTAATATTTTCTTTAACAGGTAAGCAAGGTAATTCATAAGGCCATTCCTCAGTTTCATCTCCTATATCCCTATTTACAAAAACACGTTTATTGAACTCGGATCTTTCACTCGCAGGGAGACGCTTCAATAAGGGTTCTACGTTTTTAAACGTAAACCAATGATTCAGATACTTTGCACGTGCAAGATTTAATACAACGTCTTTGCATTCTTCTACACTTAAGCATTGGGCAAGAGTTTCGATATGTAACAATTGAGTGGTGTATAGTTCTGGTTTACTATTGAATCTATGTTTATGGTGGCTAATAATAAATTTAGTTTGAGATTTGCTAAATTGATTATCAAAATATTTTTCGCTTATATCAAAAAATATGTCCGGCTCTCGCTTTAAGAGGACTTTTAAACTTTCAAAGTACTCATTACTTTTATCCCGAACTGCATCTTTTATTGTGTCATTAGTAACTATATTCTGAAAATATATTTCAGCAACTTTAGGACATTTTTCGCAAAGTATTTTTAATTGATGCGATGTTAGCTTATGTAAAATCTTAACCGATTCATTCAAAATAAATATATTACTGCAGTTGCTTAAAAACTTTATTCCAAAAGTAAATTTCCTTTCGGCATAAAATGTATAAAACTCCTCGCATCGTTCAGTATCTTTTAAATTAATATATAACCAGTTTTTAAATTTTCCTACTGCGGGTGTAACCATTTGTGGAAATAGTTCCTTTTCTAAAAAAGTAGGATTTATTATATCCCGGTATTGCGCATCTAAGAGCCACTTGGATTTTAAAGCTGTGCTTACGTATAAAAGATCTTCATCTTTAATATTTTTCAAAATATATTCTACATTTTTTAATTTTGATGCTAATTCTATCTTAAAAAGTCTATCTAGTGGTGTTATTTCGGGTAAATTTTCCACATTTTGAAAAGGTTCTCCATTTTTGTAGGCTTCCTCAATTAGAGAATTTAGCTGCCGATGTCTCCTCCCAAGGGTCTCTTCGGTCAATGTGATGGGTAAAAAAGAGCACATCTGTAAATAATAAGATATTTTAATTAAATGTTATCTCAAGGTCAGTGGTTAAATTTGGAAGAAGACTGGGAGTAGGCTTAGCTAAAAGTTAACACGACATTAATTGGTTCTTAGGCGGTCATAACCTAGTTTATCATAACCTTTATCATTAACTATCCCTTCAAACAGTCTTTATAAGCCATCATGAAAGTAAGCTTACTTTTAAGACTCATATACAAAAAGTAAGAATAAAATAATATTAAGCTGTAAGAAATAGCGGCACGCCTAATACCCAACTTACTCAATATAGTCCAAGGACAAATGCGATCATTGATTGTTTTAGGTACATTTGATGATTCAGGATAATGACGTAATTAACCATGCTACGGTGTCGAAATTTCAACAATAAAATGTTAAAACAAACTTACCTTGAAGTATCAATGCAGTTATCTCTAAGAGTCGATAAAAAATATCAATTGATTCGCGAATATTTGAGAAAATACTATTCATTTGACGTCTCATTGGCAAGCACGCTGCACTTGTATTAAACTAAATTTGATTCTATGTACCGTCTGCTTTAAAAATAGTGTGCTGAGGAGTGAGTGGGTTGAGTTATTGCATATACTAAAATATTTTCTTATTCCTATCAAAATTTCGTCAACATAATGAAACGCAGGCGTTTAGACACATTACTTTTTTTTTAGTCGTACACTCCTGGCGGAGCGTTCCTGGTCATAGAACACTATACAAACTACCAGTATAACGACGTCTTCTATCGCTTGTACAATGCAGCGATAGCTAGGGCTGTCACAAGTAAACAATATTTATTAATTCAATTATTAATTTGAATTGTACATTATCATTTTAGTTATAAGTTTACAATTATCAAAAATTCTCATCGCATCGCATCTTGTGGATGATCAGCCGTCAGAACGCAAACACTCCTACCTTATCTTCCTACTCCTTACACCAGTGGTGCTCAAACGGTCGATTAAGAGAGATTTTTGAGTCGATCTCGGGAAATGTTGGATAAGGCATATTTTGTTTAATTCACAGTTAAGCCAGAAAACCCCTGTTTTTTTTTTATATCGAAGTAGCCCTTTAGTATCTAAAAAACTCGGTTTTAGTTATTATTATAACCAAAACATTGTATTGTAAAAAAAGCAATATTTGTAAAAACTGATAATTGTAAAAAAAGGCATTTTTAGATGTTTATTTTCCACTTACTTTTTAGGTCAGTTCTCTATTATCTCAAGGCGAGAGCGGTGTTGATCTGCTCCCGCGCACCACTCCAAGACAACGAAACGAAGGTGAGCGGGGAGTGGCTATCTACACCAACCTTCCGCAAATGTTGTGCAGTAGCCTTCCTTAATAGGCCAGACGTCGCCGGTTGCCGAAGAAGCTGGCACGACCTCGTCCTTGGCTCCGGCAGATGGCTAGAAAGAACATCCCTGGGGTTTTAGTCGATGCAAGTCCGACACTCCAGCCCTCATCGCTCCGTGAAGTCCGTTAGGGATATCCCCCGGGTTACCAAAAAAAAGGTCAGTTACCTAGGTCGGAGAAAGTTGGCTCTGCTTTTCCTTCAGCAATCGGCAGATGGGAGAAGGAACTTCTTCTTCTTTCAGTCGGTACAAATCCGAAACATCGGTGCCGCTGCTCTCACAGTGGCCCTAATGATCCACGATCATTTCTACCGGGTAAAAATAAGGTAAGTGACCTAGTTAGACTAAAATTCTGCATCTCACATCCTTGAGCCATAATTAACTTACACCTAGCGTCGATCGCTTATAGTCTATCTATTTTTAGGTAAATCAATAGTTTAAGCCTGAGCACCCCTGCCTTGCACTATCAAATGTTGTAAAGATGTTTTGTAGATGCAGTCTGCACAATGGACGAAAGCCTCTGTTTTGTTTGTGAAGATCTTCCAGCAAGTATTAAATAGATAATTAAACATGACTGCGTTTTAAAAATTCAATAAATACTGGTTCCGAACCAAGTATTTCTAATTAGATATAGAATTCAAAAATTAAGGCCATTTAGTTGTTCTTTTTGCAACGAATTTTTCTTATCTAATCTCTAGTCATATATAGGTAAAATGTAATCAGAAAAATAAAAATGATTATAATTACATTTTGCGTTTTTTACCATTAATATGCATTTTGCTCAACTATATTTTAAGCGCCACGGAATCCCAGATTACACACACATTTATGACTTCTTAATGTTTTAAATTGATTTAATCATGATTACAAAGCAAGAAAATTAAAATTCGACTACATTTTGTAATCGTTGATCAGATTACATTTTGCCCATCTCAACCTCTAGTACATAGGTACTCGAGATTAGATATGAACGTATTACGTTCTGCGTCATAGGAAATATTGTTGATGTCATCACAGTTAGTCGATTTTCATTTAGTTTCAGACTAGTATTGAGTAGATATTTTAGTAAGCTCTATCATAGTTTTTTTTTTATATAAAAATCGATGTGCGATTAAGACGTCACCTGTCGCGAGGTCGATGATATCCATGAAGCGGTTATTTAACCGCCGGTGTAGGGAACGTCGTAGTGACTCGCTTCATCCAGAGCTTTCATGCGTCCAGATGTTCCCAATACTATTCTGCAGTGATATATGTAAAACGGCATGACGACGGTGTCTGTCTATAGATTTTCGACACTTCTTGTTCGATGCCGGTTTTGGATTACACTTTCCTTTATATTAGATACACTGGTCACTTCGTAGAGCCAATATATAAAAAATAAGACATTGCAATGTAGAATGTCTACGTCGGCTCCAAACTGCGGTACCGTGAACATTCCTGAAGTCGCGTCAACGCTAATGAGGTCAATGGTCTCGGCTGTTCTCATTTTGCTATCCGTTAAGATTCGATTTGAAGTCCACATCAAAGGATATATTTAGTATCGGTGAGTGTAAATAAGCTACAGGAGTATATTCATCAAACAAATAAAACCACCGTTCGCTAGAAAAATATATTTTAATACCTTCACCCTCTAGACGGCTAAAAGTTAAAAAGTACAATCACAACATTACGATATCAGATAAACAACTAGAATTTACTTTCGCTCGACGTAGCAGCACTAACGTTTGTACTTATAGCATTTACATTTCCACACTAGAAAAAAAAAACTAAAAAACAGAAAAGTGTTTAATAAATTTATTTAAAAAAAAATACAAAACAAAAACTCTCGTCCACGTTTTGCTATCTCGTTATAAGGTTACAAAAAAAAGTAATAAACAGCATGTGTTAACAAGTTATATACATGAATACATATTTGTGGTGCTTAAAATTGCAAAACGAACAACAATATTAAATACACATTCTATGCGGCAGTGAACTATGGAATAGTATATTAAAATAGCCTGAGAAACAATTTCAATATGCACAGAGGCGTGCAATAAACATTAAAAAAGAAAACTTTCATTCCTGTGAAATTAGCATTCTCTTATTATGACGAATCGTAAACATCTTTTCAGCCAACTGTATTTATATCGTTATCAAAATTGTAGCGCACAATATATCGATTTCACGAACTTATACCACCTTATGCATGCCACCTCACCCGTTTCCCATTTTAGTGTTAATCGCACTCCAGTGACTTGTCGCTTAAGCGACGCTCAAACTAAATTCCCAAAAATAATACGATAAAAATATTCATCTCTATAATAAAATAGATCTTTACAATCTTGTCAGGATTATTTCAACAGACATACATGCAAACGCACGCATACAACTATAATAGACATTTTTAAAATATATTATTTCTTATATCATCAATAATTTATACACATATATTACTTTTCGAGTCTTAAATTATATATAACCTAATACTGAAAAAGTAACTCATGAAATTAAACAAATGGATCAATGTTTTTACCAACTTATTATACTTTTTAATTTCCAAAAATGTTTTTCTATTATATGTAATTCTGACGCTGTGAAATACATTTTATTATCATATTAATGAGCCTTTTTGGAATCTGTATTAACGATCTAACAATGAAACAATCAAAAAATGAAAAAAAAAAATTGTTACAGGTGAAAAATGTTCCAGAAAAAATTGCCTAAACAAAAAAATCACATTTAATAAAAAAAATTAATTCTTTCAACACAAAAAACACTGAAACCTTTTTAACATTTAATGAAAAAGTTTTTTTAATACAATGGAATTTAATAAGAACATAAAAAAGTTGGCACTAACATATAAGACAAAAAAAACGGAACCCCAAAATGAGTGTTTTTTTTTATAAATAAATATATACTTAACGCTAATCAAATCCTTTTATTCCACTAATCACTATGTTTTTGAGGTTCCGTTCTCACGAAAAGCACCTTACAATATTTGAAAAAAAATATTATAGTGTTTCTTTCTCTATGTACTATAGAAATATAGCTATTTCCATGTTCCTAATATATGGAAGATAAATATAATATGTAGAAATACAAAGGAATCTGAGTTTCATATACTTTTATTACAAGCTAAAATTAGACTAGAGCACAAGACCTTTCGTAAAGATATATTTTCGTATGTATAATTATAAATAGTTCACTCTCTCAAACAATGAATTACACCGGCCCGTATAAATATACCATTTAGAACATAAAATAACAAGCGAACCCGCGTTCGAAACATTGCCAACTAAAATCGAACCTCCTCGCTTATGTCTCGGTTAAGCGTTTTTTTTTAAATTAACAAATTACAGCTGCGTAAAAAGGTTAGTTTAGAAAAACAGATATAGATATATTCATTAATAACTGCAAAACATCACAGATTTTTTATATTAAAGTTTTTTAGAAAGAGTTACTATAAATGAAAATTATTATGTCTTTTCTTTTTATTATCGTAGCGTAATGGAAAAATGAAAATAAAAACGGCCTAAATTAAAATATTTCAAAAATATTTTTTTTTACTTTTTAATATTCTTTAAAAATTAATGTTTTTTAAAACGTTGTTTATAAATAATATGCCTAAATACTTTTGCTGTTATGCAATCAGATCGTCTTGACTCGACTTTTAGTGCATACAAAAACTATCAAGATTCGTAATCAGCGTATATGGTTTAAATGCTACACACGCTACGCTAACGACCCGGGCCAGTGCAAATAAACAAAAATCAACCTTAAAACTAAAGAAATAAAAGTCGGAATGCGACAGGAGACCCGTCAGTCCGCGTGCAGCCAAGCAACATTATGCGTGTTTCGTAAATATTAATTTATATGTGTTCGTTATCGAAACGTTTCATAGTCCTCGACCCGTGCGATTCAATGCACCTGGAAATGGAGAAGTTACACGCGTTTACATAAAAGTGAAATCACAGAACTATAATCACAACGCATGCCATCTTTAGATGTCGAAGTGGGAGGCTAATTGCCAGAACTGGGTCGTGTACCACAGTAGACAATTGAGGAGTTTAATTTCAAAACCCACTATAACATTTTATTTTTTTCAAATCCCATAAATTTATAAAAACTTATAATTAATCTTAGACTTAACAATCACATTCTTATAAGGTATTTAAATTATTGTTCTAGAGTGAAAAAGCAAAAAAATACAAAAAATCATATATATTATTTCCTTTGATAAAAACATTTTATTACTATTAGGGCTATTAAGTAATTTTGTGCGAAAAATCGTTTTAGTGGGTTTTAAATTAGACGCTTCAAATGTAAAAGCCTTCATAGTGACTCGTTTTGGCTTGTCACGTTTCTGGATCAATTTATGTATATCCAATTGCTTATATGTCATGGCGACTGCCAACGGATTTTCGACTCTTGGCGGTAGTTGATGGAATAAACGCCACTGGTTGTGTCCACAGTATACAAGTGTTAAAAACTGTCAAAGTGATTCGTATCAGCCTGTCGCATTTTGAGATTAATACGTTTTTCTTTTATGGGACAATACAGTGCTGGCCGGGAAAAGCCTTTACAATTTCATCGGGCTTAGAGGGTGAGCATTGAAGGTCTTCAACCAGCGAATTTATGAGTCGGGTGGCACCTGTGGGTGCGAACCTCGGTTCGGATGGCCACCCAGGGAGAGAAACCTGTAGGATCTGCTGCGGTTGAGGGGCAGTTCTGATGACATCTTGAACATTTTGGTTGGGAAAGTGGATGATCTTTTCATACAGTTTTGGGTGAAAAGGCTCATCCACTCTGGTATTTACATTATAAATTAATATTAAGTAAAAAAGATTTTTTTTTTGTTTGCAATTTTGTATATTGGTGAAATCTGTAATATAGTTTTCTTTATAATATATATATATATTAAATATTTTTAGATTTAAAATAAATACATATAGAAAGATAATATATTCATTTTAAAAGATAAAAACACGTAGACCTACAGGGGCGAGGCCTAAGGCCCAAACCACCGGTAGTTAGGAGCTCAGAGTGAGGAACCTCCGAACAATGCGCGCCGTATCGAGTAATACTACCTTCTGTATCCAGCACTTGATCCAACAACCAAGCGAGAGCCTCTTAAGATGGTAATCGAGGCTCTTTGCAATCAGTGCATTAGTCGATACGACTATCGGGACAATAATCGTAGAATCTACATCCCACATGCCGGTAATCTCGTGTGCAAGGTATAAATATTTTGATAGTTTTTCTTTCTCAGCTTTTACGAGATTTTCATCATGTGGTATGGTGATATCAACGAGTATTATTATTAATGTGTTTACCTCTGCCGTCTGCGGCGCTGGATTCGGCATCGAGTTAGGTTGCGTGTTGGGCTGCGTCTGGCGCGGCGGTGCCGGCTCTACACAGAGCAGGCGCGGCTTCTCGTCCGCGGCAGGCGCGCCGGCGTCGGCGGCCGCTCCGTCGTTGGCGCCGCCGCCGCTGCCGCCGAGCGACATGTGGGCGAGCGCCGCGAGGACGCTCTCCATGCTCGCACTGGCGGGCGCGGTCGCGCCATTGTCACCCTCGCCCTGACACAAAACACGTCCCTTTTGGTATCCCGGGGGAAAATCCTGCATATAATCATCAGGGCCGCTGTGAGGGCAGCGACCCCGGTGTGTCAGGCTCCTACTGACTAAAAAACCCTCGGGGTGTCCTTCCATACACCCCACTCGGGCCTGGGGATCCAGATACTTCCAGACGCCCGGAGAGCGAACAGCCAGTTTGGGTTTCATCTCTTGGAGGTGGGTGTAAAGAGCCCAGTTTTTTATTCCACCTCAGGTAAAGAATTTCTTAATATAAGATATATGCTGACATGTTAAGCAAAGTTTTTTTTTTGTTTTTATCCTGACTTGACACCGTGACCGCACCACACCTGAGACAGGGAGCATGGTGCAGTCCAAAAACGATAACAACTATCGACAGTTAAGAAAAACCCATCGGTAGTCGCAGCGATCATGCCGGCCTGCATAAATAGCTCTTCACGCTACCCTTAAAGGCCCCATAGCATAGGATGGTGAGAGAACACGCTCGCCGGGAGACCATTCGGCTGGATTTACATCAAACGAACATAGAGCTAGAGCAAGAACAAGAGAATTCTTTCTCGCTCTTTTAGTGTAAACGAAATATCGCTCTTAGCGTTAACACCAAACGATCAACGAGCAAGAATGAGAACCAAGAACTAGAATTCAGGTGTTTAGCGGCCGAACGAATGCTCATTGCGCATTCGTGTTAATTCTGTGGTTCTGTGACCATACCCTTGCTCAGCGATAACATGCGAGAAGTGAGTTCATATTTTTTTTACTTCTTCAGCATTGAATTCTAGTATATTTGCAATCTCCAGCCAATCAGTATGTTTGCGATTTGTATTTTTGTAGTGTTCAAACGTCGGATCCCACAGACATCTGGAATTTCGGTAGACTTCTATCATAAATAGGCATTTTTCTTGAGACCAATCCATAGTTCAATCGACGAGTATACTCGGATCAGTGATCGAGATCGCTCGAACACAAGAACGCTTTGAAGAGACCGCTCCGGCGGGCGAGCGCGTCCAAACACGCAAGAACGCTCTAAAAACCTGTTCCCACGCTCTAGTATTGTTTACATAAAGCGAACAAGCATTCTTGGAATATTCTATAGAATCTTTGCGAGCGCAGGAAGAACAACGAAAAAACGCTCGATGTCTGTTTACAGTAACCGAATTTGATAGAGTGGGGATAGAATGAGCATTCGCTCGTTTGATGTAAATCCAGCCTTCCACAGCCCATCGAGACACGGATAATGTAAGTAAGAGTTAGAGAACTTCATGGTCTTAGCCGGGATGTGAGATACCAAATAGCTGTGATTCCGTCAGCCCGCGCGCCTGATACTGCTATGGGAGGGAGAAGGTGACATAAATAATGGTCAAATTTCTTAATCAATGAATAACTTTACGTGATAACCTTACCTTTTGCGGGCTCGTCTTGAAGAAATGCAAATAGCAGAAACCTCGGAAACCCTGTCGAAACAGAAAACGAAAATTACCACACATATATCTTATACCAAAACTTGTTAATCAGTCGCGTGCGGTGACTATACGAAAGGGAATGCACATCAGTCTAACATACAGCCAACTTTCGTAAAGTTTTTGTTTTGCAAATATTCGTTTTGAAGTGAAACTTATTTAGAATCGTGATTTGAAATTCAATGAAAGGAAAAAGCAACCCAAAAAGTTTCAAACATATAAATCTATATGTTTAATACATTCACGCCTGTGGCTGAATTTGCTGTCTTCTGCATCTGACGGCTCTGTAAAATCATATTTGTCTCATTGGGCGGCGCCGTTTGCACGTTATCGCATATCTCTCATTAAGTGCTTCTGCCGACTATGCCTGCGTTCGTTTGCAAACTTTTTTTCTTTTCATTAGCAAAAAATACAATTTAAATTGATTTCTTTCATTGTACCATGGTACACGCCGCCCGATGGGAAATTTTTGTGTATATAGCTATATGTATTTTGTTGTTTATTGATAATTCTTATAAGATGTAACACGACCGGGGCCCTTCACGAAAATCAGCGCTGCAGACTTCCTCCGTGGCTTTTGGCTGATGAAGGGCCCATTTTCGCCATGTTTATATGATCTGTATTTTCTTTTGTTTTTGTGTGTTGTTTGTATTGCTGCATTTAAATTTCTGTTTTTTTTTTTGGTATATTTGTCACGAAATAAATACTTTTTCTTTTTTTTTTCATTTACCATAAATGGTACAGGCAGACCGATGGAACAGTCCTCAATGTACCATTAATGGTACATGCCGGCGGGAACGTGTTAAGCCTACGCGAGAATTAGAATAAAGCCTGTCTTGGCCTTCGAGGCAATAGCGCCCCTTGTGTTGCAGTTGCCCGTAAGCGGCGTTGACCACTTATCATTAGGTGGATCGTTAGTCTATACGAGTATAATGACAACGGTTGAAAAAAAAACATATATTTTTACTTCTACCGCGTGTGAACTAGAGATGGCACGAATATTCGGCAACTATTCGGCCTATTCGGCCACTTTGTTTACTATTCGGTATTCGGCCGAATAATACGTACAATTCGGCCGAATACCGAATAGCAAATCATGTAAAAAAGACACGTTATATTACTCAAAATTATGTATTTATTTCCAAACTACAACACTTTAGCAATTAAAATTGATCAGTGGTAAGTTGTGATGGATAAAAACAAGCTTTTCAGCATTTTTTTGGTAGCAAACGATTACGCTTTTCATCGTAAATGTTACCAGACTCAGAAAATAACCTCTCACTAAACACGCTACTTCCAGGAATATTTGGAAGCCGAATATTCGGCGCTTCGGCCGACAGCGTTGCCGAATATTCGGTATTCAGCCAATTTAGTATTCGTGGCATCACTAGTGTGAACTGCTCACTCACTTTTTTTTCGATGGGATATTTTTTGGCGACAACGAAAGACCTCTTCTTTACCAGGCTTAAGAGTGCGAACACTTAAGGTGCTCAGCCAGTGACTTATGGGCGGTTGGCAGGGCACCTCTGTGGGTACTGACAGTGACGTGCATAGGGTATTTAGACAGGGTATGCAGAATTCGCGAAATTACTTTGTATATTATATTATGACAGTAAATATTATATTGCTTTCATAGGAAAGATATATGGCGTGAATATAAAATAGATATGAATATAAATTGTTCCTTTTTTTTGTTTCACTTTAAGGAATTTATTCTTGACTTTTTTATCACAAGGGCATGCAATGCTTGCATGCATCTATGGAATGAACGCTACTGGGTACTGACCTCGACTTGAGCCGCCAGCCGGTAAAACGTACCTAACGGTGATCTACGCTAGTGTTTTTTCGGAAGCGACTACCTTGAGAGAATCTAAAGGTGGAACTGCGCTTCGGAGCCCAAACGCACCGGTTATATTTTTTAATACATTCTCCCCTATCTTTTAGTCACTGCCCCCCAATTACTAATACGTCTTGATCAAAATCATCAATCACCTTCCAAATCATGATTTGCGGTTTAACGCCGCGCTCGGACAACGCTTGCTTCAAATCGCGCACTCTCGTGTTCGGACCAATGTTTGATATCTGCAAAAGGATAAAATATACATATATACATGAATTTAGCACCAATACTCTTTTTTCACTATACAATTTCCGTAAACATATTATGCTCATCCGATATACTACTATACTACTACTATATACTATAACAATGAACTTTATAGTCTTTTTAAATATTTTATATAAAGATTGCTTTTATAATAGCGCTAAGAAAGACAGTACAAGAAGAACAGTATTAAAAATAACTCAGAAGTAGTTGAAATATATATTTATATTTATTTTTACTTTTATGAGCGCACCGTGTCGAATTCCGAACCGTAACAATATTTTTAACTCTACCCTCTATCGGGAACGTATCGCGTTGCCCAACTTGAAAATTAGGCTGAAATGGTACTAGATTGTATTGCAAGTTTAAGTTAGCTTAGACTTTACAATTTGTATTTCTCAATGAATGTCAAAGGATTTGGTAAGTCACCAATTTTGTCAACATGGACTTTGCTCTACGAAAAATATGGCCATACTCAATTCCTATAATACATTCAGTTTTTGTCTAAACGAATCAATTTTTTGACAACTTTGCTAAGCAAAATCGATAAAGCGTGTTTGAATTTCAGCCGAATGTATATCAATAAATTATGTTAATCAATATCGACAGCTGTTAAACAAAAATAATAATATATCGTCAGGTTATATCACTTTCGGGGTGAGCAGAGATACATCAGTGGCTGTATCCACTTTGCGCCTATATGTCGTGCCCAACGTAACTAGAACCGCAGCTGATCGCTGTTCTCAGGGCACTTAAACATGATATTTCTATCAGATGCCAAATGTTTTGTTACATGTTATTATTAAGCACATCAATATTTTTCCTCTTATGTGAAGTTATAACTTTGTAAGTAAGAGTTTCTTATTGGTGAAATAATGCGTAACCTTGACGGAGAAGTCGATGATCGGGCGCTGGCGCTTGGGTCTCCTGGGCTTGGCATCGGCGTCCTTCCCCTCCTTGCCGGCGGACTTGTTGCTGTTGCGGCGGCGCGTCGCCCGGCGCGGCTTGCCGCCGGGTTTGCCGTCCTCGCCCTCGGTCGTGTTGCCCTGACGCGAATAAAACATTCTTCAATCAATATTGTTTTAATGACTAACAGGCGGACGCGTGACCTCAACGACATCTGGTGGAAGGCGGTGATAAGTCCGACAATGGACCGCGTCCGCCCAATAGATGTCTATTCACCCTTCTCTTAAAGACTCCCAAGTCATAAGATCGTGAAAATATTCTCGCTGGAAGCATATTCCACTCCTTAGATGTTCGCGTTATAACTTTAGAAGCGAATCTTCTGGTACTGAAATAATGAACATCCACTACATACGAGTGGTATCCGAGACGGCGTTTGGTGGTTTTATGATGAAATGGGGCTGGCGGAATTAGAGAATGATTCGAATCAATCATTGCCCGAACTGGGTCTTGACCACAGTACACAAGTAAAAATACCGTCATAGTAACTCATTTTGGTCTGTCCCGTTTCGGGGTCAGCTTGTGTACATCCAGTAACTCATATACTTAGAAACATTCACAGTCTTGATATACGTGGGCCGACATGACGACGGAGATTATCAACGGATTTTCATCCTATGATAGTCCCTTTCGTTTTGGGACTACACTGTACTTACCATCAGGTGCACTGTAGTCACTTTATGGAGCCAATGTAAAAAAAAATCATTTTCATCATTCTCCAGGTGTGATTGAGGTCAAGATTCCACCTATAAGTCCTTAAAAAAATGATAACCAGAACGCTGAAAAGTTAGCTTTGAATAAGATGAAAGTTTATGACCAGCAGTGGACAAAAAACATGATAAGCACCTCTCCTTCGCTATGGCTCTTGTGCGACCGCGTGCGCCGGCGAATTCTCCGTTGCCTCTGAGCGCCGCGGTCCTCTACGTCCGTGTCGACCTCCTTCAGCGTACAAACTCGACCGGCGCTGAAATGTTTACCTACATTAAGGATAATGTCAAGGACAAATCTATGCAGAAAACGAAGGAATATTTTGCTTGCGTTATTTCTCAAAGTCTTTTGGCAGCCTCGTTCTACCTAATATCTACCTCGCAGATGGCTGTGACCTCTCGCCAGGCCTCTTCACTGCCGACCATGGCTTTCACCGTCGGCAGCGAGAGGTTTTAACCGATGCGATCTAACACCGTAGAACAACATATAATGCACTAGCTTTTGCCCGCGGCTTCGCTCGTGTTATGAAGTATTATTATTAGTTTTTGCGGCTTTACTTTTGTTTAGCGTGTGTAAAAAATTAGCGCCTACAAAACTTCTTTGTATACAATATTCTTAACTAATCTGTCATTAGGCGCTAAAACTATCAAGCTATTGGGTGAACTTACTCGTGAGCAAGCAACATAAAACTGTCCCTGAGAGAAGCAATGTTCTTTCAAGTTCATACCCACAAATTTGAGAGTTTGCCCATGAAACTTTTCATTTTTTTGTTTATTGTCATGGTAAAGTAGACTTCACCTACATGCATGCCAAATTTCAGCCCGATCCGTCCAGTGGTTTGGGCTGTGCGTTGATAGATCACTATGTCAGTCAGTCAGTCACCTTTGAGTTATATATATTTAGATTGCTGACTTAGTCGTGTAACTACGGTTATGGTGAGAGGGGTAGTTTTCCAGAACAGATACATATTTGTGTGGCTTACAGGTATTTCAATTCTAGGTATTTATTCGCATAAATTCATGTTTTTAAACACATCCACAATATAAAAGTACACTCTAATAGAAGGTTAATTCTAAATAGCGGTAAAAAAAATGTTGAAAACATATATACAGTTTTGAGTATTACCTCTTACAAAAAAAAACTAACATATGACCGGTGGTCGTGGGTGTGGTTATAGTAAGATACGAATTTGGCGTTTTACAGTTTATTTGCACTTTAAGGCACACCGAACTGCGACGTACACGCACGTACTCCCGCCTTGGGTCTCGGTAGTCGACTAACTTCTAAGCGTCCCGTGCGCGCGCGCATCCTCTTACCCCGCACGTCTCGTAACACCCTAACGACCCTTAGGGCGACGAGAGCGTATCGGGTTACGCCTACATGCTATAAACATTGATATTTTATAATAATACCGCCACGCTGTATCTTTTTCGGGATGGGCAGAGCGCCCAACCTTACCAGTAGAAATGAAATAAAAATGTATTTATTTCGCCACAAACTAACAATAAACTATACATTAAATGCAGTAACACAAAAACACACACAGAAACAAAAGAAAATACAAAAACATATAAACATTGTGAAAATGGGACCTTCATCAGCTTAAAGCCACAGAGGAAGTCCGCAACGCTGATTTTCGTGAAGGGCCCCGGTCAGTAGCGTAGGTGATCGCCGTTTTCACAGCACTAGTACACAATGATAGTCCTATTAAATGATATGTAAACTTACAGCATTTCAATATCACGGAGTTGTCCTAGAATAGGCATCAACTGAACGCGGCGGTTCGACAGCAAATTCCACAATATACCCACTGGCCTTTGACTCATGCGCTGTGTCTGTATCACCTGCAACAATCAATTTAAAGAGAATATTAGGCAGGCCGGCATGATCGCGGCGACTATCCAGAAGCTCGTGGTTTTTTTTTACAAGAGTTACTTCTCAAAGTAGTTTTTAAACTGTATCGATCTGACCGATAGTGGCGAACTGTTTTTGGACTGTGTTATACTTCCCATCTGGTGCGGTATGGTCACTTTGTCGAATCAGTATTAAAAGGTGAGGTGGTAAAGCAATCAACCGAATAGGTCCGTAACTACAGTACACAAATGTAAAGACCGTCATAGTCATAGATGGCCAAATGTAATCAGATTAATAAAAACGATTACGATTAAATTTTACGTTTTTCATCATTATTATGACTGCATTTTGCTCATCTATGTTTCAAAGACTATGAAATCCTTGTATGTATCCTCAATTGTATACACATTTATGACTCTATAATGCTTTGAAGGGATTTAATCATGATTACAGAGCAACAAAATTAAAAACTTACGACTATATTTTGTAATGCTTAATCATTAATCAGTTTACATTTTGCCCATCTCTGATCATAGTGACTAGCTTCGGCCTCCCGTGTTTCAGAGTCCAATTATTCATATACCTAGAGACATTTTGTTGTTGGTCCGATATAACGATGGCGACTGTCGGATGATTTGTTCCTTGGCGGCTACTGCCCTTTTACAACCAAACTGCGCTTTCCATCAAGATCGATGTAGATACCTTAGCAGAACTAGTATAATATAGAAACATATTACTGATATGAATAAAATCATTAAAGACGTATTTGTAACCTGTGTTGGTGTGACGATGATATCAATGGGGACATCATGCGGTCCGAACATCTCAGCCGGCAGCGTATCAAAAACCTGAACAAATAACAAAAAATAATTAAGTCAAACTACTTGAGAATTGTTGCGGTTCAAAACAATCCTAAAAAGGACGAACCCATAAGTACTATAAACTTAAGTCTGAAGGAAAATGATATAGAAAACATTACAAAGTATCACTTCACCGCGTGTGAATTGCAAACAAATACTTTTTTGAAAAGAGTATTTAAAAGAAAAACAGTTGGTAAAGTTTTTTTTTTATGCAGAATATAGAATAAATAGAACAGAAAACATTTATTTGGCACATAAAATATTATTATTGAGTACATTCATTAAGAATAAAACCGCAAAAGCAAATACTCTGTGCCATAATGATGCGCCAAAGACAAGTCAGCTCACCATATCCTAGATGTCTATCTGAGGTACCCAGCTCTTATATTCAGCTGATATCCATTTGGTATTGATACTTATCAAGGTTTTTATTTACCTGACAGTCATGAACGGTTGTCGCCACAATGGTGTTTTGTGGGATAGCTTTCATATGCATCATTAGGCCGAATTCCAAATCGCCGTATCCTGCATTAAAAAATCATAGATACAATATAAACACTTCATGGCAGACGCACACACGCAAGCATTAACGTAGATGAAGGTAAACATACAAAATCGAATTAAAGATATAAATCTGGATTGATTGTATAAAAAGATGTAAATCTACAGAAAACAGCTATCTGCACAGTAAATCTATACTTCCCTTATGAATCTCTAAATCACTTAGAGTGTGTTTTAGATTGAGACAATTCTATCAGAATTCGATTAAGCAATAAAAACAAATATATCTAAACAAAATGCCATCATCATCATAAGCCAATCCTAGCTCCATTCTAGAACCCATCTGCTCCTGGGTTCATAAGTTCTTCGGCATACGTGGCAAACCTACTGCCACTTCAGCTCACTAATAAATACGGAGGAGACCTTTGTCGATAATTTTAGTTTTCTGTCGAATAGCCTCATTGCCATCCGGAGAGATGCCCATTATAGTTCGTTCATTTTAAGCCGAGCGACCCTAAACTAGCCAACTAGCTAACTTACTGGTAATTAACTATCCCAAGAATGTTTTCCACATCTCGCCTCATACGTCATACATCTGTTAGGACGCATTGGTTTAGTTTTCAGATATTGTTGAATAGATGAGGAAAAAAACCCTACGTAATTATGCAAATGTTGCCCAACCAAACTCAATATTTCTTTTGGCTTCTCGTTTGAAGTTATTCCTACCCAATTGAAGTTTATGACCTAGGTAAACATATACTTGGACAACCACTTTCCACTTGAAAGTCTTTAACGATATGAATTCCAGTATTAAATCTTGTTTTCCGAAGAAAATTAAGACTTTGGACTTAATTTCTGATAATTTCAATTAATAAACAAATCTGCATATTGAAAAGATTTATAAGTCACTTATCTGTCTGACTCAGAAATTAATCTTTGGCAGAATAAATTTTTTCCTTAATTCAATAAACATAAATAAAAATTACCTCTCCCTTTGCCGATGCGATAACCTTCTTTGGAGACAGCCACAGACCCCATCACCACCAAGTCAAGTGTTACGGTATCTTCTATGCCTGAGGGAATACATTACTCATTTCTGATGGTGTTTATATAAGAATCTTACTTTTTCTACCAGGATTGACCCTCTAATTTGAAAGTTAGACAATTCTTTTGCTAGGGTAGAATTTAGCAGTTTTTAACAGGGCTGGGTAAAACAATTAAGAACGTTTAGAAAAAACCGGCATATAAATTTTTTACTATAACTAAAAAACAAAATTAAAAATACATCTTTAAATAACGTTGATTATTTAGTTCACTAGTTATAAAACAAATACCCTTAAAAAAAAACATTAATTTTATTTAAATAATCAATTCAAATCAATATCAGCATCAGCCGATATTAATGTATACCAGCAACTTCCAGTAATATATACACTAGATATACCCATAATTTAAACATTTTGATATTAAAAGTATATATTTCCCCATAGCTATAAATGGTCCTGTTTGTTTAAACGCAGTGTAATATCCATAATAGTACTGTGGAGTCTCATTTTTGAGGTTTTTTAAAATGATTCACAGGTAGACACTTGACCTCGATCACCACTGGTAGATAGTGAATATGAAGCAGATAACAGACTACGTTTGCCAAACAAATGCTTTTTCATTCTTCTTTTCAAGGGTTCCAAAATAAGAGAACGATGATATGCAATTATCATCAGTTAATCCGTTTTCATTAATACAGTATTAATGTAAAAGATAAAAATGTAACTATTTTCAACATTCTGTCCAAATGAAAGGAAATAAATTTACGTTTAATTTTCAAGTAGCATCTATTAATTAACCAAGTCATGATAATGTAGAGATTTAAGACGCTAGAATCAACAAGCGGAACAGACCGTCAGTTTCGATAACTTTCTATTTTTTTTTAAACTGACGTATTAGGGTTGTATGTCGATAAAGCAGCGGCAGCACAAAGCACATGCTGCTTAATCGAAGTACACTCCATACAATCTATATAAATCAGTCCATTTTCCTGA
This sequence comes from Automeris io, assembly GCA_036320925.1. NCBI lineage: Eukaryota > Metazoa > Arthropoda > Insecta > Lepidoptera > Saturniidae > Automeris > Automeris io. The sequence continues at coordinate 10,931,090 of JAUDJH010000005.1, forward strand.
AGCATGGTTTTGTTTATGTTTGCTGCTTCATCGACATACCTCGTTTATTATTAACTATATTATTCGCTATTAATAAAATATGCTATATGGAGACACCTTTTGTGAGTATATTGGTACTATAAAGACACGTTGATTCTGCAAAGTTATACTTTAAGTAAAAGCTCGATTGAGTTTCTTGGTGAGTTTTCTTCTCTGAATTATCAAAAATGTATATGTCTTTCTAAGTTACTTACATATCGGCAAATGACTTTAGAAACTCTATTTATAAGATAATATAATTATATTGTTTGGTTTTCTAAACAATTAAAAAATTAAGTCAATATTTTATTGCAATGGTCCTATCAAACTCGACTAAAATCTACACACCAGTGCCAAACAATGCAGTGAAAAACTGTGCTCAGAATAAATGCACTTTCACTGCGATATCTATGCGGGTTGTTGCTGACAAAAAACGTATCATTATTCTCGAACGATATAAATTGAAGTTTACACAAAATTCCTACAAGAAACTATATGATTTTTTGTCTTTTTTTTTAAATTATCGTATCAAATGACTCATTTTGATCGCCTTTATAATACCGTATCTCTTCGAATAACTTTTTATTGAGACATTCATCGATGACCTCTAAAAGTATTTTTTATTAAAGGCAACGCCTAACCTCGATCTCACCCGGTGTTAGTTGAAGATGAAGTCGATGATGAACCGCGTTCACCCAACAAATTGTTACTCACTCTTTTCTTAAAGACTCTCGGATCGTAAAATTATGGAAAATTAGAGGCAGGGAAAGTTGAGAAACTGGTTGGTTAAGGCTTGCGACCGTCATGAGCAGATAAGAAAGGAAGAAACCAACACTCAACATCGGGTGGCTGCAGAAGGATAAGAACTATTCGGAACTTAATTCTTTGAGGCAAGAAAAGACGAAAATATATCAGAAAAAGATGCACTCCAATAGTAAATCTTGTTTTCAAAATACATCAAAACTCTTTGAAATTAAGGTAAATTTCTCATTGGTGATAATTCTAATATAAATATCCATATAGACATTTATACTGCAAATATTTATACTTAACTTATATATTAATACATTTATTTTAAACATGGCTTGGTTCATTATTTGGAAAAGGTTAGGGAAATTCGGTATAAAACAAAAAAGTCTGGTATTTTCTCTTCTATGCTTTAAAATAATATATTATTACTAGCTGACCCGGAAAAATTTGTTTTGCAGGGTCAGCAAAAAAAAAGCAAAGCTTTGTTTTGTTTTGTTTATAAGTTATTTCTAGGTGATAATTGATCAGTTATCGAGCGGGATGAAAAATGATTAAATTAATAAATTGGCTATTAAAAAATAGGGGGTTGGTGACAAAAGGTTAAAAATTTAGGGTTGTATGTATTTTTTATGCCACATTAAAGAAAATAAAAACAAAAAAAATTGTCCAAAAATTTATTAAAAAATGTTAAGGGTGTATAACCCTTAACACTTAGGGGTATGAAAAATAGATAGTAGCCGATTCTCAGACCTACTGAATATGCAAATAAAATTTGGTAAAAATCGGTAAAACCGTTTCGGAGTATTAAGGTAACTAACATTGTAACACGAGAATTTTACATATATAGAGATTATTATAAAAGAAATGTGAAGAGAATTTGGAGCAAGCTGGTATGATCACAGTGAATTCAACAAATGATTTTTGGACTGCGCTGTGCTTATCAGGTCACTATAGAAAAAACATGACATCCGTATTATGCCTATTATGGGCCAGTCAAGTTTTAACAACATTTCCCTGATTGAGATTGTGTTACTCACCTATAGGTTTGCCATACGTCTCCATACCGTTCCGAGACACGGCCTTCTTGATGGCGGCCGGACCGGTCTCGCCTTCGGGTAGTTCCAAGCGGTTCAGGAAACCGTTCTGGAGACGAGGCACCGGCACGTACAGGGTCTTCTGCTGCTCTAAGCATATCACTCTGTGAAATTGTATAGGAAAATTAAAAACGGTGTGTTTAAACGGGGCTTTTGTATTTAATCCTTTTTTTTATGTGAAAGAAAGGGAAACTGGCAAACAGCCCACTCAACGGCAAGCGGTCACTATTGTTGCAACTGCAATATAAGAAGTGTTATCATTGCACTGCCGATGTAAAAGAGTTTTTCATTCCTTTTTCTATGCATATAGTACAGCTGATTATTATAATTTTTTTAATAAGATATAATTTTATAATATTAAATAGAACTCTTTTTTAATTTCACTGTATTCAAATAATAAAATAAGTAAATATAACATAAAAAAATAAATAAAAATAAAATCAATTTGGTTCGGAGTACTTCATTTATTCACAAATTCTCTAAGCATCGCCTTAGCTGGAAAATCGTATGTACACTTTGACTTTTTTGGTATAATTTTTATTTTCACTTGCTAGTTTTATGTTTTCTATGATTTCGGATGATGTAGATATAGGAAAGTATCTCGTTGCGTGTTTTAATAAATCATAGGAGCATACATTTAGTAAAAGAAACAAGTTTCTTCAGCAGCTTACATTTCAAATAGATCTATGATTTATATATTAGGTCCTTACATATGAAATTGGCGTTTTGTATGGGAGGAACAAAAAGTCGAATATTTTTTAATATAATATATTTAATTAATCAAAGTATGAACCATTATTTTCTATGCACTTTTGCCATCTCATAGGTAGTTCATTGATCCCTTTACTAAAAAAACCAGTCGGACGGGAATCAATAAAATCTTTGAAGGCGATTTGGACTGCCCCATCGGAGTTGAATTTTTTCCCTTGCAAGAAGTTATCCAAATTTCGAAAAAAATGGTAATCTGTTGGAGCAAGGTCCGGGGAGTACGGAGGATGTCTTAGACTTTCCAATTGAAGCTCTTCTAATTTAGTAGCCGTCTGTTGCGCAGTGTGTGGTCTAGCGTTGTCGTGAAGCAGCAGTGGCGTGGAGCGATTGACCAGCCTAGGTTGTTTAGCCGCTAGCTTTTCCATCATGGTTTGCAATTGCTGACAATAGACATCAGCCGTAATAGTCTGGCCAGATTTGAGAAAACTGTAATGAACAATACCGGCACTAGTCCACCAAACGCTTACAAGTAACTTTTTTGGGGTTAATTTTCGCTTGGGGCAGGATTTAGCTGGCTGGCCAGGTTCCAACCATTGCGCTGAGCGCTTCCGATTATCGTAAAGAACCCATTTTTCATCACAGGTAATGATTCGGTTTAAAATACCTTCATTATTGTGCCGGTTTAGTAATGTAACGCAGCAGTCGACGCGCGTTTGCCGGTTTGCTTCAGTCAATTCGTGAGGTACCCACCTTTCAAGTTTTTTAATCTTCCCAATTTGCTTCAAGTGAATTAAAACAGTTTTATCACTAACATCGCAGCCTGCAGCTAACTCGGACGTGGTTTGCGATGGATCCGCTTCCACAATAGCCTTCAACTCTTCATTATCAACTTGAGTCTCAGGCCGTCCACGGGGCTTGTTTTGCAGGTCGAAATTTCCAGAACGAAAACGTTGGAACCAAAAACGAACTGTGTCTTCTTTTGCAACACGACCGCCATACATATCATTCACCCTTCGAGTTGTTTCCGCAGCACTAGTGCCACGGCGGAACTCGTACTCGTAAATAATGCGATATTTTAAGATTTCCATTTTGTAAAATGAGTGACGCAAACAGAAAAAAACAAAAGAAAAAAACAAATGAATGACGATCATCGAAGCACAAATACATGAGTCTATAGCTGTACAAATTTGAATTTGGAATTCCTTACCAAAGAGGAGAAATTTGTGATTAAAGTGGCCAGTACGAAAAACGCCAATTTCATATGTAAGGACCTAATATTACGATGCTTTATGTAATAGGTTTGCGAGCAATGAGGTTTGAATGTATTTTCATTTTATTAAATAGCTATGGACAATTTATATTGTTTGTATGTATAACTGCCTGGTTAGGATTTTAAACGAAGACTGAAAAAAAAAAGAAAAATACAATATAATACTAAAGACGCTTATTCTTCATACTTGAATGCAACGCTTTATTATGTTGTTTAATTTTTAAACTGAATCTATGCAATATTTTCTTATTAATATTATTTAAAATAATCTCTTATACACGTTACAGCCTATCACGGTACCAAATCTTGCTTGCCATATCGATATCTGAAAAATTATTTCTATATCGAGTGCAAAAATTATGAATTATGTATTTCGATTACGTAATCGATTGGAGTTAGAAAACGTATATGTCTGGTAATAGAGCACCGGATTAATTTATATTCACAATTAATTTGCAATTCAAGTCGCTACCGGTATACGATTATATAACAATATTATTTACACTGTTATATTTTAACATAGCGGGTGTAAAGGTTATCAAAAGTGGTCATGCTACAATGAGTGTATTAAGACAACATACCTCTTCACAAGTACTTCTGATAGGTATATACAAAAAGTGTCACACGTTTACATAGTTTACTTTATCTTTAATTGTATTATAGTTCGATAAAATTACATTGCTACATCCTAAACTAAATCAACGCCTCAGTTCAAAAATAATATTTTAAAGCATTGGCGTTAAAGATGACTTTGATTGGAACTCAAACAATTTTGAAGACTAAGGCTGAGATTTATAGACACTATTTCGACATTGCTGAGGATATAATAGGAACTTGAGTATAGCCACAGTATTCGCAGAGCAAAGTTCATGTTGGCAAAATCGGTGACTTACCAAATACTTTGACATTCATTGAGTAATATAAATTATTGTTTTAGTAAAGCCTTTGCAAACTTAAAGTTGTGTCTATTTAATCTCAGCCTAAGAATACATCATGATCTGGATCTGACTGGAATCCGAGAAAAAACTAGTGAAAACATAGTAGCCTAGCTTGAATTTCGAGACATCTGACGATAAAATTGTTTTATAGTAAAAAAAAACTATTTCCATTCATTATACTCGGCCATACTTGAACTTGCGCTATAGTCACATCATTGGCATGATGTAATAATGCTACAGGATATTTATATTAGTGATATAAGCGCATTTTTTCACCTATATCGGCAATCAACTGGTAAAACAATTGCAAATACATGATATTTCTTTAATATTTTAAATATTATTATGACCAAAGCTTTCGACGAGGATTCATAAGCTCCTGAGACCAATAAAAATGGGCTGAAAAGTTACGAACAAATCAAATAACAGAAATTTTAGCAGGAAGAAAGAGTTGTGTAACTTTTTTTTTTTACACTGGCTCGAAATAGTGACTACAGAGTACCTGATGGTAAGTACAGTGTAGTACAAAAACGAAAGCGACTATCAAAGGATGAAAATCCATTGATAGTCTACATCGTCATGTCGGCCCACATATACCACGACTGAAGGTCTCTAGGTATATGAGCTAGGATATACACAAGCTGATCCCGAAACGCGACAAGCCGAAACTGGTCACTATGACGGGCTTTACACCCATGTACTGTGGTCGCGATCCAGACGGGCACCGACGCCCTACCACCTCGCTGCTGCTCGTTTAGCATCACCCGGGAGTCACGTGTAGGGAAACTAGGGTATAGACTACGGACGCGAGCAGCTTCGACTCCCAAAAACAAAAACAAACACTAAAAAACAAAACAGACTAAATAACAGTTACGAATTTGTGCCATTTCTTTTTTACAGTAAAATATTCTAATAACGGCAAAACCAAGAAATGTTTTCAAAAGCATGTGAGGTCGACAAGCCCAAGATTAGGATGCACAGGTAAACCAAGGCCAATATGTAAGAGTTTTGCTCTCACTTTGGCCAGCACTAGTAGTTAAATGTAATTTAATGTAAGTAATGCATTGACTTCCTTAAAGTTTAACGAGTAAAGAACTCTCTGTCTGGCTTATTACTAGTTTTACTTTCTACCGTTATATAAAAGAAAATATTTCGTTACGCAACTAGTCTACACCCGCGGCTGCGTCTGCGCAAGTCATCATCAATTGCATACTCCAGCTGTTGAGTTAACTATGAATGTATTTTAAACTATTTCCTAACGTTAATTTTTATGTTACAGAAGAACAACCGTTATGTATAGTGCTCGGCACCTCCGAGCGACGATAATACGACACGAAGTAAGTTGCGATTTTTATTAAATAAAAAATTAGTATAAATCAATTAAAAGTATTTCTTTACTATTTTTTTTTTTTTGTAAAACAGCAATCAGAACAAGAAAATAATATAATTGACCTTATTATAATACAGGTTGTAATTTAACCCAAGGTTTAAATTAAACAGTGACTTAAGTCCGTTCTTAAAAAATGCCGATTTCTTAGATAGAAATCTTAGTTATACATAAAATATTAGTCTATTTATTATATTATCAATAAAATATATTTTATAATAACAGAGTTTTGCCACTGTTTGTTGATTGGTGCTTTCGAGATGTAGACAATATGGACTGCACTCCGTACTAACATTTCCATCCTGAAAGAGCTTCGCATCAAAGAAAACCTTCGTCAATTGTGTAAGTACAATTCCAAGAGATTTTTGGACATATCATCTGCAACCAAAGCTCTTTAGAAACATTTGATGTTGCCAAGGGGAGTTCAACGTTCTCGCAGCCGATCACCCACAAGATGGACAGACTTAATTAAGTCCTCTATGAGGTATTCCCTCATATATCGCACATGCAGTGCAAATAATAACAATAATATAATAATAGTGTAAATAATAATGATTATGACCGGTGGTCATGGGTGTGTTGGTAGAAAGACATGGATTTTGGCGATTTACTGTTTATTAGCACTTTAAGGCATACCGAACTGCGACGCACACGCACATACTCTAGCCTTGGGTCTCGGTAGTCGACTGCTTTAGGTAGAGCATCCCTTTCGCGTGCGCACCCCTTACCCCGCGCGACCCGTGACACCCTAACGACCCTTAGGGCGTTTAACACAAATACGTATCGGGCGGCGTCTACATGCTATATGATAAAAAAATATCTGATATCTTCATCAATTCTTTGTATTTTTAACATTCAAAGCAGCGGTAAGTATCAGTTAATGATTTGCGAAAAGTCGATCTTTGCGATTATCTACAAGTGGATATTATGCAGTTCGATTGTAATCATTAACATTTTTGCCGAAATTATCTTTGTTAATTTTTATATGGACTTATAATTATCAATGATTTAATTTTTTAAAAATTAGCTCAAGGGTGACAAATTAGTGGAGTTAGGAATCATCAATTACTAGAAATAATATGAATCATCGGTTCTTGAGAATCCAAACAGGGAGTCTGAACACAGTAACATTCGATAAACGATAACGACAAAGTAAAGTGCAAAATGTATGAATTGTAACTGTAATGTAACGACGTGATATACCAAAAGCGTATGTCAATTCCATACATTTTTCTTTTTTTTTAAATTAATATATAGGTGAACGCTTGACCTTAATCACACCTGGTGGAAGGTGAAGATGAGTCCGATGATGAACCGCGTCCGCCCAAGAAATGCTTATTCACTCTTCTCTGAAAGACTCCCAGGTCATAAAACCGCGGAAATATAGCCGCTGGAAGCATATTTCACTCCTTAGCCGTTCGCATGATGAATGTAGAAGCGAATCTTTTCGTGCGGATATAAGGAACAGCCACCACATACGGATGGTATCCGACACGATGTCTACTGGTTTTGTGATGGAATGAGACTTGTGGAATCTAGGAATTTTCTACAAGTGCTATCATTTATTGAACATTATTTTATCAAGGGGGCTATAAGTTAATAATAAAAATACATCATTACGCTATATTCCTTTCGGGTTGTACAGAGATACATTAGTGCCTGTATCCACTTTGCTGTTATATGTCGCACCCAACGTGACTGGTACAGCAGTTGATCGCCATTCTCAGGAAACTCTACATATGACATTTCTATAGGTTGCTATGCGCTTTTACACACGATGTTTTCCTTCAACGGTGAGCATGTGGTGCCTAAATCATACGTAATCAGGAAAACCCCAGAGCTGGGATTCGAACCTACGACTATTCGCGTTGCCGCGTATGGAAACCGTAACCGTATATAGCGTGATGATATACAGGTGATTTTATTGACGAGGGAGATATTTAAGAATACAATAATATGCACCTTCTTGTAACTAATAAAAATGTAAATAACAATATACCCTAACAAATCACAAAGAAACATTGATGAACAAATGAGAATTGATCCGTAAAAAGTTTGGACACCGCAGCGCGTGTGGTGCACGATTGAATGACATGTAGATAAAATTCCTTTTACGTAATTTTAGGTAAACAGGTAATTCACTCGTTACCCTTTCGTACTTGATCCTGGCTTAGGAGAGACAAAATACCTACATAATAATTAATTGTTATTTATTCTATCATGTGTGTAATTGCCCCTTAATATATTGACTATAAATTACTTTATTTTAAAGGAAATATTAAGATATCACTATTCCTATACATTTGGAATTAGAATCGAATGCTGAATATCCTCCTTGAATATCTCTCTCATCTATAAAATCAGCTTGTATATTATTATTATTAGCCAAAGAGTCAAGTTTTTCCGACGTCATATAACACCGAGGGATGAAAGACTGTTAGTGAAAAAACGGCGATTCTGAAAATATAACGCTTTTGAGTTAATTTCACTGTTGCCTTTGTAAAACGTCGAATCTGATGGAATTTCGGCGGCTTTTCATAAGCGATTATCATAGCAATTTGTTTTTTCTTCAATGACACCGTTGCAATATAATTGTGTGACGAATTGTAACTTTTTACCCTCTATACTGTAAAGTATATTTTTTACAGAGAATTTTAAATCATGGTGCTTACGGCACGTGTAGGCTTTTAAATAAGGAAACAAATAAAACGACTGATTAATTGTAAAAGCGTTTAAATAAGCCGAAATAGTTTAATATATATATATAAAGGTAAGAAACGTTATTTGTTAGTCTTATCGCAGATCGATTTTTGGCCAAAGCCGATTTTACGGCCATCTCTACAACTTAAGATATACATAGTTCTAGATTGCCAAAAAGTGAAGAATATGAGGACTCAAAACTTTTACATTAAAGGCTTAAGTGAACTGTACAAAAACGACTTCTAGAGTTACATAGAAACTTGGCAAAAAAATATTTCTAAATATTTCTTCTTAAATTTGTGAATGTGATTTGAATCTTGAACCCATATGTTCAAGATATAACCATTTTTGCAGTGTGGGATTCTATGTAATGTATGTTTTTGTTCTAGAAGAGATATTTATAACTGAGTCACCGTTCCAAAAAAGAGACTGTAATATCCGTAGCATTTAACTAGCTAATATAATCACAATATTATTACCACAATAGTTAATTAAACTAAATTTGTATGCAATAAATGTCTGCAATAAATAAATCAACGCGAAAGCCCCATAACAATATAAAACACTCAAGAGCGTTTTAAAATTGAACCGCAGTGAGTCCAAGTGTAGGAGCTGAGGAAAGAGTTTATCAAATCGGTATTCTGGAGCGCGTATAGGCTGATGTCCGAAAATAGTTCGCAGTTTATGTGTTCTGGATCATGTCACGCAACACCGACGAAACGGGTCCATCGATCGTCATCCGACGAGAATCGTTTGCGACATTTTTACAGGACATATGATTTTCCTATCATTAACCAACATCCTTGTTGGGGTAGAAAGCGATAATGGAACATTCTATGTGACAATATACGTGGAGAATTCCTTGTCACCTGTATGCGATAAATTCATATATAATTTTGTTTATCGACACATTTTCGTGAAGACTAAGTGAGACACAATCTCCTCATTTTAATAAAAACCTTTTTTCTATTGAAAAAAATCGAAGTATGCCTTTTCACAGAACAAAAAGCTCCGCCGAAATTCAACTCTTCGAAAGAATATTTTCGATTGGTTGATATATTTGAGCCATTAGCCTATACGCTAAGGTCTGTGGATAGTTTCGACAAGGAATAAATTATAACAATATATTATTTACAAGGCTTGCAACAGCTAGCTCTAGTGTCTGTACACTTGGAATTTGAGTTTATAAACATATCAATATCACAGGAATGAATACAAGAGTAGGTCGACGCTTAAAAAAACTAAACTAATTAAGTAAAGACAATGGATTAAAACAACCCAATAAAAATGAGAAAAACAATATGGTTTCATTAAAATATGTGATGACTGCAAAAAAACGTAACAATATCATGAAATCGGTAAAATTGCAGGTATGAGTGACACAAACGAGTCGCACAGAGGTATGTATAGTCGCTTTAAACACGCGAAGCGTATGGATGAGTAAACAAAAATGCAAGTTGGACTTCAAATATGTATAAATTTGTACACGTCCCGAGATTGTAAGCCTAGAAATACAAGTGTTTCACATTGAAGCTATGTATTTAATTTCCTCATGGTTTAACTAACAAAAAATGTGTTCTAGGTAGTAACAAATTACGCTATTCAAATTTATAATCTGCGTCTACAAAGTTCTAAAGATTTTTTTACCTATCTAACGTAATAGATAGAGCTATTAGAATGTTTTATAACGCCAAGTTTAAAAAACGCTCATTACGTTCAAAAACGCATTTAAACAAATAAATGTTTTTGTATGCAATTGACGGTTAATAAGTGTTAAAATGGTTTTAAATATATTTTTATACTGGTTCGACAATATGACTACAAATATCCTGATGGTAAGTACAGTGTAGTCCAAAAACAAAAGCGACTATTAAAGGACAAAAATCTATTGGCAGTCACCATCGTCATGTCGGACCATATATATTACGACTGAAGGTGTCTAGGTATATGAGTAACTGGATATACACAAGCTGATCCCGTAACACGACAGGCCAAAGCAAGTCACAATGAAGGCTTTACACTTGTATACTGCGATCTCAACCCAATTCGGGCAATTGTCCTACCCCATCACAAAATTAAAACTTAAAGGGGCATTTCTGAAACTGTATGCAAAAAGTGGTTTAACAGATAAACGACGCTATTATCGTGTTTAAAATTTATCAGAATAAATTAAGAAATATATACAAAAGCTTTCTTTCTACAAATTAAAAGATATTGTATGCAATCTTGTATTAAATCGAAATCGAGTCTTTGAATTTTTTTTTTCTAAGTTACGAATTCCGCGTCCGGGAAAGGCTTTCACAACTAAACCGGGCTTGGTGGGCGAACGCAGAAGGCACTCAGCCAGCGCATTTTAAGGGTTGGGGCGGCTACGCAAGGGTACCACTGTGGGTACGGACCTCGACTTGGGCGGCCGGCCACTTAAAAACGAACCTAACGGCGATCTACCAGCGTTTCGGAAGCGACTTGAGAAGAAACGCCGAAAGAAACTCAAGGCTGCGTCGGAGTCTTTGATTGTCTCTAGGGAAATAAATATTATAATTAACTAATATTATTATCGAGCGCAATGTAAATAATTTCTGTCGCTAGAACGTTTCATATCGTTGATCATTTAGTTAACATTTCTTTATAGGAAATAGTATATATGTTAAAGTGTTATTAACAGAGATTTATTTACATAAATTAACTTTATTGCAGTACAATACATTATGATAATGAAAAACGAATAAGTCTCAAGTTAATGCTAATTTTATGCGGTATTTCTTTAAGCACAGAAATACTGTAAACATTTATACCTAGTCATGATATATTCCTTGGTCGTAAAAGAGTGCCAAATAGCTAAAACCAAGATCAAATTTGTAAAATCGAAAATCTATTCATAATTATAAAAAAAAAAACAGTACACAGGATGCTTTTTATATCAAAGACCAAAGTTACGAGAATATTAATTCTGTAAATAGATTAAAATATTTACAAAAAGTATTTTTAACGGTGAATTATAAATTCCTTTTTTTTAATGTTCTACGCTTGTTTATTCTTTAGTATTATTAGTATTTAGTGTGGTTTTTATTACAAACAATCTTACGCTTGACTTCAATCACACCTGATAGAAAGCGATTATGAGGCCAACGGTGAAGCGCGCTCGCCCGCGTTCGGATGTCATTATAAACAAACAACGTATTTTCATGTAGACTGTAATAACTGATAGGTAAAATAACACTCATAATATCACTTTTACAGATTGTTAAAGTCTACAAATGCTTAGAATAAATAAATCTGCTTACCTTACAGGTTCTTGCGGCTTATCCGGGTTCACTTTGACAGAGTTGGCGTTTTTGAAGACGTCCAATTCGGAAAGTTTCGTTGCAGCCTCAGCGGCGCCCTTAAAATAGGGATGGACGATATCAGAAAACTGCTGTTTTTTTTTTACCGTACTACATTGACGTATCGATAGCATCGATGATAGCTCACGCCTACCTTGAAGTTCGGTATGCGGTTGTAGACCGGCCGTGGAAACATCGCCAGACTGTTTGTCTCCAAATGCCGCCATACTTTCAGCCTATAGCTCTGCTTGGTCACTTCCTCAGGCAATGTTTTCTTGGCTGTTTAATGGAACAAAATAAAATTTAATCAAAGCATTTATTGCAATTCACGGTGTGTACAGATGTTTTTTTTTTATTGTTTCAATTATGGACCCTGTCGGGTATGGTATTTATGTAGGCAAGACGGCGTCAATATTAGTAGGGCTCCATACCCCTTTATATATATATATGTATATATATATATATATATATATATATATATATATATATATATATATATTATTATATATATATTTATTATTATATATATATTATATATTATTAACCTCTGAATGTGAAAACTCAAAACAGAAACATGCCGTTGACAAATCGAAATGGGGACGATTGTGATAATAAAAAAATGGGTGACATCTATTAGTCAGACTTCTAAACGGTATTGAAACGATTTACATTATCTGTCTAGGCATTATTCTTAAACTATTGAACGTATGTTAACGGAATCTTCGCAACATTTTAATAGTAAACATTTTCAAACTTGAAATATTAAATTTATGTTTGCTCCACAATGTAAAACTCTAGGCAGAAGCAGGGATAGATTGACCAGTGTACTAACTGTCCTTCATGTGCAGGGTCAATAAAAATGAGAACACATCTTCAATTAAAGATTTAAAACGGTTGGATAAGAACAGATATATAGGGAGTTCATATATGATTTTTAAATGTATAGTTAAAATAGATTCTATAAATACATCTAATCCGATGTGAACACTTGCGTCCATTATTAATGACATAGATAAAATCGTAGGTGTAAATCTTACTACTGTTATAAATGCGAAAGTTTGAATAGGTCTTTGTTACTCTATCACATAAAAATTAAAGAACACATTTAGATGACATTTGGCAGAAAGGTCATTTAATGTCTGGATTAGCACAATATTATTATAGCAATTGTTGATTCCGAAAATACTATCGAGTCCCACAGGAACGTGACAGGGACCGCATGGTTGCAGCTAAGCTTTAAAACCACATATATGACCTAGATGAAAGTATCTACCTGAGAAACGTCAGGTCAACTTAACTGGTAAGAATAAAAATAAATTAACTCAGTTTAACTCAGATATCTCTCGATTATTGTTTGTTTGGTGGTAGGGCAATTGCCTGAACTGGGTCGTAACCACAGTACACGAGTGTAAAGACCGTCATAGTGACTCGTTTTGGCCTGTCGCGTTTCGGGATCAGCTTGTGTGTATCTAGTAACTCATATACCTAAAGACCTTCAGTCGTGGTATATGAGGGCCGACATGACGACGGAGACTATCAAGGGATTTTCGTTCTTTGACGGTCGCTGTCGTTTTTGGAGTACACTGTACTTACCATCAGATGCACTGCAGTCACTTTGTCGAGCCAATGTAAAAAAAAAAAATGTTTAGAGTCCTTGAATCGACGTATCTTTTCGCATCGTTAATTAAGGACAACGTACGTGCAAGTTATTGCAGTAGAATTCTACAAACGGGGCTTTGCCAATTTCGTTGAATTGAAAATTGTTTATAGATCAAAAATAGAAAAGTCATTGTTCATAAATTGATTTGATGCAGTAGGAAGTGTGAGATATTTCCTCAATCCCATTTATAACTTTATTATATCTGAATGCTACCTATTTAATTACTCTTCAGCTTTTTAAAATATAATAGGGCATATAGGCTACACCCGCCTAAGGGTAAATAGTACAGTCTTAGAATGGCAGCGTCAATAAAAAGGCCTAGAAAGTATCATTCGATCAGCGATAACACTAGTTATTTCTAATTCTACTACTTCTACTTCTACTATTACTAATTCCATAAATTTTGGACTTTTCTACTAGCGTTATCGCCGATTGAATGTTACTACATCTAGACCCTTAGAAATATAAATCCAATTATAATCACCGTCGTCATCACAGACTAAATATACCACGAGCGAATAACCTTAGAGTTATATGAATAATCGTTGGAAATTTTAACTCCGTTTTAATATAATTATTGATTATATTAAATCGAGAATTATTGCTTTCTTGAACTGAACTACAAATAGAAAATTTATTGAATTTTCAACTATGCTCAAAATTCAATCAACTATTGTATGAATAAAGTATAAATGTCTCCTAAAGCGTTAAACAACACCTATTTGTCAATAATCGTTCCTTCCACTTTTAACATTAGTAAGACTAACTTCCAGATCCTTCTGTCACTTGTAGATACTCCCTTTATATATATATATATATTATTAAAATATATAAGTCAGTATAAAATAAAATTATAATTATAATTATGTTGGTTCCTTGTGTATATTATTTACGTCATGATTTGTGTTGTGTCCTTGTTCCTGTCTTATTAATAACATTTTTATGTTTGTGATGTGTATTTTGTTGTAGTTAGTAGGTTTTTTTGTTTTAGGTACTTCTACCGGACAATCTCAATATAATTAAAATTAGCAAACACCGATCAACCTTCCTCGAATATTAAAGTCAAAATCAAAACGCTGACTTTGGCAAAATCACATTGGTCATACACCAGTGGAAAAGCGACAAGAAAGGAATAATAATAATAACATTAGTAAGCAGAATTAGATATATTTAATATGCATACGTCATACATGTGTTATGTGTAGGTATGCACACCGCTATGTACCCAAGTGTTGTATTACACTAGCAGGTTGTAATAATCACCTTGACTGTTCTAAGGGTAATAATCGCCATATCGGCAAAGCAACATTAGAGTGTGCAAGTCAATTTTAAAGTACACTTTTAATATACTAACGATACCTAAGCTGCTACATAATCTATAATATAAAAATGAATCGCAAAATGTCTTGATAAGCGCGAAACTCGAGAACGGCTGAACCGATTTGGCTGATTTTTTTTTTTGTTGTGTTTGATGATTTCTGAGGAAGGTTATTACGGAGAGAAATATTTTAAAAATTCACTGCAACTATCGAAAAATAACACTTTTCTGTATTCTCACATAAAAAATTCTTTATAAGTCATTTTGAACGTTAATACCACAACATAAAGTTCAAGTGTTAGTGGACGGGTTTCGGGAACACAAAACAATTATTGAGTGACGTATAAATATTAATGTCAATATTTGTCAATTTTTATACATATAGCATTAAGGCCAGGCTCCTTCAAACAATTTTCAAAAAACAGCCGACAGGTCAATAGGTTTTGGCAGAATAAAATCTGACGGGGAAGCTATTAACATTAAAAAAACAATGTGACGTTGTTTTAGAGAAATAGGACAGAACAAGGTCTGCCGGGACAGCTAGTAATTTATAGATCTCATTCAGATAAAAAACAATGCTTTACAAGTAAATATTATACCCATACAATTAACGAAAAATTATTTATAACCTAAAACTTACTCACTGAGCGTTTTCTACTATCTGTATCATGGCGAGTGTTCTGAAGGGTTGTTTAACCTTGCTCCACCCTCTCCCTTCCTGAATAAAACCACGTGCGCTGGTCTACGGAGTCTTAGCTATACGGTATCTCACATCCCAACTAGGACTTAGAAGTTTTCTAACTCTTAATGTAGCCGTGTCGTTGGACTGTGGAATGGTTTTCCGGCGAGCGCGTTCCCAGCATCCTATGGGATCGTTTAAACGTAGCGTGAAGAGGTATTTGGCATGATCGCTATGATTACCGATGGGTTTTTCTTACCTGTCGATAGTCGTTGGCGTTTTTTGGACTCCACCATACTTATCATCAGGTATGGTGCAGTCACTATATCGAGCCAATATAATAAAAAAAAAATATTGTAAAACATTCAAATTTATTTGTTAAATTTTAAGATTTCTATAATTGTTTACATTTTAAAATATGTTTTGATTAAAACCTCTCCCTGATTATTTGGAAAACACAAGCTTCATAACATCATATCAATATAGTCAACAATTATTAAAAATGAATGTTATTGAAACAATAAAATTACCAACATTTATAGATGGGTATTTTTTTAATGTTCGAGCGGCTTTCAAAATGAAATATTAAAGGTAGTTTGTCGACAAAACAAATGACAAATTTACCACTGTGTATACGCTCTAGACATAGATGGGCAAAATGTAATCAGATTAATGAAAAACGATTACGATTACATTTTGTGTTTTTCATTATTAATATGACCGCATTTTGCTCATCTATGTTTTATACACCACGGAATCTTCAATTGCATACACATTTATGACTCCTTAATGTTTTGAAGGGATTTATTCATGATTACAGAGCAACAAAATTAAAATTGCGTCTACATTTTGTAATCGTTAATCATTAATCAGATTACATTTTGCCCATCTCTGGTGTTACGCTCTACACATAGCGCAGACCAGTCGTTATGCAAGCAGTCCTACAGTGGCTTGTTCGTAGACCTTTAATTTCAAAATATTTGACGCTTGAATTGAAATTTGTAAAATTTTATAAATTAATCTTACTACTATACAAATTTATTTTATATTTTTTATTACTTTGACAAAATTTGAATATTAATTATTGTAACCTTCTAACTAGTGTCCCAGATAAGCCAGCGCGGGCCCTTAGCAAATTATATCGAGACGACCTCAGATTATTATAGGTTCTTAATGTTAAAGTGGTATAAACAAGCGAAGTTGGAAAGGGGGAAACGTTTGTGACATCAAACTAAAATTATTCCATAAAGTTTTAAAAAAATCACTTCAATAAATTACATTTAAGCACTGTCGTGTACACACGTAATACAGAAGCATAAAAAAACACATTATCTTATTATATTCGGGCATTTAATAATACTAGCAATTATTTTTCTAATAATCGTGTCAATGTCTGCGTTAATCGCAAAGAGCCTGGATTACCAGCTTTTAAAGCTCTCTCCAGGTTCTTGGATCAAGAGCCGAATAAAGAAGGCGGTATTACTGGATACGGCACGCATTATAAGGCAGCTCCTCAATCTGAGCTCTTAGCTACCGGTGGCTTGGGCCTTAGGCCTCGCTCTTGTAGGTCTACATGTTTTCATATTTTAAAATGTATATTTTTTTTAATATGTATATATTTTAAAATGAAAATTTAATTTACATAAAGAGATAATAATACCAAAAGAAAAATTATTAAAAACAGTTTGAAAGCGATACATTATAGTCAACTGACACCCAAGATAGGACCATAGATGGGCAAAATGTAATCAGATTAATGAAAATGATTAACGATTACATTTTACGTTTTTTACCATTAATATTTTACTTATTTATATTTTAAACACTACAAAATCCCAGATTGTATACACATTTATAATTTTTTAATGGATTTAATCATGATTACAGAGCAAGAAAATTAAAATTACGACTACATTTTGTAATCATTCATCATTAATCAGATTACATTTTGCCCATCTCTGGATAGGACTACCTGCATCTTGGATGTCAATACATATATTGATTTAAAATTTGATCCTATTTGGATTCTGGTACTCCTATTCTGTTAATTAATCGATTTAAAATCAATACATTCATAGAATGGTAAAATATAACCAGGTAATACGTATTATGTTTTTATGGGATACACACCATTGCTCAAGGGGCGCTAGGTCCGTAGTAATTGCGACTCCTGCTACATGTCTAATTCAGCTTCACCTACATATAACTCAGATCCAAAAGTGACCCTTTAAGGAGAAAAGCAAAAACGTTTACAGCAAAATAGTCCCAATAAATTTGACATTTCGCATCATCATTGAGTAGGTGGTATATTTAATATTTTACAAGGAC
The DNA here is from genome assembly GCA_036320925.1 of Automeris io. Taxonomy (NCBI): domain Eukaryota; kingdom Metazoa; phylum Arthropoda; class Insecta; order Lepidoptera; family Saturniidae; genus Automeris; species Automeris io. The sequence continues at coordinate 10,949,263 of JAUDJH010000005.1, forward strand.
ACTGCGCTTTAATAGTTATTTACAACTACCTACAGCTTATGCCACATAAATAAAAGTTATCAATTCCATACTAGGTAAAGGTTAAATTGAACATTTCAAAATACTTAACGCTTTTAAGTTCCTTACCTTTGAAATCAGCTATCTGCTGCTAATATTACGTGAAATATATTGTCAATACTATTATGTATTATAAAAAAATATCCTTAATTTTGAACAAGGTCGAAAAGTCCATTAAATGTATGTGTGTGTATAAAATGTTAACTTGTGTACCTCCAATTGTTTATATATAGAAGCCTTCTGTTGTGGTATTTTTAAACCGGCATGAGGACTGCAACTATCAGTGGATTTTCCTCCCTTAGTGGGCATTGCCAATCTTAGACTAAACTGTGCTTTTCATCAGAGACAGTGTAGACACTTCTATCATGTAGTTAGTATAAAAAATGAAATTACTGGTAATTTACTGGTGTACCTACCCCTTTTTGGAATTTTTTATCCAGTAAATTGCTCAGTGGCTTGTTTACAAGCAAACAAATTAACTTAAATAAGCATGTTCATGCATCTATAACAAATAATTACACATGACTAATTTAAATTTGCTAAAAATTAGAAGTAAGGTTGATGATAAAAATAAATGATAAAAAGATGGCAATTACCATAATTTTTATGACTGAAACTTATTATTATGTATGCTAATGTGTGTAATTTGTATACAATAATTATATATAATGTTTTAAAAAATCTTTTTCTTGAAAATTCTATCTTCCAAATTAGTAGATTCACTATTAGTACACTAATTAATATTAATATATTTATTATCTATGTTTTATAAATATTCCTACTATTATAAAATAATAGATTATATATTTCAGTGGGCATAAAAGATAAAGTACTGATCCAATTTCAATAGAAATTTTGCAGTTTTAATGATTCCAAAAACTTTGGCTTTGGTGGTTTGTGTATAAAGAAATATTCGCTTAAATAAAGGGATAAAACCTAGAGAGAAAAACCAGAGGCACGGTCTTATCAACTAAGGCAAAAAGTATACTAATAGAAAGAAAAAACAGGCAGTAGCTTACATGAAATATAAGAGCTATAATATTAATATCAAAGGTCCTGTAGATTATTTAATTCTAAAGTTTAACTTAATCATCCAGAACAGAATGAATAGGCATACAAACAAGTGAAATCAGAGATTGGCAAAATGTAATCTGATTAGTGATTAACAATTACAAAATGAAGTCGTAATTTTTTTTTTGTTGCTCTGTAATCATGATTAGATCCCTTCAAAGATTAAGAGTCATAAATGAGTACACAATTTAGGATTCCATAGTATTTAAAACATAGATGAGCAAAATGCTGTCAAATTAATGATGAAAAACACAAAATTTAATCGTATTTGTTTTTCATTAATTTGATTACATTTTTCCTATCTATGGTTGAAATGAATTTATATTTTGCAGATAGATGAAAGTTCTCAATAGAATTTACTGAAAGGACGTTGTCGGTTAAAATTATTAAAACATTAAAAACATATTTAATTATATTTATATAGGTCGTTTTTTTTTATGAATGAGTATAGGACAACTTTCCATGGTTTAAAAATATACAGAACAAAATAAAACAACAATATGGAATTAATTTAAATATTAAACAGATATGTGGTAAAAAAAAGCCAAGCATAGTAACTTTATTTCATCAATAATATAATTAGATTAGCAAAACTGAATCTAAATCAAAATTTTAGTAAAGGAAAAAAAATGTTACAAGACATAAAAATTAAGACAAACTTATATGTTTTATTAATTTTACTAGAGATTAATGTACTTAACTTATATTGGTTGATCATTCAGTTGCCGATACCCATTTTTTTTTTAATCTAAAAAATATTTGAGCCAACCTAAAAATCAGTACACATTGTGTCTGCTAATAGTCACAACTACCAATAAACACTAAAATCTCCTCTTAATTATTAGCTGTATGAAGAATATTGTGCATCTAACAGTAAATAAATTGGTTTAATGTGTTATTCAAAACAAATATAACATACTTTGTATAATGATACTCTTTGTAGAAATCTCTAGAAAATTAGTAAAACTGCATGTAAATATCAAGAGTTACAGTTCCACTTCTACCCTTATATTTGAACAATTTACAAAATCAACAAAGTTCTAGTTTAATGGTAATTTATACCATGATATTTTGGTGGGTATTTGTGTTCAGTAAACTCATATAGTCTTAGCTTTTAGTTGAAATGGTCAATCTAGTAAAGCAAGTGTTATAAGATAATGCATTTTGCTTTGATAAAGACTTTCAAAGTTATGATTCAAGAATTTCTAATATGACCTCATGATATCTTATTAGGCAGCTGAAGGTAGCCACAACAACACATTTGCTTGAAAAAAATCATACTTTCTCAAATCCATTCTAGATTAACATTTTATGTGGACTATATTGCAATTAAATTGCCTAATAAATCAAATACATTCAGCAGAGGTGGGCAGAATTGTGAGTCACGGTTTCACACTCCAATTCAGCTACCCACAGTAATAATTGCAAGTCGAAGAAACCACCTAAATCGTTGCAATGATGCACGAAACTAACCGATCGGCATGTAAAAATTAAAATTCAACTAATTTTACGCGATTTGTTACGATTCATTTGCTAATTTCTCACGATTTCCATTACTTTATTTAGAGCATGTAAATAATTAAAATGAAATTATTGGGAAAAAAAAACGTTTCATACTATTTAGGGTACCACAAGGAGTCATTTACCGAAATACTCATTAAACAGTATAATATATTTGTTTTCCATGATAACAAATGTGAAACTTACCGTCTTCAGTAGCCGTGGGTGAGCCGTCTCCGTTCTGCATTATGATTGTTTAATCCCAATTCAGATGCAATTTCAATAGTTGAAGTATTTTGATGATCTACGGGAAAATCATGAAAAAAAATCACTTGAAAAATAGAATCTTCCTTCACCAAAACGGAACCGTCACACACAAAAATAGAACGCGAATAAAAAAACAAATGCCACCAACTTGACAACATAAAAGTTACATAGAGATGTGCCGTAGGGAATTGAAATAGTGCAATCTAGCTATCATCTAATCATGAATATTATTTCTTTAGATAAAAAAAGTGATTTATTAGAAAAAAATGTATTTAAAAAACAGCACGTATTTAATTTAAAATAATTTTGATAATAGCGAATGTTGAAAAAATACTTACGGGACTACCAACATAAGATAGTATAATGATGAACTTATGGTTGGTGGTATATCCGACTATAAGAATTGACACAAAATAAAAGTGATACATAGTATTCAATAATCCAAAATCAGTATATCTATAAATATAAAATAAAATACAATCACTGTCTACAAAAAATATGATTTATAATCAAAAGATATTAATAAGTAATATTGATAACCTTATTACGAACAAGATTATTCTAGATGGAGTTCATTTATATGTCGAAGATAAAATTCGCTCGTCGGAATATGTAGATGTCACGGCTTACTAGATAATGCCCCGCCTACTAACCAAAATAAGATTTAACAATTATCACCCCATATACCCTAAAAGTGGATTATATATACGGAATAGTAGAAAACTTATGACCATCATATTATTTTTGTACTCGACTTGTCTTCAGAATTAAAAATTAATTAAGTAAATAACACATAAAAATTACGTGAAAGAATTATAAAATTTTCGGTAGTGCATAAAGATTTTAATTCTCTATAAGCCGGTCAAATTAGTTATATTTCTGGCAAAAAATCCTAGCTTCATTTGATTGCACTGACTTTTACAGGATTCACTAGTATTCAAAATTTATTACGGCAGCCAGATTACACTAACCTGTTGGGCACCATTTTGAATTTAGATTTTCTGTTGATAACTGTCCCATTAGCTTTTTTTAAAATAAAGTGTTGACAATTTAATTATTTAAAATAATTGTAACCCACATTAACTTTATACTATAATTGCTATTTTTCTAATTAGAAGCGGAAAAATTATTATTTAACTATATAAAATAATAGGTATCTAGCTGATATCAAGGTATTTTAGCGACATTATCGCTAATTAAAATAACAAGTGACGCTTTAGACCTTTATTTTCAATCGGATTATCGTATAGTTTGGGACATGTGTAACGGAGTCAACATAAGCTCGAATGCTGCGTCCTTGAGATTTGCCCCGCGTAGATTAGCCTCATGTAGGTCACTGCCAGATAAGTCACAACACTGAAAATAATTACAATATTTATTAATATTAGCAGTTTCGCCCGCGTCCTATCAAAATTCGTCAAAACACGTTTAAGTATGCGCAGAACTGTTTGTATGGTACTTTACACACTACATCCATCATGCCTTAATTCTTTAATTCCAATCCAAATATTGTCAGGCCGAAATAGCTACAGTACACCCCCAGTAATCCAGCGCTCCTTGTAATCTTATTATCCCTGTTCATAATAAAATAAATAAATAAAATAAGCCTTTATTTCTACTACTTTTTTTAATACATCTTTTTTCTATGTTATTCTTGATTATTAGTACTATATAATTTTTTAATGTTCTGTAGTAGTCGCCTCCGAGTGTAGAATCTTCGCGAGTGTACTGCAAAGGCGTAAAGAGCTACATGAAGAAATAAAAAGAGAAAGACAAGTAGGGAAGAAAGTTGCCTTACGATATGATTAAGTCATTGTACTGAAAGATAAAGGCGCAGAACTTGACAACTCACGTACAGCAAAAACGTTTATGTCACTTTCTCCCGAGGTAACAAATACTATGGGTCTAAGCAAAGACAAAGATTCAAATCAGACTTCTAAAAAAAAAAAAAATGCCTGTATCTCTTATTATTTGTGTGGTAACAATAATAAAGCACCAACTTCTAGCTCAATAAAAAATAAAGATAAAAAAACTTGTAAATAAAGTCTCTGTTCATAGTACATAATAATTTGACACAAATATTATAGAGGTATACATAATTATATAGTATGATTCCTAGTTCAAATAGATTGTTTGTGTAATATTTCGGATAACAAGATTTTTTTTTAAATTCCGAACTATAGAGGGTCTTAGCCTCTATAATCCGAAGAATTCGACAGACTGACATCCCCTTACGAAACGTTTGTCGGATAACCGGGGGCCCGCTGTATAATATTATGCTATGATTACTCGTGTACTGTGTCGGAACCGTGGCTGAACTATATATGTAGAATTTCCTATCCTGCTGACGTAGTGCTTTGTGGTGATTGTAAGGAGCTCCTAGATTCATATTTCACGGATAGGGATCAACGGCGGTGCGAAATGCTTTATCCGAACTTTGTCCGAATCTTCTAGGCTTGTATTTTAACGGGTTCAGATCGGATGCAGTGTGCAACCGCCCTTACGCTAGAAACTCACTAAAAGACGGCTTGCTTAGCTGTTATAGTCTAGCGAGTCACCAAGTGCCTTTATTTCGCTACACCCTATGCGACTCACGAAGGCGATAAGCACGCAATCCGGACGATTTCAAAAATTTCTAGAACATTTATTTTACTTCGCTTACTACTCAAGTGACTGGTCAGACTTTAAGCTGAATCATGATTTAATTGACTACTTTCGTCAGCAACATTCTACATATTATTTTGTTTTTGTATGCATTTTATTTCGCTCTTTTTTTAAATAAATACGCAAAAAGGGAGGTAATATTTCCCGCTATCAACTAATGAATTACGTTGTAGGAAATCGTATTGTAAATTATTATTATCGTATAGAATTATTTAATCTTAACCGGGAAGAAGCTGTAAATTACGGGATAACTAACATATGGTAGCGTGGCCGAGCGGTCTAAGGCGCTGGTTTAAGGCACCAGTCTCTTCGGAGGCGTGGGTTCGAATCCCACCGCTGCCAAGTTTTTTGTTATATATTTGCAATACTACACGACTTTTCGTACAAAATTTTCGGCAAGCTGTAACTGTTTAATATTTAATAATATTATTTTGTATATATTCCAAAAAAAATTTTTTTTAATTAAATATTTTTTATTTTTTTAAATAATTTTTTTAATTTATTTTTATTTTATTTTTATTTTTTTAATTTTTGAAGAATGCCCTACCTATCATATGACATTTTTAGAAATCTTGTTTTGTCAGATTTATAAAGCTGATATATAAGATAGATAAGATTATATATATATATATATTCCTGTAAATGCATAACTTGTTATATTATTTTACCGTTATTATATATGCAGATTTAAAGTGTATAACATCATTTACGGTATTCTACAAAGTTCAAGTTCATGTGCAACATAACCATGAATTTAAATGAAGAAAAAAAAACCTAAGAATTCTTGTTATTAGTGTAATATTCTAAACATTTTGAATAATATTTAATTTTATAATAATACTAAGCTCAGTTTTGAGCTACATTTGCTAGACTAGTAAATGTAGTTGTGGTACCAATTGTTGTTATATCTTTTTATACTAGCTGAGTGACTCCATAGAAACTGATATCTAGTTCAGTGTAATCAAATCAATCACAGCAACAGATAAAAAGGATACGTAATTATCGTGTACGGGAAAATCCAGATAAACTTACTTCTAGATCTGCACCCGCTAAAACTGCAGCTCTGAGATCACAATTTTGCAAATTTGCATTCTTAAGTGTGGCCACCCTTAAATTAACACCAGCCATGTTACTACCTTCTAAATTGGAACCTGAAAATCAGAAAGAAATTGATAATTAGCATAGTAAAAAACAATCCAATATCTCATCATGTACATTACCAGTATGCATTACTACCGTGTCATATGACTATATCACCATATAGTCAGCACCAATGTTGCAAGGCAGTAAGCAAAACAATTGGGTTATAGATTTATATGGACCAGAATGGTGTCAAAATTATAGCCTAGAGATGGTAAACTACTGCTAGGCAGATTATTAACATGATGATATATGGTCTGAGGACCATGTTAGATAGCATTAGAAAGATAATAATTAAGTCCCATTGTCTTAGTTAAGTTTGAATGTCAATAGGAAAACTTCCTGTGTACTGATGCTGATCTCTAAAAAATAGTAAGATTTAGTTGTGTCAATTTTTATATGTTGTAAAGCCTTCTCTGATGGATTAAGATCTTGCTTCAGGTCCTTTCACCAGAATATTGCCTTCACTGAACAAGGTTACCCTACCATTCATTTAATGACTGTTGAGATTAGTTCAGAGTTTGGTGTGTAGTGTAATGATGCAAATGTGCCCAGCAGTGGTTAAGCGTCGCTTAGTTAGATAAATAAAAAATGTGATCGTTCGAAAACACACCCTTTTTTCATCAAAATTTTCAGAATAGTTCCCACAAACATTTTAGAGGAACTTTTAAATAATACCTTTCAAATTGACACCTTCCATGATTGCCCTGCATCCGGTAGGATCTTCCATATTACATCCTTTTAAATTGGCACCTGTAAAAGTAACTAGTTATATTGCAGTTCATGTATTAATTGTTAAAAATACTAGCCAGCCACTAGTTAAAAAAAAATATATTGTTTTTATTGTCTATGTATTCACGCAAAATAAGCGCACTCAGACGTCGAGTTGCGGAAAATGAGCCCGTGTGAACCTGATACCTGATTGTCTATGTATTTTCTTTTTATCTAAAACAAAAATGAAAAGCACATCACTTGGCTTTATTCAGGAATATTTGGGGTTATTTCAGTAATCTTAGTATGATAAATAGGCATAACGAACTGAAAATGTAACCAACAAACTGAACAACCACCAATTTTCAAGTAGCAAGACATTTGATCTAAAGCCTGATGGTCTCAGTGGTGATATATGGTGACGGTGAAGTGATGCAGGCATAGTATGACTATTATATCTGAACTTATCTACTGACATTAGTCATATTAGCAACTATGGTATGTCTATTTTCATGTATATATGAGAGGAAAAAATAGAGCTATCTCTTTACTAATAAAACACAAACTATTAATTTCTTTATATAGAGCTAATCATTGTGATAAAAAAAGAAAAATACATAGGAGCAGAGAGGCATGTACTTGAAAAAAGCCTATACAATTAAAATAAAGTGACTTCAATTAAGAGGTTGATAAGAGTATTGTTGAAATCAGACACTCCTTTTATATATATATTATTAAAATATATAAGTCAGTATAAAATAAAATTATAATTGTGTTGGTTCCTTGTGTATATTATTTACGTCATGATTTGTGTTGTGTCCTTGTTCTTGTTCCTGTCTTATTAATAACTTTTTGTGTTTATGGTGTGTATTTTGTTGTAGTTAGTACGTTTTTTGTTTTGGGTACTTCTACCGGACAATCTCAATGTAATTAAAATTAGCAAACACTGATCAACATTCCTCGAATATTAAAGTCAAAATCAAAATGCTGACTTTGGCAAAATCACATTGGTCATACACCAGTGGAAAAGCCACAAGAAAGGAATAATTATAAGAGAATTGTTATACCAGCAACTATAATAATACCTACAGGATATTTACAGTTAAAAAGGAAACTATGGGTTATATATCAAATCCTTTGTTTTACATTTATCACACTACTCAACAATGAATGCATTTATTACCTTCCATGTTAGCACAAAGAGCTTTCACTCCAAGCAATTGGGCTCCTTCTAAATTAGCATGAGATAAATCAGCTCTCTCTAAGCAGCAATAAGACAAATTTGCTCCAGTAAGGTTGCACCGCGACAGGCAAGCATACTGGAAATATATCATTTAATGGAATTTATTTTCTAATAGCAACAGAAAATCATAACATATTTGAGAACCAATTTGAAGACCATTTTGCTTATTTTGTAATAAGTTATTCTTTTTAATATGTTTTTCTGTAGGTAAATATGAATCTAAGACAAATAAAAATTTGAGTTTATTTTTAATTCTGTTTGTTTCAATTTATAAAATAGATGTTTAGTTGGTGTATTTTTATTGAAAGTGATCATATCTTTTTTTGGTAACTATTACTGAAACCAACAAGGATTAAAATTTTTGAAAATAAACTATAATTTTAATAAATTTACCTTAAAATTAATACATCTCAAATCCAGTCTATTCAAATCCGCCCCAGTTAAGTTAACTCCTTGAAATCTAAGCTCCAAATTTGTTGGAGTCATGATAATAGAACGGACTACATTCATCCGAGTTAGAGCTTGGTTACGACTGCAGCCAGTTTTAGAGTCTTCTATTATTTTATGTAGAACTGGTACCATTGAGTCTATTCCTGAAAATGTAATATTATAATATTAATAAATATTCTGCTATAAAATAAACTGAAACACAGTAACAGTACAAGGAGCTTAAGTGAAAGAGTTTAAGGAAAGCATGTTTTTTTTTTTAATTTTAGAAAGAATTTAATATAATAAAATTGACCCAATTGGACCACCTTCAAGCTATAAAAATACAGCTTAAAACTGAATATAGAATAATATAATGTTAGTATAAAATAAATGAATGGAAAAAATAAATAATTTGTGGGGCTATTGTAATCAACACATCTGTACTCTATTTAGTTTAAAAATCAACAGAATATCAAACTTACCATAGAATACAGCCTCTTCCATTACACCAAGAGGATTGTCATCCTTGTTTAATATTACCATGCCATGCCTTAAATAATTTAATATAGGCTCAAAATACCTAGGACTTCTGTCTATAAGGTAAGCTCCAGTCTCATCAGTGGTACTAGGATTCATTAAGTACACATTACTATCAAACGCGAACATCCTAGCCAGCATACAGTGCGGTTCTCTTGCAGTAAGTGTTGATCTGGACGTAGTAAAATGTTTACCACCAACATTTAAAGTGATCCAGTCATTCACAGACTTGGTTTTTGGTTCCAAACTTAAAGTAGACATAACTTTATCAATTTTATCACAGTTTGATTGTAAATTAACATAAATAGTTTCTTCATCTCTCATTACACGCGTATCGTGTACTTCGCAACCATTCAAAGTAAATAATCGAAGATTTTCCTCGGCAAGGTTGAAAAGTTTTGAAATCTCCTTCTTTAAAGTTTCAATCGAGTCTTCCACGGCCACAACTTTTCCATTTTGAGCAGTTTTGTCGAGATAAACATAAACTCGTTTCATAATGTATTGAACGTTTCAAGAATTTGCTTATTTTCTTAAATCAATAACATCAACTCAAATCGCGTATTTGGCATTTGCCATTTGCTGTTTGCGAAAATTTGACAATTGAGTGTTTTTTTTTTCGGTTTTGTTCTCCCCTTTGTGGGGAAGGCAAAAGCTTCCACGCCATAAAGCCACATCTGATATTTTTTTCTTTCTAAGTTTTATTAAATTGCTGTTGTTTTCCCGTCGCGCTCCAACATTTCTGTCGTAGTTTTAGTTACATATTCATCTTCATTTCCTGTTTGTTACAACATTTTTACACGTTTGCACAAAATATTAACGGCGAGGAATACTGTAGATTGGCGGGAAAACTTAGCAACCCAAAGGAAGTATCTCTCCGCTAGCGTCTCGCCAAAAAACCCTTGATTCTCCATCGCACACGGTCAGCCGAGCATTCCATTGCTACCCAAACCTACAACACAAATTCAGAAAACAATTGAACACCCAGCCGATTGCCACAACAAGAAAACAACAATTATTACAGCGAGAGTGTAGAAGAGATGCAACCACACCAGCTAAAACCTTTGCCGTCAATCTGAATGTTGTTGTTTATTATGTGCACCAAACGGTAGGTAAAAGAATGAGTTATACAATCTTGTCTTATTTTATTTCTTTTTATACATTTCAAAGGCCAAAGCCATGTCTGTTTAACAATGTCAAATCTATAATATACCACACCAATGCTCTTATAAAATAAATCAGATTTGTTGATGTTCAAAAGGTTATCGCCATGTCTGTCCCGGTATTTGTTTTTTGTTGTTGTATCTTGCCATTATTATTTTTCCCAATTCAAAAGGCCGAATCCACGTTTATTTTATCCCCAAATTAAAAAGGCTGTAGTTACGTCTGATTTTTTTTCCATTTCAGAAGGCCGAAGCCATCTCACATCTGTGTTATGTAGTTGTGTTTATAGACGACACAGTACTCTCGTCATTTAACTGACGCCTTAATTCTAGGACTACACTGTACTAACCATCAGGTGCTATATAGTGACTTTACCGTGCTATATATAACGTGCGTGTTTTATAGTGATTTTATTTATTTATGGGGCAACCTGTGATCGATTAATTTATTGAAATTTTAACATTTCTTAAGTGTTTAAAAGTCTAGCGTAACATGTACCAATAAGTAAACAAAAGTTAAATAAAAACTTATAAAAATACCTAATCCTTAATTTTGTAAAAAGTACTGATATTTATTAATAAAATAAGGTAAACGGCCTGTGTGGTACATATAATAATAGTTATTATTAATAGATCAATAAACAAGTAGTTAAGTACAGACTGATTGCACATAAAATCACAGATGGCTGTCGTAAAACACATTCCATCTTCAGATCTTTCCTGTGATCGCACTTCCATGTAGATAAATCTGAAACTAATCGCGATAAGCGATTGTTTCCTTACACAAAAAACCAGTAAAGATGTCAAGATATTTTTTTATTTCATTAATTACCTTGCCATAACTTTTACAGCGCTTCTTGACAAATAAAAGCAATCCCGAGAAAATTGTAAAATGATTTCGTCATCCGAACATCAATATAAAGGCTTTCTTTTTCTTTTTCTCCATCTTTTTCATCATCTCTCTTTCAAAGTAAATTACCACCTTTATTATATTACGTACTACTAAGGAGTGGAATTTGCTGACAGCGTCTGTTATTCTAGCTTGGTATAATAATAATCTAGGAGTTTTCAAAAAACTAGTGAATTGGTTTTTGTAGGGCGAGCGGTCTTCATTGTCAACCTCATCATAATTTTCCATCAGTTGTGATTTAGGTCATCGGTAAGCTTTATGACCAGTGGTCGTGGGTGTGGTTGTAGAAAGACACGGATTTTGGAAGTCGACTACCGAGACGCAAGGCTAGAGTACGTGCGTGTGCGTCGCAGTTCGGTGTGCCGTAAAGTGCAAATAAACAGTAAAATGCCAAAATCCGTGGCTTTCTACAACCACACCCACGACCACCGGTCATAGCTTTGATTATAATTAAACAGAAATATTTTATTTGTTTCCTATAGCTACATATGTCATGTCACGAATAAATTAGCAGAGTTCAGATCTAATAACTTGAGCCATGTATGACAGAGTGGGAATCAGTTTCATTCACGTAAAACAAAAGCCAAAAATTAAAAATTGACTAAAATTGGCTAAAAATTGACTACTGCGCAAATACGTCTCCAAGTTCAACTTATCTACCACCCGCTGTACTTCGGTCATATATACCCATAAAACCATAGATATGAACATTAGACTATATCGAGGGGTAAAAGGCTATTTGTTTTAAGCGACATTTTTTAGTGATATAGTAATATATATAATATATTTGGAATCGGTAAAAAACACTCGCTTAAAACAAATAGCCTTTCACCGATATGTTTGACTATACTGGCTTTCCTTTTGGACAGTCACGGCACATCACTGTTATCCTCGTATTGATTCACCTGTGCCAGTTTTTATCCTAATTATAAGAAATTCACAAGAATAATTTCACGTAAATTTTAAAGTCGACGCCCTTTTTACATTATACGTACGGTGAAATTGGGTAGATATATTCTCGAGAAAAGTTACCTCTTAGAATGTGTATATTTTTAGATGATTTTATGAGGTCTTCATATATAAAACTTTTCATATATTATCTCGATGTTATGTTATGTTGTTATGTCAGTAGTTTATATCTTTTTGTGTTACTCGTATTTTTATTTTTATTTTTCTTTTCTTCTGTGCATGTAGTCTACACTTATAAATATAGTCGCATTTATAATGTATCTTCTTCATGTTCTTATATAGTTTTTATGTGTTAATGTAGTCTATGTAAGTGTACTTATAAATAAATAAATGTTATGTTATTTCTTCAAGTTTAGTTACACCAAGTTAACTTTACAAGTATTTTTTGACTCATTTATTAACTTGTTTATACGATTTCAGCGTTAAGCTTTAATCTCGTATATGAAAAGTCGGCTTATGTATATAATTTTTTCTGAACCTTTAAGAGCATTTATTTAACAAAACTCACGATCAAATTGGTCCACTACGTTTAAAGTATACAAGTGGTAAAAAATAAATAAAATAAATAAGCCATTTATTTCTCATCCACAATATCTAATAAAAATATACAATTATTATGACGAATACACCATTTTGAAATAAAAACATACATAAATAACAAAAAATTTACCATTATAAATCAAATGAAATTAGAAAAAAAAAAAGTGGTTAGCATGAAGTTTATTTGGACTGAACAAAGGTATCCTATTTATATATTTAATGTATATTTTCAGGCATTGTGATTGATTTTTATAATTGTTATTAAATATACAGGCTGATTTTATAGACGAGGGAGATATTCAAGGAGGAATGCTGAATACAGCGTTCGATTCTAATTCCAAATATATAGGAATAGTGATATCTTAATATTTCCATTAAAACAAAATAATTTATGGTCATCATATTAAGGGGCAATTACACACATGATAGAATAAATATCAATTCATTATTAAGTAGGTATTTTATCTCTCCTAAGCCAGGATACAGTACGAAAGGGTAACGAGTCAAATACCTGTTTACCTAAAATTACGTAAAAGGAATTTTATCTACATGCCATTCAATCGTGCACCACACGCGCTGCGGTGTCCAAACTTTTTACGGATTAATTCTCATTTACATTTTTATCAGTTATAAGAAGGTACAAATTATTGTATTCTGAAATGTCTCCCTCGTCTATAAAATCACCTGTATAATAATTAATATAATGGTTGTTCCATTGTAATGTATTCTATAGGAAGCTATTTTTAGTAAGTACTATGATAAATTGGGTCATTTTGGGCATCTCTTTGCAGGATAAAGTCAGAAATTAGTTTATCCGACAGAGAACCAAAGTTGTCGACATAGCTTGCCGCATTAGCAAGCTGAAGTAGCAGTGGTCAAGGCATATATGCAGAAGAACCGATGGTCGTTGGAGCAAGCAAGTTCTTGAGTGGAGACCTTAGAAGACTAAGAAAAATCAGAATATTATTTAAGAATAGAAAATGTTTATAGATACTTTGTTCCATTTTCCATATTTTGCTTATCATGGACATAAGGCTTTTGATAGTTAGATACAAAAAAAAATATTATCATTTTCAGTACGCTTAACAAACTTTTAAATATGATTTGCGTGGTGCTTGAACAATCATAAAAATAAATTTTCTAGAGAGATAATTTGAACTCGAAAGCACTAAGATCTGTATGAAAGATGGCTTGGTTAAATTTTATTAATGATACTGAGTCGGGCGGTGTGTTCACAATGTAAATATTATTTAGGGAAACTGGATGATTTCTTTAACTCTTTTAAATCGTGTATTTACTAACGTTCGAGTCAATATTAATAATAGTTTAATTTATTTGCGAATGTATTATAAACTTCCTTTGAATCTAGAGAGAAATTTATTTTTTAAATTCGCTTCGGAAATTCGTGTTTATTTAGAATAGCTCCGTCTTCGCACATAATTAACGTTAATTTATAGCACTGAGTAAATAACTAAATAAGAAATAAAGCCGTTACGCATAATGTTCTCGGAAATTGATTTGCGGAAGGCTTTAAGAGAACAGTGGAGAGATACGTCGCTCCGCAGAACAGATGATGACACGGCAGGAGCTCTAGTAACCTCCAGTTATATTTATAAAGTCAGTGTCCAATCACGTCGAGCATCCGCGGACGTCTGGCGAAGAAATAGATACACTCATGCGAAAATAATAATGTCAACTTAACGTTCCGATACATGAGTATTTCGACGCCGGCGCTTCATTCGCACGCATTTTTCCGTCTATAATTTAATATACACATTTGTATATTACGAAGATGGCTACTTTGGATGTGCCTCCTAGTTACCCACCGCCTCCACCTCCAAAAAGGCTGAGTAGACCGAAGATCACATTACAAATACCTGATGCGACAACCCCGATGTCAGCGCGCGGTCCAACCACAGCCAACTCAGTATACTGGGGGCCCTCGAAATACCACGGGAAACCTGACAGTACGCCAGCTTCTCGAATATCAGACCCTCACGGGAATCCATACTTCAACCCCTTCCTACACATGTACCATAATAAAGCGTCGGAGTTCGTTTTCAAACAGTTCGAAGGTTTCAAAGACTTTACCATGAATACGGCTAAAAGTGGTTTAAGTGCCGGTGAAAAGTCAGCTTTTTGGTTTTACAATAAATTGAGACTTCTCTCTAGGAAGTGGTTTACGCATTTATTTTTGACATTATGTTTGGTGTTGTATAGTATTATGGGAGCAGCAATATTCATGGCGTTAGAAGGTGAGTACTATGGTTCATTGCTGTCTTTTACAACCAGTTTACTTTTTGTTTCCAGTTTATTTCACATATTTCACAGTTTATTTACTTCGTGTATCAGATAAAAAGTTTTAACAATTTAAATATCACTTACGTTTACGCAACGTAAGAAAGCACTAAAGTTACTAACTTAACTTTGCTTTGAAGTCTTCATTGACTAATTATTCATTTTTCTATTAATGTAACCTATATACGAATGTAATGAACTATACGGTTAATAAACTTTGTAAAATATATCAAAATAATTCCCTAAATGTTAATTTAGTAAAATGTGAGTATTATATACTATTTGCTCTTGGAATAATCTAAAAATGTGAATAATATTTAAAAAGTAGATAACTTCAGTTAAGCATCTATGTCCTCTGCAACGCTCTTTTCTTTCCGTTATAATGAGTATATGTTAGATTTTACTAGTACAAGAGAATAAAGTGTTGTTTATAAGGAAACTCGTTAAAATATTACGTAACTATGGGAAACACTATTTGCAATTTGATATTTCAGTGTACTATTTTGACCGCAAAATGTATGTCTCATTCATGATTAAAATAATAATTCATATAATAATTATTAAATATTAATTATTATATATTAATTACTAAATAATAATAATTAATAATATTATGAAAGAATTCTTTACAATTAAAGTTTTAACATAAAGTTAACAAATTCAACGAAAATGGAACAGCTTGTAATTTTTTTTTATAACGTTTAATGTTTGGAATAAAAATATTTACTTTTGTGATAATATAAATTAAATACGTATGCTTATTTTAATAACACATTTATGGTTTTGAATATACACGCTTAAATTAGTATTCGCGAAAAACTCGTTTTGTTACAATCGGTTACAGAACCTATAAAAAATGGATTTGGGAAAAACATTAATTACTGTGTGCTATTACAATATGTACAAGTTATATAAAATAATATATAACGATACAATATTATAATAGTTAGAGATTTGTTTACTCAGGAACATGAAACTCTGTATATGAAACATGTGCTAGAAACGTGCTTATAGTAATCAGGCGATATTGATTCAAATAATTGATATAATGAATCTTCACTAACCTCGAAAAGAGAATATCGTAAATGATACACACACACCACAGATATAAAAACCGTCATATTGACTCACTCAACCTGTCGTGTTTCGGGATCAGTTTGTGTATATCCAGTTATACATATACCTAGAGACCTTTACTTGTTATATATGTGGGTCGATATGGCGATGGCGGCTGTAAATGAATTTTCGTCCCTTGGTGGGTGTTACCGTTTTTGTACTTGACTGTACTCTTTCTAAATCAGGTGCAATCAAGTAACTTGGTCGAATCAGTATAAAAAATAAATATAGGACCTTTATTGTTATTTGTGATGTGATTATCTAGTAAATTACTTATTTCTTTAATTAAAAACAGGGATTTGAAATGTCTAAAAAGCGATGTGGGCTACCTGCTTGATTAAAGCTTAGTACTATATGAAAGGGCAAGTCATTTTATATTAAGGTTTATTCCCCGCAGCAGGGCTTTAGATAGATAAGAGCTTCTGCTTGTTGCCTTGAATACTAATTAGATTTAATTTACTCTTTTTCAAAATAATTTTACCTCAGAATTCGTGTGAGCTTAATTTCGTTGAACTTTCTTTAAACGATTCGGTACAATTAAAATTTATTCGTTGCTTTGGATCTAAAATGTTTTTGCGTTTGATTATTTATTTGTCATAGAATTTGTGTTTTAATGTATTTAAGAAATAAGAAAAATAATAATAAAGGTTTTTAAAATTAGAATAAACAATTTATGACCAGTGTTTTTTTAACAATAATTTCTGTATTAAAAACATATGGTAAATTACAATTTGAAATATAGGGATAGGAACAGACAGTTGTTTTAATAAACACGTAAACAACGAATAAACATATAATTGTCATTTATTATTATATATATAAAATTGATTTAATATAATTAAGTATATTTTCTATCTACTTACTTTTTATCTAGCATTAATTGAGATAAAATAATAACACTATTAACAGAAATCTCTGGAGTTAAGGATTTTGAAAATTTAGTAAGTTTTGTTTATTCGTTCAAGTTCATATTTCAACAGTACACGGTCAAACAAATTCTAATAAATGTTACTAGTAGAAAGAAATTTCTTCACGAGAAAGAGCAATCAACAACGCATTTAGTTACATCGCTTTTAAACGCGTCAAGGTTAAATTAGACAATTGATTATGTTAAAATGAAGCAATAACCTTGTTCCAAAATAAAAACACTTTACAATTTGTTTTAATATAAGTTTTAAGGGCGGCTTGCTCCAAAGATTAAATCTAGTTTAAACTTGTATAAGACGATAATTAGTGTTAAACTGTACCTATTGTCTTGCTTGGAATCATTATCCAGTTTAATATAGTGACTATCGAATTTAAATTACCATTAAGGTTAAAATAAATCACGTCTATTAAAAAGCATTTTATTAAGTATATGTTTTATGAATACTTTGAAATTAATATGAATATTTTTCTCTTTATGTTTATTTATTATCAAAGAAATTGGAAGTCAAAATATTTCCTTCTCTGGTTCGGACACGAAGGGAGGTTAAATGGTGAATTACTGACAAAATTAGATATACGATGTGAATGTGGATTTAAGAGCCATGGTCGATACTCATCTTCATAGACCAAACAAAGACAATTTTGAATGGAGCCTTAAGGCCCGACATACGTAAAATCAGCGAAAGTACTCGAGGAAATAATTATTGAATGTTAGGGGCGAAACGGTTTGCAAAAATAAAGGCATGTGGCGTTCCATTCACTCTGCCTATCCCAATAAGGAATCAGCATGCATATTATAGATACAAAAAAAAAATTAAACACTAATTTTATAATATATTTGCGTTTTATCTCTTCCTAGATAACCAAATTATTATTCATTATATTTACCTTATACTTAACATTTGTACCCAACATGATTTTTTTTTCTTTTTTTCGAATTTACGCGTTTTGTTGACCGGGAAAGGTCTTCACAAACTAACCGGATAGGTGGGCGAACACTGAAGGTGCTCAGCCAGCAATTTATAGGTTGGGTGGCAATGCAAGGGCACCCCTGTGGGTACGAACCTCGACTTGGACCGCCAGCCAAAAAAACGAAACCTAACGGTGATCTACTAGCATTTCGGAAGCGACTACCTTGAGAAGAAACGCCGAAAGAAACTCAAGGCTGCGTCGGAGTGTAACTGCGTCATTTAGACGACAGTTGACGGATCTAACCTTACTTGTCGTCGTCGGCGCTGCCGGCGACGCCGGTGTCGTGGTAAGTACCTGGTGCATGAGTGTACCTCACTGTTTTTGGGATCTGCGGTTATCAAGGCCGCGGTAATTGGATCGTCCGGATCCAACAGGACATGACGCGGGCGGCGTGTGCTCCACGATTTGCCGCGAGTCGGTGGGTAGCCAACGTGATCTACTGATCAACGCTGACTCAACGCTACTGCGTTAGCTAGCAATTGTTGCTCGCGTCAGCCTATTGCATTTCGGAAACAGCTTATATACGTCCTGTTGTTAATATGCCTAGAAACCTTTTGTTGTGGTATATGTGAGATGACATGGTGATGGATTCCTGTCGCTAGAGAGTCGCCGATGATCTTTGGCTTTACTATACCTTCTACCAGGTGCGATGTAGTTAGTCACTCTATTGAAACAATGCATAAAAAGGCTCTTTGGACCAATTTTAATAACTTTCAGTTTTCGAGCTATCTCTTTACTTATAAAAGCATAAAGTTTCACAAATATGTGTCTGGTGGCCTAGTGGATAAAGAACTGGTATCCATGCGTGACAACGCAAATGATGGCAGATCCGTATCGTTGTATGTACTTCTGAGATTTTCCAGAATAAGTACGGATTTCGCCACCACATGCTCATAGATGAAGGAAAACACGGCTAGGAAACTCGCATGGCATCTAATAAAAATGTCATACGTAAGTGCTCTGAGAACGGAAACCAGTTGCGCTACTGGCCACGTTAAGCATGGCACATAAGCGAAAAAAGACTCAACCCTTAATGTATCTCTACTCATCCAAAAGGGTAATAGTGTGACGATAATTATTATTAAAAGTTTTACATATATATTTAACGGTATATTAGCTATATTATGTTTTACGTCTATATGCCAATTTAGTTTTAATGAGCCTTTAAAAGCTCAAAATGTTTTGCAAAATGTTTCACCGCAACTTAATTATCATCGACGCATGCAATCTAAAGCCTTTATGAATAAAATAACACAAAACTCTTAACCCCGAGTAACTCTGATCGCAACTATAAAATCTAATTTCGTAGCGCCATTTGGCTTTCATATTAAAAAGTTGGCTAAAGTCTGACGATACAGTGTTAAATAGCTTTCAAGTGAAATTGCCATTAAATTATTAATTTTATCACGCTTAGAAAGAGGGTTAATAAATTAATATTACTAAGTAGTTTTTGTGTATTATTACTATGAAAATATAAAACATTAGAGTGGAGGGTAAGATCGGGAGTAGATTTCTACCAGGCAGTTGACACGAGTGAGTGAGCTGTCAGGATGAGGCCGTGAGAACATTTGTGCCCTATGCGTAGGCTAATAGAGGTGATCTTTTTTTTGTATTCCGGGGGAAAATCCTGCATAGAACCATCAGGGACGCTGTGAGGGCAGCGACCCCTGTGTGTCAGACTCCTACTGACTAAAAACCCCCGGGGTGTCCCTCTGATTGCTCCACCCGGGCCTGGGAAACCAAATTCATCCAGACGCCCAGGGAACAAGAAGCCTTGTAGAGGCTACCTCTCTGGGAGGGGTAAGAGTAAGCCCGCCCCTCCAAAATCTCTCTCCCAGGCGGTGCGCCGGACACCGTCCACCCCTCCCTCTAATCCGGGCAGCAGACTCCCTCAAGTCTACTGTCCGGCTATTGTCACCGGGGGTTGTCGCGCTCGCTCCAGGCGAACGCGTGCCTCCGGCGACGGTGCCTTGGCCACCGCATGGCCAGAGTAGATGTTCGCTTTCTAGCCCTTTCGACGGCCTCCTTCTGCTTCATCACAGAAGGCAGAAGGGTGACACCTTCTGCCACGTCTCTACGCTGCCAACCATGATTTTCACCCTCGCCGACAGCGAGAGGTCGTCCCCAATTAATAGAGGTGTTCTAATGATTGAACACTTTATACTCACATCTCCTCGAGAGGGAGCTTGAGATAGGCTATTCACTCCTCAGGTTGTTTTTTTTTACACTAGCTCGACATAGCGACTACTGTGCACTTGATGGTAAGTACAGTATAGTCCAAAAACGAAAGCGACTATCAAAGTACGAAAATCCATTGATAGTCTCTATCGTCATGTCGGCCTACACATACTACGACTGAAGGTCTCTAGGTATATGAGCTACTGGATATACACAAGCTGATCTTATAACGCGACAGGCCCAAGCGAGCCACTATGAAGGGCATTACACTTATGTATTGTGGTCATGACCCTGTGCAGGCAATCACCCTACCGCCACAAAGAAGAATATGGACTTCCCGGTCCGGCTGAGAGCGAGTTAAGAGACGTCTTGGGAGCTTTAAGTCAACAAGGGTCAAGGTTTCGGAAACATCGAGGTTATCCCCATTACGGCTGTCCTGACGGTTCACTGTAGTATATAGGTTAGGTTACTAAAAAAAGACTATTCTTTTATGAAAGAGTTGTAACGGACCTCTGCCTACGCATCCATAATAGCGGAAGATAAGCTGGAATCGAAATCTCCGCTACAGCTACCACCTTCGCAAATTTTCATGCGAAGATATATTGGAAATCATATGGTGGAAACCGTTATAAAGTGTTTTTTAAAGATTCTAATACAAAGTGTTAAGTACAGGGTTCCCACAATTTATTTTTCCGTGTCATTGTTACGCCGCGAGATCTCCGTTTGGCAAAAAGCAACTAGCTAGACGGGCAAAAAGTGATCCTATATGGGTTTTGTTTTCTTTTGATATACGGGATCTTAAAAGAGAAAAGCTTATCGTTAATGGCCGGGTATTTTTATTGTTTCACAAATATAATGCAATCGTAGAATATTTATCGCTTATTTGCATATCAGCATTTATCATTCATAAACATCGATAGGCTATACCCATAATTTATTGATCGAGTTACAACTGTGTCATTATACTCGTATCGCATGTCGTATATATAGATACCTATATATATATATATATATGCTTGTACTAATATATCTATATATATATCTATATCTATAATTCATAGTACAAGCGCAAATTTAGTTAGAAGTTAGGACAATCTGTGTCCGGAAATATATAATTCGGAAATATTATGTTATATTAATGTATTCATATGTACGGTAGATATATTAACATTCTAAATATTAAGCACATTTGATCTTTGCCTCATTTTCATTCTTCTTGAGGGATTAGGGTCAAGCGTGAGCTCGGAATTATATAAAATTTATGTGAATAAGATCGTCGAATAACAATTTAAAGTTCTTCAGAAATTCGTATATGTGGACTTCATTCTTTAAATTTTTCAAATATACCGAAACTGCGCTGAATTCACAATTGAATAAATATAAAGCAAACCATAAACAGTAACATTGGATCGAATTACGAATTAGCTTTTTAGGAGTTTATAAACTATAACGCAAATCATCTCAGACCATCATCATCATCAAAAATCACGGAAGTAATTTGAATTTGTACAGCTTAACAGAAATCCGGTGAACGGTCGCAGCGCGAGATTACGTACGCCCGCTCGTATTCGATCAAATTAAGACAGGTGCGGGGAGGGGCAAGTGCTGTAATTCTGTAGTCAAAGCTGCTACACACGCGCATTGTGTAACGGGCTTATATTATCTGTATGCGTTTAAAATCGTTTTCTTGTTCCATATTTTTTGCATAGTGTTTTATCTGTTTACATTGATAGATAAAGCCCAGCCAACATTTTAGTTCTTTATTGTCGAAATAGATAAAGTTTCGTGGACACCACATTTAACTTGTGTACTCCCACTTTATCACGCCAACGTGGAACCCCGTCGAGTCTTCCGTGAACCCCTGAGGATCTACCTGAATCACTTTTGTGAATCACTGGTTTAAACTGTGGCAAAATTCAGTTATTATGAAAAATATTTTATTGCTAATATAAAAAATAACAGCATTTGATATAGTATTAAGACTTTTATATAAGAATTAAGCAAATTTTGTTTTGAACGGTCTTTTGCCACTCTTTAAATTATTGCTATTAGAACCTGTTCTGTCCTGTGCTGTTCTGACTAATTGAAACTCCTTTTCCAACAACACCTATATCGTAAAAAATAAGCAACAGTTTTGCGCGTAAAAATCCGAAACTAGCTATATTTAATTCATAAAAATGTCTTACAAAATATAATATAATGGCCAATATTCCCGAAACTTATGAATTAAAATATTAATGTTATTTTCATCGTTACATTGAATAATGGGACCATGATTCATTGCTTTTTTTTCATAAGATATATCGTGAAAATAGCTAGAGTGTTACATTTTTATAATGCCGTGGGCGGTTGAGTTGATATCATTTCTGTGTAATATTAGGAAATATTTCTTTATTACGTTTTTATTAAATAGAATTTAGTGATACTGCTTCGTTCTAATTTATTCTCAGGTCGGCATGCAAATGAAAGTAGGTGAATGTGTTACCTATTTAAACTAAACATGTTTTGCAATAATATGGTTAGTTTAACTTTTATTTGACATGTGCACGTCGTAAATCAATCGTATATTTCGTATTTTTGATGGTATGAGGCATTTCAAGCATCACTTGTAATATAACAGTGACAAAAATAAATTATATGCTCCACATGCTACAGCAATTTATTATCATCATCAGCCCATTCTAGTCCACCGCTGGATATAGGCCTCTTCTAACAAGTGCCGTGAAGTCCTATCTACGCCTCTTATCAGCCAATCCTTTTCGGTCACTCAAGCTCCGTGGTCTCCACCCAAGAACCCGCCTACTCCAACGACCATCGGTTCTTCGGCATATATGACCCGCCACTGCTACTACCGCTAGCTAATACGGCGAGCTATGTCGACTGCTTTGGTTTTCTGTCAGAAAACTTCATTACGGACTTTGTCATTCAAAGAAATACCCAACATAGCCCACTCCATCGCACGCTGAGCGACCTTAAACTGGTGGACTAGCCCTTCCGTTAGAGTCCACGCCTCGGCTCCGTACATCATACATCAACAACAATTTATAACACTGTTTAATTATCACGTCTACCGGCACTATTAAATCTGCATAATCCTATCACTTAAAAAAACCAGTGAATTGTGAAATTATCCTTTTTCGATTAACAATCAATTGCAACCAGTGTTAAAGGACACGCGTCTATACAGTACAAAATTTTTTGTAAGGTTTTTAAATGGAACATCATATAAAAATTACTTTAAATAATGACCACAGTCCTAAAAATATAGACAATAATTTTTCACATGCTATACAACAGTGACAAACAACAGTAATTTAAAATAATCACTGTTATGAAACAAGTAGCCGTGATTCCTGTCTTTAATTTATGAGATTCTAGAGCGAAAGTCGCTGTGTACAGTTGCAGATTATCGATAGAAGTAAAGGAGACAGCCAGATTTATATGTATATCTTGAATGCAGTGAATTGGTAGTATACAGGGTACTACACTTCAGTACACTGTGATTTCTTCTGGAAGCAATTAGCGATGTAAGACGGCTGACGGAATTAATGAGAGATCTGAGATGGGATGGTTGAAATAATCCTGACCCAGTCACACCCAAACTAGACGCACTGAAACGTCGAGTTGGGGAAAATGAGTTCTTTCAAACCTGATACCTGAGGTGTATCTGCCCTTGAAAGAACCACGATCATAGTACTTTTTTTTTATTCTCTGTTTTTTTGGGACTTTGGATCAGGCTGACCATGTCAGTCCCATAATCACACTATGTAAATGCTAATTCAACAATGTATATGTGAGTCTACAGAGCATCTCAGCTGCGCAAGATGTTTGCTCAGCTAAGACGCTCTGAAATAGACCCACATCAGAACTGTTCAAACCAAATCGTTTACACATGATTTCTCTCATAGAAACGCTCCGAACACATTCCACCAAGAAATGGTATATGTCTTCCGGAACTCCACATAGCTCACAATTACGTGTATCGATCATAGTACATAGAAGTGCAAGCATGTTGATAAAAACTATATTGCAATGACTCGCTTTAGCCCGACGCATATGTCCCTCAGTTCCGATCAATGCGCGGAAGTAATCACTTTGGAGATTTTAGCCGCTATAACTTCAGCAGACCTCGTCTGCCATCACCCCAACGTTCGACTGGAAAGGTACTGTCACATATCTGGATCAGCTTTTGTAAGTATTTGAGCTATCTCGTCAGATAAAAAAAGACGGAACAGAACATTCTATGATTCCAAATTAAGAACTTCGAAGTGTTACAATCTTTAACACAATTTCAATTTTAACAAATACATTAAATGAGCCGAAACCTTGTTAATGGTCCTTTTATTTGATTTATCTGAATAACCTTACACAGAATAGGAAAATAGTATTTTTATTATTCTCTCTGTAGCCATGATAGATACAGGCAAAAATGACTCGTAAGGAGTGGTTAAAAGGTTTAATTTCGATTTATTATTTAAATAAACTTTTACTGACCGTTGCGGAAACCTCATAAACAGTTGACGACCACTGAAGTTTACAGAAAGTTAATAAATTCGTGAATTAGTTACACGCAGTTTCAAATAACGTAGAATTGGGGCTTGAGCAATATAAGTTTATAATATATAGATACACAGCATTTTTATGTTTCTGAGTTACCGTATTGCACGGGCGGGTAAGGCCTTCACAACTAAACCGGGGTTGGTGGGCGAACGTAGAATGCGCTCAGGCAACGAATTTGATGGATTGGGCGGCTACGCAATGGCACCCCTGTGGGTACGGATCTCGATTCGGGAGGCCGGCCAGTTAAACACGAACCTTTTTTTTTTTGTTAACCCGATGGAAATCCCTACGGACCGTCAGGGGAGCGGTGAGGGCCGCTCCCCCGGTGTGTCGGACCTGCCCCGACTAAAACCACCGGGGTGTTCCTTCTCCCGTCTGCCGGATGCTAAGGGCAAAGCTGAGCCATCTTCCTCGGCATCCGGCGACGTCAGGCCTTGTTCGGGCCTCACTTACTAGGCGGGGGCTGTTAAATAGTCGCCGCTCCCCGCGTACACCTAACACATTTCGGGGAGAGTGGTGTAGAGTGTCACACCCCGTCATCTCCTTGAATTGTCATTGAAGTGGTGTGCGGGAACACATCGTACACCGCTCACGCCTGGATCTGGGCGACGCGCTCGCTCAAGCGCGCCACCCGGCGTATGTCCTGTTATGGAGGAAGGCCTCTGGCGAAGGACCTCCTCCGGCGCCCTGTCCGAGCTGGGCGGCGGATTGGGTTATCGGGGGTGGCAATAGCCTCCCGATCCCGCTCTGCCGATTCCTTCACCTGCATAGTCTCCTCCGTGAAGGAGAGGACCGCATGCCATGCCCTGTCACTACTGACCATCGCGCGAGCGAGTGCCGGCAGTGACAGATCACCACCCACCACCCTGAGTTAAACACGAACCTAGTGATCTACCGGCGTTACGGAAGCGACTACCTTGAGAAAAAACGCCGAATGAAACTTAAGGCTGCGTCGATGGTACACAACAAACCAGTGTCGATTTGTGTAGTACTTATCTGTCGAAGCATTCATTTTTTTATGCCTGCAGGTGGACAATAAGCAGTCTTCTCATCTATTAGAAAGCATATACTATCTACCCCCTATAAAAATATAGTATCACATCAGAGGAATCACCACGTATTACCGAACTTGATGAGGAAACAAAAAAAGGAGATGCTAGTTCACGGGCTGATCCCGAAACGTAACTGCTTGAAACAAGTATATATGACGGTGCTTGTAGCCATTTTCTGATATTCTATCACCTCACTGCCACTCACTTCGACACCAGCAGCTTATTTAGTTGTTTTTCATGTAAAAAAAAAGGGAAACAGACGAACAGCGTACTTAATTACACAATAATCAGGTGTCAGCTGAAAATCAGCGCTAGGTGGCTTGGCTGGTCACTTAGCATTTACTGAGCTGACGTCCCTTTGGCGCATCATCACAACACAGGGTATATGCTTTTGTTGTTTTCTGTTTTTTTTTTGTTTTACCTATTCTGAAGTGTTGTATGTTTTGTGCCAAATAAATGTTTTTATTATTATTATTATTTTTATAATTGCAAGCGGTCATTGCAACCTATGGACAACTGCAGCACAAGAATTGTCAGCATTGCGCTGCCGCGCCCGACCTAATGGTGCATTTTGCACTTCTTTTTTAAAGAGCTCCATGTCGTAATCCAGAGGAAATTCCGCGTCAGAATGCTCATTCTAGAACCTTAAACTTTGCGACAAGAAGGTCCTAGAGAACTGCACTGCTAAAATATAACCAGAGATGGGCAAAATGTAATCTGATTAATGATGAACGATTACAAAGTGTAGACGTAATTTTAATTTTCTTGCTCTGTAATCATGATTAAAACCATTTAAAACATTACGAAATGATAAATGTGTATACAATCTGGGATTTTGTAGTGTTTAAAACATAAATGAGCAAAATGCAATCATATTAATGGTAAAAAACGTAAAATGTAATCGTTAATCATTTTTATTAATCTGATTACATTTTGCCCGTCTATGCATATAACTAATGAACTGGACAGAGAGTTAAAATTAAATCGAATGACGATCGAAAACTGTTATTGTATAAATAACTGGATGTATAATATATATATAATGGATGTGTAAATTGTTAATACGGTGATAGTATGATTTTTCTTCGTGTAAATTCTCAGCAGTGTTTTAACTTACACACAAAAAATGTGCATCACGCTATATCAAATACTGGAGCGAGTCGAGACATATTGTCTGTATTCGCTAAAGCCGTGGCCATGTACAAGATTCATAAAAGCGTAGTTTTATTAGACCACTGGACTGAAAACCGAGAAGCTACGACGTGAAAGCACTGTCATTCGAGCTCGCAGATGTGACTAATAAAAATAAATAACAAACGACTGGATTCCTCTGTTGCGTCACCGCGCTCCGTAGATTTCATTAGATTTAAGGCGGATACGCACTGCGTTTGATACGAATCCGTCAAAAATATGAATTTATGAGCTAATTACAATCAGCACAAAGCGTTACGTCAACAGGATAGGAAATTCTACATAGTTGAGAGTCGGCTCGAATGTAGTATGCGAATATTCATAAAATAATACTATAGCTATTTGGGTCTGAAAATATTTGGACCCGAATTGGAGGTGGACGGATGACGAATAAAAATCGGATGGCATATGTAGTGCGTAAACCAACATACTAAAAGTATTATGGCTACTTCAGAACCTATTTTCACGGATTCAGATTACCCGCCTTCACGTTTTAAAAATACTACATAATGTTCGAGCCCTGCGAGATGGGAAATTGTGCGACAAAATAACTTGTTTACACTTTCGTATGTAGTAAGAAATTTCTGCAGAACTAGTTTTATTTTTACTCTGGTTTTAAAGGAACTTTTTATTTAGATTATGTGTCAGCTCTATGATATCCATTCTTAGTTGGGTCTGTTTTGATCTAGTGTAAGTATTTAATAAAATCAAATTAAACATGTTTATTTCGCCACAATAAATATAAGAAATACAAAAACAACATACAGAACTGCAGAAAGTTAAAGAGATATAAAATAAACATGGCGAAATGGGCCCTCCGTCACCTTAAGGGACTCGGTCGCGTTACCGCTTATTAAGGAAAATAAATAATAATAATATATCGTCACGCTATATCTCTATCGGGGTGAATAGAGGTACATTAATGGCTGTATACATGATAAACCTAATTGGAGCTATACAAAATTAAATTTTAGAGAAGAGATTTGGAGAAAATCAGGTACGGGCTTAGAATTCTGTAATAGGATTCCACGGACGAGAATATAAGCTAACATCGAGTTTTTTATATAAATTTCTAGCGGACCCAGTCTGCTACCCCCAAGTGCGACTTATACTCAAAATTAACGGATTTTCAAAGGAATTCTCAACTCTTACTTCACCCATTTAGGAATAGAATATCACAAAATACGCCCGTAGTGGGTGTCTACGTCGTAAAAATAGCCCCAACTCCATTTTATGTTTCTAGTTTATTGAAATTATGGAGTTTAGGCTCTAAGATGAAATATCAGTTAGGATAAATCTTTATATATATCAGTGGCGTGCATCCCATATAAAGTACTAGCTGATCCGGCAAACGTTGTTTTGCTATATAAGTTATTGTAATATCTTCTAAGATGTTAATTGAAATTAAGTGGTGTTAAAGACAATTTTGTTCACAATTAAATACTCTTAATCATCAACACATTTATTTGGATAAAGATTAATATTATTACGTTGATACAACTCTTAACAAATAATGCATTAATTTCGACCAAATTTGATTACCATAAAAACGGTTCTAGTGAGTTAATCTTAAAAGATAGACATATACTGTCCGGGACATTTTTTTAGATCATTTTAAGAGGAATAGCTCTGTCATACATATATTTTTGGTATCTTGAACCATTTTCGCAGCGCACGCAATGGAAGCACTCAAGGATGAATAATTTTCCCCGTTTTTTTCACATTTTCCATTATTTCTTCGCTCCTAATAGTTGCATCGTAATGTTATATAGCCTAAAGCCTTCCTCGATAAATAGTCTATTCAACACAAAAAGATTTTTTCAATTCGAACCAGTAGTTCCAGAGATTAGCGCGTTCAAACAAACAAACAAACTCTTCAGCTTTATAATATAAGTATAGATAATCTTGTTAACACATACTTAAAATTTGGTCCAATTTGAACTCTCCGGCTGCTATTTGTGTAAATACCAGATTTTAAGTCAATATATTTATTAAATGTCCAAGTATAACAAGATAATACTTTTTATGCTTTATATACATAGATTGTGAACGTTTTTTTTTAACTTATGCCAACAAATAAGCTGTCGGTCCTTCTAATGGTAACCGGCCACTGAAGACCATGGACGAATGCAACACAAGGAGGAAAAAAGGAGTGATATTTTTAGATAAATAGGTAATTACAATATGTATTTAATAAAAGTAGTGATTGCACGAAATTCAACCATAATTAATTAAAAATAACTAATCAATTGTACTAAATGAATTTCGTTACAACGCAACTATATAAACAAAAGAGTATATATGCGTGTGTGTTTCAAATGCACGATAGTCTGTGTAAGGTTTTTTTATTGATTTAATATATTTTAATACGCTTTGTTTAAAAAAATATTAGAATTCTTCACTCTATCTCTACATAAACTGTAAGTGTGCCAAATTTCATATTCCTCCGTCCGCGCAATTCTTGTAGAAAACACACACAAAGTGGTTAAAAGTTTTTGGTTCACTTATTAATATATAGATTAGAAAATATATTCCTCGAGTCAAATGTATCCCTCCACGTCTATCAACCAGATCATAATTCATCGATTTCGCAACTGTGAGAGAATTTGCGAAAATAAACTTGCAGTGGTCGTGCGTTTATTATGACAATCTCTCATCCCGAAAGCTTTACGGATATTACGTTCGGGTCAAGTGTATATTTATGAGCTGATGTTTTAACTGTGTAGGAGGTTATTATAATAAGGATCTTCACTTATATACTAGTAACAAAACCCAGTTAGCTTCTCCAGGTGCGAAAAAAAACCAATAGGTTTAATTTTGACTTTAGTCAAAGTTTTTTCGGCTTCTATTCCACACTGCCTGAAAAAAAAGTTTCGTTGAGTAAATGTGTCTGACCAGTTATAACGTACGGACCTGATACGTGGACACTAATGGTTGGGATAGTCCATCAGTTTAAGCTCGCTCAGCCCGTGATGGAGCGGGCTATGTTGGGCATCTCTTTGAAGGATAAAGTCCGTAATGAAGCTATCTGACAGAAAACCAAAGTTGTCGACATAGTTCTCCGTATTGTCAAGCTGAAGTGGCAGTAGGCAGGTCATATATGCTGAAGAACCGATGGTTGTTGGAGCAGGCGGGTTCTTGAGTGGAGACCGCGTATCGGCAAACATACCGCGAGGCGCCCTCCGGCAAGGAGGTGCGACGACATGCGGTAGGTGGCCGGAAAGAATGACTAAAGAAAGATTATTATTTGGAATATTTGGTAGTTTTTGGTATTTGGAATATTAATTTTGGTATTATTTGGAAGTACTAAAGACCGGGTACAAGGGCGCTTGTTAGGAGAGGCCTATATTCAGTATTCGACTTGGGTGGGCTGATAATGATGATGATGACGAAAGCGAAAGGGGTTTGCAAGAACAGAAAGAAGTGGCGTTCAATTATCTCTGGCGATTCGGCGCAAAGATAAATAGAACTTCACTAGAAGGCCAAAAATTGGGGTAGATTCGTTTTAGAAATTTAATTGTAGGTAAATGGGAATACGTATCTTTCTGTTCTTATACTAAAATTTATAGACGCTATTTTCACTTTGTTTAGAAAAGTACTCAACAAAAAAATTCGTATTGACAAAAAACTGAATATATAATAGGAATTATAGTATAACCATAGTATTCGCAGAGCCAAGTCCATGTTGACAAAATCGGTAACATACCAAACCCTTTGAAATACTTTGAGTAATCAAATTGTAATGTTTTAGTAAAGCATAAGCAAACTTAAAGTTGTGTCTAATTAGCGCATGTAATTTTTTTTAGTATAAGGCTTAATTTACGCTTTATCTGAATTAATTGATTTTTAATAATTATACCCGTCTCATGTAGGTTTTGTGAGGTGGTAGGGTGTCTGTGCCCGTCTGGATCGCGACCACAGTACATGGGTGTAAAGGCCGTCATAGTGACCAGTTTCGGCTTGTCGCGTTTCGGGATCAGCTTGTGTTTATCCAGTAGCTCATATACCTAGAGACCTTCAGTCGTGGTATATGAGGGCCGACATGACGATGTAGACTATCAATGAATTTTCATCCTTTGATAGTCGCTTTCGGTTTTGGACTATACTGTACTTACCATCAGGTACTCTGTAGTCACTATGTCGAGCCAGTGTAAAAAAAAATGTATAAACAATTTGTAGATGGTAAACTTTTTGTTATAAGTATATGATATAAGTACTCTTTCATTAAATATGAGAAATATATTTGACAGAATGAAAAATTTCCCAAAACCGTGATCCAAACAAAAAAAAATACTAATCTATCTACGAAAAATATCTATCCTATAAATATGCCTATTTAATATTACAAATAATTTTAATAATGAGTTGACAAAAAAAACGAGTTAACTAAGAAATACCTTTAAAACAAAAACACCATGCCAAGTAAGTATCTATTTATTTATTTTTAATGTTTTTACTCTAAAGATGCTTTCATTATATGCATCACCTGATGAAAGGTGAAGATGAGTCTAAAGATGGACTGCGTCCGCTCAACAAATGCCTATTCAATCTTTTTTAAAAGTTCCCATATAATAAAAACGAGGAAAAGCAAACGAGAGGAATGTATTCCACTCTTCCCATGTTTTTATTATGAAAGAACTGAAATTATATTTAAAATTAAAGAAAAGTGATAGTCGATATGCTAATCCTATAGTCCTAATATATAGGATCTTTGTGTTGTTTTTTGAAGTTTTCTAGAAATTTATGGCAAGAATATTGGTTAAAATATACGAGTATCACTGAAGTAGAAACTGTATACATACCTACTCATAGTATTTGAAATATATTTATAATCAAAAGTGTTAACTTGGCAATCACAATTGGCAGTAACAAACAAAATTACAGAAATGTTTCTTTCCCATTTAGTGAATTTTTATGAGATTGAAACTAAGAAATTTTTTTTGGAGATACTAATTTAATGAAATCTTTATTATTTTTGTACCTGTATGATTAAAGTACCTCCTGAGCACTTTTGGTTAGTTATAATTTGAAATAATAACTACTTTCATGGCTGTGTTTTTGAGCATGAATTATAATGCCTGAGAAAATGTATTCCATTAAATTCTGGTTTTCATAATGGTTGTAAAACTTGAAACGTAAATACATCTTTCGTTTTACAAGCATAATTTTATTACACGTAAAGTTTTACTTGCAATTATCAAGTACAATATCGCCCTGTAACGTACGCCAGACTCGATCATTAGAAGCTGACACACAGCACGTAATTTAATGAAAAGGGAGATGACTTTCAGTTCTGACTCATCGATTCCTCGAAATTGTCGCTTACTATTTGAATTTATTTTTAAGTGTGTTATAACCAAACGCAATACAGCAGTATGGCTTTGGCTCTTCAAACTTTACAGTTATTAGTTTTGTAGCAAAACTACAAAACAATAGAAGTATAATAAATACATAAATTATTATTTTGAAACAAGCGGTGATGTATAATTTTACTTTGATATATAATTTAGTTGCATATTGTTGATATCCTAACATTTTTTTAAAATAATTCCCAATTACGAGCGACGAGTAGATGAGACCCCTGGGGCTTTTTGCCAGTAGGAATCCGGCACAGCAAGGTCGTCACGCAACCCTGCCTGTCCTATACGGCATTATCCCTTAGGTTACAATGAAAGTATAAGGACAGTGGACAGTAAAATACTGCGTGACAGGCGATTTCACGTTGTCGTATGCTGTCGTCAACACAACATAGTAAAAAATGATTAAATCTTTACAGCGTATAAGGAATTCCATCCCTGTTTGGGAATGCGAGCAAAGAAAACCTTCTCCCTAAAGGAAATATGCCAGCACGTTCTCGGTTACATGATCATCTTCGTATGCCAGACGATTCCAGTCATGTTTTACTGTCTCCTCGGCGTTTATTACTTTCTTTGTCAAATATCATGGTGTATGATGTTTTGTTCCTGAATACAACATACTATTTGGTTACTATAAAAAATTTTACTCCGTTACAAATGAGTTTTTTTTTAAGTTATGTCGTTTTATCCAGGATTTGAACCTCATTTTTACTTGAAGGTTATCCTTATAGGACGGTCTCGGCCGTACATGACGGTGGAAGCCGAGGTGTGTCGCACTTGCATAAGCTACAAACCCCATGGTGACTATGTGGTATATTGAATTAAGATTTCTTTTGTATAAGGTGTTGACCGACTTGATTATCAGGTTAAGGTACTTACGGGGATTTTGTGATGGTTAGGCTTAAGGTATCGCGTTCAACCATAGCACGCTTTATCCTACTGCTCCCTGCCTTTTTTTAATAACAGCATACTTTTCATTAAGAGAGCTGTAGTCATTTGATCAGGCCAGTATACAAAATGACAAAACCCATCATAGGCCTCATCATAACTTTCCATGCAGTGAGGTGGAGGCCAAGCTTAAGTTTGTTAACAAAGAAAAGTATTTAAAATATTTCGTGATGCATTCATTTGTGAAATGCGTTCACAAAATTTCTTGTGGAAGTTTTGTACGCCTACTCTAAGTTTCTAGATAACTTCTCTAATAAACTCTTATTTATATACACTTAAAGGTTATATTTGTGTAAACAATATTTGCTTTTGGGAAATGTTCACATATCTCGCTTTTAAATATTTTCGTGAAGAAAAATACCAAGCACACTAAATATAGTGCAGACTAGTCCGAAATTAGTTACTCGTAGTACGCACATGTTAGAACACGGTTCTGAGTAGTTGTCAAATTTATAAACATACCTCCATCATTGTTATTCAATCCGGTAAGCAGATGAAGGCATGTGATCTAACAGTGCCAAACGTTTTTATTCAGATCTCACTTTTTTTTCGCCTTGATAAAATGAGTCTTTAAGATTATAATTTTGTATTATACAGGCTCGACAGTGATTATAGATAACGTTCTTCATGAACAGTGAAGTTTTGTCCAAAATAAAATATATCTATAATCCCATACTTAAAAACGATCAATTTATATTTATGTATTTGAATATAATTAATTCGTTTCTGCAAAAAGGCTCTAATAATTTTGACAAATTTTTGTATTTTGATAATATTTTTCTATTAAAATTGAAATAAGCTAGTGTCATCTCTATGATAAACGGTTGTCACATGAAAAAAAAAATCTTTTATGTAATATCATCTGATGTTGTGTAATAAGATTTGGTTTTTAATCAATGTATACAATTACAAGTTATTCAAAAACAGATGGCGTTGATTAAAAATGATCTCTTTTCTTTTATTAAAAAAAAATCCTGTGACCATTTATTTCGTCACATCCTTATATTCTAGTGTACAATACCTGAACTTTTATTTTGCTTATGTTATATACTTATTTCCTTTTGCATTTACATTGTGCAAATTGGTTTCACTCTATTTTTTTAATAACAGTGTTATCTGATTGAATTTAGATAGGTATTATACGAGACGTTTTTAAAGAATCGGGAAAGTTCTGCAATATAATACAAGAAATATAATGTAAACGATATATCGAAATAAACATATTCGCAGCCCTAACTCGCCACTTGTACTTCTTACACATTTTCGGTCATAAATATAATTTAATAAATTAAATTTACGAATTACGATATATGTTGTTATCATTTAAAGTTGATGGTCAATGAAAAAATATTTATGAATTTATTTATTTGTCTATGTCCGATAATTAGCACTGACCCTGTTATTAATGACTTCCTTTATATTTACAAAAAAATCTCGATTTCGTTAGGTTAAAAATATTATCATGGGACCGAAGCTCGGTCGCCTAGCTAGTGAACTAATAAAGTGCGCTTTTGTATATCAAATACCAACATATTATACAATTAAGGAACACGTGACGACGTGTTACTAGGTAAAAGTAGGTTTCAACTACGATGCTATTGTGAACATTGTATGTTTTACATAAAAAAATAGAGATTTGATGATATATCGTCTATGCTCGACTCGATCATAATTATTATATATTCAAGGATGTGAAGCTCACCATAGCAAAGCATTCCTACCTACCGCATTTCGTGATCAGCTCGCGTACGTCCAGGTATAGTGTATCCAGAAACCTCGCGCATGGTAATTAAGCTCGCGTCCGTAGGCTTTACCCTAGTTTCCCTACACGTGACTCCTGGCTGGCGCTAAACGAGCAGCAGCGAGGTGGTAGGGCGCCGGTGCCCGTCTGGATCGCGACCACAGTACATGGGTGTAAAGCCCGTCATAGCGACCAGTTTCGGCTTGTGGCGTATCGGGATCAGCTTGTGTATATCCAGTAGCTCATATACCTAGAGACCTTCAGTCGCGGTATATAAGGGTCGACATGACGATGTGGACTATCAATGGATTTTCATCCTTTGATAGTCTCTTTCGTTTTTGGACTACACTGTACTTACAATCAGGTTCTATGTAGTCACTATGTCGGGCCAGTGTAAAAAAAAAGCAGGCAAGTTGGTAAGGATGGTGAATGGATTCTCGACCATTCGCTACTGCCACTTTTCTAAGAATGCTATGCTTTCTTTTAACTACAGTGTAGTCAAAGAATCCAATATAAAAAAAATGTCATAGGAATATGAGGAACGTCATGTTAAAAATAAATAGATAATTAATTAAATGGAACACTGTCTCCACTTCTCTACACTTACAAATAAAATTCGCCTTTTTAGAAATTAATAATTTCATATACTCGCACTAATCCAAATTACCAAGATATAAAAGCAACTGTACGTTGAAAATCGTAAAAACAATAATGTTTTAACTATACGTCATAAGTATACTTGTCATGCAAATCCAATTTATTTGAAATTGCTTGGAACACCTTCGCAAATGTCCCGAAAATTTTACGCTTCGTGAAAATTGCTGTAAGAGCCATAACAGTTTTACGAAGTACCTACTGGTAATTTCATACTCATACATATATCAAAGTAAGCACATTCTTTAATGCCCTAATATAAAATGTACAAGTATATATTTACCCTCGGCTTGTGGGAGGCAAATTGATGTTCTTCGATTTGGGAATTTAAGGTTACTCTTAATTTTGGAATTGCTATCATCGTTATTTATAAGAGAACTAGCAAACCCGGCGAACTTCGTTTCGCCACCAGATGGCTTCGTTTTGGTTAATAGTTAACATTTGAAAGAACGTGCGCATAATAAATGTCACATGAAATTAAATGAGCAGAGTACAATGAGCTGTCAAACAATGTATAACGCATCGGCGCCATCTACTTAAAATACTGGTGCGATCTGCTCCACCACCATGCAAAACTATATTGGTTTGTAGTACATGCTATATATCAGAGATGGCGCTGTATGTGAAAAATGATTTTCCCTGTTTTCCTGCTTTTCTGTTGAAATTTTGTTTGCTATAAACCTCACGGAGCCCGAGAGTTTTCCAACGAATGCAAAACCGTGGAAATCGGTTCGTGCGTTCTCGAGTTATAGCGTCAGGAAGGAAAACCGGACTTATTTTTATATAATAGATTATAAACGTACACAGTTCTGGATAACTTGAACACATATCTCGTAGAAAAGACGTCCGATGGGGCAAAAAATACTCGAGTACCACATACTAGCACGCGCAGTATGGGAGGTCCATTTACAAGGTAGACAAAGGGCCTAATCCAGTTCTCAGGACAAAGCTTGATTCAAACTTCTTCTTCTCAGTCTGGAATGGTCAGTTCTGGAAAATATACCTATTAACGTGGAATTTGCTTCGGTTGATAAGGCATGATCACACTATTTAACTATTTATTAGGGAACCAGTGACCGATAAATTGTATAAAAATATGACAATGACAACTATTGGCAAGAACCATTTAAGTACATCAAGGTGAGGTCACCGCAGCATGCACCAAAAGTAAATAAAAAAATATTAATAATAACAATAGAAGAAAACAACATTTACAATAAAAATAAATAATTCACAAATCAATGACAAAAAGAAGGAAAGAACAGTCGCCATAACCAAAACCACAAGAATGACAATAAAAAATCTCTAGGCTGGAATGTAGCCATCGGTTTTCAAATCGATCGAAACGTGAACTTCACCGTTCTATGCAATCGGATGTATTAATTGCTGTAAAAACGTAATCGGTTTAATCATCCGATGTGAAATAAGGCGATTAATTTCTTCCATGGTTGTATTTTCGGGACTTAACTTTCTTCTGACTGACACAAATTCACTTTATGTGGATAAGTGTGGACAATCCTTTATTATTCTTTTTAGGATTGCGGTTAGTAAAATGTCTTATTAGTTACTCCTAAATATTGTTACTAAATTAGTATTTACTAAATGAGTGTTTATGAAAAAGAATGAAAACAAGATATATAAGTATACAAAAAAATTACACCATTAAATAAGAAGTAGGGGCTTGCATTCTCGCATATAGTTTGAATTTTTTTTTTTGGTGTGGAGACTTTCCTGGCTTATGTGTCTTTTGGTGTATTTTTTATTGATCATATACTGCTGTATAAATAATTCGCAGATAATGTTAAAATTAAATAAAATTTCTTGATATTTAAATGCGATAAATTGTCTTCAATTTCGCAGACTATCCCGGGATTTATTACATAACTTAAGAAACTTATCTGAAAAGTCCTTACCAGATCTAAATTCGAAAGAAGCGGAGGAACATAAAAGAATGATTCAATGGTTTTTCCCATAAAACCTGCCATTTTGCCAAATGGATCGCACAATAGGAAGAGAAAAACTACGTTCCCTCCATCCCCTAATGATTGATAGTGTCTCGAAAGCCTTGAACTTGGCAAAGATGCCATTGGCCTTGATATTTGCTTGTAATAAATCAAAGGAACCCTTTCTTTTGTGCTCTATTTTCCTTATAGTTGTATAAGAAACTACTGGGGTATAAAAGCCACGACATATTTGTTTTACGTAACAAACAAAATGGTTTCTACGTTAGGTATATTAATTGAAGTAATGAAATTGAAACTGACCCAATAGTTTTTTCACATAAATAAACT
Organism: Automeris io; assembly: GCA_036320925.1. Lineage (NCBI taxonomy): Eukaryota > Metazoa > Arthropoda > Insecta > Lepidoptera > Saturniidae > Automeris > Automeris io. The sequence continues at coordinate 10,987,746 of JAUDJH010000005.1, forward strand.
GTACTATTAATCATTTTAACAGTTCCTAACATCGTGAGGTTCATTTATATCTTCAACAGAAGCCATGTGCATTCTATTACCAATTTGATTTCAACTATAAAGTACCTAACTGCCGATTATTTACTAAACTTTAAGTACATTAGTAGGAATGATCTTTTAGTGTATTCCCTTACTTCTATACTATTGGTTCATTCAAAAGAAGTGTAAAAGAATTTAGAGCAAGTTGCCATTTTTGTGGCAACTGTCGAACACTCTCCCTTTTCTTGACAGTTGCAGTTGGATTTTAAACTGCGCTATGCTTAACATTAGGTATAATAAAGTTACTTTGCTTAGATAAAAAAAGTGAAATAACAAAAACCCTTTTCATAGAATATTCGGTGAAAAAAAATTAGGTCGTAAAAATTCCTTCGTCAATCGCTAAGTTCGTCTCAGAGCTATGAGTAAAATGTAAATCATTGGATAGGACAGAGTGACAGACGAAGTTGTCTTCAAACGAACTAAAAATAAATAAAAAAAAACATATTTGAACGCCAATTTTATTTATCTTTCATTTCTAATATTTCAGCTGCGAAAACACTAGTATACGTACAGAAATATGTAGTCAATAAATAAATATTATTATAGTCCAAGAGATCGCAATGTAGATGAGTGTACAATCAATTTATTTTTTTGTACCGTTGTTTCATTTTATAATTTTCTCTTGTTTTGGGCACGTTTACACACACTTCACATGAATGATCACCCAGATACAGAACTCTATCTGTATAGATAGAGTTTTTTTTTTATCTTATTCATTACTGTAGTAATGAATTTTGTTCTGCAATCAAATGATCTTTTCGTATTCGCGTACATATAATCTACACTTTAAGCCTATCGTTCATAACGATAATATTTATTATTGTTTTATTATTATTTTTTTATTGTATCGCTATTACTTCATTAATGTTCTATTTAGACATAGATAGGGTTTGGATGATTAGTATTACAAATATTGCCTCTAAATATTAACTTGAAGTTGTACTTCATTAATTTCATTTATAATACGTTTAATAGAAGAGCCCAGGCAACAATCACAAGTATAGAAAAATGATAATTAAATTATCGTATAATAATTCCTATTTATTCAACCCAGTAGTAATTGATGTAATAAAAAAAAATATTGGATGTTGGTATTTTGCAGCTTCCACGTTCGCTAGCTCCTGGTCTACAAGGAAAACGAATAGTATTTCGTATGTTTACGTTTTTTCAGCTCTATAACCTGATTTACTTGTTTTATTAACATTATTGTTTATTTATACACGATATGATAGTATGTTGAAATGAATCACAATAGTTGCGAATAAGCTTACTGAACACGTTTTGTGTGTACAAATACACATATTTCTATTTTTATTATACTGATTGTTTAAAACGATTACATAATTTCTGTCGCTAGGAATGATACATTGTAAGAAACGCTGATTGACAAACTACAGTCGCCGTGGAAACGTAGATACTGTAAAAGTGTACAGTTTGGTGTGATGGCCTCGTGGATAATATTCCGATTTCCAGGCGCGACAATTGTCGTAGATTCGTACCCCGTTACGTACGGAAAACATTATGAGGAAACTCGCGTGACATTCAATAGACATTAATGTGTAAGAGCTCTGCGAACGGCGATCAGCTGCGCTACTGGTCACGTTGGGCACTATATATAAGCGCAAAGTGGATACAGCCACTAATATATCTCTACTCACTCCGGAAGGGATATAGTTTGACGATATATTATTATATTATATTAAAACACTATTTAATTGAAGCTATTTATTTTGACCTGATAATGTTTCCATGCAAGACAATAGTTAGGTACAGTATAACGCTAAATATTGTTTAATATAATTGTAGACTAGATTTAGTTTGTTGGTGTAAACCACCCTAAACATAACACAACTAAAGGCCTCTAAGCGTATAGATAACTGTAAGTACACAAATTATCTCAATAATCAAAGACAGTGAAATAATTAATTTCGGCTTAATTATTGTGATCTATGTAGCACAGAGCCTTATGTTATGTTAGGGCGATTGCCCGAACTGGTTCATGAGCACAGTACACGAGTATAAAGACCGTCATAGTGACACGCTTTGGGGATCAGCTTATGTATGTGCCCAGCAGCTCTTATACCTAGAGACTTTCAGTCGTGGTATATGTGGGCTGACATCACGACGGTGACTCAATAGATTTTCGTCCTTTGATAGTCGCTTTCGTTTTTAGACTACATTGTACTTACCATCAGGTACAGTGTAATCACTTTATCAAACCACTGTACAAAAATGTATATCTGAGGTCAAGAGTGAGACTGAAAGTCATAAAAAGCTCTTTAAACGGTGCTAATAATTGTAAATTCCGACGTCGAAATTTTAATAAGCTACAGAATGTTAAATGTTTACGATCTCTCCCAGACAGATTTAATGGACAGTGGTAAATACTGAAATATACACCTTTCAATGTATGTATAAGATTCTTATGGTTATCAACACCAAAATTTCCATACTTTTATTTACTAGAGCTACAAAGTCACTCCACCGCAGCAGATAGAAAATGTAGTCGTAGCAAATGACCCGGCGATCTTTGTACCGCCCTGAATGTCGTATTAACTTTTAGCTAAACGTATACCCTTTTTCCCTTTCCTCCCTCCCTTCCATCATGTATTACATATTAACATTCAATCTTTTTACTAGAGCGACAATTGCGACAAAGTCACTCTAACCGCAGCAGATGGAAAATGCAGTCGTACTGGCTGACCCGGCGAAGTTTGTACCGCCCTGAATATCATATTACCTTATATAGCTAAACGTATACCCTTCCTCCCTTTCCTCCCTCCCTTTCATCATCTGTTGCCTATTAACATTCAATCCTCTTTTCAGAATATAAATAAATTAATCTGTTTAACATTACAATTTATATTGCTCAATGAATTATAAAGGATTTGGTAATTCACCGATTTTGTCAACATGGAGTTGGCTCTTCGAATACTATGGCTGTACTTAAGTTCCTATTATATAGTTTATTGTAAAATAGTTTTTTTTTTGGGTACTTTGCTTAGCTATATCGATATAGCGTCTATAAAAATGTCAGCCGAACTGTCAACCGCATACGGTCTAATGACAACCATTTAAAAAGTCGATGGCCGATACACGTTAATCTAGGTCCAAACTAAGTTTGCTATGTACTATGGGTATCAGACAAAAATATAAATCATTATATACATGTAAACAGCTATGACTCGCGATAAACTAACCTGCAAATCTCATAAAAATTTGTAGATACCGGGATTTAAGCCCAGAAGCTTTAGCGTCTCGGTTGAGATCGCTTCAAACTTCGCTATCAGGCAATAATGAAAATGAGCATTTAAATATTCCTTATTTATTAATCAATTTTATTGTGGATGGCTTCAGATGTTATCGATTCCAAGGAAACAATTAAATTTGTTCTCTTTATATTCTTAGCTTAGATAAAATTACAACGTTTAATTATGGATTTTCACTATTCAAAATAGCAAAGCACTGTAACGGTATTTCGGCGCCGAGTCACACAACGAGACTCTTGAAATGCCACATCTTATAATAGTACTCGAGAAGTATTTGGCCGTAAGGAAAGGACTATTAAGCATCTTGGCAGTTTACGAATGTAATAATTTAACGAGATATTAAACACAAATTCATTTACATCATAAACCTTAATGCCCCTAAAGATTATAACTGGAATCTCATTCATGTAAGGAATTTTTTATATCTATACTAATATTATAAAGCTGAAGAGTTTGTTTGTTTGTTTGTTTGTTTGAACGCGCTAATCTCTGGAACTACTGGTTCGAATTGAAAAATTATTTTTGTGTTGAATAGACTATTTATCGAGGAAGGCTTTAGGCTATATAACATCACGATGCAACTATTAGGAGCGAAGAAAGAATGGAAAATGTGAAAAAAAACGGGGAAAATTATTTATCCTTGAGGGCTTCCATTGCGTGCGCTGCGAGAACGGTTCACGATACCAAAAATATATGTATGACAGAGTTATTCCTCTTAAAATGATCTAAAAAAATGTCCGCGACAGTATATGTCTATCTTTTAAGATTAACTCACTAGAACCGTTTTTATGGTAAACAAATTTGGTCGAAATTAATGCATTATTTGTTAAGAGTTGTATCAACGTAATAATATTATTAATTTTTATCCAAATAAATGTGTTGTTGATTAAGAGTATTTAATTGTGAACAAAATTGTCTTTGACATCACTTAATTTCAATGAACATCTTAGAAGATATTACAATAACTTATATAGCAAAACAACGTTTGCCGGATCAGCTAGTCAGTAATATATTTGTATAGTAAACAAAAGAAAAAGATAAAATATATATAGTATGCGTATAGTTTTCGATTTGGAATTGGGTCCAGATAAACTAATATGGATTTACAGTAAATTAAGTTGGAGCAAGAACAGTATATTATGAGCTGACGGAGGAATGTCACGATTGTGGGAGCTCCGAGGACATTGCGCAGTACAATCTTGAGGTTTGCCCAGCTTAGGTCGCATTGGGGAAGACTTCTCGCTACCGGTGGTGGTGAAAGCCATGGTCAGCAGCGAATAGATATGGCTAGAGGTGGCATCCTTGTGCGAGGTCGTGATGAAGCAGGAGGAGGCCGCCGAAAGGAAAGAGAGCGAACATCTTCTCTGGCCAAAGCTCGATGGCCAAAGCACCGACTCCGGAGGGACACGTTCACCCAGAGTAAGCCCGACATTACCCGGTGACAATAGCCGGAAAGTAGACTTGAGGAAGTCTGCTTTCCGGATGAGAAGGAGGCGATGCTCAGTACCAGGCGCGCTGCCTAAGAAAGAAGTTTTGAAGGTATGGGCTCTTTACTCCGACCCCTTCGAGAGAGGTAGCCACAACTAGGTTCTTCGCTCTCCGAGTGTCTGGATGGATTTGGTTTCCTAGGCCTGGGTGGAACGATTAGAGGGACACTCCGGGGGTTTTGGTCAGTAGGAGTCTGTCACACCCTGATGGTATGTAGGATTTTCCATCGGGTTACCAAAAAAACCATTCTTCCTAAAACATGAACACTTCAAGCAAATCCTATCTCATGGTCTTTTACTTAAAAGAATTCGTCAATTAATTAATCGTCAATAATCAATCAATAATCAATAATAAATCAAATCAATAGTCAAATTAGTCGTCGTTTTTCGTCGTTAATTTGAATATAGACATTTCTTGGTAGAGAAGGAAAATGTAACAATATACGTAAAAGACATTTCAAATTCCATAACATATTACAGCTACCTAAGGCTATTTAAGCGACATTTTTTGGTGATATAGTAATATATATATATTTTTGGATCTGTAAAAAAACGCTGATTCCGAAAACATATATATTAGGTCCTTACATATGAAATTGGCGTTTTGTATGGGAGGAACAAAAAGTCGAATATTTTTTAATATAATATATTTAATTAATCAAAGTATGAACCATTATTTTCTATGCACTTTTGCCATCTCATAGGTAGTTCATTGATCCCTTTACTAAAAAAACCAGTCGGACGGGAATCAATAAAATCTTTGAAGGCGATTTGGACTGCCCCATCGGAGTTGAATTTTTTCCCTTGCAAGAAGTTATCCAAATTTCGAAAAAAATGGTAATCTGTTGGAGCAAGGTCCGGGGAGTACGGAGGATGTCTTAGACTTTCCAATTGAAGCTCTTCTAATTTAGTAGCCGTCTGTTGCGCAGTGTGTGGTCTAGCGTTGTCGTGAAGCAGCAGTGGCGTGGAGCGATTGACCAGCCTAGGTTGTTTAGCCGCTAGCTTTTCCATCATGGTTTGCAATTGCTGACAATAGACATCAGCCGTAATACTCTGGCCAGATTTGAGAAAACTGTAATGAACAATACCGGCACTAGTCCACCAAACGCTTACAAGTAACTTTTTTGGGGTTAATTTTCGCTTGGGGCAGGATTTGGCTGGCTGGCCAGGATCCAACCATTGCGCTGAGCACTTCCGATTATCGTAAAGAACCCATTTTTCATCACAGGTAATGATTCGGTTTAAAATACCTTCATTATTGTGCCGGTTTAGTAATGTAACGCAGCAGTCAACGCGCGTTTGCCGGTTTGCTTCAGTCAATTCGTGAGGTACCCACATTTCAAGCTTTTTAATCTTCCCAATTTGCTTCAAGTGAATTAAAACAGTTTTATCACTAACATCGCAGCCTGCAGCTAACTCGGACGTGGTTTGCGATGGATCCGCTTCCACAATAGCCTTCAACTCTTCATTATCCACTTGAGTCTCAGGCCGTCCACGGGGCTTGTTCTGCAGGTCGAAATTTCCAGAACGAAAACGTTGGAACCAAAAACGAACTGTGTTTTCTTTTGCAACACGACCGCCATACACATCATTCACCCTTCGAGTTGTTTCCGCAGCACTAGTGCCACGGCGGAACTCGTACTCGTAAATAATGCGATATTTTAAGTTTTCCATTTTGTAAAATGAGTGACGCAAACAGAAAAAAACAGAAGAAAAAAACAAATGATTGACGATCATCGAAGCACAAATACATGAGTCTATAGCTGTAAAAATTTGAATTTGGAATTCCTTACCAAAGAGGAGAAATTTGTGATTAAAGTGGCCAGTACGAAAAACGCCAATTTCATATGTAAGGACCTAATATTACCATATCATCAAAAAATTTCGCTTAAACCAAATAGCCTTTCACCCCTTGATATTACCTTGGGTTAATGTATTCAGTTACCGAATCATTCCTAACAATCAAGTTGGATTACACAAACGATTCCCTAGATTATGCTATGATATGAATGGAAGCATTGTATTAAACAGATGTGTGACTTTAATGTATGAGGGATTTGATTTTCCCTTTAATCTTTGTAATCTGGATGTAAAATTAAACACCAGAATAGGGTAAAGTATTTGTTTTCATAGGCCGTAACAAGGAATTTTGATTTCCTGATAATGAAGCATTAAAACATTGTAAGGAGAGCAATTTTGCTTTAATAGTTTCTCTGATCGTAAAAGACACTCAGAATGATGAAAAAAATCTAATAAATATTATTTTTGCTAGTGTAAGGGTTTTATTATTCTAATATAGAGTTCATAATTCAACTATGCAAATAATACCTACGATAATTCTTTACAACATTAATTTCAACGGTGAATTGTAAGAGTGAAATTCGAACTATGATATCGTTTTTCCATGGGCTCATACCAAATGAGTAAATATCGTATAGAGTATATGTACCAAGTGAGCGGTAATAATTTTTGTTTCCCACTTAAATATCAATTTATTGTATTTGTCGAAGCGTGACATAAGAAGATACCTCCAAATTAATCTAACAGAGGTGATTCTTAATTTCAAACTGAATTAAACTTTAGATTTAAGCTTTTATCATCTCCGCTATATATATATTTTAGTGATAGTTTTTGTTGTCAATTTAATTCTCCACACTTTAGTTCCTACTATTTTCCTTCTACTATCGATATTTGAAAGTTAAAAACAAAAAAAAAATGCGTATAATCTATAATAATAATCGATTTTTAAATAATTTTAGTAATTAGTTGGCCTAAGAAAATGTAGTAAAAAAATTATTAGACAAAGAAATTTTTTGTTTAATTTATCTTATCCATCTGCGACGACCCTTGTAAATTTGATAGGCGTTTGACAGCTTACTACTAAGCAAACCTCCTGATTGAATCTATCTATGATTGTACTCATATAGAATCCTTGTGCTTGCCATCAGCTGTTCTCAGCATACTCGATTAATGACCCCTTAAACGATACGACGTTACCATGATAAAGTCTATATGAAACAAGCACGACAAACAATTAAGAACATAGTTTTATGTAAATAAGTTTTCTTTATAGTTTTTTAATTAATTGTATATTTTTGTCGTTAAAAGAAAGCATAAAATCAAAGCGCTGAAAAAAATTATATCGTTCATTCTAAAAAAATCCAACCCTTATACAAAAATGTTTCTCTTCTTTCTGTTGTTGTTTATATTTTAAACTGTTCACTAGAAAAAAAAAACTTTTGATTTGTGACTTACAAGTTAGAAAAGTTTCATTTTATTTCAAGCTTACTTTTTCTTTTTGATTTATTATTCGAAGTTGGAAACACTAAAGTATCAAATTCAGTTTCTAAATTTATCTTAATTTGTTTTTCATTAACATAGATCAGTTTCAAAGTGCTTTATTTATATAAAATATTACCGTACCATAGTATTATACTCAGGTATATATTTTTATATAATATTTTTACGTTGCTTTTGACCATTATAATTTAGTCTTTTGTTAATCTAAGATATCTTCTTATGATTTATTATCTTTAATATAGTTTTGTCTCCGTCAGGCAAATTTAAAGCTTGTGGAGTCACCGAACTGCAGCACGTGTAAGAAAGTAGATGACGTACAACATTTGCTGATGGAGTGTGTCCTATCTCACAAAAGAGAATCTTTGATGGGAGCCTTTAGCCTGAATAAATTTGACGTAGGCATGTTCTGCGGAATTTTAGCAAGACCTTACACAACCGAAGCAAAGGGGTTATTCAGGCTGATGGCTCCCCATCAGAAATAAATGCTAGTAGTGCATGTTTAGGATTCGATGGGGCTGGCATGTGCCGAGGCACAAAAGTCCCTTAAATAAATAGAAAAAAAAAATAGTTTTGTCTTACGTTTTTGGTCCGTGTGGCTAGGACTAATAAGCTCTCTAACTCTTACTCTTGCCGAGTTGTCACGCTGTGGAATGGACTTCCGGCGAGCGTGTTTCCATCGCCCTATAATATTGGGTCTTTTAAGCGAAACGTGAAGAGATATTTGTGTAGGCTAGCTTGATCGCTGCGGCTACCGATGGTTTTTTTTACTGTAGGTGATCGTTGTAGTTTTTGGACTACACCATGCTTTCCATCAGGTATGGTGTGTCCACTGTGCCGTGTCAGTGAAAAGAAAAACTAGGAAGAGTGAGATGGCAGGGCATCACTGCTAGACTGATACACAATTGATGATGATGTCCTAGCCAGTTTCGGCCACGGCGACTGTTTCAACACCGATTAAGAAAATCGAGGTCCAGTTTTCGGAAACAGTCAATTGCGCAGGAGATATTTAAGTGCATAACTGGACGCGCTGCCAGAAAAGCACTCTCTCGTCCGAGCTCCCTCAGACCCGATGGAAAGGAAAACCAGTACGATCGGGAGGGAGCAGGATGCAGGTTTGGTCGAGTTTTCCTTCTCTGAACACCTGGTAGAATTGCGGGATTAAAGAGATACCTTAGTCGCCTTTTACGACACCTCAGCAAGAAGAGGGAGGTGCTATTCTATTCTGCCGGCAGCCACCATGGCTACACAATTATAGATGCAAAGATCGTCATTGGAACTTATCTTGGCTTAACACGTTTCGAGATCGGTTCATATATGTCCAGAGCATTTTTTCTATCTTCTTTTACCCCGAGAGTTTTTTTTACATTATCGAAATGTTTTCCTGTCTACAGACGACTGAATCGCTAAACATTTTGTGATCGATTCGCCGGCTTTAATGGTAGTATGTTGAAGGAAGCAGCAGTAACCATTTTTAGACAGCAGGAGCGCTTTACGTTAGGGTAAAAATCACTCAGTGTAAGGTATGTCAGCTATGGTAAATATATATAACTCAAAGGTGACTGACTGGCTGACTGACTGACATAGTGATCTATCAACGCACAGCCCAAACCACTGGGCGGATCGGGCTGAAATTTGGCATGCAGGTAGATGTTATGGCGTAGGCATCCGCTAAGAAAGGATTTTGGTGAATTCCACCCCCAAGGAGATAAAATAGGGGATGAAAGTTTGTATAAATCTTCTCAGATTTTCGACTATAATATAATATAATAGCTTGATAGTTTTAGCGCCTAATGACAGATTAGGCCCTAATTTTTAACACACGCTAAACAAAAGTAAAGCCGCAAAAATTATATCTAATTAATTATAATACTTCTTAACGCGAGCGACGCCGCGGGCAAAAGCTAGTCAATAATAATACCGTAATTAGCAGTATTGGGCCCTGTATCAATATTTTTGGAGGGCATTCAACTAAAATTTTTTGGAACATCGTCAATTGAATTCACTGTCAAGAGGGCCGTGATGGGAGAGTATCGTGCGAATGATATTTCCCTTGGACTGCATTCCGTTGGTCCACAGAATGTATCGATAATACAGTAATTAGTACAAGACTTCCTAGAAAACATTTGGCAGTTACAGTAACGTGCGGTGGCTACCCAAAACGGAAGCCAGTGTTATTCGTTCGTTGATGGCCTGATAGTTGATGGTAGTCTCTGCTTGTAACGCCGAAGATTTTAGGTTCGAGTCTCGATAGCGGCAAACTAGTGTATAATAAATAAGTTAGTTAATTACGAATTACGGGTGTATATACTATATGCATTTGAGTATATATCTTCGTCTAGTGCTTGTGACACAGGCACAAGCTTACTTTAGGACTAGGTACACAAATGTAAATCTAGTAAAAAATTTAATGTCTGCGTGGTACAAAGTATGTGTAATTGTACTCAAATAAGATTATTATTATTACAATCAATATTTTTATTAATTTTCCGAAAATACTTTTAAGTCATATATTTTGTATATTGTGGGTTAAATTTGTACTACTCATCAGATTAGATTTATAATGATCCTTTTATTGAACCAAGCGCAGAGAAATTAATAAAAACTATATTAAAGATCGCACTTTTTATATTTTATGACACCATAATTTCTATTACAATACTTAGATGACACATTCTAAATTCATACATATTATTACTTCACTAATTTGTATAAAAACCTTATAAACCTAAAGACTTCGACCTCTTCAACACATTTTAATGTTGTTTCTAAATTTAGGTTGTAAGGCAAAAACGACTCGGTTGGCTCAGTCGTCGTGCGTGCGACTTCAGCGCACCGAGTTGTGGGTTTTATCCCCATGGGAAAAAGGCTGCCGGCAGAATAGAATAGCACCCCCCTCTTCTTGCTGAGGTGTCGTAAAAGGCGACTAAGGTATCTCTTTAACACCGCAATTCAACCAGGTGTTCAGAGAAGGAAAACTCGACCAAACCTGCATTCCGCTCCCTCCCGATCGTACTGGTTCTCCATTCCATCGGGCCTGAGGGAGCTCGGACGAGAGAGTGCTTTTCTGGCTGCGCGTCCAGTTATGCACTTAAATATCTCCTGCGCAATTGACTGTTTCCGAAAACTGGGCCTTGATTTTCTTAATCGGCGTTGAAACAGTCGCCGTGGCCGAATCCGGCTAGGACATCATCATCATCATGAGTATGGGTGTATAGATAAGAATATTCTGTTTGTAAATCCACGATAAAGGTCAATTTTTTATATGGGAAAACGTTTAAAAAAACATAATTTACAAATATAAACTACACATTTGTCTGAACCAAATCCTTTTACACATTTCTTTTCTCTTCTTCTTTAGAGCTTGCTGTACCGTGATAAGTTTCCGGGACAGTCCAGCCGGACAGGTATCTAATGTGACAAAAATGAGGGATGGAAAAAAATTTCGGGATGGAAAAAAATTTCGGGATGGATAGTTATATAACCAAAATAAGAAAAAAATTGGTGTTGTGTAAGAATGTTAAACACTTGTTTTTTTTATTTTTTATCAAAATGCTAAATATCTCTTTTCGGCCAGCTTCAAAATCGCATTTTCAAATACTATAGTAACCCTTATTAAACTCTGTTTGGGGTGGAATAACAAAAAAGTCCATACTTAGAACCTTATTACCAAATTTTGTTTTTAGTTTTAATAGTTTTAAGCTTTGCAATAATGAATCAGCAAGAATGTATATTATTCTATGTATAGATTAATAATAAATATAAAACATTTTAATTTGCAGGAAATTACGAGCAATCTCCGTTCTTTAAATTTCCAACACATTATTATCGTAAAACGTTTAAGAATTCAATTTAACTAAAATATTTTACAGCCAATGAAATACAGATGGAGTTTACAAAAACAATATTACTCAATGTTGAAGTTGTAATTTTCTAGGCATTTTTTTACGGCGAACTAAACGTTTAATTTAGTTCATGCTTTAGTAATTTTATCTGAGTTTATTCCATTAGCAGGTGCGAATACTTACGTCAATAGTCTTCGATACCTTGGACCGGGAATAGACTTTTTAAACAAACATTTTAAGTTGAACAACCATTACACAGTTAGTAGGTACAGCAATCATTGTATCTCTACTGATTTCTAAAGATATGTAGCGAGATATTATTATTTTAACTAATTATAGGTTAATCGGGGCCCTTCACGAAAATCAGCGCTGCAGACGTCTTCTGTGGCTTTAAGCTGGTGAAGGTCCCATTTTCGCCATGTTTATATGTTTTTGTATTTTTCTTTTATTTCTGTATGTTGTTTCTGTTACTGTATTTAAATTTCTAGATTTTGTTAGTTTGTGGCGAAATAAATACATATCATTTTCATTTCAGTTTAAGTTCCAAACTTATTTGACTGTATTAAAACATACTTTTTACTCTATAGATCGACCTAAGTCGTATTGATGTCTTCAAGAGTACTACACAATCCTGGAACGGCTTTTCATACCAATATGTTTACATGGTGTGAGATAAAAGTTAAAATCGATTATATGATCCTGTCAAACAAGAGTTTTATGTGAATATAACTAGAAAAGACGGTAAAAACTTCGAACAGCTGATGGCTATAGCTGAGGTTGCTGGAAAACGTACAAGCGGTCAAAGCCCATTAAAATGGGTTAATCAAATCCGCCACACGTAATAAAAAATAACACGATTCTCCCCACAATGCCAAGAACAAAGAGAAGTGGCGTAGCATAATACGATGGACGGTATCCTGGAGCTTTTTTATTACGATCCCAGAATATTTTGTTTAATATTCACTGTCTTTGTGATGCCTGAAAGTCGGCTGTTCGGTTAAACTTTAGTAATCTATCATCAGCTGCTCACACGAGGTGATTTTCCTCTTTTATTTTGCTGTCAACCGTAAAGGAGTGGAATCCGCTTCCTGAGTCTGTTTTTCCAGCTTCTTACGACATAGGAATCTTCAAACGGCGAGTAAATCTTTATTTATTAGGTGAGTGTGCTCCATTATGGACCTCAATTCTATCAAGTGAGATTGAGGTCAAGCGTAAGTCTGTCTGTAATAAAATAAATTGATGTTTGACTGTATTATGACCACAGCATATTAGTATAGTCGCTATCACAGTGACTCACCTCAGCCTATTAATTAACCTTTTTACGTCTGGTCAGTTTTTCATTACATTTATATTGGCAGCATGGAGAGAAGATGTCTTCAAGCGTTGTAATCGTTTGTAGGAAACCGGAACTATTTACAGTTAAATAAACTATTAGCTTACTTGTCACACTTTGATGTAAATAATAAATTATTTCGAAACATTTTGCTTCTATATTTTAATAAAAGAAACAATAAATTACACATTTTAAAGTTTCGCGTTTTGTATTGTAGATACTCTAACTGCATAAGCGCAGAAATTTAATTACTCTCTTCACGATAATACTAATAAGCAAAGACCTACGACAGCCATCTTAAAAGGCTCTCCCTTGCTTACTGGATCGGGGGCCGGATACAGAAGGCAGTATTACTGGATGCGACGCGCATTGTTGGGAGTTGGTTCTTCACTCCGAGATCCTATTAGGCCTCGACCCAGTAGGTCTACGTGTTTTTTATCTTAAAATTTATATGTATATATTTTAAAAGTTAAATATATAGTAAATATTATGAACAAAGATATAATAACCACGATAGATTATCGACAAGTGGTATCAAAATCAAGTTTTCTAAATTCGATTAGTGAAACATATTAATCGTAAGAACGATTTGAATCGAAATTTAGCAATTAGAAAAACCAAAGTTCGAAATCGCTTTAAACTTCTTTATTAGAATGAATAAATTTAACAAGTTTGGTAGTTAATGAATAATTTTGTGTACTTTTCATTCCCATTTGTTGGGTAAGGGTCCCTTAATAAGGTCCGTGTCTCTAAAAGTAAGGTAAAGTAGGTTCCGTAATAAGCCACGTAAGGATAATAAATTATATAAATGATGTACGGCTTACGGGTAATTAGAAAATTTAAATGAGTACCTAAAGGGAGTCGCTTTTAGAATTATTTTCACGGTCAGAGCTTATTCATTTTAAATGGAACATTATTCGGAATCTTTAGGGTAAAAAAGTCTCGAGCAGTATCAATACTTGTTTTTTTTTTTATAAAGACGCGGCGTAGTTATTCGGAAACTGATAGTTATTACCGGGAATATTTGTTTTATATATTTTTATTTCATAAATCAAGAGCTATCGATAGTAATATATCAGTTACTACATAAATGTAAATTTAGTGTAATTCCTATTTTAGCAGAAGCTCTTTAGAACGTTCGATAGTGCAAGAAGGAGTGCGTCGACGTTCCCGCGTCCGATCACCTACAAAATGGACATACCTAGTTAACTCCTTAAAGAAATGTTTCTATTTAGAATGCACATGCAGTGCCTCTAATAGAGAGTAATGGAGGCGCATTGAAAAAGCCGCAATCAACGTAATACATAATCTATGACTACGACAACTCCACAAGGAGTATAGCACTGAAAATAAGAAGAAGAAGACCCTCTTTAACTTAAAGATATTCCTCATAAGACCTTTCCAGCCGTACGAAGGAGTACGGCAACCGAGGTGTACCAGATTTGTTACAGTTACAAAATAAAGGATGCGTTCTGTGCATTAGCGAGAACTGAGGATCTTACAATCAATTCTCCACAACTCCACTGCAAATAAACACAATCTCATATTAATCTATACTAATATTATAAAGCTGAAGAGTTTGTTTGTTTGTTTGTTTGTTTGTTTGAACGCGCTAATCTCAGGAACTACAGGTTCGAATTGAAAAATTATTTTTGAGTGGAATAGACCATTTATCGAGGAAGGCTTTAGGCTATATAACATTACGATGCAATTATTAGGAGCGAAGAAATAATGGAAAATGTGAAAAAAAACGGGGAAAATTATTCATCCTTGAGGGCTTCCATTGCGTGCGCTGCAAAAACGGTTCAAGATACCAAAAATATATGTATGAAAGAATTATTCCTCTTGAAATGATCTAAAAAATGTCCGTGACAGTATATGTCTATCTTTTAAGATTAAGTCACTAGAACCGTTTTTATGGTAAACAAATTTGGTCGAAATTAATGCATTATTTGTTAAGAGTTGTATCAACGTAATAATATTAATCTTTATCCAAATAAATGTGTTGTTGATTAAGAGTATTTAATTGTGAACATAATTGTCTTTGACATCACTTAATTTCAATGAACATCTTAGAAGATATTATAAAACCTTATATAGCAAAACAACGTTTGCCAGATCAGCTAGTATTAAATAAGACAAAAGTTGTTCATTGTTAAGACACTTAAAATAGTGTTTATTCATGATCTGACTCTTCTATTAAACTATTCCACTACGCTATTTCAGTTGTCAGCATAAATCAATACAAAATCAACAAATATCTGAAGTTCAAAAAGATATAAAGTTCAAATGAAATTTAATACAGCGACCAAATGCAAGGCTTCCGTATAATTTATGTTCACATTACAGCTAAACTGTAATACTTTAATAAAAAAAATAGTTTTGAAGTGTTTCCTTTATGACTCAATCCCAATTTTGATGGTCGTTCGGATCAATCAGAACCCGTTTTTTACCATTTACACTTTTTAGTCATAAAGCAACATTTTTTAAGTTTACAAAACTGAACATCTGTTTTGGCTAGTAACATTTAACCAAAAAAAAAAAAATAGACTAAAGTCAATCTTACTTCTTTTTAATGCATGGATAGCAAAGATAAAATAGTAATCATTCAACAAACAAAATTCTGCTTCGATTTCAACCGATTTTTCATAACTTTAATGTAGTTTTGCAATTTGAAATATTAGATATTATGCTTGATTATTATTGGGAATTATATGGGAGTCTCCTCCAGATTTTATTCTTTATAATCAAAAATATATATATTTTTGACATTGGGTGAAACGTTTACATGTTGTATTGAAGTCGTTATCTTGTGTGATGTAGAAGGTATAGATCGCTGACAGTGAGAAGCACATGAACACGGTCAAACAATTGAAAACCCGAGATAAACAACCTCTGAGTTAAATTTCTGTTAATCAGTTGGATAGAAATAGAAAATCAGTATGACCAGTCGGTAGTAGCTATCCTACACAAGAGAGTTCATTTAGTAAAATAGTTTTCTCCATAAGACTGATTGATTAATTTGAATTAATCGGAGATATTTCAGGATAACTAACGTAGACTAAGTTGCGAGCAGAGATAAGCAAGTTATAATAATACATGAAATTGCGACGTGTAATAATAATCCCTTATAAAAATCCATGCACTCACCCACTTTTCTATCGGTTCATTTATTATAAGGCAGCACCTTCCGAACGTGGGTCGGATTTAGTACTTGAGACACAATGTACTAACGTCATCTTACAACACAGTATTTTAAGTAAGGGGCTTTTAGAAGAATGCATTACGTCAATGTCGCTATGTCACTAAGACCAATTATCTAATTAGGTACATCTCCCTGAAATATACAAAGCTAGTTGTGGTGATATTGCGTTGCTCGGGTAGAAATGTAATATCCCCTAGTGGTTGATGTTTTAAAAAGCTCGGATAATGCTATTACTATCCCACAACCTAAATGGCGCTTTTCATAATGCTTACTTCAAAATTTACAGACTTTCAAATAAATTATCGACCTCTATTACACCCTTTTAGAGGTGTAATATAAAAAAAAACCGACCATAGTGAATGCCTACGTCAAAACATTATTTATATATAATCACTATATATATATATCTATATAGGAAAAAATGCAAAATGTCATTTCAAATCTCTGTTTTTTCCTATGTATTATACAAATGTGTAATACTTGGAATCAAATGTACCTGCAATCATATTTCCATTCCCGTAAAATGTCCTTACAAATAATTGCGCTACAATGAAATGAAATATGGTGCGAAATAAAAACTAAGCTGATAAATATCGCATGGTAAATATTGGCAGGGCTTACAACCAGAGTAATTAGTAACACAGACAAAGTTACAAGCAGAGGCCTGTTAAGTAAAAATAAAATGGCTGTGAACTTACTATAGATAACGTTTTAAAATGCAAGGATTATTAACTAACATTTTAACCGACTTGAAAAAGAAGGAAGTTCTGTATTCGACTGTATTAATTTTTTTTATCTGTATGTTCATATTTAACTCCGCCGGTTATGGATAGATTTTGACTATTATTTTCTAAACTATTGGATATATTTAGAAAATAGTTCCGTTCTAATTTGATTGAGTTTTATGTTAATGAAGATCTTCGGAGATAAAAACCATAACGCTTGAAAAGAAAATAGTGATATGTATAGTTTTCCTTGTATATCTCAGTCCTGGGTAAACCGAGATTGATGATTATTCTTTGTACAATACGATATATACTAAGGTTGCTTGAAGTTTGCTGTGAAAATCGGATGAAGACCTTCCTAGACATATACACCGTAGGGTATTTATCTTGTTTTGCTCATTTTAGCAAGAATTTTGAGTTGAACACTAAAAATAAACTGAATTTGAAGCCACACCACGATAAACTGTAAAATAAAAACATTTTTATGAATAAATTCAACCGATTTAAACAAGTAAATAATAGTCCTAAATGTACCAATCAGACTTTGTAATTTTTTATCTCAGTGCCTAGTTACGCAATATATTTATTACACGCAGAGATGGGCAAAATGTAATCTGATTAATGATTAACGATTACAAAATGTAGTCTTAATTTTAATTTACTGAAATCATGATTAATTCCCTTCAAAATATTAAGGAGTCATAAATGTGTATTAGATTGAGTATTCCATAGTGTTTAGAACATACCATAGATGAGCAAGATGCAGACATATTAAGAAAGAAAAACGAGATTAATAAAAACTATTACGATTACATTATGCGTTTTTCTTCAATGACTGCATTTTGCTCATCTCAGCATGATAACACGACACTAACTACAAGAATGGCAAATTCTGATTAGTACATTTCGGCTATTATTTATTTTTTGAAGTCTGCTTATTTTTATTATTAACGTATTTTTACATGAGTACAGTTATACAACGCTCTTAATAACCGTATTGAAAACAAACAAACAAACAAAATTTTAAACCAAGTTTTTGCGCATACGGTCAACTAATGTATTTAAAATGTATATGAGATGCGGAAATGTAATTTTTTAGTAACTTATAGCAGCGTCAGTATAATGTGTTTTCGTTCAAATTTATCCCCCGCAAGAAGGTTTGCGGAGATTTTTCAACAAAATATTACCACTACGTGAGAAGGAAAATGGGGCAAGGTAAACAGATCAAAATGTCGACGGTAGCCTCACTCAGTTTTGGGCGCAATATATCATTTTGATTTAAACTAAGACATTTTCACGCGATCCTGAATTTGTATGAAAGTAAGTTAAAAATCGCGATTATATGATTCTAGAAATAAATCATATAACCTGAGAAGATAATCCTTGATTATAATTAAGGAATAATAATATATCTACACGCTATATCGCTTTTAGGGGGAGCAGAAGTAAATTAGAGCCTATATGCACTTGTAAACATATAAAGAATACCAACATATAAAGAATAATATTGTAAAGAAAATATAAATTATACCACGACTAAAGATCTATAGCTTTATGAGTAACTGGATATACATAAGCTGATCCCGAAACGCGGCAGACCAAAGCGAGTCACTATGCCGGTCTTTACACTTGTGTACTGTGGTCATGACCCATTTCGGGCAATCTCCCTACCACCATAAAAAAAATCTTGAATTCTTTTCATTTTTCTTTTAATTCTTGAAATTGTTGAAATTATTTTGTTATATCGTGTTGTTTCTTTAACTATATAACATTTCTGTTTTCTATTATGATATAGAAATGGCACAGTGTGATTAACATCTGGAGATCACGACATGAAAACTCACTACAGTTCGTTGAAATTTCATCTTGTTGTATTTAAAAACATTATATTGACTTTAAGAAAATATAATTGTGTGGTATCCTTATATTTCTTAATTCTTAAGACCTATCAATGCATGAATGAAATAAACTATAAAATCCATGTATAACTTTACTAGCTGACCCGGCAAACGTTGTTCTGCCATATAAATTATTTCTAGTGAATATCTTCTACATTATAACATACAATTTTGGTCATAGTGGCTTCCACATAAAAGATAGATATACTGTCGCGGACTTTTATTTAGAACTATTCAAGACAAACAATCCTACGGTACATCATCTTTATGTAACTCCAATGATTTAGGCACTGTACGCTAAGATAGCTCTCAGAGGCCAGATTTTTCAGACTTAATTGACATGTATCGATATATTGCAACCAAAATTACATAAAATAATTAAAAATTATAGCCTATATGTTATTCCGATGTATAATCTATATTACTGTAAAAGTTTCATGCAAATCCGTCCAGTAGTTTTATCGTGAAAGAGTAACAAACATATTCACAAACTTTCGCATATATAATATTATTAGTAAGATTTAAATAGATATATTTCTAAGCACATTCAAATCGCCAAAAAAAAGAGAAGAAAATTAACGTACTATCGCTTTGAAAATCAGAATCTCCTGAGAAAAGCCGGTAATAAGCTTTTGTAATTGCTTTTTTCAACATAATAAAGTATAATATACAACGAAATCAATATCCCGTGCGGAAAAAACACACCTTAGTCTATGTACAAATTTATATTTTTATCAATTAAACAGTTATTGATAGATTTTTTTAATCTGACGCACCACTGTGAATACACCACGACTTATGGTAAGGATATTGGTACTATCCACAGTAAAAAAAACTATCAATAAACGCTCCAATCATGCCGGCCTGTACAAATAAATATCTTCACGCTCACGCTTCGCTTAAAGGACCCCATATATACCAAATAGGACGGTGGGACCACGCTCGCCGAATGACCATTCCACAGCCCAACGATTCGGCAAAGTAAGAGTCTATTTTTAGCAATGTAATTTTAATAGTTTGTTGAAATTTCTATAGTGATACCTCAAAAAATCTTTAGGCATTGTATTATATATATATAGGCGACTACCAAGCTTCATGTAAGCCCCATGAGATTTAACTTTTGCTCGATTACGAGTGTGTCCCGCATTCTTTATATAAGGAAGGGAAATGATTTCGTAAGCCTATTAGCGCAGTTAGTCGTCTATATTCCTTAATGTTCGTAATTCACTGATTTCCTTAATTTTGTTCAAGGAAACGCTTTGATGGGATTTTGAATGAATAAGGAAGGACAGGTACCTCGGGAATAAGTAGCTTGGCCAATGTCATTGAAATTAAACTCTACAATAGAATTTGTGAATCGTTCGAAAGCTCTTAGAATTATAAGGTAATTTTGATGAATAATGAGATTTGTGTTCAAAATTTCAATATTTTTTTAAATTGATAGAAGAATAGCGCTGTCTGGCTATTTTATGGCCGTTTTCTTTTTTTTATTCATACAGGGTTGCCAGTGGCCCAATAACACTATTCCATTCACGTAATACATAGATTATTACAAGCAAAAATGTATGTTTTTTGTGGTAGGGCAATTGGCCGAATTAGATCATGACATATTGATCTACAGTGCATCTGATGGTTAAGTACAGTGTAGTCCAAAAACGAAAGCGACTAGCAAAGGATGGAAATCCATCGACAGTCTCCGTCGTCATGTCGGCCCACATATACCACGACTGAATGTCTGTTCGTGTATGAGTTACTGGCTATACGCGAGCTGATCCTGAAATGCAGCAGGTCAAAGCGAGTCACTATGACGGTCTTTACACTTATGTTCTCTGGTCATGACCCATTTTGAGCAATCGCCCTGCGACCAAAGAAGTTGGGCTCAACATACAAGCACGTGGGAATTCAATATACTCGTATAGTGTGTTGACATTTTCCTAAAAAGCTTTTGTTGATTATTACATGCGTAGCGACGAATATACAATAGAAAGTAGATACCTTTTTCAGCAATACAAGGTTAATAATGGTTTTATACTTTGTCCAAGCCGGTGTTTTAAGGGCCACGTATTTTATCCTGGTAATGCCCTTTGAAGAAGCCAAAAGCTGGCCATTGTTATGAAAGGGTCTTTATCGTTTCTATCTTTTCGACAGGCCCGTATTCTGTCAGCAACGTGGGACCGTTTTTTTTTATTAAAGCATAAAATATTATATTATTATAAACTCTAAAAACTTATCTGGTACCACACGCCATACAACAACTTTTATATTTAAGTTCTCCTTTGGCCTCGTACTGAATCGATGGACCTGTACGGACCATTGTATCAACCTTTAATCTCATAATTATTTGTTATTCTTTTATAATATATTAATACTATGACCGGTGGTCGTGGGTGTGGTTGTAGAAAAACACGGATTATGGCGTTTTACTGTTTATTTGCACTTTAAGGCATATCGAACTGCGACGCTCACGCTTGTACTCTACCCTCGGGTCTCGGTAGTCGACTACCCGAACCGAGACAAATAAACAGTAAAACGCCAAAATCCGTGTCTTTCTACAACCACACCCATGACCACCGGTCATAATACTTAATATCAAAACCTTCTCTCCACAACATTTTTAGTTCAACCGCTTTAAGATCTGTCACACTTCCATATCATTTCTGTCACTTTATAAGCTTACCAGCATAAAATATAATTATTGCGAATTATAAATTAATTGTTAATGGTATTCACATTCATATTTAGTATTTAATAATTATTATTTAAATTATATCCATCATAGCTTAAAAGTGATATTTGCCTTTGTGCTTCTCTATTATTGTAACATGTCTTTTTACCCTACTTCTAGTTTAATAGGTGTGTTATTAAAAATAAACTCTCATCCAGTGCTTTACCTCTCTCTTTTGATATTGTATCCCTTAAAAGATATGCGAATAGACTTTTGAGTAGGCTGGCACGGCGACAACAAATTTCAATAGATATAATCCAGTTTAATAATGGTTGGTGTCATTTTTTTGGACTACGAGATACAGTTTACTCATTTTATCGAACTTGTATTATAAACTGTGTATTTCTTACGTTTACATTGATATGTTATTATATCGAATATTAAATTTTTAGTTTCATGAGAAAAATGATTAGTTACATGTGTTTATACTGTCTTAGTTAATTCTTGTGTTAAATTTACCGCTGAATTTCCTCTCAATAAAACATAAATAAGAAATTGTGATAGATCCCGGTATTTTAATTGAAAGATTGGCACCTCTAATATTACACTAGAGTACGTCCCCGCATTGGCCTTCTGTTAGAATGAATATGGCCTATCTTGGCTAAGATTCAACAATTGTTGATAGACATGCCTGAAAGAGAAATTAATCTCATGGTTACTCATAGTTATCTGTGGGGTTATTCTTGTACAATATATAGTACTATTATGAAGATAGGAATTAAGTTAAATATGGAAGAGACAATGACATGCATAGACTATTTGATCAAGGTAAGTAAAGTTCACATAACATGATTGAATATTATATTATTATAGTTAACATTATATTGTTTTCATAGCGAAGATACAGGGTGTAAAAATAGGATAGGTATAAATATGAATATATCTTTTTTTTTGTGTAAAGTTAAATTAATTTTTCCAGACTTATTTATTGTAAGGGTATGCAATGCTTTCCTGCATATAATAAAGTCTATAAAGATAATGGTTAAGACCAAACTATGCAGCTACGAACACGATATGACACGACGCACGACGTGGCACTGTAAAATTAAATCCAATATTGTTTAAATTGAAATGTATGAGACACACTGCACTATCCTATAACAGCACTACATGAAAAAATTTACAGCTTTGAAAACTTGGTCGAAATTAAGATAAATAAGATATGTAAGGATGTATGGATACTATGACTTTAGTCGATTAATCGATTAGTCGGTTGAAAAAAGCTGATAGCTAGCAGATAGATCGATTAAGTCGGTCTTGGGAATTTTCATCAATTTCCGCGGCATTTCGCAACCGTCGCTTACGAACGTGTCGGAACATGTTTTGCTTACTTCGCATTTTGACTTGATTTATGAGTACTGTGAGAATTATCACCATGCCATAATTCCTGGGACAAACGGTTTCCGACACCGCAAGGGAAGGGCAAGGGAACCGCTGCGTTGTCGCCAGTTCTGAAAGGCTTTAAAGTGTGGGGATGTCCAATGCACACCGGCGAATTGTACGCATTTGAAATCGCTGGAGGTACCAGACTGCGTAGTTGTACAGAGCACTTCCCATTGTACAAACAGTAGGACACAGACAGACACATGACATGACAGAGACAGTAGACACATGACATTTCTGAGTAAACTTAGATTACTGCGAAGTCTCATGTGACCAAAACAATTTTCGTTACTACCAGATTTTTTTGCAAACATGGATATAAAACACTATTGTGGGTTTGAAAATGATTTATACAAATGTATACTGAAACCATCAAAGAATTTAACGTTGTAAACAAAACACATTATACCTGAAGTTTTGAGTGTATTTAAAGAATAAATATTCTGCTTATGTAATTCGAGACCCACTAAGTAGGTCATTTAGTGGACAGTTTTTATTTGTGTCGTATTCTTATTTCGTTTAGTCGCGGTGCTTTTTCCGGAGTATTTCAGACACAGACTGTTCAGAAGCAGACATCGAATATTAAGATAAAATGTATCTTGTTTACTGGAGTCACAGACAGCAATTAATGACTAATTATTAAGTTATAGGTAATTAGACAAATCAAAATATAATTGTCCATAAAATCGTTTAATACAATCATTATTTAATTATAGGCTATGGGCATTCAATTATATGAATCTATGATTTTAAAATTCTTTGTGTATCTAGAAAAAGAATGAATTAAATTCGAAAGTATATTTATTTGTTTATTAAAAGTGCGCCAAAAGCAAGCATACATAAATCTTAAAGAAAAAAAATTACAAGGGCATTGTTCTTATATACTGGAATATAATAGGACACATATGTTGAACTTTTAATGAAAAAATACAGTACTATTTGGTGATTGAATTTAGCAGCTCGAGAGCAATAAGGCTGTTATATGAATACTAACTTAAACCAAAGGTATTTTAAGCTCTCTGACTGAAGTAAGCAATCTAATGAAGTAGTCAATACGTGTATGTTTTTCATAGCTAGAAAAATTACCACGCACTAGACTTTTCGAAGCATTGAAAATGTACTCACGTTCAGTTTTGTAAAACTATCTAAGAATATTTTTTTTTACTTAGCGAGTTGAATAAAATATATTAGCTCCTCGTTTTGTTATTTATATAAATACATATAAACTTGCAAAATATACAATAATTAGATGTTTGCGTTTTGTACTTATTATAAACACTTTATCGGGTCTTTTGTAGGTAAAACTAACTTAAACACGGTTAAAACCCAGCCCCCCCCCATAAGCCCGTAGTACCCGTTAAAGTATTTGTACAGTATATTTACAAGCATAGATGGGCAAAATGTAATCAGATTAATGAAAATGATTAACGATTACATTTTACGTTTTTTACCATTAATATGACTGCATTTTGCTCATTTATGTTTTAAACACTACAAAATCCCAGATTGTATACACAATTATGATTTCTTAATGTTTTAAATGGATTTAATCATGATTACAGAGCAAGAAAATGAAAATTACAACTACATTTTGTAATCGTTCATCATTAATCAGATTACATTTTGCCCATCTCAGTTTACAAGTAAATGAATTAAAAACTCTATGTATTTTTGAACTAAAAACAAAAGTTCGTGTTATATCAGGATATAAGTTTGTAATATAAGGATTATAATAAGTAATTTAATTTTCAGGCCCTCATGAGGAGAAGTTGAAAAATGAGTTAGTGGAGAAGGATAATAAAAACCTTACGACAGTCCGGAGAGAATTAGCAACTACGATACAAGATATCATTATTAAACATAATAGCGATTTACAAGTAAGTATCTTCGATTTAAAGCTCATCAATGAAAGATTTTTGTTTTTTTTTTTTCTTCAAGTTAGACTGGACTTTGATTATATTTCTGCTGTTGCCCTCGATAATATGCGAAAGTAGACCCTTTCCATCCGGTAAGCTGTCAATTTTTTCGCCTTTGGTATAGAAAAATGGCACCATGGTCACAATTCATAAGACACACAACACAAATACATTTAAGAGAAACAATTTACAATATTTTTCAACTGGCCGTGGGTCAAGTGGAGCATATCGAGGATTGCCTCCACGAACTCGAAATGTTCATTTGATTCAACAAATATTTTTTAAAATTATAATTGGGAAGTTGGTGAAACCACGTAGTAATTAATGACATTACGAAACTCTTTGTGGTGATAGGGCGTTTGCCCAAATTGGATCATGATTACAATACATCGGGAGTCCGCTGCCCGGATGAGAGGGAAGCGGTGCACGGTGTCCGGCGCACCGCCTGGGAGAGAGCTTTTTGGTGAGGTGGGATTTACTCCTTCCCCTCCCAGAGAAGTAGCCCCAACAAGACTTCTTGTTTTCTGGGGGTCTGAATGAATTTGGCTTCCCAGACGCAGGTGGAGCAATCAGAGGGACACCCCGGGGGTTTTTAGTCAGTAGGAGTCTGACACAGCGTCCCTGATGGTCCTATGCAGAATTTTCTACCGCGATAAAAAAAAATTACCACAATACACAAGTGTAAAAACCATCATAGTGACTCGTTTTGGCCTGTCGCGTTTCGGGATCAGCTTGTGTATATCCAGTAGCTCATATACCTAGAGACCTTCAGTCGTGGTATATGTGGACCGACATGACGGAGGATATCAATGGATTTTCATGCTTTGATGGTCGCTTTCGTTTTTGGACTTCACTGTACTTACCGTCAGGTGTACTGTAGTCACTTTCTCAAGCCAGTGTAAAAAAAACACTCCGCGTGCTATTAAAAAGCTATTAAATTTTTATAAAAATCTAAAATTTTATCTAAGCTAATACAAAGTAAATATAAAACAGTTATTAAAGAAACAAGCGTATACAAAATTGGTCGGCAATGTTTACACAAAATGAATATACAAATACACTATAGGTACAATAACGAAAAGGAACACCACTATAATAATAAGTAGTAATGAGTAAAATGTTTAATTTTCATCATTGTGTCTTCAATAACATTTTCTACAATAAGTAAACATTCACACAGTGAATAAAATTTATAAGTAAAAGTTTTAAAATACATTCATCGTGCGAATGGATTAGGAGTGGAATAAACTTGCAGCGACCACATTTTCACTTTCTTATTACTTGGAAGCCTTTTAAAAACGAATGAATACCCATTTGTTGGGTGGACGTAGTCCATTGTTGGACTCATCATATAATTGAGGTCATGGGTCGACCTGTAAATCATTAAAAAAATTAAGACCTAACATTCACTGTTATATTTATGTCTATGATGTAAAACAAAAAAAAAACATTTGTAGCTCTATGACATAACAAAATCAGAGTATAAATGTTGCCAAAACTTTTTTCATCACTATCGGATTGCCTAAATGGTGATACAGCAAATAATTTTTTATTATACCTAATAAATGTTGTAGAACGTTTTACACAGAAAAAAAAATGTTCATTCAAAATTCTGCCAGTTTCTATTTTTATTGGTAGACTCATCTCTATATATTTTCATGTTCTTTGAATTTAATTGACATCCACTCCATTGAAATCTGCTCAAGAATATATATTTTTTTTATAAAAGATTTAAACATGTAAGCATCAATGAAAATATTTCATTTGATTCTTTGGTTTTATATGAAAATAAATTCTATTATTCGTCGGACTTACGGTTATTTAATTATAAAAAGGCTGAGATAGATACACTTTCTAAATTGTATACATGGATTACTCAGTAATTTGGCGATCGACGCCATTTTTGTACCACAATGTACTTTCCATCAGATATTATGAAGCCATTTTGTAATAATTAAAATAAAAAATCTCTGTTTTTTTTTCAATTAAATTTTATTTGAAAATTTTATGAGACTTTTGGTACTTTTAAAGTAAGAACATAAAAATTGGTATTTATATTATTAGGAAATAAAGAATTTGTATTACATGTTTTGGATACTTATACTGTCGAACTGTAGTTGTAGACAGAGCTTTTTCCATAGGCTTAATAACGAATTTACAAATGGCAAAATATGTCTTCTGAGGGTTCTTTTATTGGTAACTCGGTGGCAAATCCCGCATAGTATTTTCAGGATCACCGTGAAAGCATAAACCTAGTAGTACCAGAGTCCTGCTAGCTAAAATATCTGGGGTGTCCCTCAACTCGCTCCAAGACCCCGCCCGGGTTTGTTGTAAAGGTGTTTCCCGGGCACCAATGTATTGTCAGTTGGAAAAAAACACTCCAAGCCGGATCTGGTAATCAGTATTCCTCCTACGACCTAGTGAGTGGACGGTATTACTCAAGCTTAATCTTTGGGAGTTCTAGGAGTAAGATCCCATTGACAGGACCTCTCTTTCAGACGGGGCATAGGCCGCAATCGTACCGCCTCCACCTACCTACGAAATAGACTCCCGCAAGTCTACCGCCCGGTACAGGAGCGTCTAGATGCACTAATGCTATTTTATGATCAGGTTTTTTATATAACAAAATGTACTCCGTTCCAGAATACCAGTATAGATTTCCTGCCCTTCATAGAGAAAGAACTCATAGAGTATGAAGGGAATTATTCCGAGTATATGAAGCATTTAGACAACCAAAATGTGAAGAGGAAAACTTGGACCTTCTGGAATTCGATGTACTATGCCGGCACTATTTACACTACCATAGGTTAGTATATATACAACCAAAGGCTTTGAACCACTTCTATACTAATAACTAATCAACTTCTAAAAGTTTAGCTTTCTTACTGCATGTCATAACGGTGGTTAAAATTTAATAATATCTCTTTTCTTTTTATTTAACTTGGAACTTTTATGTAAAAGAAGCGATTTTCAATTTATTAGTGCAAGAGATTTTTCCGGAGCTAAGAAGAGGTTCTTGTTAAATTTCATCTCACCGTAATTGCTATAAAAAGTTAACGAGGAAACTTGTTACTGAGATCAGTTACTTTTTAATAATATTTAACTTTTTATGAATAAATTATTTATTTATTACTTGGTATATTCATACTGGGTA
The DNA here is from genome assembly GCA_036320925.1 of Automeris io. Taxonomy (NCBI): domain Eukaryota; kingdom Metazoa; phylum Arthropoda; class Insecta; order Lepidoptera; family Saturniidae; genus Automeris; species Automeris io. The sequence continues at coordinate 11,016,061 of JAUDJH010000005.1, forward strand.
CTGCATTTATATCATAAAAATGGGTAAAACGTGATTTAGAAATAATATATTGTATTGAATAGTTATAAACGATAAAATTAATCTACACAAAAACTTAGGTAAGTTCATAATAATGCCTTTGAATTTATATAAATTACTTATTGAAATCCACTAATTGAAATCAACTTTCAGTCTGACAGACTTCATTATGATGTCTATGTATATATGAAAATCAATATTCATTTCTATTATATATTTAAAAACTGGACGTAGACCTAGATAGATTTTAAGACTAAACCAGAATTAAGATGGTCTGATAATTTGCGAAAAGCAGCTAGATTTTTCTGGATGCGAATAGTCCAGATCAGAGACGAGATGCGAACTTTGGCTTTATGAGTTCATTAGTGGAACGATGCGGACTGAAATGATTATGATTTAAAAATTAACCTAGCTCTTAATAGTATACTTAATTGGCATAAATTTACACAAAGCTAGGCATTATAAGCTAGTTTATATTATCAAAACAAGGCCCTGAGACACCTAAGTAATAAATCATATTAAATGAAATTGTGTTTCTGACAGATTTATACGAGTAATATCTGAATGCGAAAACATGTTGCTGCAACAATATTTTCAGGCGTTCTAAATAATAATAAAGCTGGGCGTAGCACTTGAATTGCTTTGTTTCCTTTCGTTTGCACACGTAGCTAACGCGCACAAAGCTTTAAGAGAATTTATTTATTTTTATCCAAAGGCAAAATGAAATAGACGACATCCTTTTATATCGGTTCATGCGAATTTACGAAGAGGATTACACAATACACAACACGTGAAAATTGAATAAAGTTGTATTTATTGAGTTTCAGTTTAACAATTTGCCGAGTTATTGTACTAAAGTGTTTTATTTGAAAAAGAAAAGGGATAGTATCTACATCATAATTATTATGAAAAAATTTAAAATCCATTGTTGGAGTTATTGGGTTAGTTGAATAAAATATAATAAAATCTATATTTTAAATAAAGCAGTGAGTTTCTACTACTAAAAAATATCTCAAATACGAAAATAGTTGGAATATAGATAAGCGATAGCTAATGAAGGAATTAAAAAATGATCGATGTGATAATTGCGGAGTATTTTTAAATTCACTAGCTAAGTTATGCAAGTCTTCTCAAGGGATTAAAACGCTAGATAATGCGCTTTATGATATGTAATTGGTCTCGATTATTCTTTTCAGTGCACAGTTGCAAATACGCACCGATGTGAATGTAGGTATGGTTGTGTTGAATTGGCACAATGCCCGACTTGCTTTGCGATTCTACATCCAGTCTAGGCACATCACAACCGACGTATATTTCGGAAACTCGTGACAGTTAGAGGCATTAAAAGTTTTATTGTTTAAAAAATTATCAAACTCATTCGATACTGTTAAATTCAGTGCATTTGATCAGTGACTACAGATTATTAGAGATGGATCGCGCAGATTCGTCGCTCGAAAATTGTTTACGTTTTAAAGTGTTATGCGGCCGAAATAGATTCTTTTATTAGATTTACATTGACCCCGATCATTACAATAAGAGATTGATGTGGGCAGCACAAGCGGGAGGTGAGTTTACATTTTATTATGAATTAAATAGTCTGGCTGACTTTCAGTTTATTGTGTCATAATTATTGGCATAAGCTTTACTGACCTGTGGATGGTAAACTGATTGGCAATAGCTTCAGTAAAATCGATACATTCATTGGCATCAGTGTTTTATTAGAAATTTCTTTTTGTTTTTTCAGTTACTACAAAACGGTAACGAAGTTGTAATGAGTAAAGAAGAACCTCAACAAGAAAAATTAAAGTTAAAAATTCCTACAATAAAAGCAGAAACAGAAGTTCAAACAATTGGTCGATTAGTATCTAAAACTCCTGAACATAAAATAGCTTCCAAAATGGAGACTGAGCAAGATAAACAAGGAATGTCTTTAAGAAAGAGAAGAAACTTATTAAAGAACAGAGGACACAGGGAAAAAACACCTGAACCTAATAGAACTCTTGTGCCTCACGAAGACATGACGACTTCTGATGATGAAGACATCAAGCCTTCTCGTAACTCAAGGGAAATTGAAGCTGATAACACTTATGAAGAAATGAAACGTTTAGTACAGGAGAAAGCTAATTATAAAGATCCAGTTTATGATCTGGATACCGATAAAGTAATGGAAGAAAGAGCTATCGCTGCAAATGAAAGGAGACGTAGAAGTATTTCACCTTTTGCGATACCGGAAAAAGAAGATGTAGCTAAACTTGAGCGTAAAGGAAGTTTCATAGACCCTGGCACTAATCTATTGTCTACTAATTTTATTATGTCTCCAAAAGAAGATGAATCACATCAAAGTTCTCCAGTAATTGAATCTCCTAAGGACTCCCGAAGTTCTGTTTCTTCCATTTCACCAACCAGCAGCTCCACAAAAGAAACAAATTTCCCGTATCCCTCACCACCAATGCCTAAAAAGTTAAGTAACATTGTTAACCCTGACGCAAAATACATAGAAAATTTATCTAAGAAACCAAGAACTCCAGTGAAAAATGAGAATATTTTTACATTCGAAGAGAAAGATATACAACAAAGTCCTATACCAGCTCCGACTAAAACCCAAGAACAGACACAGGGACCTGGTAATCTGGTTACAAAGGTGATTACAGTTGAAAGATCACCTAGTAAGAAACTTTTAACAGAGAAAAAACCAGTCGTGGACGTCAGAGAAAGAGTTGCTAGAACACCGAGTACTAAAAAAACATCTGAAAATAAACCAATTATACAAAAACAATCAAAACAAACAAAAGAGGAGGCACATCCTAAGTTACCACCGGTAAAACCAGCGCGAAGCAAATCAGCATCGAGATTTGCGGTCAGTTATTACTATGTAAAACTATATGTATTAATACTCATCGCTTTGGTTATATCACTTTATTTTTATCTCAGATAGTAAAACTATAAGTAGAGTGAGATATATATAAAGATATTTATATAACAACAATTACTAATTGTATATGATAATATTTACAGAATAAAACTAGTGAGAGTGAAATGAGTGAGGATCAAGCAAATCAACTTAACTCTAATACTGTATCAAAACGCAAAGCGATGAATATACCACGAAGATTTATAAAGCATTCTCCGAGGGTAAATCGTTCACAATCTATGCATAGAACGGAAGACTTAAGAGTCGTAGATCGCACTGGAACAGGAATGAGTCAAACCAGTAGAGAAATATTAGAGCTAATGCAAAAAGCAAGAGCTAGAAGCCTATCCATACCTAAAGAAGATCCAAGACTGCCACCTGAATACAAGGATTTTAACAGAAATTTAAAAACACCAAATAAAACACCATCAACTACGCCTAAAAATACTAGGGGAATATCATGTCCAAAAACTATCCAAATTATTAGCGATAAGGAAATTTTGACTGGACTAACAGCAAAACGGCCAGTTGTGGAACAAGAGAAACAGAGTAAAAATAGTTCTGGCTACGTTGATGCAAGTCAGTCCGAATATACATCAAGTTGTTATTCTTCGTCACCTAGCGAAAACGAATATGAATTTGATTTATCTGAACGGACAGCGGAGTTGACACGTAAATTAAATATTTTGAGTGAAGAAGCCGACAAACGTGAAACATTGAATAATATAATTTTTGCATCAGACGATATCGAGATTAAGAAATGTGATAAGGTCGAACCAAAATCGGTGCTACGTAAACGATCAATAGTAGATGCGAAATCCGGAACGAAAAAAGAAAATAAAAAAATTGAAGATGAGAAAATAAATAAATCTAAAGCAGCGACGCATAGCATAAAAAAAGTTACCAAATCACGCTGGAAGTTGATTGCTAATTGGCAAACATTCAAAGAACAACATAAAATCCACTACAACCGAATAATTTTGTTGCGGAACAAATGTATTTGTAACATGTTGTTGTTAGTTATGATGTGTGGTTTAGGAGGTATGATGTTTAAAACTTTAGAAGGATCGTTCGAAAATGCTTATAAGTGTGGAACTAGAAACGTTAAAAGAGATTTTATCGAAAGTCTTTGGAAAGGCAGCCATTACTTACGCGAGGAAGACTGGAAGTCCATGGCAAGGAAGAAACTATACGAGTTTGAGGAACAACTTCACACAGCCCATGAAGCTGGAGTCACTTCCTACAGCGGTCAGAGATCTTGGAATTTTATGAATTCTTTCGTGTATTGCTTGACGTTAGTTACAACTATTGGTAAGATTTGTTTTAATTCTTTGTGGAGCATTATATACAAATACAGAGGTTTCAATTTTATTATCAAATGTTACATGAGTATCTATTAAATTACCAGAATCTGAAAGGTTGTTATTTCAAATTTCAACACAAATAACCTAGCCACACAAAATATCTTTTTTTTTTAATATTTATAAACATTTATCCCGGTTTTTTTTCAGGCTACGGTCATATCGCTCCAAAGACGACGTACGGCCGGGTTGCGACGATAGTCTACGCAATTATTGGCATCCCACTATTCTTGATTATACTTGCTGACTTCGGCAAGCTGTTTACGAGGATTATAAAATTCTTTTGGTCGTTTATCCGAAGATTTTACTACACGAGAAGCTGTAGGAAAGTAAGGAGAACCGTACCCGTGCAAGTAAGTTTATTAACATTTTATTTAAAACATGTACTTTTAATATTTGGAAACAAATAGTATATTAGACTATATTAATATATGGAAAGTCCACATGGTAATATTGAATGGCACTTGATTAACTCCACAGGTCCGTAAAAAATCCAAACGCAAAACGATGCTGTAATTGTATTAAAATAATGTAAAAGGTCATTACACAATTTAAATTAGAAAACAAAGGTGTGACACTTTTTAGAAAACATATTTTTGATAATAAAGTTTACTATGCTGTTTTAAAAGAAACGCACAAGTCATACTGCGAAGAATATAACTTTGAATCAGCTTCTGGCGGCTCACAGAAGTCATCTAATTTTTTTTAATCATCAGACTATGTCCAAAAGGAGCAAATTGTATTCTCACGAGATTATCTGACCTTTTTTTTTATCCCGTGGGAAAATCCTGCATAGGACCATCAGGGACGCTGTGAGGGCAGTGACCCTGGTGTATCAGACTCCTCCTGACTAAAAACCCTCGGGGTGTCCCTCTGATTGCTCCACCCGGCGCTGGGAAGCCAAATTCATCCAGACGCTCAGAGAACAAGAAGCCTTGTTGAAGCTACCTCTCTGGGAGGGGAAGGAGTAAAGCCCACCCCTCCAAAAACCTCTCTCCCAGGCGATGCGCCGAACACCGTGCACCGCCTCCCTCTCATCCGGGCAGCAGACTCCCTCAAGTCTACTGCCCGGCTATTGTCACCGAGGAATGTCGCGCTTGCTCTGGGCGAACGCGTCCCTCCGAGATTATCTGACCTGAATTATTTAAGCAGTTTGGCATTTTACGTTTTAAATATCCTTCTCTTTAATTTTTAAAACAGTTTTACTTCAATAAATTCCTAATGATTTACAAATTATTAATATTTGTTTGTACTTAGTTAACATTAAGGGATATTACTTAGTGATTTGAATCAAGCCCCTGCCATAAACATAGGCTATGGGAAAAGGTATGCCTCAAAATTTCCAAGTAGTTTTTGTCCAACAAAAGTTTTAATCAGATTGTTATATAAAAGAAAAACATGATGAAACATTGTTTCTCCCACATGCGGACCAGCTCGCAATGTTGAGGTTAACCGCAGCATGTATCGAACGACCTGCACGGAGCATTTTAGCCGGAATGTAATTTTCATACATTATACTCTGCACTTGTACACAGCCGTTCTTGTGTGTGGTCTATGATAATAATCGTTTTACTTTGACCAGTACTTTGGATCAATTAGTCTTAAATTGCTACTCTCTTATGTTCCTAAGTTAGCTTAAGTTGTCTTTTGCGATGAGCCATTGTCATTAGCCCTGAGTTTTCAGAACATTTTCCCCTGAAGGCTATATTATAAAAAACAAAACAACACGATATGATATGGCGTGACCAAGGCACGGTATTTTAGTCAGTTTTCAACTATCACGTGTAGTTCCGTTCCTGCATGATGCTTTCGTCATCAGCTTGTTCTCGTTGCAGAATGTAGCCCTTACTTATTATGACCCAAGAACTTTATTTGTAGCGCTCATGCCCAAGTTTTACCCTTGACATCATAAATGTCATCGGCCCATCTCGTATCGAGTCTACCAATAGGTCTGTGATAATAGCGTAATGTATCATACATTTTTAGTAAAACAACATTGAATCGTACTATGCTATTTTATATAAATGCAGATAAAATCTGTTATAAGGACATCGAAGGGACTATTAATATTTAGTTGTAAAAACTGATAGTCGTAACAACCGGTTATGTTTTCGAGATAGGAAGTCCTATTTTTTTTTGCCGGTTCTGGGTCAATATAACCGGTATGTTGTTTTAAACAATGTCGCCATAAACGGTTTCGACTGTAATTCTTTTGTGGTCCTATCCTATAACTCAGTCAAGTCAAAACACGATGTATTTAATAAGATTAGCTAAAGCATAACACAGTATTCATTTTTACTGGGAATTCTGATATATTCCAACGTAAACGAGCTTAGATAAACGAGTATTATGAAATTTAGGTTTTCCTTACGCGATATACAAATTAGGCCGAGGAGAATAAAAGAAAATTCCCTTTTTATACAAAGTGAATAATTTCTTCCTGTTACTTCCGGATAGTAGCTGTTTTTGTATGGTATTGTCTTTGTATTGTAAATAATTTGTTTAGGTCACCCTAATTTAACCTAATGATAGCGATTCGAATCAATATGGCTTGCGTCCATTGTGATGTATAATTTGTCCCGCAATAACCATTACTCACGGTTGACTGACAGCCTCTACTTCGGCTAGAATTTGTCAACTGTAGCTTTTTATACTTGCGGAAAATCTTTAAACTTTAAAGGATCGTCATGGTTGTGGGTAGAGAAAATTGCAGCCAAGGTATGACTTATACCGGTTCAAAACCCTAAGGTGACTACTTCTGCGCACTGGTAGCAACTGAGGGATCTGTAAGCGATTCTCCACAGTCTCGGCGTGCCGTGCCCCTCTGGTATGATCTTGAGAGGTTAGAGTCGCCTCTCCCGACACTACACAATGAATTTCGAGAAACCGCGTCACGTTTAGTGATGAAAATGCCCGGGAATTTTCCCAAAGTGCCCAAAACTTCCGAGAACATTTCGTAAATTCCCGGGAATATTTACAAGGAAGTTTTTGGGCACTTTGGGAAAATTCCCGGGCATTTTCATCACTAGTCACGATGCTCTGCCGACTTCTCGGAGTGTGCAAGCTAGTCGCTCATGACCACCGCCCTGAGCAGCCACGACTCTAAATGCTAGTCGACTAAAGCTACGGTTGATTGATAAACGGATGCGGCAGATTACAAGTAGCATTGCTCTGAATCCTAACATAACATTATATTTGCGATCATATAGTTTTGATATCTTTAAACATAATATTGAAAATAATAATGTGAATATAATTTATTGGGTTAACCTTCCCTTGAGTTGGGTTATCCATTATTACAAGAGTTCGAGCGGCGCGCGATGTGTTCCCGCGTGCTACTCTATAACACAGGGGCATGAGAGGGGTGGCTCTATACACCACTCCTCCCCAAACGAGTATAGGCCTACTTAAGGCCGCACGCCCAGCCGGTCATTGAGGATGAGACCCCAGTCGTGACCTCGATGCCGGTAGGTGAAAGGTGGAACAACCCGGGGGTTTTAGTCGTGCAAGCCCGACACACCGGGAGGCAGCCCACACCACACCCCGTGGTCCGTTAGGTATTTAGCCAGAGTTACCGAAAAAAAAAATGGGTTATCCGTTATCTACATCCAAAAGTGATTGGAATTGAGTGATATTAAGTGATACCTGTAGATCTTTAAAAAAATAAAGCGCCAAGTAATGACATACGACATTGTTTTATTACAGGAGGTGATGAAAGGCCTGAATATAGTATACGATGTAGTGCGGCGTCCATCTCAAATATTCTCTGACGAGGAAATATTACCTGATAACCCTCCGCCGATAGTAAGGAAACCGAGTGACGTGCCACCGCCGCTACCTCCAAAACCTGGAACTATAAGAGATCCAGAAAACGAAACTGAGCCAGACACTCCAGCGCCGTCAGTCTTCGAAATAGATGACGAATTCAACTTACCCATATCGGTGGCTATATTTATTTTAGTGGTTTATATTATTATAGGCGCTGTTGCATACAATTTATGGGAAAATTGGAACTTTTTTGAATCCTTTTATTTTGTCTTTATATCCATGTCAACCATAGGGTTAGGAGATCTCGTACCGGATCATCCTATGTACATGATGGCTTCCATTTGGTATTTAGTATTCGGTTTGGCTTTGACATCTATGTGTATCAACGTCGTGCAATTGAAATTGTCTAACACATTTAAACAGGCAAGTGCCAAGTTGGGTGCGACCATAGGTTTGAAGGTTGCTGAAGAAGATGGTAGCTTAGTTCCTATAACTCCACCTCCAACAGAAATAGCCCCAATACATAAGCCTAAAATTGATGTTGAAGATAGTAAGAATAAAGAAGAACTGTCAACAGATGCTACGAAAAGTTAACTTAGGGATGAGAATTTAGTTTAAGATATATAATATATTTAAGAAAAAAAAATGAAAATGTTTATTGCTATTTTCATTGAATCGAGATTATATTATCTAGTCGCAGGAACACGGTGCTGATTATAACATACTATATGAGCATGTTATTCGTGATATTGTTACTAATTTTTGGAATATGTTTTATACAACTTTGTTTATTGTGTGTAATAAAGTTTTTATTAAAATGTTTATCTTTTCAATCTTAAAACTAAAACATAGATTGTTCTTAATGCATCCAATTAAAAGTGATATAATAATAAGTGAGCTATTTTTTTTACTCTTATAAAATAAATCAAAACTTATAAATAAATATGAAATATACTGTAATAAATAAAAATAATATGAAGTTGGGAACATTGGTATTCGAAAATTCATAATTCCTGAATAGCGGTCATTAAAAATGGACAAAAATAAGAGACAATAATGTTATATTGGACCATAAAAGTTAAAAATTAAATACAATACATATACCTCGGCATAAAATATCTCTGAACACATCGTTATATGAAATACATTAGCAATCTAATTTCTAAAATGGATATTATTAAATAAAATATTAATAATGAACGTACATTATGTAGATAAATGAAGTGTATTTTAATCAAAGCATTGTCTACTGTTATTAAGGTAAACCTTTAGACAAAGGCACCAATTAATTTATATAAATTTTTCAGATGTTCCACCTAACATTAATTATCGTTTGCAATCCTAATTTATCAATATTCAAGTTAATGAAAAATAGGAGTTTATTCATTTTGAAAATCATTTCGAATATTACACGTAAACTTAAAATAAAAAAATTTTGCTAGTATGGAATGTTATAAACGTAGAATTATGTGAATGAATTTATCAAAGTCAATATATGTTTTACATCTGACATTAAACTCACATTTCCTATGTAACATTTTAAAAAACAACTTTTTGTGTGTTAAAGTATACAGTAAAGTGGTATCCAATTATATGAAGAAATCTCACAGCCTTTGAAATAGAGTACAATATCAGATGTAAAAATATATTGAGTTTTATAAATTTCATGTACTGTAAGTCTCCAAAGGTTATCAGATTTCTTCATATAATTTCATATCGAATAATGTACAATGTTACAACGAGCAGTATCGGGGAAGGCAATAATTTCCCCGAGTTTATGCCCAGTGGGTGCGGCATGACGGGGCTGTGGCGAATTGATTACAGGAACCGCAGTCCCCGTAGTCCCCGTCAATGCGTAGAAGTTATTACCTTGGGGTTTTTAGTTGGTACAAGTCCGACACACCTCGGTCCAACAACCTCCTTGTGTAGCTGAGACGGTCCTATAAGGATTTTACCCGAGTAAAAAAAAGGCATTTATGTTATCGAGTACTATCTATTTTTGATAGGAAACATTATGAGTCACTGTAGACATAGGAAAAACTTTTACAATATAAGTAACAATAAGATCTCATTCAAACAGATTGAACGGAGGTTCCTCGATATTTATATTCTCCCAGTATTGTCGCTGGTAATGGAATCGACGTAGTGCGGCGTCTCCTTTGAAAGGCATTGGAAGAATTTAATTATGCTTCCTTGGAATCCAGAGGACGTCTCGCGAACAATAGATATACGAAGCTACCTGGATTTTACAGTAGATAACAAAACTCGGTTAAGTAATCACTGTTATCTATAATTACAATAAAATTAATAAGTGCCCTTGATTCGTTGATAATAACAATAATATTATACCATTCTACCGTTCTGTTTTAGCATAAACAGAGAGTTACTAATAACTACCTAAATAAAACATTGGCCTATTTAGGAATAGGCTAATGCATTATCAAAATATCCAAGAAGTTTACAACCAGTAACGAAAGTCATTTTGGATTTCTTGAAATTCATAAAATGCTTTTGCTTTTAATTATCGATAATCCCCTAACATTAATAAAGGATCTAGTTATTCTACAGACAAAAAACCTTATTATATGTATATTTATTTGCGAGGTGGTAGGGCGTCGGTGCCCGTCTGGATCGCGACCACAGTACATGGGTGTAAAGCCCGTCATAGTGACCAGTTTCGGCTTGTCGCGTTTCGGGATCAGCTTGTGTATATCCAGTAGCTCATATACCTAGAGACCTTCAGTCGTGGTATATGTGGGCCGACATGACGATGTAGACTATCAATGGATTTTCATCCTTTGATAGTCGCTTTCGTTTTTGGACTATACTGTACTTACCATCAGGTACTCTGTAGTCACTATGTCGAGCCAGTGTAAAAAAAAAAATTCACAATTTTGGCAATTCATATTTACTTAATCTACTTACAAATACATATAATTATTATTGCTTCCGCTTTCTATATCATTTGTAGTTTTACCAGATCTTTCTGCCTATTTGTACTTTTTGCCAGCCTTCCTGATTAAAATACGAGAGCGATAATCAAGTGCACTAGTTTAAGAAATGTCGATTAACTCAATGCCTGAGTTCTTCATGACATATATAACAAAACAGTATTAACTAGATTATATTCCACGGTAAAATTTTAGAAAAACTTCGTCCTGCCTTAAAAATTCATGCTAGATAAGAGTTTCAGGACATAGAACCTTAGCGATTCAAGTTGCGGACTGTGTTACAGCTCCTCAGAGAAATCATTATGCAGGAGGTAGCCTCTTATATAAATTCGATGAATCTAACATCCCCTCACTGCATATTTAAGGTCTTTAATGATTGTTTGAGTTTCTTTGTAACCAGCGATTCTCTAGCTTCGTTTTTAGATCTAGCTTCATTTAAATTCAGGTTAAATAACTTCGCGACGAGATCAGAATCTTATAAAATGTAACTTATAATATTTAAGTTTGCTAATTTGTTTCTGGAATTAATCCGGTTGAAGATCAGATTAATTTCTCTATAATTAGAGAATATAATTTTGTGAACAGTTTTCCTTAAGACGTTTAACATTGAATTGTAATTTGAATTAATTTAATAAGTGAAAACGGTCTACTGTTAAAAAGCAAAATAATAATAATGCAAATACTGCAAATAATAATGTGCTGTTAATAGCAAATATTATATTATATTTTTTGTTCTTATTAAAAGATATGACGACGATTTAAATTTATCTACTATTTTTAATGCTTCACTATTAACGAATCTATTTCGTTCATTCGTTCGTTTAGTTTCCTGACACATCATCAATATATATATTTTCAATCATCCTTCTGTATCTATCTGTGGCTCGTGGTGGCTTAGCGAATAATGGGCTGGTTTCTATGCGCGGCCAGGCAGATTTCTTTTTTACACTGGCTCGACATAGTGACTGCAGAGTACCTGATGGTAAGTACAGTGTAGTCCAAAAACGAACGCGACTATCAAAGGATGTGAAAAGGATGGAAATCCATTGATAGTCTACATCGTCATGTCGGCCCACATATACCACGACTGAAGGTCTCTAGGTATATGAGTTAATGGATATACACAAGCTGATCCCGAAACGCGACAAGCCGAAACTGGTCACTATGACGGGCTTTACACCCATGTACTGTGGTCGCGATCCAGACGGGCTCCGACGCCCTACCATCTCGCTGCTGCTCGTTTAGCACCACCCAGGAGTCACGTGTAGGGAAACTAGGGTAAAGCCTACGGACCCGAGCAGCTTCGACTCCCAAGATGGTCATATGCTCTAATCCCAGCACGGACCTCTGGGTTTATTCAAATTACACACGAATTAGGAACAACATTCTCATCGGTGAAAGAAAACATAATGAGGAAACCTGCATGGCATTTAATAGAAACGCCGTGGAAACGGCGATTAACTGCGCTACTGATCACATTAGGTAAGACATACATATGTATATGCGTAAAGTGGTTACAGCCATGAATTTGCCTGTGCTCACACCGTAAATGATATAGCGTGATGATAATATTATTATAAAAAATAAAATCAAAATGGCGGTACCTTAAAATAATAGCAAAGTTGAATAAGGTATTTTAAGAATAAGAACTAATTTAAAATAAAATTTTATTTTCCTGTCATTATTTCTTATTTTCCTGTCATTTACTATAATTATTATCTTTATTAATGAATCTAATTTGCCTTATGTTTGTAAGTATATTTATCCTTAAAGAGAATAATATCAAATAAACCTAACCAACATTAAATTGTTATAAGTTTACCTGTATTGTAAAGATATTCAAACAAACTGAATAAACTGAAGAGTTGCCCTGTCATCTCACATTTTATTTTCGAACAAAGGATAGAATACGTTAGTCTAACGATGTCCTTGATGTGATCTTTTCTTAAGAAGGATTCACTGTAATATAATAAGAGCTTTCTGTAGTAACTCGAAACGCGATTGAGCGGCGTTTGAGTATTTTATTTTGTTGTTGAATTGCAAAGCAATTTTCATTTTATTTTACCGGCGTTTTTGGGATTTGAGTGCTAAATCGGATTGATAATCAATTGATTTTCTATTTATTCCAAGATGTGATATATAACCTGACAGACCACTTGATGGAAAGTGGCTACTGTTCCTTATAATCGAACACACTAGGAAGAACTAATAACATACTGCAACTTTTAATAATAATAATATATCATCGCGCTATAGACATTTTTGTGTGGGCAGAAATAGAATAGCGGTAGGATAACCACTTTGTACTTTTATGTTGTGCCCAATGTGACCCGTAGTATAACAAGGTTTTCGTAAATACCTTGCGGGATTTCCCTCGTTATTCTCTTAATCCGTACCCAATCTAGAATAATCCATGGGAGGTCCGTGTCGGGAGTTGAACCCATAATAATTCCAGTTATTACGCGTGGATGTCACTTATCCACTAAGCCACAGTAGCTATCTTAAACAAGAAGAGAGAAAAAGGAGCTAGATAAACATAACCTTAACTAGAAAATGCCATACGCAACAGGGTCCATGACTGTGTCAAGAACGACATTTATTCTGTTAGCATTATGGAGTGCTGTAAATTCAATTGAAACGGAACTGGCTGAAGACATCATGATCATGTTTGCTTTCATGTAATTTTGCTCGCAATCTAGTTGAGGTTTGATATTCTATAGTACCACCTTATTTTTGCTCGATTTGTACTTGGAGTTCACATGTAGCGTACCAAAGCCTGCAGACAATAGCAGCATCAAGGCTTCAGGAATTTCACACAGCGAAACGAGTGGAATATAGCTTTAAACACAATTTTAATTCATACCTTATTTATCTGAATAACTTAAACCTCGCGAGAGTTTATATAATCTTTTGTATTTATTAAGTATTTTGTGTATTTTGTTTTAAGGTATTTACTATAAAAGCAGCAGTCTCTCCTTTAAAAAAATCAATAATTAAGTAGGTTAATCCACGACTTCTGTGTAGGTTTATAAAGCCATGGTGGAAGCATCTTCGTAGATTAAAGAAGAACATGAAAAAAATTACATGTTTTATGGTGGTAGGGCGATTGTCCGAACTGAGTTATGACTACAGTACACAAGTGTAAAGACCGTCATAGTGACTGGCTTTGACCTGTCGCGTTTCGAGATCAGCTTGTGTATATCCAGTAACTCATATACCTATAGACCTTTAGTCGTGGTATATGTGGATCGACATGACGACGGAGACTATCAAAGTATTTTCATCCTTTGATGGTCGGTTTAGTTTTTGGACTACACTGTACTTACCATCAGATGGACAGTAGTCACCTTGTCGAGCCAATGTAAAAAAACATCAACTAAGAGGTAAAAACCACTTTATATAAATCTATAAAGAGGTCAAAGAAAATGGTAACTGTTTTTAAAATTTATCCCAGTTCTAAAAGTGTTTCACTAGATTCCTTATTATATCAGCGTATATTAGTAACGTAATAATATTTAACGATAGTTGGCAAGAAAGTTTTTACGATACTTTAGTTTGACATTTTATGGCGAAAGCCAATAAAAGTTTAATGAAACATCATTACTTGGGCCGGGATAAGTTATTCACTTATGCCGTTGCACAAAGGCAGGGTGCCTTAGGCGGAATAAGCGTACAATAAAGATTTCAGATAATAGAGACAATTTTTATATTTATAACTATCTGATCCGGCAAACGTTGTTTTGCTATATAAGGTTTTGTAATATCTTCTAAGATGTTCATTGAAATTAAGTGCTGTCAAAGACAATTTTAGTCACAATTAAATACTCTTAATCAACCACACATTTATTTGGATAAAGGTTAATATTATTACGTTGACACAACAACAACAACAACAACAACACCAACAACAAATTACACAAACAATGCATTAATTTCGACCAAATTTGATCACCATAAATACGGTTCTACTGACTTAATCTTAAAAGATAGACATATACTGTCGAGTACATTTTTTTAGATCATTTCAAGAGGAATAATTCTTTGCTACATATATTTTTGGTATCTTGAACCGTTTTCGCAGCGCACGCAATGGAAGCCCTCAAGGATGAATAATTTTCCCCGTTTTTTTTACATTTTTCCATTATTTCTTCGCTCCTAATAGTTGCATCGTGATGTTATATAGCCTAAAGCCTTCCTTGATAAGTGGGGTATTCAACACAAAAAGAATTTTTCAATTCGAACCAGTAATTCCTGTGATTAGCGCGTTCAAACAAACAAACAAACAAACTCTTCAGCTTTATAATATTAGTATAGATTGACTTTCTAGGAGGCTGTGGTAATCAGGCACTTCACAAATCACTCACTGTATATGTATCTGTATGATGAGGAGTATGGTGTAGGTGAGGATGTGTGATATGTGTTAACTGAAAATAATACGAAGAGATTGTGACGCAAAAAATGCGATGCGATGTTAAAGATTGAAAGCGAGATCAGTAACGAAAAACTGTTATTACTCAGATGGCGCTTGCGTTTAGGTGCGCTTACATATTTATTGTTTTGACGTTCTAGGATGCGCCTTTTGGCGTGACTAACTGTCAAAATAAATTCAACACCTGAACATCAAGATAAATATTCTTTGTACATTATTAAACTTATGGTTTTTATTTTAATTAATAAAGTCATAATTATCTAGGCACCTGTCTTATATATATATGTACTAAATAAAACGATATACGAATACAAGTAATACAAGTATATAGTAGTTTTGGGAGTTGAAGCTGCTCGCGTCCGTAGGCTTAACCCTAGTTTCCCTACACGTGACTCCTGGGTGGTGCTAAACGAGCAGCAGCGAGGTGGTAGGGCGTCGGTGCTCGACTGGGTCGCGACCACAGTACTTGGGTGCAAAGCCCGTCGTAGTGACCAGTTTCGGCTTGTCGCGTTTCGGCATCAGCTTGTGTATATCCAGTAGCTCATAAACCTACAGACCTTCAGTCGTGGTATATGTAGGCCGACATGACGATGTAGACTGTCAATGGATTTTCATCCTTTGATAGTCGCTTACGTTTTTGGACTACACTGTACTTACCGTCGGGTACTCTGTAGTCACTATGTCGAGCCAGTGTAAAAAAAAAACATTTTATCACAGAAATATACCGTTGTCGAAAATTCCCACACAGAGCTATCAGCGTCGCATGTAGGACATTGTTAACAGAACTATCGATCTATCCCTCAATAAAAAGAAGCAATCAAATCGAGCAAAATCAACAAATGAATAATAGAGCTTTAGTAGAAAGAAATTGAGAAAAGAAAAATAAACCTTTCAGTATATCTGCCTTAACCTACGTCCTACGTGTTTCAACATATTGCCTATAGAAACTTATCAATGAAGTGGTAATATATTTGAGAAATGTAAGACAACAAATAATTGTCAGATATATGTGTACAAATCTCTTGCATTTGTGAAAAACTAAGTACTTATTTGTTGCTTTTTCCCGCAAATATTTGGAATTCATTGAGATGAATACAAGAAACGTGAGTATATAAAGAATTAATTAATGATAAACATAAAAGTTTTTAAAGGTTGAGATAAAATAGGTTTTGTTCTTTCTGACTCCCTCAGTAGGAGCTCGATCATGGTTAAATTTATCGGGGTCTGGATGAATTTGGTTTATCTGGCCCGGATGGAGCGATTAGAGGGACACCCCGGGGGTTTTTAGTCAGTAGGAGTCTGACACCGGGGTCGCTGCCCTCACAGCGGCCCTGATTGTCCTGCGCAGGGTTTTCCCGCAGGATACAAAAAAAAGAGGTTAAATTCATCGCTTCAATGTATTTACAATCTACTAAATTATACAGGTGATTTTATAGACGAGGGAGATATTTCAGAATACAATAATTTGTAACAATTCCCTAATAAATCATATAGAAACATTGATGAACAAATAAGAATTGATCCGTAAAAAGTTTGGACACCGCAGCGCACGTGGTGCACGATTGAATGGCATGTAGATTCTTTTTATGTAATTTTAGGTAAACTGGTAATTGACTCGTTACCCTTTCGAACTTCATTCTGGCTTAGGAGAGATAAAATACTTACTTAATAATTAATTGTTATTTTTTCTATCATGTGTATAATCGCCCCTTAATATATTGACTATAAATTACTTTGTTTTAATGGAAATATTAAGATATCACTATTCCTATATATTTGAAACTAGAATCGAATGCTGAATATCCATCTTGAATATCTCCCTCGTCTATAAAATCAGCCTGTATTTTATTGTTTACAAAGTCTCAAAAAACGAACAAAAACATTAAAGAAGGTATAAACACTTTTATTCTAAGCAAAATATAAATCTTATTGAATCCTTGCATCACATTATCGAAAGTAAATACTGCAGTAAAATGTTAGTTTTAAATTAAAGAGAAATTGTTCACTATTCTCCTCTTCCAAGTATGATTTTTCCAATAAGTGTTTAAAAAATCCATGACATTGTTAAGCCGTTTCTTTATAGAGTACGTTTTAGAATTAAGATACTCTTCGATAAAATATTTATCGTAATATTTTGATAAGGTTTCGTTAAGTTTTCTTTCTAAGTCGTTTATCTTTTTAATGTTTTTATCACACAATTGAATGTGATGCTCTACGATGTTCATATTAACGTCGTAGTTTTTTGAGTAATATTCAACAGTGTAAAGCCCGTATTCATCACCATAGAATATTCCTTCAATATTTTTAATAACATTATCAAACTCTTTAACTAAGATATATAGATCTCTACTTTCAAATTTACAAAATGAAAAATCTTCAGTATTTACATCTACATTACATTTCAATTTCTTCTTAAATTCGTTATTTAAGAACTCTTTTAAAAACTCCAGATCATTGGAGTTGTCATTGACTACGATTCTTGTTTGAAATTTACGTATTAGCATTAGATTTATAATAAGACTTGGCATTGAAACGGGCAGAAGTTCACACAGCGGATCCATATGGCTGTATCTGGACCATCCAGTCAAAACTATTCCTTTAAAACTATATACATTTTTTTCACCTCCAAATTTGTAATCCATAATAAAATTTAACCAATTGTAATGGTTAAAGAATCTGTCTTTTACGTTGGGTATTGAAGCTGTACGTCCATCAGCACCCTTAAATGCTGTCGCTATCCATATATCATTAAATTTATTATGGTAATTCATCAGGTCAACGTTAGAAATGATTGGATAAGGTTGATAGTCCCAGTACACTGGATTAACACTGTTAAAATGATCCATTTCCTTCAATTTCGCTGGTTTTATACCTCGAAGCATATCATCCCATATCAAAATTTTCGTGTCTGGAGACGCACGGTTTACTATTTCAGTGATCGTTTGTAAGTGATCAAAATATAAGTGTCTGAAAGTATGCATTTTCTATATATTAATACGGGAAGCAAAAACTTTGTACCCTTTTTACGACCATTGCGCAGACGGAGGAGTATAAAATTTGGCACACTTATAGTTTACATGAACTATGAGTGCAGATTGCTAATATTTTTTTAAAATAATTTACAATAATACATTAAATCAATAAAAAAACATTACACATATTACCATGCGTTTGTCACACACACGCATATACATATACTCTTTTGTTTATGATTAAAGTCTGTGGTCAAATTGAGAATAGATTAACATTGTCTTTAATATTATTTGTCTATAGCCTTACTGAATGTCAAACATAACCATAATTATTATATAATATTTGATATTTGTGCTTTATATTGTAACGAAATTCATTTATTACAATATATTCCTTATTTTAAATTAATTATGGTCGAATTTCGACCACTGGGCGTCCAGAGTATTAAATTAATACTTGTTTATCATTTTTCTTAATTGTATATCAAGATGAGAAAGACATTAACGATAAAAGTGGTCCGCTTAATTATACTTACATATTAATAGCACCGCGCAGTTTGCACTCATAGCACTGGTTCATATGGTAAACTTCATCGCAACCAATATGAATATACTTTAACTGATGAATATCGTTATGGAACTTGATAATCTGAAAATAAAACAGTATAAAGACAGTCTTATAAAAATATAATAGCAATGTAGTAGTAGGTTTTAACTTATTAGTACTCAGTACTTTCAGTTCAGTTCATGGAATAGTATAAAAAACAAATTACATTGGCTCGCCAAAGTGACTACTGTCCATCTGATGGTAAGTACAGATAGTCCAAAAACTAAACCGACCATCAAAGGATGAAAATCCGTTGATAGTCTCCGTCGTCATGTCGGTCCACATATACCACGACTGAAGGTCTCTAGGTATATGAGCTACTGGATATACACAAGCTGATCCCGAAACGCGAAAGGCCAAAGCACGTCACTATGAGGGTCTTTACCCAGAGACTTCCAGTCGTGGTATATGTGGGCCGATATGACGACAGAGACTATCAATGGTTTTCATCCTTTGATGGTCACTTGCGTTTCTGAACTACACTGTACTTACCATCAGGTGCATTGTAGTCACTATGAATCACTATTTATTGATAAAAATATTTACTAAATAGTAGAAAAGCAGTTAAAAGAGTTACTCTTACCTGTTCCAACATTTGACTAATAACATTTATACTATCAACTTTGCTAGGACATATGGAGTCAGGATATAATGGTACTTCTCTTAAATGCTGAAACTCTTCTAGCTTCAATACGTGTTCCATATGCCCGAAAGTTTGAATTAAGGGAATGATCTCGAACCCCGCAGTTACTGCCTTTGATAAAAAATTGCGGAGCTGAAATAGTAGCAAATGAAAACAAGAGTAAAATGTATCTACTGATTTTGAGTAAATAAAATAGAATTTAATAATTGGCTTAGCGTGGAGAAACGATCAGTTCACCACTTTCTGTTGTCATGGCAATCTAATAAACCTCTTGAAAATTTATTTTTTGATACAATAAACCAATTTCTTATTAAAATATTCATACTTCAATAAGTAAGGTAAGTCAGGGATAGTTGGCCGTTGTTTTTTAAAGACATAATAAAATTAAAACTATGTATATATAAAATAAATTAAATTATTATAAATTTGTGTGAAATATGCTGACATCCAAGATACAGGGTGTCCTAGCTTGGATGTCAGCTGATTTTTAATGTGCTGCCTTGTAGTTGTTTGTCGAATAAATAATTTTATTATTATTATTTTTTTTATTTTATATAAAGACTAAATACCTGAAATGAATATTATAATCAAATTTGACAATCTAAGTGTAACATTTTTACAAAAAAGTATGAATTAATCGTAATTAAATATTTTTTTTGTATTCAAAGAAAAACTTTGGCTATCTCTTCCTGAGTATAGGGGGAAGATGGCCAAAGCAGAAACGTTAAAATGGCCAGTCAACTAATCTAAATTTAAAATCTCTCTTGAAAAAAAATAAGTTTTTGCTGAATTTTCTTCTTCTGACCCCATTTTAAGCACCCGCCAACGAATTCTGTTTCATTTTAATGGCATTTCAGGTTACATATTATGTTGTGTGACATATTAACTTTCTTCGTGGTCAACATTGTTTAGCTATAGGCAACTTTAGTTTAGTTTTAGCTATAGGCAAAATTAAATTATTTTTCGATAATTTTAGAGTCTAATATCGACCAGGCACTAGGCCAACTAGCTAGCTAAACATAAGCCACATCTGTTGATCACAGCTATATTTTTTTATTAGTAATTTCTCCTTTGCGGCCAATATTTACAAGTGACTTTAGAACTCTTGATAATCATTATAACTATACAAACATATCGCGTTTCTTTTTCCCTAAAATCAGTGATCCTCAATAAAATGTAAATTATAAGCTTTTATTTGAAGCACTAATATTATCTATATGATTTACCAATATTACCGAAAATTTCTTTATTACGACCTCTAACTGAAGAAAAACTATTTGCGTATTAAAAAATACTTACTTCAGTCCTTTTGTAAGAATTACTAGCACTTATATTCTCCAGTCGTCCTGTATAAGGAAACATATCTTCGTATTCCATCAGCAATCCATTTACACCAAGTTCTTTTAAGCTTGGTATAAGATATTCCAAATAAGATAATTTTGGCGGAGCTCCTTTTAAATCTAAATGAACTACTACATAAGGTATCACAACAGTTGACGTTTTACGAGTTTTTTTATGAGTGGATTGTACTTCCATTAATATTATGTAAAAGACAAACAAATACACAGATAATAACATAACAGTAAGTATACAAAATTTCATCTTAATAGCCTTTGCTTTCGCGTACACACTACGAAAATTCATTTTAATTATGCAATTACGATCCACGTGT
Organism: Automeris io; assembly: GCA_036320925.1. Lineage (NCBI taxonomy): Eukaryota > Metazoa > Arthropoda > Insecta > Lepidoptera > Saturniidae > Automeris > Automeris io. Next base: position 11,037,393 of record JAUDJH010000005.1, read on the forward strand.
CAGAAGAAAACTGATACAAGTTTTGACAGATATTTTTATTTTATCATAAAAACTATCGCATAGATTTAAAAAAGATAGTTCTTATTTTGAAATAAAAACTCCTAAGTATTAAAAACGTCTGTAACACGAGAGTATGGCATAGTTACTAAAGGTATTATGAGTTTTACAATTTGTATGGCTTCTTTAGTCTAAAAAGTTATAGCCATAATGTGAGTACGAAGGGAAGCAATGATAATGTAGTTGGAAAAATATCTACATTTTACGTAAGGGACTTTCGGTATTAACTCATGTAATTGAATTTTGGAGAAAGTTTCACTATCTAATCTAAATGAAAATTGTTACCAAACGGCAATTAGAAGCAACTGTGAAAGTTTTATCCAAATGTAGATGTCTCAAATTAACTTACACTGGAATTTACAAATTTAAATTTGACAAAAACTCTGTATAACTAACCTAAAACTCTGTAAGTAATTAGTTATTACTTATAATTATAGAGTTATAACTCTATAACGTAAAAGAAATAGGTTCCGAGCAGTAGACTTGAGGGAGTCTGCTACCCGAATGAGAGGCAGGCGGTGCACGGTCACCGGCGCACCGCCTGGTAGAGAGGTTTTGGAGAGGTGGGCTTACTCTTATCCCTCCCAGAGAGGTTCAACAAGGCTTCTTGTTCCCGGGGTGTCTGGACGAATTTGGCTTCCCAGGCCCGGGTGGAGCAATCAGAGGAACACCCTGGGGTTTTTAGTTGGTAGGAGTCTGACACACCGGGGTCGCTGCCCTCACAACGTCCCTGGTGTTCATATGCAGGACTTTCCCTCGGGATACAAAAAAAAAACCGAAATAGGTTAAATAAGTCTTATAAAAAGTCACATTTAGACTTCAGATAATAAATACAAGATATATTAGCGTAAAGTTACATTAGTAATTTAATAATTGAGGCGTCTAATTTCAAAACCCGCTTAAACGATTTTTCGTACAAAATTACTTAATAGTCCTAATAGTAATTTGAAATGTTTTTATCAAAGCAAATATTATATATTAGGTCCTTACATATGAAATTGGCGTTTTGTATGGGAGGAACAAAAAGTCGAATATTTTTTAATATAATATATTTAATTAATCAAAGTATGAACCATTATTTTCTATGCACTTTTGCCATCTCATAGGTAGTTCATTGATCCCTTTACTAAAAAAACCAGTCGGACGGGAATCAATAAAATCTTTGAAGGCGATTTGGACTGCCCCATCGGAGTTGAATTTTTTCCCTTGCAAGAAGTTATCCAAATTTCGAAAAAAATGGTAATCTGTTGGAGCAAGGTCCGGGGAGTACGGAGGATGTCTTAGACTTTCCAATTGAAGCTCTTCTAATTTAGTAGCCGTCTGTTGCGCAGTGTGTGGTCTAGCGTTGTCGTGAAGCAGCAGTGGCGTCGAGCGATTGACCAGCTTAGGTTGTTTAGCCGCTAGCTTTTCCATCATGGTTTGCAATTGCTGACAATAGACATCAGCCGTAATAGTCTGGCCAGATTTGAGAAAACTGTAATGAACAATACCGGCACTAGTCCACCAAACGCTTACAAGTAACTTTTTTGGGGTTAATTTTCGCTTGGGGCAGGATTTGGCTGGCTGGCCAGGATCCAACCATTGCGCTGAGCGCTTCCGATTATCGTAAAGAACCCATTTTTCATCACAGGTAATGATTCGGTTTAAAATACCTTCATTATTGTGCCGGTTTAGTAATGTAACGCAGCAGTCGACGAGCGTTTGCCGGTTTGCTTCAGTCAATTCGTGAGGTACCCACCTTTCAAGCTTTTTAATCTTCCCAATTTGCTTCAAGTGAATTAAAACAGTTTTATCACTAACATCACAGCCTGCAGCTAACTCGGACGTGGTTTGCGATGGATCCGCTTCCACAATAGCCTTCAACTCTTCATTATCAACTTGAGTCTCAGGCCGTCCACGGGGCTTGTTCTGCAGGTCGAAATTTCCAGAACGAAAACGTTGGAACCAAAAACGAACTGTGTTTTCTTTTGCAACACGACCGCCATACACATCATTCACCCTTCGAGTTGTTTCCGCAGCACTAGTGCCACGGCGGAACTCGTACTCGTAAATAATGCGATATTTTAAGTTTTCCATTTTGTAAAATGAGTGACGCAAACAGAAAAAAACAGAAGAAAAAAACAAGTGAATGACGATCATCGAAGCACAAATACATGAGTCTATAGCTGTACAAATTTGAATTTGGAATTCTTTACCAAAGAGGAGAAATTTGTGATTAAAGTGACCAGTACGAAAAGCGCCAATTTCATATGTAAGGACCTAATATTAATTTTTTGGTATTTGTTTTTTCACTCTAGAATAATAATTTAAATACCTTATAAGAATATGATTGTTAAGTCAAAGATTAATTATAAGTTTTTATTAATTTACGGCATTTGAAAAAAATATGTTATAGTGGGTTTTGAAATTAGACTCCTCAATTTACAATATCATACCACAAAAAGTTTGTAGCAGTGTAATATTATATAATTACTTAGTGTTACTACCTATTTCATTATATTTAAACTAGAACAAGGTATAAAAAAGCATATAATTGTTTGTGCTTTCCAGCACAATATGGAGATATATCTATGAAATCATTACGTATTCTGTGGTCTTACGATGCCTAAATCAGCTTGAAATAGAGTATATCGTTAATTGCACACTAATAGATAAGACAGCCTTTCGAATCCAACTAGACATGGTCCCTTGCTTCCTCGTGCTATCTTGAGTTAGCTCAAACAAGTTTAAAACGTATATTAAGTCAAGCAAAACTATACTTTATTACAACGGAATAAATACTTCTTAAATTACGTTTGTATAATTGTATTAAATGGTAAAGTTTGGTTGAGTCAAATTCATCCTGTTTGGATTGGTTCTTGTCTGATTTATTCATTATGTTGGAAAGCCAAATATTGTTTCCTGTACTTTGTAAATTTGTCGAAGAGGTAAAATTCTATTTAGCTTTATTGTGGGAATTAGATAAGCAAATATTTATATTATATTTTGATTTATCTCCTTTTATATGATTGTACCGTGCACTCTGCCGGCCTACTCCCGCGGACACCGTAATGGTTAGACGTATCGCTTGCGCATCTGTCGCGGTGGACGGTAGGAGGGAGATCGTGTGACGTTTGTTTTTTACGTGATCAATCTCTCGTTGTGATACATAGCTCTCTGATTATTGATAATTTTTTAGTAGTTTTGTTTATTTATTCTACATTAAAGTGCAATAAATGGACTTAGTGATGGATTTATGGTGTTTTACTGCCTTTGCACATTATATGATTAATTAAAAAAACATAAGCTAAATATATTTTTTTTATTATTTCTTATTAGGGGCTTTTAACATGGTAATTTTAATGGCAACATATTAAGCTAAATATTGTGACAATTAAAATTTAGCATGATATTTTTAATAGCTGCATATGTAAATTATTATAAGTAGTCTTAACGTAAAAATAAAAATATTAATTCCTCTAGAGGCTGTTCCACATACATGCAAACGAGTAATTTATATCCACTCAGAAAACTGTCTAATTTGTTCGACACGCGAATATGCGCTTCACGTGTGCATACATTCGTTTTGTTTAGTAAAATATCGAAATATTTGATGGCATTAATGTAGTTTTGGGGATCTTTAGATCATACAAAATACTAAATTAAACTTTAAAACTACTTCATTTTACATTTCGAATTGATTTCCGTATTATCACTTTCTTACGTCTTATTCTAACCGTGCGCTTCCATCGAAAAAAAACTGATTATCCTCTCTCTCTTTCTATCCTTCCTCCTTTCACTCACATATGTTCCGTTTTACGCATTTATTTCACTCATAATGATATTACACGCAATTACATCCATCCTACATTTATAAACTATCAAACGAAATCATCAGTGATTTCACATTTTGTCCCATATCTAGTCGTGATCCATTTAACTGATCTAAAATACCTAAAAAAAATAATCAATTTTTTAAATGAGCTATCCTATTATCGACCGTCAACAAGAGTCTATAACTTCAAAAGCAACATCAAAAAGCACTCATCACTATTAAAGGGATGCCACTAGAACCCAACTAAATTGTTAAAACTTGAAGCCATTCAAATAGTAAATTTGAATTTGTCTTGAATACTCGAAGTACCCGTTGAAATATCTTTAACTACAGTTATGCGTAGGTACTATAGAGTTGTAACTAAACGGATACCGTCTCTAAACTTTGATCTTTGAAGAACTTTGCACTTAACGGAGTGATTTGAACATTTGTTCACACAGATCAAGGAGTTGAGAAATAAATAGAACGATTACACAGGTCCACAAAAAAAAGTTATATATTAATATTCATAAGTATTTCCAAACGAAATAATACTGAGTAATAATTGCTGAAGTATATGCGTTTAAATAATAATAAAAAAAAACATTTAATTTTCTCGAATAATATAAAGTTAGAAAATGCAAGCTTAAACTGGAAGTTTCAATATATCTAACGAATTAAATGAAATAAACAGTTTTAGTTTTATTGATACTAAAAACATCGAGCCATAGTTTTTGATTCTAACAAAACCACTTACAATTGTCAATCTGTCCCAACACACTACTTCTATAAAGTTTTATTTTAGTTTTCTTTATTCTTTAGTTGGGGAATTAAAGAGAAATTACATTTGTACTAGGTTCAAACCAGGGATGTTACGTAGCTTCGGCTCCGACGCCGATAAGTCGGAACTTCCGATTGTTATCACACCTTTGGTTCCGACTTCGGTTCCGAAACTTTTTAATCGGAGGTCACCACCACTGTTGTAGTCAATTCATTTGATTTCATTTTATATGTTGTTGAAACATAATATCAATTAATCAAACAATCAGTGCTACTTAATTCGTAGAAGACATTTTAAAAAATTTAGATTAAAAAAATATGATTAAAATTATTATATTCAAAAGTAAGTGTACATTTAAATTTATTACTAAAAGGCTTTTTATTTTACATTTACATTAAATTAAGTAAAATACAAATTAACACAAAAACAACCCTGGAGAAAATTTGATTTAATTTGTTCATTGTTAATGGGAAAATGTTAATAAGAGACACAGCAATTTTTATTGTCTGTGTATTTGTAAATTAATCACTTTCTAATTAAAAAGGTTCACTGAATAATGTTTATATTTGTCCCTTAATAAAACTATTTTATTCTGCCTTCACTTGTGACTGACATTGCCTCCGACTCCGATTCCGATTTCGGTTCCGACTCCGATAAATCAAAGTTAAAAACTCCGACTCCGACTTCGGTTCCGATAAAACTGTCTCCGTTACATCCCTAGTTCAAACCTTCAGTCGACTCTGGAGATTCACAAACAATTAATCAAGTGAACCGTAAAGATTGTAATTTTCGCAACTCAATTGTAACAAGTCTGGAAAGTTCTCAGAGCCAGGATATACTTACCCCATTTTAGTATCTTATACAGGGTGTGATTTAAAGAGAACAGTAAGGACTAATCCTAAACTACAAGAAATACAATGATATATTCTTAGGGAACTTTTTTATTTGTTTGAAAATAAAAATTGGTCAAGCGTGAACTTTCGACGACAGTTATAGAATTAGCCATAAATTGTTATTATACAGAAATCAACTCAGTTTCACGCGAGGATCGTTATATTGTATTTATATGAAAAATCTGAATAGCGGAGATAAATGAAATTCGATGATATATTTTGTCATACATGTTTTTATATAAATCTTCACGTATTACCTAGTGGGTCCTGTAATTTTCACTTAAAACAATAATACTCTTTACTTATATTTTAGCAATGCCAAATTTTACATTCAAATAAAACGAGCTAAAACTTCCTAAGTTCGTGATATCGTGTCTTTTGTATTAAAATTTCGCCAAAACTATCCGTTTAAAAAAAAAACACTCTGTATAAAGACGTATAAAATTAAGGTCTTCGAAAAGTTAACGAAACTTCTTCATTATTATTGAAACAGCATAGTAAGACATTCTAAAACTATTTCCCAAAAGACGTGAACATTTAACATTTGAAATCGAAACAGTTTCAAGTTAAATACTTGAAATATCAAAGAGGACGTAAATATATTGAATTTTTTTTTATTTATTTATTTATATACTATAATAAACTATTTTGTATAGGGACACGGTAAGTGAATACACCGCATCCGATGATAAGTACAGTGCCGTCAAAAAACGGCAACGTTTACTTTTCTTTACTTGTAAAAAGATAGAAAACAGACAGACATCTCATCGGATGATAAGCGTGAATAAGCGCAAGAAGTAATCATCAACCCGTATCCGTCCACTTCTTAACATAGGCCTCTCCCAAGGTTCGTCACTAAGCCCAATCTTCGGCATTTCACCCCATCTAGCTAGAGGGCGGCCTACATTACGGTCTCCGAGGCATGATCTCCACTCTAGGAAACGTCTACCTCAATGGATATCAGTTCTTCGGCAAATAGGACCAGCTCATTGCCACTTCAACTGGCTAATAAGAAGCAATGTGTTCGAGCATTCTAAACTTTGAATTGATTCATACATAAATATGAAAACCATACATTATTTGTTTCTCTCCGACGCAGCCTTGAGTTTCTTCCGGCGTTTCTTGTCAAGGTAGTCGCTTCCGAAACGCTGGTAGATCACCGTTAGGTTTCGTATTCTGGCTGCCCAAGTCGAAGTCCGTACCCACATGGGCGCCCTTGCGTAGCCGCCCAACCCATAACTTTCGCTGGCTGAGCGTCTTCTGCGTTCGCCCGCCAAGCCCGGTTGTGTTATGAAGGCCTTTCCTAGGCTACCAACGTAAGTCCTGCCGAAGAAAAAGCACATTATTTGTATGGTTAAAGTACGATTATTTTGGCAGTCGCTACTCGATAGAGGCATTCCAAGAGCGGCTATCAGGATTCGATATACCGCTCTATACCTATTTATCTAGAAAAACGTTAAAGTTGGCGACTGTGCCACGCAGTCAGGTGGCTTGTCAAGCTCGGTGCCACAAGGATAGACAAAACTGTTCTTATACGCTCATGTGTTGGTAAAGGCGAGTGCGTCATCCAGCATTTCTTAGCGCGAGCACACGTATGGCCAAAGGTGAGCGACGGGTAGGTCTCTACACCACCCCTCTCATAATAAGAATGAGGCCTAAAAACACCAGGCGTCGCCGAGTTGAATGAGGAAGGTGGTCCTGCTTATCCCTCAGTAGTCAGCCGTAGGGAGGAGGAAAACCCCGGTGGCTTTAGTCGGTAAGGGCCCGCACATCGACTGCTGGAATCCGAAAAATACCCTTAGATAACCATTAGTATTATTAGTATCACTAATATATTTTGTAGTCGATTTGTTTATTGTATGTAATAGTTAGTTTTAGTATCACTCGTATTTATTATTTAAGCTATATGTTATTGTATTTGTTCTATTTTTATTGTTTATTCATAATTCTAATAAGATGTAACTCGAACGGGGCCCTTCACGAAAACCAGCGCTGCAGGCTTCCTCTGTGGCTTTAAGCTGATGGAGGGCCCATTTTCGCCATGTTTGTATGTTTTTGTATTTTATTTTGTTTCTGTATACTGTTTGTGTTACTGTATTTCAATTATCAATTTTTGTAAGTTAAGGCGAAATAAATACATTTCATTTCATTTTATTTTGTGTAAACAATTTTGATATCTTTAATCCATTTTACGGAGCGCTCGCAACTGTCTTTAGTTTTGGAAGTAAAGACCAGTCGAAGTGCTAAGTTAGCTACGTACCAAACTCTATTGTGAAGTTGGCCTTGCCGCGCTAACCTGATTATGGAGTTACGTATAATTTATTAGGACATCTAATACGTATTAATGATTTACTTTTGTTTATTTTTACTGTAATAATATATTCAGATGTACTAAGTTGTTGGTTGAATTTTGATATCCCGGTGTTGCATTGATTATAAATGATGGGACTTGAGTTGCAATGAACAAATAGGCTCCATGCAAGATCAGCGTGTAATTATTTAAGAACCTTCTTGAAACCTGTCGCTGTCAGCAAATAAATTTAAATACATCGATTATACACTTAGTCCGTATATGGTATGAATACATTTTGAATAGCTGTAATAATTAAGCACCGATTGGAACTTATACTAACTTTAATATGCTATATTAAATCTATCTAAATTATTGTTCTCGTCAGATTAAACGGTGAATTAAACAGATTGTTTCTTATTTTTGTGTTAAATTACTTTGCACTACATTTCCTTTAACTATGACATTTAAAATAAAAAAATTGCTTACATCCATTATATATATATATATATATATATATATATATATATATATATATATATATAAATAAGCATGAATTAACTTATAAAGCCGTAGAAATTATGCTGTTTTACAATTATCTACGCTGTTACGAATTGTTATTCCTTCCTATCCGTTCCCCTCTCTAATAATTGACTCATGGAAATATCCGCCGCGCGCATCACTAGCGTTGGCGCTTTCATTAAAAAATGTCGCAACGAAGTGTCGGCCGATAAGACGTGGTGTGATTAAATGCGGTACCTCAAGCCTTATCATTACCAAATCCCAGTAAAACATTATCCTTAAAATCAAGTCCGTCAACACCCTACACGAATAAAATCAAATTAAAGAAAAAAATCTTAGTTCAATATACAACAACGCGTTTCTTAATTTTATACGTTATGTATATTAGGTAAACACTCTATTTTGCTTTAGTGGGGTGCATTGTAACTATGCAATACTACATATAGCGCAACGGATAGCTACCTATTTCTAGGGCGTTTACCTTCCCTACTCTGTGATAATTTCTATTTAGAAATTAGGTTTCAAGGTAATTTGGAAAGCCGAGCGATTTAAACAAGAGATTTCATTTACGTCATGAATATACGGCTCAATAAACGTCAAAGCGACATGGCTTGTGCTTCTAGGGTTAATTTATACCTTTATTACACTTATGCGAAGTTGGAAGTTTCTAAGATAAATAGGTATTATCCATAAATCCAACGATTTTTGGTTATTTTTATCATCTACATCAAAGGTATCCAAACTTCTTTTTCATGTAGACCTTTTTCAAAATTTTACTGGTTTCTGTTGATTTTTTTTTTCGAATTTACGCGTTTTGTTGACCGGGAAAGGTCTTCACAAACTAACCAGACAGGTGGGCGAACACTGAGGGTGCTCAGCCAGCAATTTATGGGTTGGGTGGCAATGCAAGGGCACCCCTGTGGGTACGAACCTCGACTTGGACCGCCAGCCAAAAAAACGAAACCTAACGGTGATCTACTAGCGTTTCGGAAGCGACTACCTTGAGAAGAAACGCCGAAAGAAACTCAAGGCTGCGTCGGAGTGTAACTGTGTCATTTAGACAACAGTTGACGGATCTAGCCTTACTTGTCGTCGTCGGCGCTGCCGGCGACGCCGGTGTCGTGGTAAGTACCTGGTGCATGAGTGTACCTCACTGTTTTTGGGAGGTTTCTGTTGACCTCCTGCTGCTACATTTTTATGATAATCCCAAAATTCGTCAAAAAAATATGAAACTCCTAAAAATGCCAACAAAAAAATCTAGAAATGAGAATTGTGAAGCTTCTTAATTCTTTTTTTAATCCTCAATATGACCGTTTTGATGGAAATACAGACCATCTGAAATTGCCGAAAAAAATATGATTTTTTTTTTCTTAAATTTTTTGTAGTAATTATTTTTATGTATTATCTGCCTACATTATTAGGTAAAACAAGTCTACATATTTGATCTTTATTATTGAAACTAGATACATTTTTGTGGGCCCCCACATAGCTTGTGACTTTTATCTGTTTTCACGGCCACGTAGACTCCCATCGAATCATACGTGGACCCCAGGGCGTTCACCTGGGACCACTTTGGGAATCACTGATCTACATTATATTTTATATCCGTAACATTGTATTGTATTGCGAAAAGTCAAGGATTTTTCATAAACTTTTCACATTCTCGCGGGAAACAACCGTAAGACGATAGCGTTATTTTATTACTTGTATATTTTATTGTTTGCGACGATACCGCAAAAGTTCTTGTTACAAAATATTTTCTGAAACCTATTTTTTACGATCCAAAATGAGGTTCTCCGTCTGAGCACCAAGGACATCGACATAGCTCTCAGTATTAGCAAGCTGAAGAGACGGGGGGCTCGACATTTATGCTGAAAAACCGATGATTATTGAATCAAGCGGTTTATTGAATGGTGCAGAGGATGCCCCCGGCAAGGTGGAGCGACGCCAGTAGAAGATAGCTGGAAAGGATTGGATGAGAAGAGCCAAAGACAGGGCTCATGAATGCTTGTCAGGAGAGACTTATCTGAGAGGCGGGGAAGAACTGAGTTGGGCTGATTATGATGGTAATTCTTTATGATATCATGAGAATAATAAGTACTAAATCATTAATTAAAGTAATTCACTCTTATCTAACCAAAAAACTACCTTGGTTGCTATAGCGATGTGGCTAAGTATTCTGTAAGACTAACTTGCTCCCAAAGGCGCAAAACTCTACGCTAACTCCTAATACAAACTGGGACCGTCTCTAGAGTTGTATCAAGAGTTATTAGGGAGAATCAGGGGTGTACTTAATAATATAATAATATTTACTAACAATTACACACACTGACCTAGTCCTAAATTAAGCTTACGTTTTTACTATGGCCACTAGACATATAGATATACTTAAATACATCGAGCATGCTTCGTGGAAAATTAATTTGCTTATCACAGAAAAGTTTATCATTACCAGGACCCTAACCCAAGATCATCATAAGTAGGGTCACTGCGTTAAAAGGCTGTCAACTCGTCAAACAGCCCGTACTTTGCGTAAATATCTAAATAAATTTCAGACATTAATCTTGTCATGAATATTATAATATCGTTTGTCCTCTTATAAAGAAAAAAGCATACTCAATTCATCTCTATTTTTATCAATTTTGGGGAATAAGTACGATTTAATTCGTCTCTTATATGAGCAATTCGTCCCTTATACGAGCAATGTCTGCAAATTCCGTGGTCCTTATAGGGACCGAGATTAAAAGATAACCTCGTAGGATGAAATGTGTTTGCCCTATGCCGATTCACAAATCTAATTTTGCATAGAGAAACAATTTTGGATTCTTGGTTCAAGGATTTACAACAAGGTTAACCAGGAACTAAATATCTTGAATTTTTCTAATTAATAATGTAAGATGTATCTGAGGGACTGGTTGTCGAATCTGGAATATAATGATAATGAGGAACTGTTGCGGGAATAGATGTACTTGGGGTTTAACATTATTGTGAAATTAATATTTACTTTGATTGTTTAGAGTTATAATTGGAGCTACGCACAGGATATAAACTGGATGTAACAAATTGTGTGAAATGTGCTGACATCCATGATATAGGTAGTCCTAGTTTGGGTGTCAGCTGACTTTAATGTGCTGCTTTGTAATTGTTTTTCTAATAAATAATTTATCATTTATTTTATTGAATATTACAGATTTATTGAACTGTTTAAGATAAATCTGCTTTCGGTTGTTTAATAACAGCCATTTATAAATATTTGCAGGCATTGCGTTTTGCTTGAACATCATCCTTTCCTACGTTCTTTTTTGAAGAAAAGTACAAGCACAGTTCATCCCTAGTTTTCTTAGTTTTGGGTATTATTGGGTACTGCTGAGCATGCACTTTTTATCCTATCTTGGCACAGTGACCACTCCACATCTCTTGTTTAGCTTCGTGTAGCTCAAAAATAGCAACAACTATCAACAGTGAAAAAAATCTATCGATAAGTCGCAGCCAACAGCCGGCCTGCAGAAATTTTCTTCAATCTACGTTTAAAATACTCTATATCATTATGAGGTGGGAACAAGCTCGTCGCAAGAACAAGACAAAAGTAAGAGTTAGGAAATTTCTCAATTCTAGCCTGGATGTGAGTTACCCTATAGATGTGACTATGTAAACCAGCGCGCCTAGCGTTTTATATGTAAAGGAGTCCGATTTATGACATAAATTACCTACCTATCTTTAATTTGCAGATCGATAGCTATGCCTCTCCCTTTCAATCCTGTATGCGAAAAGAGATGTATTATAGTTGCTATAGCAACAAATCTAAGATAGGGGATAGGATTGGTTATTAATTTCGACCACTAGAGTACTGTGTAGCGCTATTACCTGTTAAGTATTTAAGCTTGACAAGTCGTTGTCGGGCAATGATTGCCAGGATCTTAATAAATATACATACAATTCATTAGGTTTATATGTATATTACTAAGTTCATTTGGGTCGATTACGCTTCTTTTTGCCTTGTTCACATCGTTTTGAGACCTTTTTGGGAATGCTTGAAGTTGTTCGAGCCAGATTAAAAGAGTATTACGCCCCTTGGTTGTACTACTGCTTCTCGAAAATGAAAGTACAATGCATGCTTTTTTCTAAAACTTTTTTTGCCAGCCCTAGGCATTTAATCAAGGGAGGCGCAATGCCGCAACATCGCACAGCTTCTGTCTTACCTTCTGTAGACCATACATCTTTTATTTACCGCCGCTAAAAGGAATAACTCAGGGATCTTAATCTATTATGTTTATTAATTTTTTCTCTTAACAGTAATAATGCCATATTTTTTACACTGGCTCGACAAAGTGACTACAGTGCACCTGATGGTAAGTGTAGTGTAGTCCAAAAACGAAAGCGACCATCAAAGGATGAAAATCCGTTGATAGTCTCCATCGTCATGTCGGCCCATATATATCACGACTGAATGTCTCTAGGTATATGAGTTACTGGATACACAAGCTGATCCCGAAATGTCACAAGCCAAAGCGAGTCACCATGACGGTCTTTACACTTGTGTACTGTGGTTACGACCCAGTCCGGGCAATCGCCCTACCAACAAATAATTACTCTCGTTTTAACAAAACCACTATACGAACAAGACTAGTTTGTTGTTCAAAACTGTATTACGTATATCTTTGATAATTTACAATTAGAGAAAGATAGAAGTCGCTGGGCCCTAAATGCAGTGAAGATGAGGAGTTGTATTACATCAAGCGTTACATTAAATTGAAATGCAAGCGAAAGTATGAGGTAATATGATCTGTGAATGCACTATCACAACGACAAAACTTAATTTACATACATATATGTATATCTATATATGTAAATAAAAATGAAACACTAAATGTGTTGCTAAGCCCCAAACTCGAGAACCGCCGAACCGATTGGACTGATTTCTTTTTTTGTTGTGTTTAATGAAGTCTGCGAAAAGTTCTTAAGGAGAGAAAAAAACGTAAAAAATACGAAGAAATAGTAAAAACAATGTTTTTTCCCATACAAACCACTCTGTCCTCGGCTGTCAAACATATGACGTCAATCAAAACAAAACAAAGGTGCGTTAAAATTGTCTTTGGCATGCCTTCAAGTTGATTAGAGGTTGCATGTCATTAATAAAAAATATAATTTATACGCCAAGTAATCAGACAAAAAATAACGTGTCCCATAAGGCACATAATAAAAATATCATTATCTTAGATATGACTTAAGTATTTAAATGCAATTTTATTTCTATTAGACTGCGACAGGCCAATAACTTTTGGCAGAATGAAATCTGACGGGGCAGCTATTAACATAAAAAAAAAACAATGTAACTTTGTTTTAGAGAAATAGGGCAGAACAAGGTCTGTCGGGACAGCTAGTATTATATACAATGAATCGTAGAAATAGAGCTACCGATCGTTCAACATTTTATCTCAATTAACACAGTTGTCTTATTAAAATATCGCTACAAAAATTTTATTACAAGCGAAATTTATCGAAAACCTTTTATTGATCGTCAGATTTAATATTTTATCAAGAAACGTCTTGAAATTATTTAAAATTACTACGCAAGAAAGCACTTTTGAGACGTAACAATACAATTAAATTTACTAATGGAAACCAAACAACTACCTTTGCCGACAAACCCTTGTTAGGGATAGCGTAATTTGACGAATTCTCTAAGGGTTGAATTCACAACCACGAAAACCTTAACTTTGTTGTGTCATTGTTGGATGAGGATATATATTATGTATTTGTTCTCAGGTGAAATTACATGTTTTTGTATTCATTTATTAAGGAGCTTCATATTGTGCTTTTAAGCTTTAGTTTTTCTTTAGGACTATATGTTGGGGTCCGGGAGAGATTTTCACAATTACATCGGTCAAAGAGGGCGAGCACTTAAACTGCAATTTATAGACGCTATTTCGACTTTGCTTAGCAAAGCTCTCAAAAAATAAATTAGTTTTTACAAAAAAACTGAATATATATTAGGAACTTGAGTATAGCCATAGCATTTCCAGAGCCAAGTCCATGCTGACAAACACGGTGACTTTCCAAATCTTTTGACGTTCATTAAGTAATATAAATTGTAATGTTTTTTTTTTTAGTCTAAGCAAACTTAAAGTTGGGTCTATAAATCTCAGCCTAAGACTCAGATACATTTTTAATCTCTACTAAAAAACTTGCAATTTTTTTAAATAAATTATGTTATATGATAAAAAGCGAATGAGATGTGATAAAAAAAAATGTAATGTGTAAAAGCCCTAAGAAAAGCGTTCAGCTGCGATACCGCTCATATTAGGCACGACATACATGCGCAAAATAAATACAGCAACCAGAGATGGGCAAATTGTAATCTGATTAATGATGAACGATTACAAAATGTAGTCGTAATTTTAATTTTCTTACTCTGTAATCATGATTCAATCCATTTAAAACATCAATAAAATATAAATGTGTGTACAATCTGGGATTCTATAGTGTTTAAAAAATAGATGAGCAAAATGCAGTCATCTAAATGGTAAAAAATATAATCGTAATCACTTTTATTAATCTGATTACATTTTGCCCATCTATGACAGCAACTAATATGTCTCTATTTACCCCGTAAGGCATGTACTTAGGGGATTATGTATTTCAGCATTCGCAGTGTTGTGTAGACATGTTGATTGTAACTTTAGAATCCGTCGCAAAGGACAGGACCTAGAAATAATTAGTATGAACATATTTATGCGTACTCCAAGGGCTCGTTTGGAGTAATTAAACATGCTCTTATCTAATTACATCCAGTCAATTGCCTTACACCACAACCACTGTGACTTAGGCTCTCATTTAATCTTAAGGATACCCCCAAATGATATATCGGTTGAGTCACAAGCCTCTATATTCTCTTTGTTTAGCATTTGCGTACACGAGATCATAGTTCTAGCATTTGTCATGCAGACTATATATAATGTCCCAAAAGTCGTTGTATAAAGCTAAAGGGCTTATTGAGGAAAGGTAACTCCATAACTTACTGTAAACAACATTCTCCGATACCAGCGCCTATGGGAGATATTTGAAAAAAAAATCGTAATATTCGGAATTATTAATCTATTAAGATTTTTCTAAAAAAATTTGGAAATATTAAAACATAAATAGTTTAATCTGGTCTCGTTTCATCAATGAAATTGCTTCATTAATAAAATTAAAAGCTCTTCACAGCAATAGAGGAACGGTTTCTCTATCAGCCTTTTAGCTTTGGACTATAACTTTTGGGACAACTGTATATTCTGTTGCGAAAACTCGTTACTTCATAAATATTAAAACACAAACTGAAAATAATCAAGTAAGTCTTTTCTGGTAACCCAGGGAAAATCTTGCATAGAGCCTCGAAGGGCGGAGTGAGGGTGACGCCCGCAATATGCCAGACTATTACTAGAAAAAAAAACCCTCTCGGTGGCCTGTACCTAGCTGCAAGTCAGGCCTGGGACTCTAGATACCTCCGACGACCCACTGAATGAACAAGCCTCTCTATCACTCAATCTTTAGGAGGAATGAGTGCGAGGAGCCCACCCCTCTCTCACCAATTACAAAATACATATTATAAAACAAAGTACCCCGCCGCCTACATGATAAATTAAAACATTTAAATGATTTATTATTGATTTTTTTATTCTATTTATTGTGCTTATTGTTGCTTATAGATATTTCTAATAGGATGTAACACGACCGGGGCCCTTCAGGAAAATCAGCGCTGCAGACTTCCTCTGTGGCTTTAAGCTGATGAAGGTCCCATTTTCGCTATGTTTATATGTTTTGTATTTTTCTTTTGTTCCTGTATGTTATTTCTGTTACTGAATTCAAATTTCTAGTTTTTGTTAGTTTGTGACGAAATAAATACATTTCTTTCATTCATTTTTATACAGTTTTCACCAATAGATATAGTGATTTATGAAGATATATGATTTATTTATAATAGTGTATTATTTGTTAAAGTTTTGTGTAATAATTAATGACATAGTTGTTAAAAGTCAAGCCGCCTGGGAGTTTTTATCGAAAATGCTGCCTAATCCCTTTGATATGTAACAAAATAATATATGGTGGGATTATCCCTCTTTTATGGGTCTACGAAAAATCTCTAATGATATATATCTATAGTTTAAGGGTAGCTTATAAGCCCATTCTAACTTTAAAAAAATGATCATATATATTGCGATAATGGAAAGCTACTTAACACTAGAAAGACTGAATATAGGTATAGCACATACGTATATAGGGAATAAAGAGAGGGGGAGGTGAGTACATCTATCAATAAATGCTATAAGATAATATAATCCTTATAAATACATATATTCTTTTTATATATAACTAAACTTTAAAAACAGTCAAAATTACTGTACTGGGCAATCTAGTGTCAAACGCATACAATATTAATCCCTGTCTAGTAAAATAATTTATTTACCCTAAGTATTTCATGTAGTTTATGATAACTTATTACATCGGAAAGTTAATATCTTAGGAGCTTCGCAAAATAAGTACAAACACGCGCAAAAACAAAATCACTATTCACTAGATATTTATTAACATTTTGAAAAGTTAGGGATAAGGAGATGGCGAGAGAGAAGTGAGAGGGAAGGGAGGCAGGAACTTGGAGAAGAGGAGTGTGT
The DNA here is from genome assembly GCA_036320925.1 of Automeris io. Classification (NCBI taxonomy): domain Eukaryota; kingdom Metazoa; phylum Arthropoda; class Insecta; order Lepidoptera; family Saturniidae; genus Automeris; species Automeris io. The sequence goes on from JAUDJH010000005.1 coordinate 11,054,380, forward strand.
TAACAAGACATTCATGATGGTACAAACTACAAAATTTACAGGGTCAGCTAGTCAAGTATAAAATCGAAAACAATTTGAAATTGTAAAATATTTTCAACATGAAATATTTCTACAACATTTTCAGCTAAAATGTGTGGCACCATTATCTAGTAGAAGCTATAAGATTACATTGTAACGTTTAAGTTAACATAAACATCATTGTTGTTACAATACTTTTATTCCCCATAAACGTGAAATTGCGATAGAATACGAATAAAATTAAATGAAATGTAGCAAACATTAACCCCTATTGAAATGGAGACGCCCTTAGAGATAGGTTCAGCTGAGATGCCGCATCATAAATGAATGATAATGATTCGCTTACGTTTCAGGACCATCTTCTACTTTCCTTTATGATACGGGATAGAGATGGGAGCCTAAAATATTCATTAACAGGTGTATTTTTATATCTATACCTTAATAACACGATTTTAATAGAAAAAGCAAGTGAAATATATACATTTGCATCCACCTTTCTGTAGTAAGCCAGTCAAAAATTTCATTATTGTTTTTATTTCTAACATGTAGCTTAAAAGCCGAGGCCGACCGATAATTACCTACACCGACCAAATAAAAAGAGTTCTGATGGAGGGTAGTGTCAAAAGTAAGTGGTATCGACGAGAGTGCATAAAGGGATAAATTAATCTAGGCTTGCAAGAATAGAGAGAAGTGACGTTCCATTCTCTCTGCTTACCCCAATAGGGATTCGGTGTAGTGACAGATAGATAGTTAAAAATACATTCTTAAAGCTTAAAACGCTTTTAAAGACTAATGAATCATCAGTCGCCTACAAATTCACACAAGTCATAATTTGAATATAAAAGTGTTTTTGCAACACGGCGCACAAGTTACATAAAAATCTCAACCAAAAATAAACTAAACTACTACTTTCATTTGATTAAATATATTTAATTTTACCTTTATTTCATTATTTGATTTATATTTTTAGGACTTTTACAATCAATATTTAAATTCCTTTAATACTTATGAAAATCAAATTCGCAAGTGCTTTTGATGATATTGTTACGGAACTATCTCTGTGTAATTAATTCTTCTAGGCAATATTACTTTGAAACTCGTATATTATTCATTATAAATACCTTGTCGAGTCTTATACGCGAATCAACTTACTTTTAATTATGGCTCGATGTTTCGATCTGGTTACACAGGGTATGATCACGAGCAAACGTCGTCATAATTAAAAGTAAGTTAAAGCGATAGTTTAAAATGTGTTATTAATTTGATATTATCGATGTTTCGTTTTAATTTAATCGTATTTTGAGTGCTTTAATTAGTTACATCACTATGTAGGAATAAAACCATTACCATTAGCACTAAAAGCCTCGTAAATTATACGTTTTATCTTTCTTTGCTTTACGACGCGTCGGAGAGATACCGAAACTTTTTTCGAGACGCAACGTGTTTCTGAGCGAGTTTTGAAATCAGAAGTTGTGTCGTTTTCTCGACATAGTCTCGACAAAACGCTAGGGCAGAAGTTATTACGTACTAAGGGCTTTGTGACTAGTCTTGCACTGTTTTTGTTGACCCCAATAATTTCTCAGCGAAGAAAAGAATATTTATAACTTGATCTAAGAAATAAGTTTTTATTAAAAATAAGATTTATATGTTTAGACCCCAAAGACAAAGATGAACAAAGTTGTAATGATACGAGGAAAACTAATATCGCGAAATGCAAAGAAGGAAAATAAAATACTATTTTGTAATAAACGCTTATTTAGTAGTGAATTTATAATCGTTGAAATTATTACGATGAAAGCTTTAGAGATGATTATACATTCTTAATCTACCTCTCTAAGATCATGATAAGATTGTAAATTGTTACCAACATATTTTTTGTCCTAAATCAATACAGCGATCGCACCACACCTAATGGTATGCCTGGTTTATTCAAAAAACGAAAACGACTATCGACAATTAAGAAAAACCCATCGGTAGTCGAAGCGATCATGCTAGCCTGCTCAAATATCTCTTCACGCTACGCTTAAAGGATCCCACATCATAGGATGGTGGGAACACGCTAGCCAGAAGACCATTTCAGAGCCCTTACTGTGTTTCGTTAGCAATTTTCTAGTGATTTCTTCCTAAAACCTATCATTTAAGTTTCTTAATCGAACAATTCAATTTTTTAATATTAAAAGCTATGTATGCCCCATAGGGAGGCATATGAATTTTAGACGGGCCAAAGTGGGGCATGGCACAAAAAGATTGGGAAACACTGCTCTAATCGGTCCACCTGGGCCTGGGAAGCCAAATTCATACAGACGCTCGGGGAACGAAATGCCTTGTTCAGGCCACCTCTCTGTGAGAGGTAGGAATAAAGAGCCCACCCCTACAAAACCTCTCAGGCGGTGCGCCGTACGCTGCGCATCGCCTCCCTCTAATCAGGGCAGCAGACACCCAATAAATTGCGCAATCATAATTTATTTAATAATGGCCTATTTTTAAGCTGCTTGTGATCTCATCCGTCACTGAATTCCTAACTAATTCAGCTCAAGCTAATTCCAGTTTATATTAGACTTATATTTTATTCATACAAACTACCTTTATAGCTAGACTTATGACAAAGTAGATAAACTGACTTTGTAGAAGCGGAAGTAAGCATTTTTAAAACTTAATAATAAACTTCGCAGTTACCTAGCCTTTATACGAGTATTTTAAAAACGCAATCTCTCTTAACTAACTCGCCTTGTTTCAAGTCACCTGCTGGCTACGTCATTCCATTCATAGTTAACTTTCTTGTTCCTTTGTTCAGGGGATATTAAACACGGGGAAAAAGGAATAAAGATGTAGTTGAAATATTTTAATACTAAATAAAATTGTGTTCAACCTATAATTCTTTTATCTTTTTTGATATATTTTTATATAAGCTGTAAGTAAATTGATCTTTGAACTAGGAGGCCTAGCCTGCTTCGCGAAAGTGTGATGTAGACTAAAACAATACACAAACAAACGGAGTTTCAAAGAATTGTTCAATCTCTATTTCACCACTTTAGGGGTGGAATATAAAAAAAATCTGCCCTTACTGGGTATCTACAATACAAAGAACTCAATATCCAAATTTCATGTTTCTAACTTCAGCAGTATAGCTGTACGATGATATGTCAGTTAGGGCATTTTTTTTTACTATATACAATATATTGGCACGTTATATGCCTTATGGAATGAGCGGAGATACATTTATTTATTTATTTTCCCTAAAATAGTTGCATTATTTGCATTAGGCCACTTTCGTTCCAGATGCCATTTATGATACACAGACAAATCTCTTTCATTTGTTTTTAAAGTAAGATGTCAATAAAAAATATAAATGGAATTCACTTACCTAAAATTTTATTATGTAAGAAATGTCCGGAATATTATATACGCGACCTGAATTATGGTTAGGAAACATTTCTTTTGATATGTTAACCATATTTTAACCCGTTCGTAGCAAGTTGGAACAGAAAAATACATCTTACAGAAACTTTTATACTCTTGTGTAATATATTATTCCGTACATTTGTCCGTTCGCAGCTTAACTTAAACAAGAATGTTCGGTCTAAGTTGCTGACAAATCTTTCGCTAACAACAGCAATGTAACATTTAAGCTTTTCGTAAACAAATGGCTTTCAAACTTTAAGTAAAATGTATTTTGTAATTAGCAGTATTATAAGTTTAATTAAAACAAGGGCTTTTATTTTTGTTGTATCTTTAATAAAAGGTTTTATGAGGTAGTGTGAAGGCGGTGGTAAGGTGGTTTCACAAACTGGGGTGTGTGTTTGTCGTCTTAGAGTGGTACATTTTGGGATCTGTTTGCGTACATTTTGTGGCTCATATATTGTACCTAGAGGTCTTCAGTAGTGTTAAATGTGAGTCAACGTGATGACGGCAACTATCAATCGACTCTCGCCCTTTCTTTTTATCCCGGGTGAAATGCCTAACGTACCTTCAGGAGGCGGTGAGGGCTGCCCCCGGTGTGTCAAACTTGCACCGAATTGTTCCTTCTCCCGTTTGCCGAGTGCCAAGGGCAAAGCTGAACCATCTTCCTCAGCACCCGGCAAAGTCTGGCCTTCTGCAGGCCCCATCTACTTGGCGAGGAGTGGTTAAATAGTTGCCACCCCACGCGTACTCCTAACACATTGGCGAGGAGAGTGGTGTAAAGTGCGACTCTCCCCTCATCTCCTTGATTTGTCATTGGAGCGGTGTGCCGGAACACATCGCACAGCGCTCACGCCTGGACCTGGGCGGCACGGGAGCGCGTCGCCCGGCGTATGTCCTGTTATGGAGGAAGGCTTCTGACGAAGGCCCTCCTTCAGCGTCCTGTCTGAGCTAGGCGTCAGATTGGGTGGCAATAGCCTCCCGAACCCGTTCCGCCAACTCCATCGACTCTCGCTCCTGGATAGTCGCTATCATTCTTTATCTGCACTGTGATTGGGAAGAATGAAAAAGAAATAATTTTATTGGCACTTAGAATAAAATACAGAAGGTTGGGCAATTCACCAGGTACGTCGTAGTCACTTTTTCGAATCATTATAAAAAAAAAGGATATTACCATGTTAGTCCTTACTTCATATCCCAATGTAAATTTTGGTCTTTTATCAACAATATCAACATGCAACTCATGGTCTGTCCTGGTCCTTACATCTATGCTTATGCAGACATACATACTTTTTTTGTCTTGGGGAAAATCCTCATAAGACCGTCCCGGCCGCACAAGGGGGTAGCAACCAGGGCGTACCGGACTCTTACCAACTAAAAACACCTTGGTGACTACTTCTGCAATTTAGTGGGGACTGCGGGTCCTATAATCAATTCTCCGCAGATGTCTGTCTATACATAATAGCTTATGTTGTACATCAGATTAAAGTTTTAGTTGGGTACTTGTTTTTGCAAATCAAGTCTCGCTTTGGCGTAAAGTCAATCATATATTATATTATTAAAAGTTAGTCATAAAGCTCTACCGCTATATCGTAGTGCCTTTAATATCCCCAAAACAATTGTTAAACAGTACTTAATTAAATCTAATATGAGTCGACAAAGGAACGCAAAATTAATTTATATTATATTTATAATAAAGCTCAACAAAGAAATATTTTTGTTATTTTCGGATAATTAATATTTAAGCTTTTTTTAATTACTACCAGAAGGTAATATCAAATTATTATCTTCCATTTTTTATTACAAAAAGGCTCTCGCTTGACCTCAATCACAATTGATAGATAACAATGATGGGGCCAATGATAAAGTGCACTCGCCTGATTAAAGCCGATTCACTCGTTGCTGGAAGATTGCCATTTAACATTTTTAAGGGAATATTTCATTATAATGATGTTTTACCTAATTAAAGTGTATGTAACTAAAGTGTAAATGCCACATGCCAGGAATGGTGCCTGGTATCACCTAAGCCATTCCTAAGGTACATCTTACCTTTTATCTTCTTGTCTTATTTTGACTTTAATATACTTTTTTTTTTATTCTGACACGTCCCAGTGCCTGTACTGAGTGTGGAGAAAAATCGAATCCGACTACCGAGAGATAACTACCTGCCAACAATTTCCGCGATCATGCCAGCCTCCACAAATATTTCTTCACGTTTAGTTTATATAATCTAATACCATAGAACGAAAGACATTCATTAGGTTTCACATAGCGGCAAACTATTCCACAATCCAATGACCCAACAAAGGTTACAAAACTTCTCACAGGTCCTTCAGGCCTTTTGACAAGGCATCTTATTCTTTTATATCTAGTAAAACTATCCAATGATATTTTTAATATGATAAAAATTACTGAAATAGCAATTAACCTCCAGTGAAAAGAGACGAACACGTCTGAAATGTATCAACGTGAAAACTCAATCCACACAACCAAGTGTTACAATAGGTACCCTTGCTTCAGTCAGACGTAGTTGGTTCCGACGTGAGACTAGCCTAAATCCAAGCATATATCACGAGACACGATCTCCAAATAGATTCTCTCGCCAGAGTACAGCGAGACGTGTGAATTTTTCAGTTAACCTTTAAATTCGAAGCTAGCGCCTTTTGGGAATTGAATAGAAAGCAAACTTATTTTAGCTCGACACCATTTTGCTATTTGTTCTCCCCAGAGTTGTGGTATCACTTATCAATACCTCTGCTCTTAATAACGTGACTCCAGAAGACTGATTTATACTCATAACCTTACCTACGCCTGCTCATCCTTATTTATTAAATAAACAGGACCTAATCACACAATAACTTTTACCTTTCTATAAGATATACCAGTCGTAAGATATAAATTATTAAACACTGGAATTCTCTACCATTTTTCAAAAGATTAGATGAAAGAAGTTTTTACCCAAGTTCCACAGATTGCCAGATTGCAGATTCGTCTTGTCATTTCACCACTATAAGTAGTCGTCTATCTATGCTAACAGGAATATATTATATGATTTTCAGTCATTTAATTTTCAAATTACGTCTTAAGTTGGCTCCACAATAGACTACATTCCATCAGACAGAAAGTACACTGGAGTCCAAAAACGGCATTAACATGGGACGTGAATCTAAAGAAACCAAGAGATAAGGGATATTTGTAACTGTGAAATTGTATGTATTGATTCCTAAACAAATCAATAGAGGTTTTAATCAAAAGCGCCACAGAACTTCCTATTTAAAATCGTAAAATAATTTATGGTGTAATTCTAAAATACACTTGCATATGGGCTTCTGTTTAAAGTTAAGCTTTAGATAAGAAGGAGGAGTTTTATTGTATGACATTACAATCTTTACGGGAAGGTAGAGTAAAAGACTAATTAACAATTGGATTTATTAAAAGGGTTTGACCGAAATCGAAATTAGACAGTTTCTTTTGCATTTCGCTTAAATATCGCCCTTGCAAAGCTAAGTAACTGTATTAGAATGGACCCTAGAAACAAAAAGAGGGTAAAGAGACTAAATTATGCAGTAAGTGTGGCACCAGAATAAAACCTTCACTAGTTGTCACTTCCGATCTCAGAACTTAGTTGACATAGAACAATGTCAGTTGGTCGAAAGTGAAAAGGGCTGCTTTATAAAGTGAAACTGTCATCCTCATTTCAAAGGGATAATGCAAAAGGTTTCGGTTCTATTTTCGTGTACTACTGTCTATTCAAATTGTTTATAACTAGCCCATGACTGACCACCATGACAACGGTCAGCGTAACAATTCCAATCTTATCAGTGACTTTTGTAACTACATATGTGAACATTAACAATTTGAAAGGCATCTGAAGTTTCTTGTTCATATAAATAATTGTTTTCATCTGAAGATTGAAATGTGTTGAGATCAGAGATGGGCAAAATGTAATCTGATTAATGATGAACGATTTCAAAATGTAGTCGTAATTTTAATTTTCTTGCTCTGTAATCATGATTAAATCCATTTAAAACAATAAGAAATCATAAATATGTATACAATCTGGGATTTTGTAGTGTTTAAAACATAAATGAGCAAAATGCAGTCATATTAATGTTAAAAAACGTAAAATGTAATCGTTAATCATTTTCATTAATCTGATTACATTTTGCCCATCTATGATTGAGATATGTTATTGTCAAAATATAATCGTTAATAGATGCAGCAGATTTAATAATGAATTACATAAAATTTCTACGGCTTATCGTCGCTTTTTTAATTAAACCACTAGTATATAGTATGTTTCTCTGTTTTCAATATAAAAGATTTACATTTAGAATACTTTTATATTTTTAGTTATGCCTTTTTTTTTTTTACTTGGGGAAAATCCTCATGGGACCGTCTCGGTCGCACTGGGGGATTGCACGAAACCGAGGTGTGTCGGACTTGTACCGACTAAAAACCCCAAGGTGACTTCTTCTGCGCATTGACGGGGACCGAGGGACCTGTAATCAATTCGCCGCAGCCCCATCGCGCCGCGCCCGCTGGGCACAAACTCGGAGGAAGATATCTTCCCCGACACTGCTCATTGTATTGAGGCAGAGCACGTCACAATGCTCTACCTACTTCTCGAGGGTCGCTAACCAAAAAAAAGCTTCTAATCTTATACAATTAATTTTTTATTTTTTTATTTTTAATCTTTTTTTGCCTACATCAATGTTTTATTGCTCAATATTTTTATATGTGTGTGTGGAGATTGGGCAAGCATATTAATGTTGGATGTTTAATGAAAGCAATATCAGACATGTTCTTGAGAGATCATTGAAATTTTTTAAGCGATGTATGTGTGAAATGCTTACATAGACATCTATACATTAATAATATTATTTGTGATATATATGTGGATACACCGCAGCAACTAGCGGTGTGAACTGAACCGACGGTAATACACTATTCTAAACTATACGGTGCGCAGCTGCAGTTTGCAAGCTTCGGTCTGCTCGCATGTGAATTGGATGAACATAAGTACACCCACTCGCTAACTATATTAGGACTCGTATTTCATAGACAACAAAATGTTTTTATAAAAATATTCAACCCCCATTTCAAGAGATATAATGTATCAGAAATCTACATAGAATAACTTTAGTCATTTTTTAAGTTAGTGCATACTTACGCAAAATATTTATTACATGCCACTGGTATAAAAAAGAAGCTATATTGAATACCAATAGAGATAGATTTAGGGTTATTATTTACTTTTTTAATAATAATATATCGTCATGCTATATCCCTTTCGGGGCGAGCAGAGATACATTTGTAGTTGTATCCACTTTTCGCTTATATCTCGTTCCCAACGTGATCAGTAGTGCAGCTGATCACCGTTATCAGTTTCCTCACGATTTTTTTCCTTCACCGGTGAGCACCCCATATAAACATCCATCCCAAAGTGCATCCCATATAAAGTACTAGCTGATCCAGCAAACGTTGTTTTGCTATATACGTTATTCTAATATCTTCTAAGATGTTCATTGAAATTAAGTGATGTCAAAGACAATTTTGTTCACAATTAAATACTCTTAATCAACAACACATTTATTTGGATAAAGGTTAATATTATTACGTTGATACAACTCTTAACAAATAATGCATTAATTTCGACCAAATTTGATTACCATAAAAACGGTTCTAGTGAGTTAATCTTAAAAGATAGACATATACTGTTGCGGACATTTTTTTAGATCATTTCAAGAGGAATAATTCTTTCCTACATATATTTTTGGTATCTTGAACCGTTCTCGCAGCGCACGCAATGGAAGCCCTCAAGGATGAATAATTTTCCCCGTTTTTTTTCACATTTTCCATTATTTCTTCGCTCCTAATAGTTGCATCGTGGTGTTATATAGCCTAAAGCCTTTCTAGATAAATGGTCTATTCAACACAAATAATTTTTCGATTCGAACCAGTAGTTCCTGAGATTAGCGCGTTCAAACAAACAAACAAACAAACAAACTCTTCAGCTTTATAATATTAGTATAGATAAAAACATTATCTGGTTATACTTGGACATTTAACACATATATATACTTAAAATTTGGTCCAATTTGGACTCTCAGGCTGCTATTTGGGTAAATACCAGATTTTAAGTCAATGTATTTATTAAATGTTCAAGTCTAGCAACATAATGCTTTTTATGCTTTATATAGGATGTACGCCAATGCCGGAGAGCACATGTGCCTTAATCCATGCTGAATCTGTAAAAACCTACGTGTGTGCTGGCTAGATAGCATAGATGGGTAAAATGTAATCAGATTAATAAAGAAGAAGATTGATGAAGATTAATGATTTTTTTTTTAGTCGAAGCTGCTCGCGTCCGTACGCTTTACCCTAGTTGCCCTACACGTGACTCCTGGGTGGTGCTAAACGAGCAGCAGCGAGGTGGTAGGGCGCCGGTGCCCGTCTGGTTCGCGGCCACAGTACATGGGTGTAAAGCCCGTCATAGTGACCAGTTTCGGCTTATCGCGTTTCAGGATCAGCATATGTATATCCAGTAGCTCATATACCTAGAGACCTTCAGTCGTGGTATATCTAGGCCGACATGACGATGTAGGCTATCAATGGATTTTCATCCTTTGATAGTCGCTTTCGTTTTTTGGACTACACTGTACTTACCATCAGGTACTCTGTAGTCACTATCTCGTACCAGTGTAAAAAAAAAGGTGAGATTGAGGTCAAGCGCAAGCCTGTATGTAATAAAAAAAAATCCTCATCTAAGTTTTAAACACTACGGAATCCTCAATTGTTTGAACTCAAATCCTCAATTGTCAAATCCTCAATTCTTAATGTTTTAAAGGGATTTAATCATGGTTATAGAGAAACAAATTCAAAATTACGACTACATTTTGTAATTGTTGATCAGATTACATTTTGCCCATCTGTGGTTACCGGTCCTTAATCCACTAAGCTACTACAGCCACTTTACTTTTTAAATTGGTTGAATTATTTTTGTAAAAATTTTGTCGTACTAATTTAAAAAAAACATAGAAAATATCATAAATACATACGAAGGAATAAAGAAAAACTTCCTCTAGTAGTAAATACAAATTTTCACTTACTGTTGTTTCGAAACATACTAGATAATGTCATAGGGAATAGTAAGTATGTAGTAGTTGTATGTCATGTGCCTAGAGACTGTCAGTCATATTTAAACAGGCCGGTGGCGGCATGACTACATTCCACTCAGTAATTGGAGTCTCGTCTAGTGGCGATCGTTACCGTGGTTGGACTGTACTGCAATTATACGAGCAGTTAGGTGCAATGCAGTCACTTTGGCATGCCATATAAAACTTTGTAAACTTGATGTTTTTATTATCATTTATTTATTTATTTAATAACAACTTCACAGCGCATTATAAGTAAATTATATACAAAATAGGAAATGAAATAAAAATCTAAAATGCCAATGATGATGATGATGTCCTAGCCGGTTTCGACCACGGCGACTGTTTCAACACCGGTTAAGAAATTCGAGGTCCAGTTTTCGGAAACAGTCAATTGCGCAGGAGATATTTAAGTGCATAGCTGGACGCGCTGCCAGAAAAGCACTCTCTCGTCCGAGCTCCCTCAGGCCCGATGGAAAGGAGAACCAGTACGATCGGGAGGGAGCGGGATGCAGGTTTGGTCGAGTTTTCCCTTCTCTAAACACCTAGTTGAATTGTGGTGTTCAAGAGATACCTTAGTCGCCTTTTACGACACCTCAGCAAGAAGAGGGGGGTACTATTCTATTCGGCCGGCAGCCACCACGGCTAAAAACGAAATGCCAATAACGAAGTTACGCATACATATTAAATTTTGTTAAATGTTTGAATCGCTCCCCGTATCGTATAATGAGTGTTGTGTGAGTGTATGAGTGTGTAAGTGCATTTGTATGCATGTATGTGCCCATTTCGGTGTTGTATGGAATTCATCTGACTGCAGTCCAGAAATAATAGTCTTAAGGACCTGATTACGATTCAAGTGAAACATATCGATATCTTTAAAGTATTCATTATACTGAGCGCAACAACTATAGATGACCGAGTTTTGGGCATAACAGTGATTTGCAAGAAGTATGAGTTTTATAATTTAATTCCCCTTCAACCATAAATTGACTAGACACCGCGTGGGGTTCTATTCATATGTGGTTGAGATTCCAGCAGCTCACACGAGGCGATTCTCCTTTTCTTTACTGCGAAGTGCCAAGTAGTGGAATTCGTTTACAACATCTTATGACATGGGAATCTTCAAACGTCAAGTGAATCGGTAATTGCTTGATGAGCGCGCTCCATCATCGGCCTCATAATCACTTTCTAACAGGGGAGTTTGAGGTCAAGCGCAAGCATATCTGTAATAAAAAAGAACGAAATAATCTTTTTGAAATATTATGTATAGTAACATACTACTGAAATTCTGTTTTTTTTTTTCGGCAGAACAATTGTTGGCGATTGGCAGAGACCTTCACAACTAAACCGGGCAATTCTGGCGGATTTATAATAACCTTTTCATCAGATCTCTAACTGTAAATCAAAATATCTACATTACGAATAAAGACTAGATATAATTTTACTAGCTTATTTTTTTAGAAATTCACGGCATGCCACTGCCGGCGAGTTAAATACAGTGTAACCTCCATGTAACGTCACTCGATTTAACGACAAACTCCCTAAAGCGTCGATATCACTCAGCTTTGGTTGGTTTAGCTTGTTTCCCATGCAATCATACACTCTATATAGCATTACACCAACTCTAAATAACGACAGCAATATATAATATAAAGTATTTTTTAAGTTTCTAAAATTAACCCGTAAAAACTCGACTGTCGGCGTTACACATACCGAACTTTCTAAGAAATCCGTTCTTTTGTTTACAAATTGGGATTGCTATATTTGCACTGCAATACAACAAAATTACTGGTGCAGCAAAAGACGTACTCAACTATACTCAATAGCGATCAAATAAGAATTGTTTTTTATGTAACACTTGTCTGAAATAAACATTTTCTCTTTCTAATACAGATTTTTGTTCTCTCCATTTAACGACAACTCTCTATAACGTCAAAATATGCACAGTCTCTTGAGGGTCGTTATATATAGTTTGCACTGTATATAAATTTTGAGTTTACGTATGGTACCCAATAAAGATTTCTTGAGTAAATAAAAGAACTCTAGTTGTTTATTTTTGATCGGTTAAAAAAGACATACGGTAAGATATAACTGACTCGCTGAGTGACAGCGTAAATAAGTAACCAAAGTGTTACGCCTAGCACGCACTGCGCAATTTCAAAGCAAAATTTTTACCGCAAATTTTGTAACACTAGGAATTGTGTGAAAGCGCACGCACAAGAGGTAAATTATCGCGCGGTGACCTTAACTGTCATTTCACCTCTATAAAAATAAAAGTCTGTGACGACAAAATCACCCGAACCTGTTTCGCAGTGTAAACGACATGAATCTTCCTACGCGAATAAAATCTTCCTACGCGAATAAAATTTGCGCGATATTTTCCAGCGCGGTGAAATTCCACAGTGCGGATCAAACCTTATATCTTCTTTTTTTCGTTCTCGCATCTCGTTTAGTAGTCACGTTAGACAGTTCAACGACCTCCTAAGGATGAAACGTCTCATAAAATTTACACGTCCATGATATTAAGAGTGACGTGCACTTTTTCCCTATCATTTTCATATAATCCTTTTATTAAACTGATACTTGAGAAGATCAGAGATGAATAAAAGAATAATTCATCAACCGTAACCAAAATTCGATCCATATTTTTAAATATAGTTGATTTTTTGGAATTTACATTCTAAGTTTTGCGAATTTGGGAGTTGGAAATTTGGGAATTGGGAGCTAGGAATTTGGGAGTTTGAGGATTCGAATTTTAAGTAGATAGTAAGTTAGAAGCTTGGGAGTTGGGTAGTTGTCAAGGTAAAACTTAAAAATAAGAAGTTATTTTGAAAATTGATAGAAATAGAAAAGTAGATGGTTGAAGTGGAAGGCTGATTGCACGAACTAAGTTGTGACCACAGAATACAAGTGCAAAGACCATCATAGTTACTCGTTTTGGCTCGCCTGTTACGATTCAGGATCAGCTTATGCACGTTCAGTTGCTCATACATCTCGAGATGTTCAGTCATGGTATATAGGGACAGTGATTTTCAATAGATTCTCATGGTAATCTTTGTCATTCTTGGACTACACCGTGCTTTTCATCAGGCGCACTCTAGACACTTTGTCATCATTATCATCATCATCATCAGCCCATCCTAGTCCGCCGCTGGACATAGGTCTCTCCTAACAAGTGCCGTTGAGACAGACTTCAGCTCTTCTCATCCAATCTTTTCCGGCCACTTTTCGCCCTTCAGCTTGCTAATACAGCTATGTCGACTACTTTGGTTTTCTGTCAGATGACTTCATTTGGAACTTTATACTTTAGAGAGATGAAGACATAGCCTGCTCCATGGCTCGCTGAGCGACCTAAAGCTTTCACATTCTTTGTCACTGTCGAGCCAGTATAAAAAATAGAGTAAGCTATAATTTTCTTTAGTATTCGGGAGTGGTTATATTCGGTTCGGTATTGATGTCGCGTTCGATGGAACTTGTGTAGTCCAGTGGCGACACGTTGCTAGCCCGGAACGTACTGTCTAGCAGTTTCTCTTTTCACAGTTTCGCTCTCACTCCACAGGTGTACATGCAGGTGCGTTGGCGGCAAACTCATAGCAATTGTTTTGCACATAATAATTGGTCACCGTGACAGATTGACTATTGCGTTCTTGCTAACAAAGATCTTACGCTTTACAAATCGTTGACAAAGGAACGCAATTAACAATGGCAATTCCAAAGCGTAGTTAACCCAAACGAATTAAAATAAATATACAATAAACAAGTTTTGTTTACCTACAAGTAAATATCCCCAAGCCAAAGTAGCACATTTTGAATATCTAATAAATCATATACAAGTAATAATCTAAAGCGATAAACCGTGTGTCAGACACAATTTAATACCGATAACTCAATGAGGTTTAAGAGCTTTAACTTGAAGTTATTGACGTCAAAGAGGCATGTACGAATAATCGACGCAAAGCGATTTAACTGCAAAATCCAGGATTAAAATCACATTAAGTTGAAAGGCGAAGTAGTCAAGCAACACACAGTAAATATAAAATGAATTTTACTTGGAACGTTAATTTGTTTCCTTTAGTCGACCCCGTGAGTAATCAGTTTCCATTCATGTACGCTTACAGAAAAATCCAATAGTCATAATTCGTTAAGGCGGAGAATACAAAAATAAATATATCGTCACACTCTATCCTTTTCGAGGTGAGCAGAGATACATTAATGGCCGTATCCACTATGCGTGTTCTCAGGGTACTTACACAGATATGTGGGGAAAATAAATAAACAAATTAAATAAAAAGAAATAATAAATAAATGAAAAATGATTACGATTACTTTTTGCGTTTTCACCATTAATATGACAGCATTTCTCTCATCTATGTTTTAAACAGAGATGGGCAAAATGTAATCTGATTAATGATGAACGATTACAAAATGTAGTCGTTATTTTAATTTTCTTGCTCTGTAATCATGATTAAATCCATTAAAAACATTAAGAAATCATAATTGTGTATACAATCTGGGATTTTGTAGTGTTTAAAACATAAATGAGCAAAATGCAGTCATATTAATGGTAAAAAACGTAAAATGTAATCGTTAATCATTTTCATTAATCTGATTACATTTTGCCCATCTATAGTTTTAACCACCACAGAATCATCAATTGCATAGTCTTATGACTCCTTAATGTTTTGAAGGGATTTAATTATGTTCACGGAGCAACAAAATTAAAATAACTATTAATTTTTGATGTCACATTTGATTAATACTTGTTTTTTTAACTAAAATATAGTAATGTGTTTTCAAAGATAATATACCGGTAGCCTAAATCCACGCATACCAAAGTCTACGGCACAGAAATAGCACTACCCGCGTATTGATAAAATCAATAGTTCTGGATCTTAAATATCTTATGATTTATGGTAAAATCCGGTTTCAGTAGCCCGGCCTTTTAGTTGGAGCATGCCACGGATTTGAGAGACTATTTGTGTAAAACACAACGCACTAGTTCTACAATTATTTTAGGAAGTGACTTTGTTTAATGGAAATGTTTCTTGTTCTTGAAATGTATATAATCCTGAACTTGTTAAAAAGTGTGAAAAGGGTTTTTTTTATCATACTAGCTCAACAAAGTGAATATATTACACTTGATGTAAAGTAAAGTGTAATCCAAAAACGGCAGCAATCACTAAGGGGGATGAAAATTTATTGACAGCCACCATTGACATATCGGTCCTCATATGGTATACCGCATGTGGTAAAAGAGGCATTCAGTTGTTACATAGGACGCTTTTCCATATATGAGGAGCTTAATTTCAAAACCCGCTAAATCGATTTTTCGTAGAAAATTACTTAATAACCTTAATAGTAATTGGAAATGTTTTATATCAAAGCAAATATTAGGTCCTTACGTATGAAATTGGCGTTTTTCGTACTGCCCACTTTAATCACAAATTTCTCCTCTTTGGTAAGGAATTCCAAATTCAAATTTGTACAGCTATAGACTCATGTATTTGTGCTTCGATGATCGTCATTCATTTGTTTTTTTCTTCTGTTTTTTTCTGTTTGCTTCACTCATTTTACAAAATGGAAAACTTAAAATATCGCATTATTTACGAGTACGAGTTCCGCCGTGGCACTAGTGCTGCGGAAACAACTCGAAGGGTGAATGATGTGTATGGCGGTCGTGTTGCAAAAGAAAACACAGTTCGTTTTTGGTTCCAACGTTTTCGTTCTGGAAATTTCGACCTGCAGAACAAGCCCCGTGGACGGCCTGAGACTCAAGTTGATAATGAAGAGTTGAAGGCTATTGTGGAAGCGGATCCATCGCAAACCACGTCCGAGTTAGCTGCAGGCTGCGATGTTAGTGATAAAACTGTTTTAATTCACTTGAAGCAAATTGGGATGATTAAAAAGCTTGAAAGGTGGGTACCTCACGAATTGACTGAAGCAAACCGGCAAACGCGCGTCGACTGCTGCGTTACATTAATAAACCGGCACAATAATGAAGGTATTTTAAACCGAATCATTACCTGTGATGAAAAATGGGTTCTTTGCGATAATCGGAAGCGCTCAGCGCAATGGTTGGTTCCTGGCCAGCCAGCCAAATCCTGCCCCAAGCGAAAATTAACCCCAAAAAAGTTACTTGTAAGCGTTTGGTGGACTAGTGCCAGTATTGTTCATTACAGTTTTCTCAAATCTGCCCAGACTATTACGGCTGATGTCTATTGTCAGCAATTGCAAACCATGATGGAAAAGCTAGCGGCTAAACAACCTAGGCTGGTCAATCGCTCCACGCCACTGCTGCTTCACGACAACGCTAGACCACACACTGCGCAACAGACGGCTACTAAATTAGAAGAGCTTCAATTGGAAAGTCTAAGACATCCTCCGTACTCCCCGGACCTTGCTCCAACAGATTACAATTTTTTTCGAAATTTGGATAACTTCTTGCAAGGGAAAAAATTCAACTCCGATGGGGCAGTCCAAATCGCCTTCAAAGATTTTATTGATTCCCGTCCGACTGGTTTTTTTAGTAAAGGGATCAATGAACTACCTATGAGATGGTAAAAGTGCATAGAAAATAATGGTTTATACTTTGATTAATTAAATATATTATATTAAAAAATATTCGACTTTTTGTTCCTCCCATACAAAACGCCAATTTCATATGTAAGGACCTAATATTATATGTATATTAATTTTTGCTTTTTGCTTTTTCATTCTAGAATAATAATTTAAATACCTTATAAAATACAATATCTTGAACTTGTCTAGATTCGAATGTAAGATGAAGCTGAGAGACTGGTTGTCGAATCTAAAATATAATGATACTGAGGAACTGTTGCAGGAATAGATGTGTTCGGGCTTTAGCATTAACATTCTTTTGAAATTGTTATTCACTTTTTATTTTTATTATTTTTTGTATAGGCTATTGTTTAGTATGTAATATTATTGGTGTTTTGAGTTAAGATTGGAGCTACGCAGCGGTAATAAACTGTAACAAATTGTGTGAAATATGCTAACATCCAAGATACAGGTTGTCTTAGTTTGGGTGTCAGCTGATTTTAATGTGCTGTTTGTAATTGTTTGTCTAATAAATAACTTTATTATTTATTATTATTAATTTATTATTATAAGAATGTGATTATTAAGTCAAACTTATTTATTGTAGGGCATGCAATGTTTTCATGCATGTATGGGATGGACACTACTGCTGCTGTACATCTTCTTTCAGAATCCAAATCATATCTTAACGTCGCAGACGATGATTGATTTACCTAGTTTTCTTATAAATTCGAAAAATGCAACAATACATGCAACGATTCAAATCTCTGGTTCTAGGTCATGACTACAGTCCACAAGTGTAAAGACCGTCATAGTGACTCGCTTTGGCCTGTCGCAATTCGGGATCAGCTTGTGTATATCCAGAAACTTATATTCCTAGAGACCTTTAATCTTGGTATATGTGGGCCGACATGACGACGGAGACTATCAATGGATTTCCAACCTATGATGGTCGCTTTTGTTTTTGGACTGCAGTGTACTTACCATCAGGTGCATTATAGTCACTATGTCAAACCAGTATATAATCTAAGGCCAATCGTGTTTTTATGACCCTTCACAAACGTAGCCACAATAACTCCTTTATTAGCCTCACATTAAGTATTCAACTGCGAGCGCAGACAAAGTGAGATGTTCTGTGAAGTGATTAACGAAATGTTGCTTACGGAGTTGCACAAAATTGTTAATCAAGCCACGCCATAGCCACAGGCTTTGCCGGCCGCTTGGTTTGACAGACTCCCATAATTTATTAAAGGTGTAATGTTATGAAGTATGTTTTATTAAGTTTTATTTTTAGGTAATTATCTATAAAACTAGATGCGCCACCGACTTCGTTCGCGTCGAAGTAGCAGTTCTGTTATGATAATCATTATTTACAATATGACTGAAAAATTATATCAAACTTAAGGTAGAATCACCTGATGTAATTTTTTTTTTATCCCGAGGAATAATCCTGCATAGGACCATCAGGGACGCTGTAAGGGCAGTGACCCCGGTGTGTCAGACTCGTACTGACTAAAAACCCCCGGGGTGTCCCTCTGATTACTCCACCCGGGCCTGGGAAACCAAATTCATCCAGACGCCCAGGAAACAAGAAGCCTTGTAGAGGCTATCTCTCTGGGAGGGGAAGGAGTAAAGCCCACCCCTCCAAAACCTCTCTCCCAGGCAATGCGTCGGATATGTTATATTAATATCCGCAAACCCCTAAAAAACTTCTTAACAATCTTGTATTGTTTTCTCATATTGTGTAGTGTTGTATTCTGAACTTTTATTTTTATATATTTTAATGTATTTTCTAATCATTCAATGTAATTTACGTATGCCGTTTTGTTAAACATAACACGTTAGTTGTAAAATAATAATAATAATAATGGAACCTGAATACGTGTGCTTTAAATTGAAATGCAATTGATATGTTTCAGCGACGATAAAATGGATTCTTTGATGTTGCGATGAAACGGAAAATTGACGTCGAAGCAATTAACAAAATGGTTATTCATATAAATTCAAATTAATTTCTTTCAATCATTTAATATGTACAAGGATTTTTTTTTAATTTGAGGCGATTTCTGTGTATTCATTATAATTCTATTCATGTTTAAACATAATTTTAATTTAATTTAATATATTATTATTTTATTTCATTTTTTGAGCGGATTGACGGGAAAGGCATTTACAGTTCAACCGAGCTTAGGGGGCGAGCACAGAAGGTGCTCAGCCAGCGAGTTTTTGGGTTGGGTGGCAATGCAAGGGTACCCCTGTGGATACGGACCTCGACTTGGACCGCCAGCCCAATAGTACTATCCCTACGGGTGATCTACCAGCGTTTCGGAAGTAACAACCTTGAGAAGAAACGCCGAAAGAAACTCAAGGCTGCGTCGGCGTGGAACTGCGCCTCGGTGCGAAAACGCACTGGTTAGCAGCAGTTGACTGAACTATCCTTCTTCGGCGCCGCCGGCGATGCCGGTGTCGTGGAGTGAAAGTAGTTTGTGTGTGTACCTCACTGTTTAATCGGTCGGTGTATATATTAATTCGATGTTACTTTTTTTTATAACTCCGGGGAAGTTATAAAACCGGACCGGACCTCAGGTGTAGGCCGCCCCCCGGTGTGTCGGACTTGCACCGACTAAAACCCCCGCAGTGTTCCTTCCACCTTCCACCTACCGGAATAGAGGGCACTACTAGGGCCTCATCCTTAATTCGATGTTACTAATGAACCACATCCAAGGCACATTATCTATCTTCCTATACCTATGTTTTTTATAATCTCTTTCCTTTACTTTTCTCTTTTATATGTAATATAAATTAAAGTCGCTACTTTGAATCAATATATTCAATATATTTCAGAATTATATATATTGAATTGTTTAAAAGGTCTTTAAAAATGTAA
This sequence comes from Automeris io, assembly GCA_036320925.1. Taxonomy (NCBI): domain Eukaryota; kingdom Metazoa; phylum Arthropoda; class Insecta; order Lepidoptera; family Saturniidae; genus Automeris; species Automeris io. Next base: position 11,074,399 of record JAUDJH010000005.1, read on the forward strand.
TATCGCTGACGATTGACAGTTGTTTTCAAATTGGTATACAATATGCATATTACAATTGTTTGTAACAATATTTTACAATTTATTTACCTATTGTGCTGGTTTTTTGACATTCTTTAGTCCTGCATTATATTATCCTTACCCAATCAAATATATTAGTGATTTTAAACGTTTAAAATAGATTAATGTTTTTGTTACATTATATCATTTAAATGTAGATCTTGGAAAATGTCATGAAGTGAAAAAACAAACTGATCCCGATCGGTCCGGACAGGGTTCGCTAGTTTAAAAGGAAAAATACCGCTAGTAGTAGCAAAGTGGACGTATAGACTACGGACTTGGTTCCTAGTATATACTGAAGAAGTCAGCGTTGGCTACTGAAGTCGTTGGCAAATATTTACCATTCCACATACTATTTGCACGCAGTATTTGTGTTTCCCTGTAGAATCGCAATTGCTAAATCCAATCTGTTGTAATTTATATTTTTTGTAGAAGAAACTGGCTTCATATCAGAGTTCAATTTAAAAGATAATACATATATATTAGGACGTTTCAAAAAAAAATTATTTTCCTCGGAACCACGCTCAAAAGTTTCGTTTTAATGCCAAAATAGGCCTCTGAAAATATGAGCCCTTAATATTAATATTTAGGTTGTCCCCATCGCACTTTTCGACTTCCCATACAAATAACACAGGACAAAAGTTTTTTTTCTTTTGATTTCTATAACTAATAAACGATATATCGTATTGCAATACCCAGTCATTACTTTTGTAGATAATTTAACGCTCTACAAAAAAGGTTTAACGATTGATGTTAATTTTCAACAACCAGTTCCCAGCGTCCCCGATGGACCTATGCAGGATTTTCCCCGGTGATACAAAAAAAAAATAACAAAATTCCTGTCGCCTTTTTAGTATTAGTAAAGATTGAATAATTGTTTAAGGTACGCTTCAGATTCTGGCGGTCGCTGATAGACAGCGGTGACTCAGCAATGTTAGCCAGGTCGCGAAGTACTGTCCTATATGTATTTATATGGAGAAGCGGCCGATGTAGGCGACTGTGCAACGCTGTCCTCTGTGACGACCGCCAGATCGACATTTCGCCTGACTTCGCCGCGCAGTTGCCTGCGTCAGGTAAATACATCGCCTCTGCATACATATATGTACATACAGAGTGATATCTACATCGTGATCTGTCATCCACTAGAATGGTACCTTTAGAAATAAACTATAAGTGACACCAAAACAAAACACGAAATATAAAAATAAATGACATACAAATGTTTCATATCAAGCTTTCCGCTTGAAAACAAAGTTTTTTTTATTACTGACAGACTCGCGCTTGACCTCAATCTCACCTGCTAGAATGTGACGACGAGACCGACGATGAAGCGCGCTCACCCAGTAAATACTGATTCAATGAACGTTTGAAGATTCCCATGTCATAAGATGTTGGTAACACAGACGCAGGAAGCAAATTCCACTCCTTGGCGGTTCGCAGCAAAAAGGAGCAGGCGATTCGCTTCGTGCGAGCAGCTGGAATGTTAACTAACCAACACAAAACAAATCATGTTGTTTTTAAAATATCATTTCAACTACATAGTTCAAAACATCCTTAATAGAGTCTTAATATTTAAGTGTTGTTCAAATGATAGATATTGTGGTAATAACTTAATAAAAATCATCTTATACAAAATTTTATAACGCCTAAATACATCAGCAAAGTGGCGAATCTTAAGACTCTACTAACAATTGATATCCAACTAAGCTTTGTTACCGTGATTATGTATTTAAACTCAACGTAACGTCACCGACAATCGAATAATTATTTATTTTAAACTAGTTATACTAACAATCTTCTCAAACTTTCCAAGCTCCTGAAGCTTCTCGATGGAATATGTAGTTTCTAAATAAAATCTTAAAAGCTCTGATATGTTACAGGGTGGCCCATAAGTCCTTTGAAATGAAGAAAAATAAAACTAATTACAATATGAATTATATTTTTATTTACAAATAAAGCTTGAAAAACGGGAATTATTTTTTTAAAGTAACGTCTTCTAAATGTAATCCGTTACGATCACGGCACTCTTGCAAACGATGTCTAAAATTGTCGATAACTGCGCTGCACGTGTCTACTGAAATGCTTGCCATTTCTCTGCGGATGTTTTCTTTTAGCGCATCAATTGACCGCGGGTTAGTGACGTACACTTTAGCCTTAAGGTAGCCCCACAAAAAAAAATCCATTGGAGTCAGATCCGGACTACGTGGTGGCCAGGAAATGTCTCCTCTCTTAGAGATTACTTTGCTAGGGAAAAGTTGACGGATAACGGGCATAGCAGTGCTAGAAGTGTGGGAAGTTTCTCCATCCTGTTGAAACCACGTCTGAACATTAAAGCCTGGAAAATTTTGCAATTTTGGTGTAAAAAACTCCTCTATCATAGCTACATATCGCTCCGAAGTAACAGTAACCGCGCGTCCTCTAAGAAGTAAGGCCCTACGATGCTATGGGCTGACATAGCGGCCCAAACTATCACTTTAGGACTATGTAAGGGCTTCTGATGCCTAAGTTTTGGATTGATGGAGCTCCAAGAGCGGCAATTTTGTTTACTAACATGCCCGTTAAGATGGAAGTGAGCCTCATCAGAGAACATTATGTTATTGAACGAAGTAAATCGATTTAACATTTCATTGGGATAATTTTCTCTCTGAATGGCGTCAGTATCTTTTAATTCTTGCACCAACTGGATTTTGTAAGGGTGCATAAGTAAATCTTACTTCAAAATCCGTTGTAACGATGTTCTGGGTACGTTTAATACACTGGAACGCGTACGAGTTGACAGTGTAGGATTTTCACGAATAGACTGTGCCATTGAGTCGATGTTTTGTTCCGTACGTGATGTCCTTGGGCGACCCCACCGCGGTTTATCTAGCGTCAAACCGGTCTTCTCGAACTTAAGAACCCAGTCCAGTTCTTAATCGTTTGAAGAGTTGGAGTGTCGTCAAAGTTGTGTAAACCTTTGTATTCTCGAAATTTACGCCGCGCAACGGTTGCCGAATTGTTGTTTTGGTAAAACTCGCGCACACAAAACGCACGGTCTGCTCCGGTGAAACGCTCCATCGTGACTAAATTCCCAGAAACTGAAGTTACTGTCCCCGCTTCCCTTGCACCGCTCACGCGCATCGTGTTCGTTTTATTCAAATTTTACTTTTCAAAGGACTTATGGGCCACCCTGTAGTATATTGAAGAAAATAAAAATAAGGTACATGGGTATTCTAAGACTCATTAAAAGTAATATTTAAAATAAGTTTGTCATCCTTTGAAGACTTCAAAACAAAATATAATCATAAATGTCATATATTGTGGACTGTAATAAATAATTGAATGGAATTGTATGATCAAGAATACAACTAACCTTCATTCTATCGGCATGTGATTATTTAAAGATATATTAGTGTTAAAGATGATGATCAAGATGATCTTCGTTAACCTCTGAACTGGTAGTCTTAGTCAAGATGTAAGCAGAATAAATTTCCGCTAGAATGTCTAGAATTATGAGTGGGTCTTGTGTATTTAAAAAAAAACTGCAAATAATTGAATAATTAGGGAGTTTTCCAACTCTTACCTCTGCTATGTCACTTTGTAGTTGATCTTTTTTTATCCTAAAATGGTACAGAGAACACACCATGCCTGATGGTAAGGATGGTGCAGTCCAAAAAATGACAATGATTATTAACATATAACAAAACTCCCTCGGTAGTCACAGCGACCATACTGGCCTGCACAATTATCTCTCCGTGCTGCGCTTTAAAGATCCCTTATTATAGGACGGTGGGAACACGCTCGCCGGAAGATCACCCAACTGCCTAACGACACGGTAAAAGTAAAATTTCAAAAACATCTTAGCCCAAGCCGGGATGAGAGTTACCGCATGGTTCTTTGAACTACCCCTTGATCAATGGATCTTCCTTAGTGTGGGAAGGTGTTGCCTCCCATTTATAATCTTCAATGGTAATACTTTTGAGTAGACCGGCATAATCACGGCAACTATCAACGGATACATTAACCCATTTCGTCCCAAATGTCCAAAATTTTTACACAGTTTTCAACGCGATAGCTTTTGACCTAAACGTGGCAAAAAAAAAATTGAAAAGTACCAATGTAGCAAAAAAACGCGATTTTTTCCAAAAAAATGGTCATAGCTTTTTATCGAAAAATCCAAGGCCAAAATAGACAACGGATTTCGAAAGAGGACATCAAAAACCATCGACATTGGTACATTTTTTTTTTTTTGCGACGTTTGGTCAAAAGTTATCGCGTTGAAAACTGTGTAAAAATTTTGGACATTTGGGACGAAATGGGTTAAACAACTCTCAATATTTACGTTCTGCTTTTGACACTGCAATCAATATCAGATTTAGTGTAGTTACTGGACACTTTATTGGCTCAGTAAGGATAAAAATAATTTCTTAAGCATCAAACACGATTATTTCAAAAGGATTTAACAGTAATTGTTTTTTTCAGAATTAAAAATTAATTTGACTCTTAGTATAAAATGTCGGTCCCGTTACGGCTACGCCAACTGTAAATGATTTATTAAATTATTAATACTTGGAAAAGTTGCTGTTCCATTCAAACACAGTTCTCAGTCAGAACTCTCGAGATTGTCTTATTTATGAGGACTCTTATAAAATTCTTGATAAATTAATAGCGAGTCAGAAAGTTAAATGAAAAGCAATTTGAGACTTGAATTATTGTTATCAAAAAAATATTTTATTCGTTGTTCTTTTTTAATACAAAATGTACTCATAAATATCTAGTTTATATTTAATTGTTGTTCCTTATAATTGTTTGAGTTACGACAACTTGGATTATTTAGTAATAGGGTCAAATATTTAAAACTTAATAGACGCAAAAAGTCTATGTTAAACTTTTCGTCTTTTTATTTGTTCACCCTGCTTTAACTACTTAACTTACTTTGAAAGGACTTTTGTTATTTTAACACATTTTCTAATAAAATTTCCCAACTAGACAGTATATAAAAGGAATTAAAAAGGTTATGAATCATTATTCATAAGGAAAACTAATAAAAATGAATACATGTTAGTGGTGTCTACATTATCAAAATTTACTGCTTGAAATCTTAATAATACGAGTACTAAGCACGGTACAAGGTGGATGATAAATTAATATGTCTACTAACCATTAAAATAACTTTATTGTGAGTACTCATCTAGGGGTTTTTATAAATGCTAACGTGGACATACATGTGGGTAACGCTATTGAAATATAAATTCATTATACCAAATTCCTGACAATAGACAATTGGAATTTCATGTTGGCGACAATTATTGGCCCATGAAAACGTAGCATCATTGACTATTAAGAAGAAGACGTCTTAAAAAGCAATGTTACTCGTAACTGGTGTTCAGCTGAAGCTTTGGTTTTGGTTTCCGTTTCGGCCAAAATGGTCCCGAATAGGCGAAGCAAAAGTTAAGTAAGAGCCGATAATTAATGAACTGTCCTTCGATCGGACATTACTCGTAACACATTTTTTCATTTTCTTCATTCTTAGTCGTTTTATTCTTTCCTCTTTAGTTTTATGAGAAATGGGCTGATTTAACAGACTCAGACATTTCACTTTTTATCATAAGTCAAACATGTTTGAAATATTAATGTTTTATCCGACGCCGTAACATAATGGAAATCAAAGATGGACAAAATGTAATCTGATTAATGATAAGCAATTACATGTAGCCGTACTTTCTATTTTATTGCTCTGTAATCATGATTAAATTCTAGACAAATAGATAGAAGATAGAGCTAAATAGATGAGCAAATAATTATAAAAAACGCTGAATGTAATTGTTTCTCGTTAATCTGATTACGGTTTCCCCATCTATATTAGAAACAACGTTACTTTTTTCTACATCGCTTGTTACGTTAAGGCCCGCTTTGGATTCCGACAATCGCTGCTCGGTATCAGCGGTTGCCAGGCCGCAAAGTACCATTTGTATGCATTTATATGTAAATGTGTCCGATGCCAAGCGGCGTGTCAAGCTCGCGATCGTGCCAGATGGCAGCGCTGCGCAGTCATCTATATCGGACTCCTTCTGCGCAAATTTAATAAAAAATTAACATAAAAAAAAATTAGCAGCAAATTTAATTTTAGAGGTGGTAGGGCGTCGGTGCCCGGCTGGATCGAGACCACAGTACATGAGGGTAAAGCCCGTCATAGTGACCAATTTCGGCTTGTCGCGTTTCGGGATCAGCTTGTGTATATCCAGTAGCTCATATACCTAGAGACCTTCAGTCGTGGTATATGTGGGCCTACGTGACGATGTAGATTATCAATGGATTTCCATCCTTTGATAGTCGCTTTCATTGTTGGACTACACTGTACTTACCATCAGGTACTCTGTAGTCACTATGTCGAGCCAGTGTAATAAAAAAAAAGAAATGGATACAGAACCGTATCTCGCGACATATATCGGATGCCCGAAGCCAAAGCATACCTTTACCCACAGAATTATTAACAAAATTATCTCCTTGTATGCCTGTATGGCATGGGTAGTCGTTGGTTGACTGGTCTATGCGTAACATGTAACGAAATACGTTCTCATTTTTGATAAAGTGCCTGTACAGGTGATATGTGGGCCGGCCCTTGTAACGAGCGGTATCAGGTTTTTATGCGCCTTTTCATCATTACGGGAACGGAATCGTCTCTATAAATAATATATAAGCTACATGAAGTGTTGGTATTGTACCGCTGCTATTTTTTCTATTTGATAAAACTATATATTATTTAGTTATAATAATGTAGTTTTGGGGATCTTCAGATCAAATAAATAGCAAAATAAACTTTATAAACTTCTTTATTGCACTTTTAAAAATACTTTTTCGTCTTAACACTTTTTTGTCGTCTTAAAATTACAGAGCACTCGCATCGAAAAAAAACCGTTTATCCTCTCTCTCTTTCTATCTTTCTGTCTTTCACTGCCATACGTTCCCATCTACGCATTTACTACTTCATACATAATAATATTTCATACAATAACATCCATCCTACAATAATGTATAATACAACAATATTTATAGCCAATTATGCGTATTGTGCAAGCCGCAAACAAAGCCTGCGATTGCACTATGGATACAAGACAAAGATATTATATATGCTTATATATATCAGTTGCGTGTTTTCCATAGAAGCATAAAAGATATTACTCGTATATTGCTATACTTTGACATTCGTCAATCGTCGAATGTAACTCTCCTAAGCAAAGTTGAGGAAGTTACGCAAAGTATTCCTGTCAAAAATACCTCGTTTTCGACCATTGTGCCAGTGATGACTACAGTGCACCTGATGATAAGTACAGTGTAGTCCAAAAACGAAAGCGAACATCAAAGGATGAAAATCCATTGATGCTCTCCTTCGTGAGTCAGCCAACATATACCACGAATGAAGGTCTATAGGTATATGAGTTAATGGATATACACAAGCTGATCCCGAAACGCGACAGGCCAAAGCGAGTCCCTATGACGGTCTTTACAGTTGTTTACTGTGGTCATGACCTAGTTTGGGCAATCGCTCTACCACCAAAAAACTTCGTATGCTAGCCGAATAGCGCAGGAGACCGAAGAAATCAAAAATTTATGTAGCCACCGGAGAGCGTCGCTGATCTAGATTTCCACGTAGAGAATTAGGGAACAAAGAGTTCGTTCAGGTACAGTGACAATGAAATATTCAAAAGGCACTTACCTGGAAACTGGATGATGAGGACAGGCTACTGCAGCTCAGTACCGTTCACCGTATACAATCAATTAGATGTTCCGCAGTAATGTCCAAAGCAACTGACTATTCCGTAGTGTGACCGAGTTCGCCGCCGATGATAAGTGTAGCGATACCGCCGTGCGTACACATGTATCACCGTTAAGGACCGAGCGTGGAATGGGAATGTAATGGAATGTAGGGAGACGGAAGGGATGTCAAGTACTTTTTTTATACTCATGCCCTGCGCCTGAACACTTCGTATGATGTAGAAACGTTGACTACTACTCTCTCTTACTATGGATCTCTTTAGAATGCTCATTATTACGCTATGGAGAGAACTGCGCTTAGTGTTTCTCTACATAATCGAATCGAACAAGAGCTATTTATTTTTTTATGTAAGGGCTATCAACAGTTCCATTGCATTTTACATTCTCAATGAGATCGCATGCACAATCTAAATATCTACAATGGATACTAATAAAAGACAGCCGCAGCATGGCTCAAAAGCAAACAACATAATCTAGCAGATTAGGAAGCTGAAGTAGCAATGAGCTCATACATAGCTCGTAAAGAGGATATCTGATGCGGCAGGAAAGTTTTCGATTGAAGACCACAAGGTTCTACACCCCTACAAGGTGTACAAACTACCTAATCTAGATCTTTCGATCGGTGAGTCTGAAAACATTAAGGATAGTGACAACGTTCAGCATGTCCTGATTGGGTGTGTCCAGAACGCAATTGTAAAAAAGAATGTTGTGTATAAATTAAAATTAAATAGATTGGCTGTTGATATGTTCCACAGCATTTTAGCGGTGCCCACTGAAGCGATTGCTAAAATGCTGTGGAAACTATACGGAAGGTTTTATTTTTGTATATTAGGCTACGATGGGGCTGATATGACAATGTTAAAAGCCCCTAATAAAAAAATTATTAAAATTAAGGAAAGTTATGTCCAGCAGTGCACGTCTTAGGGTTGGAATGATGATGATGACTGGGATACTTATTTTATTAACTGTCGTTCGTTCATCTGGACGCTTCTAGAAATACGGCGGATAACAAATGATAATAGTAATTTCAAATCAATGATTAATTTAGTACTTGCGCATTTATATACAAGTACGTTATTAGGTATGGTATGTGCGTTTTAATTGATTCAGTTAATTCCTCGCAGGATTAAGCTAATTACAAATATGGTGCTTCTATTGACGCCACAGCAATATATAATCATTCAAATTAATAATTTGTCACAGTATAAATTTGGGACTGTTCAATTAAATCGTGCTACAATCCATTAATTTCACTAAATTATCGATTGAAATTAATGTCTAGGCACTTACTTCTAATTGCAAGTGAGCGTTGTACATTCTAGTTATTTCAGCGTATAATAACTCCGATAACTGTTAAATCGATTTTCACTCGAAAATCATGTATGTTACTAGATACCAAATTCGATTTTTACACAATGAACTTATATTATATATAAAAATAGCAAAAACGATCTCGTAAATTAGTTAATAGTATATTGAATAAATAGCCCAAGAATGTTTTTTGTTTCTGGGGGAAAATCCAGCATGGCATGTCAGATTCTTACTGACTAAAAACCCCCGGGGTGTCCCTCTGATTGCCCCACCCGGGACTGGGAAACCAAATTCATCCAGACGCCCTGGGAACAAAAGGCCTTGTTGAGGCTACCTCTTTGGGAGGGGTAGGAGTAAAAGCCAATCCCTCCAAAACCTCTCTCTCAGGCAACGCGCCGCACACCGTACACCGCCTCCCTCTCATCCGGACAGCAAACTCCCTCAAATCTACTTCCCGACTATTGTCACCGATGGAAGAATAATAATAAATCATCACGCCATATCCCTTTCGAGACGATCAGTGCCTATGTCCACTTTGCACTTAGAAACTCAAGAAAAATGCTGTGTATGTGTAACACGGACGAAAAATTAATATTTTCAAATTTTACTAAATAATAGATTAGGACTTCGTATAATATTCATATATAATAAGTACAATGCTTTATCAAAGAAAGAAAAATGTCTTCATTTATAAATATTTGTGTAAGACATTGAATGACATTTCATCTATTTACAAGAAGAAAAGTGTATTATCATGAATACAAAATAGAAACGTGATGCCATTCGCATTTCTAATTTCTGTTGAAAATTGTATAGAGTCAAAGAATAGATGGCCTTTCGCTTTTAATAATCATATTTGATGTATTATGATTTCAACCAGATAATACATCTACATATTACGAGCGTGCTTTTTGAAAAATGATTTTTCTTTTGTAAAAAATCAATAAACCTAAAGGTAGAGTATATATTTTTTATTTGAAATATAGAACGAAAAATACCAAATATTATGTGTTTATTTCTAAAGATGCAAAACTATTATTTCTACAATTAATGGTAAGTAATTTGTGGCTTAAAAATGAAGATGAAAAGTAATAGACACGAATTTATTTACAGTCGTGACTGACAGACCAGTTTGAAAGTGTGTGTCAGGGAAAAGCCTCTATGTATAACTAAGTATAAATTGTGCAAATGAATTTCGTATTCAGTGGTCATATTACTAACATTTGTTATTTAATTAATTTTATGTAGGCAATAGACAATTCAATTCTTACTTAGTAATTACGTTAAAAATACGTAGATGTGGCATTTGTATTCAAGAAGTATACCACGTTTTGACCGTGGCCTTTCATAATTTGCTACTGAATATTCAGCCTGGCAACATTATCTCGTGGAAAAAATGTCTGCCATCAATTATCAAATCAAGTTGGCGCTCTGCTATCTATGAATAATGCAGAAAGAGATCTAGTCTTGCAGGGCTTATTAATGACGTCGAATGCAAAGTATCTACCACTGAGAAGGTTCAATTTTATTTTATTATGATAAAAGAGTGATAATATTTAATAACGCTACATTGCTTTTGGTGTGAGCAGAGCAAATGCATTAATGTTTATATCTACATCCTAAATATGAGAGCGAGAGATCGTAAAGGCTGTGGCGCCTGATATACAGGTCCTGAGGGTAAGCTTTTTACGCTCACCCCTCCTAAAGATTGTGCCTAAGGAAGCTATTCGCTCTCCAGTTTTTTTTTTAATAATTTATAGACGAACGCTTGACCTCAATCACACATGGTGGAAGGTGAAGATGAGTTCGACGATGAAACGCGATCGCCTAGCAAATGCCTATTCACTCTTCTCTTCAAGACTCCCAGGTCATAAGATCGCGGAAATATGGCCGCTAGAAGCATATTCCACTCCTTAGCCGTGGTTGGTGGAATGAATGTGATCCCCAACACCAGCTGGCAGCAAGATGAAGGACACCTCGAGGGTTTTTTAGCCAGTAGGAGACTGACACACTAGGGGCGCCGCGCCAACTTTACGGCTACGTTGATAGTCCCAAGCAGGATTTTTTCCCAAAAAATGATAGCGAGTTTTTCCTTTGTGAAGTTAACTATCTGTAAGCCTGCTGTCGGCTTTGAGTACCATTAATGAAAGTGTAGGAGCATTTTTTCCATCTCTATTATAATGAAGAGGTTTATTGGCAAAACGTGCCCGTGGTTAATAGCTCTATAATAATATTTAAATATATAAAAATGCATTATTAGTTAATAAATTTAAGGTAACGATAGAGCTGAGGGTTTAGCAAAAAAAGTTGCAAAATCTGAATAAACTAAAAAGACATATCATAAGTTACCACTATCTATAAACTATGGTATAAAGGTACGTAAAGATAAACACAATTAAAATGTTGTCAGAAAGGCATAACAGTACAGAAAAGGGTAAAACAACGTGTTATTCCAAAACTTGAGGGAAAGTTACAAAGAAGTAGGAGGTTTCAGCTGAGATAATAAATTAATGTAAATTTTAAATGGCCATGATTGTTTTAAAGAATATTTTGGAATAAATAAATCTAGAAACAAACCCAAATTCTTTTTGTAAACACGGAAATAAACCAACTGTAGCGTGTATTTTGATACATTTTAACATTAATAAACTATTTACATATGAACAAGAATTTAATAAAACGATAAATGAATACAACTTGAAAAAATTAATAAATAACAAAAAATCTAAAGAAATAATCATCAAATATTGTATATGAATAATGAAAATAATGAAAAATAGGTAGAAAGAAAAAAATAAATGAAGTTTATTTATATAAAAAAGTAGATAAAAATGAAAGAATATAAAAAGATAAATATGGAATAAAATTATATTAAAAGATGTCTTTGTATTTTTATTATTAAAAAAAAAATCTGTAAAAATAACTACTTAATATGAAATCATAGACCATTCGGAGGAAAATGTTAAATATAATATGAAAGTGTTTGGTAAAACATCACTTGAATAGCACTAATGTAATTGCCGCTCCAGTGCTGATTTGTCCAAACGACTATATGTCTGCTTAATCTTCATATCAAAATAGAAATTCCCTTATTTACACCCATCCAAAAAAAGTATTAAAGATTTTAATTTATATGTATAATAAAAAACTGTCGATAAACTGTTGAAAAACTGTTTTCTTAGCTATCGACAGTCATTCTCGTTTTTTGGACTGCACCATACTTACCTTAGTGTGAAAATTGTAAATACTTCCGAAGTAATAAAGAAAGATCCTCCCGTATAAAAAATGAAAATTGCAATTATAAGCCAAAAAAATTTTTACACTGGCTCGTAACATGACTATAATGCACTTGTAGGTACCTGGTAAGTACAGTGTAGTCCAAAAACGAAAGCGACCATCAAAGGATAAAAATCCATTGATAGTCTCCGTCATCATGTCGGCCCACATATACCACGACTGAAGAAATGTCTCTAAGTATATGAGTAACTGGATATACACAAGCTGATCCCGAAACGCAACAGGTCACAGCGAGTCACTATAACGGTCTTTACACTAGTTTACTGTGGTCACGACCCAGTTCGGGCAATCGGCCTACCACCATAGTAATCAATTAGGTCAAATAAACAAGTAATCAATCACAGAATTGGTACAAGTAGACGTGACAATACTTAAGTTTTATTCCATTTATGTATCGCCAAAAGTATTTGTTTTAAACTCGATAACTATCTTCTCTGTTGTCTATGACCATAGTCTTTTACAATTTTTTGAATTGGAATAGTTCCATTCATAATACATCCACCGCTATCATTCCAGCCAAGCTGTTAATCATTGCCCGTACATTTTATTTCGGTTTTGTTTACACTTCGGTCCCAGTGGGTGATTGTTTGACATGCCTCATGACGTAACAGCTACACTGAAATGCACTTACCACTGTTTAGACGCAACCGCTAGTTGTAAAAATAGAAAATAAGTACTAGTATTAATGGGCAACTAAAACCGACCATTTCTTTTCGAGTCGATAAATGTAACCTCGTATCAAACTAAATTTGGAATAGACAAAAAATCTCTAGGATTTAAAAACAAAAAATACAAAAAGAAACAACACATGTTAACTACTACCAGTTACAATACTGTTACATAGGATTGGCTTCGTAATTAATGGTGCCTCTTTAATGTTGTCATTATAAATGTTATACAGTGTTACAGTAATAGAGAAGCACAACAGCAAATATCACTAATAAGATATGATGGATAGAATAAAAAAAATAATTATTAAATACTAAATATTATTGTAAACACTATTGACTTAAAGGCTAAGGTGGGGCATGGCACAAAAAGGTTGGGAAACACAGCGCTAAAGGGTATTTCATACGAGCGGCGCGCGATGTGATCCCGCGTGTCGCTCTACAACAAAGATGTATGAAAGGGGTGGTCTTTACACCACTCCTCCCCAAACGAGTAGAGGCCCACTTAAGGCCGCACGCCTTGCCGGTCTACGAGGATGAGACCCCAGTCGTGCCCTCGATGCCGGTAGGTGGAAGGTGGAACACCTCGGGGGTTTTAGTCGGTGCAAGTCCAACACACCGAGGGGCGGCCCTCATCGCCCCCCGAGGTCCGTTAGGGATTTCCCCCGTGTTATAAAAAAGAGAGAATTTCTTAAATATAAATAAATATTTTACAAAAGAATTCACATTTATTACAATTTAATAATAATCCATCCCCATAAAGAATCGTTATTAATATCAAAACGTCATTACTTAGATAAGTAATATTAATGAAAACATTGCGAATTCTATTTCCTGCTCAGAAATTCCCATTTCGCCAATGTTAATAAACAGGACACCAGCAAAATTACATCAATAAAACGTTTTTAGCTGAAAAGACGCGACAAGGCAAGGCAAAAACAGTCATGACAAATGTGTAAACGCCAATGCGGCCGCGGTTCTCGCCAAAACCGCAATTATCTATGAATTTCTGACCGCCTACGATAATTATAATTAGACTGATTGAATCACTGAGCGTCATAAATCACACGAATAAATGGACTTAGTATAAATAAACAACAAGTTCTAAAGGCGTGATTCGGATTCTGACTGTCGCAGTTCGGCAGCGGCGACACAGAAGCACAGTTCCCTATTAGTCTTACGAAAAAAACCTTCTATAAATATTTGTGTGATCCTTTTGAAACTGTAAATACTAGATAATAATAGTGTGGAGGATGAGCCGCTAGTTGTATTACAGTGCAGCCTATACCGCTTGTGGGAGACTTGTGTATCAAAGGCAGTCTTAGCTTGAATCGTATTAATTATTTTTTTGGCGCGCGATATATTTAATCCACGTGACCTAGATACCACAGTGCGTTGGACTTCAAATAACCTTACATGGCATTGTCAGCAAAATACTAATTCTGATATCCCTAATTTGATATTTTTATAGAAGGTCGACAAAGTTACTTCACCGCACATGATCGTATGAGGCCTGTAGAGCCAGAGTGACCTTTAAGGCACTCTTCGGATACTGCCGGTTGTGGCTCAGCATAAGCGACGCAACATCCGCTGTCAGGTTTCGATGTCCCACTCTGTAGCCATTAATATATCACCCGAAGTGTACTGCACGGTCGGGAGCTCGACACGCCACCAAACGCAACCGCTCTGTCGCCTACATAAGACAGCTTATATAAAAATTGTAATGATAGGATTAACAAGATCGAATACTACAACGATTTCTTCATATTGGCAGGAAAAATAATACTATATCTATCAATACATATTTAATAGAATTTAATCTACCAAACTGTAATATATAGAATTTTCATTTGCGCCACTTTGCTCTGAAGACCCTATTTATTTTTATTTTGATATAATAATAGAAGAAACGTTTATGATTCATGTAATTTTTTGTACATATCGTTTTTCTTATTAATTTAACTGTACAATTTCCATATTAAAAATAAAATAATATATATAATTTGATTCCATTATTGTTAAAAAAAATCACGGATAAAGACACGAATAGTCGTTGATTTACTAAACAAAAATAAGAGAAAATAATAATAGACGTTGCACTGTTCTATGCGAAAATACAATGTTGATAATTTACGTCTTTTTATGTTTGCAATATTTCAAAAAGCAATTAATTTCTCGCTGCCGAGATATAATGTGCAGTATACTCTTATTACAGCACTGCACATGACATGAGCTGAACATTTATCTCTTCTGAAGTGTCTCCTCTATTGCTAGATTTAATTTTGTAATTATTAATTATATTATCCACCCTTGTAATTTAATTTTAATAATAATTAACATTAATTACATACTCAGGCTATTGTGTATCCTAATTAACTATTCCACTTGTGAAATAATACAATATTATATAATTATACCCGCCATTCTGTACGTGTGGGAGTAAAATAATACAAGTCTCAAAAAACAGTTTTGCCTTCTATATCATAAGTTCACCCCGGGGGTTTTAGTCAGTGGGAGCCCTCACCTCCTGACGGCCCATAATGGATTTCCCCGGGTAATAAAAAAAAGGACATAACATTTCTTCTCAGTGCTGTTATTTTCTCACATCATATCGAGAGTAAAACCTACGTAAACCCTTAAACAAACAAATAAATGTAATGGTAGCAAAAATTACATATTACTATGGTATGATTATGGTACATAAAGAGAATTCATCGGTACCTAATCACCTTTGGCGCGAATAGCAACTGGCAATTGAGTACTTAATCAATTTCAAACATTGAAGCCTCGTTTGCATCTAGTCCCCGTGGAGTTAATCGTGTTAGCTGAATTATGTTGCCACTGTCGAGCATGTGTTCCAAGCTATAAACGATGAGATAGATGAGATATGAGATGTTTTATAACGAACTCATCATTCCGTCTAAATCTATTCATTGTTGGATATAAACCTAAAGGTTTAACATTTTTCATTATAAAATTATAAAGATTTATACTTTGAATGATTACCAAAACAAGACATTATTTCAGTCACACTTAGATCTTCATACATTTTTGAGAACTTCGGGTGTTGAGTGACGCATTTATCCGCTAGAGTCTTTGAAATTTCAAATTCTGATTGCAGTGAGATACATGAAACAGTTATTTCCAGATACTTGGAGAATTACTGTCCCTGCCAACGAAGCAAGTGGCTGTCTATGATAATCTTCGTATAATCTCGAGAAATCATTGCGCAGCCATCAATATCCTAAAAACTAGATGACTGAATGTACTAACAGCTCTTCTCTCTTACCTGGTTAAGTTGTAAGAGTATTTCTATATCAGGAGTAAAAGAAATAACTCGTTTACAAAAAAACCATACAATTGAATACACAATTTCTCTCTCTTTTCTTTCTATGGCTAAAAAAGTTCTTTGATTTCTTGCTAGTACGTTGAAAATTTTTTAACATTACCTCTGGCCATTCTTAATTTAATCTCAATCTAGAGGTACCTATTTGAAGTCGACTTTTCTAAAAAGGGATAAATTAAAATATCTCCTATGATTTAGACCATATGCTGTAACATGGAAGTACCGTGTTCGCAATAATGCAGGCTTCAAGTGACGTTTCATTTCCAGTACAGCCAGTTTCTAGTAAATATATAGTGAACACCTATCTATTGTTAATGTTAGCACTCAAAATGTCATGCCTGCATTTCATATTAATAATAACTTTTGGCTAATTTTAGCTATGATATGAATCGTAGCAAAAAGCGATCACCGATTGACACACCTTGGGAGTCGAAGCTGCTCGCGTCCGTAGGCTATACCCTAGTTTCCCTACACGTGACTCCTGGGTGGTGCTAAACGAGCAGCAGCGAGGTGGTAGGGCGTCGGTGCCCGTCTGGATCGCGACCACAGTGCATGGGTGTAAAGGTCGTCATAGTGACCAGTTTCGACTTGTCGCTTTTCGGGATCAGCTTGTGTATATCCAGTAGCTCATATACCTAGAGACCTTCAGTCGTGGTATATGTGGGCCGACATGACGATGTAGACTATCAATGGATTTTCATCCTTTGATAGTCGCTTTCGTTTTGGGGCTACACTGTACTTTCCATCAGGTACTCTGTAGTCACTATGTCGAGCCACTGTAAAAAGAAAAACTTCTAAGAACTGATTCTACGCATTATATAAAATCACACTAAAAAGCGCAATTGGATTCCAAATATACCGACTGATTCGTTTAGATTTTTTGGATATTTGCGATCACAGTGTAGCTAATGCTGTTCTCGGATCCACTTGGTAAGCCGTTAAAGAAGTTTCTTCAGTTCTCTTAGAATCATCTTTTACAGATAATTAAGACGAAAGTTGATGATTTACTACAATTCAATTACAAAAAAAATCCTTTTATTTCCTAAAGTATGAACATAATTCAGATTTTTTTCAGAAAGAAACTAGATGGTAGTTGAAGACCGAATTTGAATCTACGATAATAATATCAAGTCTATGACTGAAAATAAAATATAATCAATTTTAAACCATTCGCCCCTCAATTATAAATGTTCAACGTAATTGGAATAATATCTTCAGATAATATTGAATGTTATTATTTGATTACACTCAATGGAGAGAACCGATAAGTGCACTCGCTGAGTGTAAGCTTAAATGAACTCGAAGAATTTTTTATTGAATATTTTTATTGAATATTTCCGTTGAAATGTGAAAGCTTTCTCACTAAGCTGTTTACTAAAAATTCTCATAATGGACCTTTAGGATATTTTACAAAGGAAAATGAAAATTATGATTTGGATATAAATTCTTATTTATCAACCAATTTATTTTCATGAGCCAAGGCGTTTGATGTAGATGTTTTTAAAATTCTAACTCTGTGAAATTTATACGCTAAACCCAATATTCGGTATAAGCTTTTCCAAAATCAAACCACAACTATCCAGAATATGGATGTATGTATTTTTCCGACCAACTGTGGTTTCCTCAATCATCCTGATGTGCGTAAAAATCTCATCATATTTCTTTCAAAAGTCTAATATCATATGAAGGAGGAAACATGGAGGCTAGATTGCCCATTCCAAGAATAGATGGCATAGTAAAGATATGAAATATTATTTTATATGCTTTGTAACAAACGGCGAATTTGATAGTATTTTTCTTACTAAAGAATACAATCGTCCTAGCTTGTACATTCTTATATAAAATGTTCCTACTTTAAATTTTCTATTATTGAATGTTTGACGAAATTCGTTCAAATTAACTGGAAGAACTATTCAAATGAAACTCAACCTCATTATCCTCAACATTTACCCGCCTCAGTCGCAAAGGTAAATGTTGAAGAAATATTGATTGCGATTGAAGACGTTATTTCTTTCATATTCAATGACACTTGTTAATATTGCAACGTTTAGATATGCTATAAATTTCAACTTCTCAACAAAACCTTCTCCTACTTTATCATTATCATCATCATCAAATCAGACGTAGGACGTCCACTGCTGGACTCAGGCCTCTCCATATGTTTTCTAGATCGACTGGTCAGAAGTGGTCTAAATTTAGCATTGCTCTGCGATCTAGAGTGCGGTGGACGACCCACGCTGCGCTTGTCAATACGTGATATCACTTGAAAACTTTCCTGCCCTATCGGACTCTAAGATCTATGTATGAACATATTGCGACTAACTTGCTAGGTCAGGCCTTGTATGGAGTACTGTTCGCATCTCTGAGACGGTTCCGCCCAGTACTTACTTGATGTCATGGATAGGTTGCAGTGTAGGGCTGTCCGCAGACGTTTCTGAACATCTTGAGTCACTTCAATTGCGTAAAGATGTTGCCTCATTAAGCGTTTTCTACCGTCTGTATCATGGCAAGTGTTTTGAAGAGTTGTTTGTCCTTGTTCCACGCTCTTCCTTCTTGAATAGAACCACGCGCGCGGGTTTGCGGTGTCACAGCTATACGGTATCTCACATCTCGGCTAGGACTAAGAAGTTGTCTAACTCCTTCTTTTACCGTGTTGTTGGGCTGTGGAATGGTTTTCCGGCGAGCGTGTTCCCTACTTTCTATAATATGGGATCCTTTAAGCGTAGCGTGAAGAGATATTTGTGCAGGCCGGCATAATCACTGCAACTACCGATGGGTTTTTTCTTACCTTTCGATAGTCGTTGCCGTTTTTTGGACTGCACCATGCTTACCATCAGGTTTGGTGTAATCACTGTTCCGTGTTAGTGTAACAAAAACAGTCTTCTGGGCTATGTTGGTGACTCTTGTTACTTTATGGATGTCTTTATTTCTAGTTTTGATTACTTAGATAAATACAAAGCATAGTCCTTTCTATAATTGCGTGATAATGAGTTTTCTAAGGAGACCCATAGTATGAGTTCACATTTCTGCTTCATATGTCATCACCGGCAACACATTGCTTACATGAATTTATATATATATATATATAAATAGAAATACCTAACATATGACATATGGGGACATTGATCTGAACAGGCCAGACGCCTCATCAGATAACAGTTCTGTTAAGACGTTGTTAAACATCACGACGTCTAATCTGTTCGCACCAAAGATACTCACAAACGCCTCTCTCACAGATTCATATCGGACATATTCCATCAACAAATGGTGGATATCATCTATGGAAAATTACGTTATTAAATAAATTATAATAAACACGTTGACAATAATAGCCTTGTTTTTCATAGTTGTAGCCGACAGACTAGAAAATTAATCAAACACTATTCGCCGTTTTACAAGGTACATGACATTGACCGTCGTATTTATTTTTGCAGCTCGCCGCGTTGCCCAGTGGCCGGCAATTCATCTTTCTACTCTAATCACTTGGGGCAAGATTGATGACAATATGAGTTGTAATACATTACCCCACACAACTTACATACGTGTTTTAGACTTTAGTTTTATCGTTTTTATTTTCGACAGCAATACACGGCTGCAAGACTCATCATAATCATCCGCTTTAGCCTATTGTTTCTTACATATGATTACATAAATTATGTTGATATTATTTTCTGCGGGCATATACAAAGGTAATTCCTAAACGATATCTCACAAGTGATCTTTTAAAACAGTATTCCCAAGCCAAGCAGCTAGAATAAGTGTTTCGGGGATATCAAAAATAAGAATAAACTTGGTTATATCCATTTATAGAAGACCAAGATAGTAACGGTTTGAACCAAGTGGTTTAATGGAGTTAAAAAGTGAACCAAATTCACTTATCTACATTCCAATAGAGTAATATATATATATAAATAAGACACATCATAGCAAAAGAAATGAAAGGCACTGAAAATGTCCGCAATTAAAAATAATGTAATAATAACATAATTTTGTGAAAACAAAGTAGTAGGAAGGTACGAAAATTGGATTGCATTTAAATCGCAGCATTATGAAATAAAATGAAAAGTTTTACCTTTCAATCTCCAAAATTAAATTCAAAGACTTCACCATTGATAATTCGTAGTCTGTGGTTTAAAATCGATTTTATGGAAAGGTAGAAGTTGTAAATTTACTAAATATTTTTATACAGTCCCTATTCTTTACACAGAAGTAGGTTTAACTGTATACCGCAGTACTTACGTCAATACCTTTGCATCTAATTTTAATTATACCTTTTGTAACATTCTCAATGTACGCAATATTAAAAATTGATGTAGCCGACGCTTGATTTACAATCATCCATTTTACCTGGAAGTAATGGAGTTTTTAACCTATTGTTATCACAAGTCTCTTAACAGTTTCAGAATAAAGTGGCCACATCCGGGCAGATGCATAGAGATGAGCTCCGAGCGGGCACGTGGCTTGTAAGTGATGATTTATTAAGTTAAACCTCATCAAAGAAGATAATAAACACTAGGCTGAAAGATAACAAAATGGGGAAATATTTTTATTTTTAACACCCAGTTTTTATACAAATAACTGAAACACAACTGAGACGTCATGTATAATTAAATCTGGAAACGTCTACATACCAACAACTGAGAATTTATTGAAAGTAGCCCTTGTCATGGGCCTACTTATAACGCATGATAAATATCACACAGAGTATAAGGTATTCTTGTGAACTTAATTAGTTCACAAGAATTCTCAATTGAAGCGGCTACTTGAAAAAAACAAAAATATTATAAAGTTTTAGACGCTTTTACGACACAGGTCATTGACAGAAATTAGCCAATTTATATTCATCAAATTATTAACATATGGAAATGTAACAGCAGTGTAGACATTATTAATGATTAGTGCCTGACGTGAAGTGCCTAAAGTGAAATTGGTTTAGCTGTGTATTTTTCATCTCAACGCACGTCCAAACACTTGCTCATTTGAGATGAACACGTCAAAACATTTCCTAGAGTAACTTGATAGAGTGATTAAAAATAGTTTCTGTTTTTTTACACTCTCAAATAGCCAATCGGCATAAAACAGGAAAAATTCCTGAAGCTTCAATCACCCACATAATTATATTGCATTCTCTCCGAAATTCGCAGATCATTGATCTATTGAATTTTGTAACTGAAAAGAAATTACCAAAATTTACTAAGGATAAGATTAATTTATACTGGAAATATATCTTAATATATATAAATCTCCTGTCACGATGTTTGTCCGCGATGGACTCCTAAACTACTAAACCGATTTTAATTAAATTTACACACCACGTGAAGTTTGATCTAATTTAAAAGATAGGATAGTTTTCATCTCAATTCATAGTCGCAATATTATTTTATTGCAAATTATTTGTTTATTATTTAGCAGTCATAATTTACAGTTAGCTCCAACCGATTCTAAAAGATGGCGCTATCCGTTGACTGGATTGAGTAATTATTCAAAAACCAGTCACAGCAAAGCGTGGCTGGTTTGCTATAATTTATATGGCAGAACAACGTTTGCCGAGTCAGCTAGTACATATATATAATTTTGTAAAACTTTCCATGGCAAGTTTTAAAACGATTGTCCATAGGAATAGTTGGAAGTTACGTATTGTTGATCTTGGCATATAAAATTGAAATGAAATGAAATGAAAAAATGAAATGAAATGATTTTCATTTTAAGGCCGCTCGCGTTGCCGGTCATCGAGGATGAGTACCCAGTCGTGTCCTCGATGCCGGTAGGTGGAAGATGGAACATCCCGGGGTTTTAGTCGGTGCAAGTTCGACGCACCGTCCGTAAGGTCCGTGAGGGATTTCCCCCGGGTAAAAAAAAGGCATATAAAATTTGTTCAGTAAGGCCCTTGGTAATTCACCGTTATATCTACGTAGCTGTGGTGGGCTAGTGGATAAGGGACCGGTTTTTCCAATATGCGATAACGCGAATGGACGTAGGTTCGAATCCCGGTACGAACTAGGTTTAGGTTCTAGGTTTTTCGAGATTACTTACGGATTTAAGCACAATACGTTCCACCGGTGAAGGAAACCATCGTGAGGAGATCCGCATGGCGTCTAATAGATATGTAATGTGTAAGTGCCTTGAGAACGGCGATCAGCTGCGCTTCGAGTCACGTTGAGCACGATATATAAGCGCTAAGTAATTACAGCCCCTAATATATCTCTGCTCACCCGGTAAGGGATATAGTATAACGATAGATTTATACTTAGATATAAATCTATACAATAATCCCTGACTAGCGTTATTTTCATTTTATAATTTCGGCTTGTGTACATTAAACGTGAAAAGATATTTCTATAAGTCGATAAGACCACGACGCCCGTCAATATTAATGTCAAAGACTTGTCGTCTCCCAATGGACCCAGATGGTTTTTTTTATTATTATTTTTTATTTAGGGGCTTTTATTAAGGCGAATATATCAGCCCCATTGTGCCTTGACCTACGTCCTTACATCCCAGGGGAGTCAAGGATGAGCAAGCGTCACCATCTGGGACAGCATTCTGACTTCACTGGACAAAGGATTAGCCAAAATGCCGTGCCATGGTGGCTTTATACAGATTTGTACTTACCATAAGATATCCAAAAACAAACATAAACAAGATATTTAACAATTACTCTCTAAATTACAGTGATCAAGTAAAGTGAAAACTTCGCTTTACCAGACAGACCTGGAGATATACGGTTTTGGCGGGGTCAAGGGACATTAGTAGGTTATAGCCGGGCAGTAGACTTGAGGGAGTCTGCAGTCCGGATGAGAGGGTGGCGGTGTGCAGTGTCCGGCGCGCCGTCTGTGAGATAGGTATTGGAAGGGCGGGCTCTTTACCCCTACCCCTTCCAGAGAGGCAGCCTCGACAAGGCATTTCGCTCTCCGGGCGTCTGGATGAATTTGGTTTCCCAGGCCCAGGTGGAGCAATCAGAGGGACACCCTGGGGGTTTTTAGTCAGTAGGAGTCTGACACACCGGGGTTGCTGCCCTCACAGCGGCCCTGATGGTCCTATGCAGAATTTCCCCCCGAGAAACCAAAAAAAAAATACATTAGTAGGTTATGGGATGAGCTGAAGCACGATTCGCAGGGCAGGTCAAAGTGTAGATGCATTTTGTTGCAAACTGTCAATATGCTTTGGTAGTCATTATGTTCAATTTATTCCATAGAGAGAAATTACATTGAATGTTCTGTGACAAAAATGCACATCTATTATATAAAAAAAAGTCCGATTTTCCTTCCTGACGCTATAACTCCAGAACGCACGAACCGATTTCCACGGTTTTGCATTCGTTGGAAAGGTATCAGGCTCCGTGAGGTTTATAGCAAACAAAATTCAGGAAAAATTTCAACAGAAAAGCAGGAAAACGAGGAAAATCATTTTTCACATACAGCGCCATCTCTGATACATAGCATGTACTACAAACCAATATGGTTTCGCATGGTGGTGGTGCATATCGCACCAGTGTTTTAAGTAGATGGCGCCGATGCGTTATACATTGTCTGACAGCTACTCATTGTACTTTGCTCAGTTAATTTCATGTGACATTTATTATGCGCACGTTATTTCAAACGCTAACTAAAAACTATAACGAAGCCATCTGGTGGCGAAACGAAGTTTGCCGGGTTTGCTAGTATATGATATGATAGTCAAACAATAATTTAAAAGTACCCTCTGTATCATTTTTATTTAAATTAATTTCTCAAGTTTAGTGTAAGCTACAAAATGCTTTAAAGAATTTTGTTACATAGAAGAATCTCAAACCATATATTATAATTATTGTTATTCTCATAAGTTTTGGTACTTAAGGCAGGGAAGTGAAGACGAGAAACGATGTTACCACTTGCCAGTCACACTTAAATAAATAATTGGAAGTGTCAAAATTGAATTACTTTGAGCCAACACGACTTGTCGAGGTTGTCTCCAACTCGCAAGCTGAACAAACATACCCGAGAATTTTAACACGAAATTAGTATTATGTTTACTAGGAACACGCGCTTAATTCCCGTTTACATCTTACAATACCATCGTGCAGGAATATGTAAATTTTTTACAATAACATTTTGATGAGTTTATTTTCATATTTGCTTTTTATAGATACATACATTAGATCGATCATAAAAACACATGATTCCAAGTTGAAAATTTTAATTCTGAATCTGCTAAAGGATACTTGTGTAAAACTCGCTCTGAAATATGGTATATTAAAATGAATCCTGATAATCAATTCCACTTTAAGTTGGCTTACTTTGATACTCTCTTTTAGACTTGTTCCTCGCTTGAGAGGCGGCAGACTAGGCTTGTCAAATAAATGTCGATACATCGATATATCGATATTTTCAATTCAATATATCGATATTTTTGGGTGATATATTTTGTAATGATATATCGATAGAAAATATTCAGTATCGAAAACGATTTTTTTTCCTAATTCTTAGGGCAGTGAAGTCGCTGAAATCTAAAACTGTAGAAGATAGGACCGAACGAAAAAAAAAGAACTATATTGTCTATGACTGTTGAGTATTATGTTTTGTTACGTTGCATGCATTGACATCTGAATTGTTGTATGTATATTATTTGCCGCCATTAATTTATGTATTATTTATTTTTGTTTGATATTGTAAATCGGTCTTAAAGTTAAAAGATAGCCTTTTAGTTCTTGATATTTTTGTAATTTTGTCTAATAAAAAGGAATACTGGTAAAATGCTTTCGTATTTATTGAATTGTAAAAAGTTGTAAATGTACAATTGTACTTATTTTATTTCTAAGTATTACAGAGTTAATTGATACTATTCTAATTGTACTGACTATCCTTCTTAGCGCTTGTGCATACTACAGCGTTTTATTGCTACTTTTAAACTGTATGTGGACTCTACATATAAATAATGGAATTAAAAGTGTTTATACTCTCATTCTACATCTTAAAACTTGCCTCTTCGATCATTCGATACTCATTTCCACCAACACAGTATCAAGTTGATATGATTCCGTTATAGTGAGACATAGAAATACATGTTTCTACTTATACTTAAGATTATTTAAGCTATATGTTATTCTATTTATTGTGTTTATATTGCTTATAGATATTTCTAATAAGATGTAACTCGACCGGGACCTTTCACGAAAATCAGAGCTCTAGATTTCCTCTGTGACTTAAAGCTAATGAAGGTCCCAGTTTCGCTATGTTTATATGTTTTTGTATTTCCTTTTGTTTCTGTATGTTCTTTCTGTTACTGCATTTAAATGTCCAGTTTTTTATTAGTTTGGGGCGAAATAAATACATTACATTTCATTTCTATGTTTTATCCTGCCTCGTAATTTATAAAGCATTTGAACTTGTCAAAGTTCAAAAAACTCGTCCATAAATTACAGTGAGATGTGAGTTGTAATTTAATTTCTATTCATTGTAGCCAATTACACTTAATGATAAACCGTTTTCACTAATGAAGACCATATATTCAACACTATCTGGCAAATACTTGTTATAAAAGCCCGCATATTGTATTGTCATTTCAAAATGGCACTATCGCGATAAAAGTTTTGTACTACGATGATATTATTTCGAACGCGAGTCGCTTTGGAATGTTTTGCAACTCGTATCTCATGTCGCATTTGAATTATATACATATAGGTGGCTTTGCTCTCTTATAGGTCCTTATATATACAATTGAGCTGTTATTTCGAATAGGAGATAGAAAGTAGTTGCAGGCTTAGAGAGGCCATAAGGGAGAAAGTTTAATTTGTAAGCAAGTCGTACGGCTGCTATATTCTTTTTAAACTATTTTGAAACTTATATTACTGGAATATTTTAACTATTATAATAATCATATTTGACCTATACAAATATTTCATTATAACTTTCGAACACCTACTGCAAAACTGTACCAAAAGACTAAATAAAAATAAATATAGCTTAAACATATAAATATTAATATATAATAATATTTCTTAATGAGGATAGACCCTCATTAGGAATTATTATTTACTATTTATTATATAATATTATTCACATTAACATATCCTTGAAGGACAAAAATTGCGGACGAGTTATAAGAAATTTAAATAATATTGTTCCGTATTCGAATTTGTATGCGGGTAACTTTTGACAGCTCTGGCAACACCGTACGGGTTATCAATTGAGTTTTGCCGTCGCTCGACCGATCCGCCGAGTAACGACATAGAACCATACAAAATTCTATTCCGTTAAACAATCCGATTCCAAAGTGTCCAAGTTGCAAGGAAGATCTTCAAAGACACCAGTTCCCTGAAGGAGAAGCAGGGGTCCCTGAGGAGTTGGCGAACTGGTGGTCGCGGTAAGTGAAACTTCTTTAGGCAGCCCGTGCCACTGTTGCGGAGCTATTGAAGTACCGTATATAGTTTTGGTCCTTCGAGCCAGAGATTTACTAACCACACGCAGGACTAGTTTTAGGAAAACAAATTTAACTTTTGAAGGCATCCTAATCTATAATACCTTCCAAACTATTCTGCTTTTCTATTTTCAAAAGAAAATCCTATGTATTTTCTTACTTAGTACTTCCAGTCTGAATATGAGTATTTTGATTTTGTGGTACTGGCTATGGTTATTGTATTATGTAATTGGTGGTATCTCCATGATATTCTTGTATGTGTTACTTTAGTTTATATTTTTTATAAGACTATCGCCTTGTATTACTTTTTAAATTATTGTAATTTTCTCAAGTAAGTGAAATGTAATGTTTCTTTTTTAAGAAATAAATTTCTTTAAACCTATTAATGAATTTAAATGTAGTACATATAACCTTATTATTACCTAATATAATATTCATATGTTGTCGAATCAAATCGAAATAATATAAGTATTTTGAAAAAATACATTGGTAATAGTTTCTTATATAAAGTTAGATAATTTATGATTAAACTTTTTTATTTGACGCCTTTGACGCCACCAAACGTCAAAGATTAGTGATAAGATAACACTAAATTATTGTGTTTACTAGTTTGTTACAGTTATTGTTTTGTTTCAGAGAAGCTTTATCTTTTATGTTATGTTCTTTAACAAAGTCATAAAATGTTCTGTTAAACCTTTATCTTTTAATTTTTATTTGAACTCGAACTAAATGAGTATTTCTAGAGTAACTTTCGGTTTTTCCTATTTTACACAAAAGCTAATGCATTTAAGTTGTGGTACATAATATCATAATGTATTTTAGGGAAATTTTAAGGTTGAATCTCATCAACCCGACGCTATGAAATGGCGTTTTAACGTGTAAGCTACTATGAAAAGCTGTCAGAGATCCAAGTGTGAGCTTATTCTTTTCCTTATTGAATTCGATTACTTTTTAAATTTTAAGCTGTGTGGAATTTCCTAAACAAGGTGTAACTTTCAAATACATAAAATAGTTTTAGAAATATATGAAGCATGTCTAAAAATATTGGCTTTTGTCCTAAATATACGCCCTTAAAGTTTACAAAATACAGGATAATGAATGTTATATCACATCGGTCGTTAAATAAGGTATCTTTTGTTTTTGATTGATCAGTTTTTTTTTTAGAAAATGTATATTCTTTACTGCTGTTCTTGGTATCTTATTTTTCTTTTATAATCGTTCAGTTAAACATATTGCATCCTTTGCTTATACGTAGTAATAATTGAAAATAAGTTTATTTCAAAATTATATTTTTATATATTAATTGGTTATATCTTAAATGTAACTTAATTTTTATATAATAAATGCAACAATAAAAATTCTTATGAATTTTTTCTGATAATAATGTAACCTACATTTTTATAAACTAAATATTATATTATTACGTATTTATTTAGGTTTAAAGACAAAACTAAGTTAAGTAATTAAAACAATTTCCTTCGCAACACGGCAAAATAAATTATTTCGATGTGGTGCAAAAACGCATTGATGAGTCTCACCTCTTACTCGCCTGAAATAACACGTAAGTCATGCTCAAACTTTTATGATTGATCGTCAAACAGTTTTAGCAAAGGCGAAGTGCGATCGAGGGTTTCCCCTATCTTGAATAAATAATATAAGTACTTACCTACTTCGTTGTAAATGGAGAAAAATAATAAAACTCTACAACTTTCTTATAAGTCTTTTTTATATTAAAAAAGAAATGGAATAGCTTTTGTGATTCAACAGCTGAGCTCTATTTGCGTTATTTTTTAGACGAATATTAAAAATGGTTAAAAACTTTAACATTACGCTGTGTCTCTATCACATCATATCTCATCAGCTTATATTATTATTTTTATTATTACACTGGCACGACATAGTGACTACAGAGTACCTGATGGTAAGTACAGTGTAGTCCAAAAACGAAAGCGACTATCAAAGGATGAAAATCCATTGATAGTCTAGATCGTCATGTCGGCCCACATAGACCACGACTGAAGGTCTCTAGGTATATGAGTTACTGGATATACACAAGCTGATCCCGAAACGCGACAAGCCGAAACTGGTCACTATGACGGGCTTTACACCCGTGCACTGTGGTCGCGACCCGAACGGGCACCGACGCCCTACCACCTCGCTGCTGCTCGTTTAGCACCACCCAGGAGTCACGTGTACGGAAACTAGGGTAAAGCCTACGGACGCGAGCAGCTTCGACTCCCAAAATGTGCGTCCAATTGTATATACCTAGATATCATTAGTCGTAGTATATTTGGCGCATGGCAATAGATAAGTCCCTTGGCAGTCGCTGGTGGTCTTGGACAACATTGTTTTTTTCTATCAGGTGCGAGGTCGTCACTCGGTAAAACAAATATAAAAAGAACTACGAAAGTAAACAAAATTAACTCCGTAAATTTTAATAGTAGAAATAAAAAGCTAATAAATATACCTTAGTGTTGATAGATTATATGATGGAAAACGAAATGGCTCACGCCCAAATGCTTAATTTATAAACAGGAAGATTTAAAATGGAGACATGCTGTGACATGTGTATAATGTATTGAATTAAATCGCTTCTAAAAATTACGATGTTCAGGTTTGTTGTAAACATGTCATAGATTTTATAAATCGAGACACAATATTTTATCCATTTTTAACTTTTATAAAATCACTTCGATGTTCCTCCATCTTCTATATGTCGAGGCCCTTTTTTTAGAAACATGTGTGATCAAGTCATGTCTATTTGTTGGAAGTATTGGTGCTTCGTCGGAATACGTTCCCTACAAACCAGTCGTTCTGCATTTTGCCGGCTACTGTGGCACTGTCGACATATCAACTTTACATGAGTGCATGTGTTAGATACTTGAAAGGAATTTCATCTGATACTATATGATAACAATATAACAGTAAATATCATCAGATATCCTTCTTCTCCTTTCGTTTTGATGACTAGTTCAAATAAAGTCCTGAGGAGATATATTTTGCCATCGTGGTGAAAAGATTGTTCAATTAAGGAGAATATCAATCGATATTTATAATCATCTAACCTTCCTAGATTATCCAATATCTAGAGTGCACCGGCCGTTATTGTGTAATCGTGATAAGTATCACCAATCTCGCCATACTAGGAGGCTCCGTTCATAAATCCCATAATATATCAGATACCTTTGATGTGAACACAATACGCACTTCCTCACATTCCGGGTCTCCCAATATTTAGATAAACATAAAACGGTCCAGTGTATTCAGGTCCAAGGCAAAATTTAAACGCCCCTTTCACATATTTAGTTTGAGCATATTCCATCGACAAGTCAGATATCATCTTTATGGTTTAGCGTTATCACCATAAGTTTCACAAAACGAAAGAAGATTATGGACCCCAGTAGTATAGAATATCGATCCCGAAACTCGATACGTCACTGTGCATATATGCTTCAATTAAACGGCTGCATATTAATTAAATCATGAATTTATAATCATTCTCGTCATTACTAATTCGATTATCCATTCAAAGGTGTTTCTGAACACTGCGAATTAATTAACAGCTCTATTGTTAAAGTAACTACCCTCTAATGGTGACGTCGAGTGCATAATTAGTATTACTGTTTTCAGATACTTAGCACGATATGACACAATGTTTTGATAACCTGACTGATGCTGATGAGACATACAAGCAATCCTGAGGTCCTTGGATGTCTCTACTCGACTGGATCGTGGTATTAGTTCATGGTTTATTGGGTTGGTGTCGGTTTAGCCTGTCACGTTTCAAAGTCAGCTCGATTATATCCAGCTATTTATACACCGAGAGAAATAATTAACCTTGACAAAATGGCCGCCACTAACAATGCATTCCCATCCTCTCATAGTTGCCACAGTTCTTAAACTGCACTATGACTATTTCAGAGAAATTTTATCTTAGTAGTATAAAAACCCTTCTGGAAAGTTTAGTTAAAACACTTCACATTAATAGTTTTTTTTCTTTGCCTTTTTAACCAAGAAATAAAATTGACAAATACTCTTAACGAAAATACTTTTTGGCTCATGTTTTTAATATCTTGTAAGCTATCATCCAAAACTCAGCCTTTAGTGTTATGAATTGAAGGTGTCACATTATAAAAAGTACTTGCGACACCTTATTAGTACTGAGTGCTTTCGAATGTAAAGCCCTATAATAGATGAGCGTGTGACGGTTCATACATTTTTCAACATTCAAATGTATTCAGGCGGAGGATATTCAAAGGAAGTGCGCTTTAATAAATGTATCTAAAATATCACCAAGCGACAGAGGCTTTAGAAATTACCTTCTGACATTAAAATACAAAATAAACCTTATTGTGTTAGTGGCTGGATTGAATTCGGAAAGATATCAAAAACAGGGACATTATTTACGGAAAAACTTAATTTTTGTTTATATTCCGGACCATCTTAAAAATATTTTGCGTTGAGGTACGTAATTTAGCCTCGTTTCAAATATAATGTGACTTCTTAAAGCTTATACCGACGGCGACTGTTTTCCTTTAAAATATATCCAATATCCTGGTTATTAGCAAACGAAAAGACGTAATTTATAATATTAATAATATTTACTAACAATTACACACATTGACCTAGTCCCAAATTAAACTTTCGCTTGTACTATGGGTACTAGACAAAGATATAACATAGTAAATACATATATACAACCATGACTCGTGACAAACTCATCTGCTCATCACAGAAAAGTTTACCACTACCGGGGCTCGAACCCAGGACCTAGGGTCACTACAAACTGCGCTATCAAGCGTATTTATATTTCTTCAATAATTGAGTGATGTTAATAAAACACACAGCCTCCCCCCCCCACACACAAACACACACAAATATAGAAAGAGAGAAAGAGTCACAGCTATACGGTTTATCACATCCCGGCTAGGACTAAGAAGTTCTCTAACTCCTTCTTTTGCCGTGTCAATAGGCTGTGGAATGGTCTTCCAGCGAGAGTGTTCCCACCACCCTATGATAGGGGATCCTTTAAGCGTAGCGTGAAGAGATAGTTGTGCAGGCCGGCATGATCGCTGCGACTACCGATGGGTTTTCTTACCTATCTATAGTCGTTGGCGTTTTTTTGGACTGCACCATGCTTACCATCGGTTAATCATGGTGCAGTAACAAGCAAATACCTTGTTAAGGCTGCCTCTCTGGGAGGGGTTGGAGTAAAGAGCCCATCCTTCCAAAACCTATCTTTCAGGCGGCGCGCCGGACACTGCGCACCGCCTCCCTCTCATCCGAGCAGCAGACTCCCTCAAGTCTACTGCCCGGACAACAATGTTAACTATGTTAACACAAGTTAATAATAATGTTAATACTACTTTTAAATATACAATCACAAACCAGCATATAGTAAAATAGGACATTTGTAGAGCTGGTAAATCCTTAAGCCGTACCTCGCAGTTCACACGCCTATTTCCTCGAGTGTATTCCTTGAATGCGTTGCATCGGCTGAAATGCGAGCGCAATATATTCTCGCAAATGGAAATAAGCAAATAGGTTCGTATTCATGAGCTCCATATTGCATTAAGCTTACACTTTATGCATATTTCACTGGACTGGATTAAATTCGTTTTCCCCTCGTATATGATTTTTATACTCAAAAAGCTACCACCCTATACATTTTTTTTAAGTACATCTTAGTCCATTTGCACATCACAGTCATTGAAACCTTATCAGTGATAATGGGTACTTCAATAGACGATATAATCTTGCTGATTTGCTCAAAAGTCTCTTCAGACTTTTTTATGGGTTCTACATCACAAGAAAAGAAAATTATGTAGAAATACTTAGAAAATCGTTCAAGAGCTTAACCATACGACAGCTGTGGGTGTCTAAAAATTTGAAGCACCTGATTCATTGCGGTTAAGTCAACAATTATAAGGAAAGTACAATGTTAATTTACAACTAACAGCGACTATCGGTAGATCTTTTTCTTTTCATAATCTCATTGATAAAACATTACTGTATACAAATACCTCTTCAGGTTTTTTTTTTTAAAGAATCCACAGATACTATTGGTCAAAGGTAACACCGAAATAGAATCTACTAAAGTTCTCACTCGGTCCGGCGTTAATATTAATATAAAATATTTAGTATAATTAATGGTGCTGTAACCTGCGTTAAGTTTTGTTTGCTATCTATTATCAAATATTATACTATGAACGTTAATAATGCTTAAAAAAAAATTAAGGTATATCACTACGTTTGAAATAATATGCTAAAATATAACTTGACTAAAAAGAAAGTATACACAATAATTTGATTTTGAAAATGTAATTGAATCGAATAAATCCGAAATTTGGCTTTCGTTTTAAAGATAGATAAAAAATAATTAAGTATGATAATTCTGTAAAGTACTGAATACTACATAGCCGTCGACATGAATCCAATAATAAACAGCAAGGCAGGGTGACGGCGAGAGCTAGCAAAATTGCAAACTTTAAACTGCCCGTAAACGAGTCATCCAACGGAACCACTTAGGGACGTATCACATTCAGTCTTTAACAAATGAACTTATCTAACATATTATTATACAATACCAAACCAAATTGATTCATATTTAAATGCCCTTAAGTATCGACATTTTCATACATCACTAACATTTTGTATACAAACAGGATCTAAAAAACTACAATATACTTGCAGATAATTTCAATTTAGTACATGGACGGCAGAAATTGAGAGGAAATGAAAATCTGATTAGAGCCACAGACAACAGTCATGTAATAAATTCGAGTATACCACCGGGAAGGGCCTTTGAGTGTGTAGGTAACAGAACTGATCCCAAAACGTGAATTATATATTATAGTATGTAAGTTAGTATATTAGGTCCTTACATATGAAATTGGCGTTTTTCGTACTGGCCACTTTAATCACAAATTTCTCCTCTTTGGTAAGGAATTCCAAATTCAAATTTGTACAGCTATAGACTCATGTATTTGTGCTTCGATGATCGTCATTCATTTGTTTTTTTCTTCTGTTTTTTTCTGTTTGCGTCACTCATTTTACAAAATGGAAAACTTAAAATATCGGATTATTTACGAGTACGAGTTCCGTCGTGGCACTAGTGCTGCGGAAACAACTCGAAGGGTAAATGATGTGTATGGCAGTCGTGTTGCAAAAGAAAACACAGTTCGTTTTTGGTTCCAACGTTTTCGTTCTGGAAATTTCGACCTGCAGAACAAGCCCCGTGGACGGCCTGAGACTCAAGTTGATAATGAAGAGTTGAAGGCTATTATGGAAGCGGATCCATCGCAAACCACGTCCGAGTTAGCTGCAGGCTGCGATGTTAGTGATAAAACTGTCTTAATTCACTTGAAGCAAATTGGGAAGATTAAAAAGCTTGAAAGGTGGGTACCTCACGAATTGACTGAAGCAAACCGGCAAACGCGCGTCGACTGCTGCGTTACATTACTAAACCGGCACAATAATGAAGGTATTTTAAACCGAATCATTACCTGTGATGAAAAATGGGTTCTTTACGATAATCGGAAGCGCTCAGCGCAATGGTTGGATCCTGGCCAGCCAGCCAAATCCTGCCCCAAGCGAAAATTAACCCCAAAAAAGTTACTTGTAAGCGTTTGGTGGACTAGTGCCGGTATTGTTCATTACAGTTTTCTCAAATCTGGCCAGACTATTACGGCTGATGTCTATTGTCAGCAATTGCAAACCATGATGGAAAAGCTAGCGGCTAAACAACCTAGGCTGGTCAATCGCTCCACGCCACTGCTGCTTCACAACAACGCTAGACCACACACTGCGCAACAGACGGCTACTAAATTAGAAGAGCTTCAATTGGAAAGTCTAAGACATCCTCCGTACTCCCCGGATCTTGCTCCAACAGATTACGATTTTTTTCGAAATTTGGATAACTTCTTGCAAGGGAAAAAATTCAACTCCGATGGGGCAGTCCAAATCGCCTTCAAAGATTTTATTGATTCCCGTCCGACTGGTTTTTTTAGTAAAGGGATCAATTAACTACCTATGAGATGGCAAAAGTGAATACAAAATAATGGTTCATACTTTGATTAATTAAATATATTATATTAAAAAATATTCAACTTTTTGTTCCTCCCATACAAAACGCCAATTTCATATGTAAGGACCTAATATAAGCCACAATGACAGGATTTACAGTCGTGTATTGTGATCGGCTGAAGTGACCCTGAGCTGGTCATATTTTTCGAAAGAACTGATAGTCGTTGGGGGAACATGTTCTTGATTATAGACTGCGTCTTGGCAACCGTAAAGTGGAATGCCCAAAGGACCGATGAGTTCTGAAAGGCGGCTGGACATTTTGAATACGACATATAAATGATGAGACTTAGGACAAGCCTTTATTCAGTAGAGGACCGATGTATGCTGAAATAATAAGTATGATGATCGAGGTCGGGATTCAATCAATAAATTGAAGATAAGAAAACCAACCGCATTTAGTTGAATGAATGCGTCAGTTTTGGCAATACCCACGCATCTTTAACGACGACCTTGAATGACGCAACTATTTTTTATCTAGAAACTGACCTTTATTATCTATATTTGTTTATTCAGCTGTTCAAATTTATATTATTGATACACCTATTGTTACTAAAGTAAGCATTACTTATGAAGTAGTGGAACTTTTTAAAAACTTCTTTATTTGCGCTTCTATCCATAAATTTAATTTAAAAATCACAATGTATCTAAACAGTCTATGTTCTCAACAATATTGTCAGACTTTCAGCCATTTCTTCCAATATCTGATATTGGATCAATTAAAATAAATATTAGGGCTGAGATATAAAGACACTTTTTCGACTTTGCTTATCAATATTCTCAAAAAATAAATTCGTTTTAACAAAAAACTAAACATATAATAGAAACTTGGGTATAGCTATAGTTCATAGAGCCGAGTCCATGTTAAGAAAATCGGTGAATTACCAAATCCTTTGATACTCATTGAATAATATAAATTGTAATGTTTTAGTAAAGTCTAAGCAAACTTAAAGTTGCGTCTATAAATCTCAGCCTAAAATTTTTTTGAGCAGACCGGCATGATCATGGCGACAACCCTCGAACAATAATATATTTAATATAATATATAACAACAAACAATTACACACATTGACCTAGTTCCAAATTAAGCTAGAGCTTGGACTATGGATACTAGACAAAGATATGCATACTTAAACATATATATGTATACAACCATGACTCGTGACAAACTCATCTGCTCGTCATAGGAAAAATTGCCATCACCGGGACTTGAACCCAGGCCGACTTAGCATTGTAAGTAGGGTTACTACAAACTGCGCTATCAAGCCGTCAAATATTTTTTTTTTACACTGGCTCGACATAGTGACTACAGAGTACCTGATGGTGAGTACAGTGTAGTGCAAAAACGAAAGCGACTGTCAAAGGATGAAAAACCATTGATAGTCTACATCGTCATGTCGGCCCTCGTATACCATGACTGAAGGTCTCTAGGTATATGAGCTACTGGATATACACAAGCTGATCCCGAAACGCGACAAGTCGAAACTGGTCACTATGACGGGCATTACACCCATATACTGTGGTCGCGATCCAGACGGGCACCGGCGTCCTACCACCTCGCTGCTGCTCGTTTAGCACCACCCAGGAATCACGTGTAAGGAAACTAGGGTAAAGCCTACGGACGCGAGCAGCTTCGACTCCCAAAATTAAATAAAATATTAAATTTATTGACAGTTATGTTCGGTTTTTGAACTATCCTTGGCTTCACTATTAGATACAGAGTAACCACTTTAACAATCTAAATAAAAAAGGAATAAATAATAAAATTTTATCATTAGAAGGGCCTCCGTATAAGGACAACGGATTTGAATATATTGAGATGGATCTAGGTTAATTGATGATGATGATGATGATGAGATGAGAGGGAGGCGGTGCACGGTGTCTGCCGCGCCGCCTTAGAGAGAGATTTTGGAGGGGTGGGCAATTACTCCTACCCCTCCCAGAGAAGTAGCCTCAACAAGGACTTTTGTTCCCTGGGCGTCTGGACGAATTTGGTTTCCCAGGCCCGGGTGGGTCAATCAGAGGAACACTCCGGGGTTATTTGGTCAGCAAGAGTCTGACACACCGGGGTCGCTGCCCTCACGGCGTCCCTAATGGTTCTATGCAGGATTTTTCCCCGGGATACATAAAAACGGTTCTAGGTTAATCAAAAAATCATTTATTATTACTACGTTTCCCATTCCAGTTAGTTTTTAGGACAAACGTGGCCTCATGTAAGTAATATTATTTTTCTTAATAGAAAGATATTTTTTGAACTGAAAAATATACAACTTGATACATTTGCATCGTCCTTAAACGACTAGCGTCGCTCGCTCCACGGTCTGTGTTTGAGATATCAAGCAAAATTGCTTCCATTTCCTGTGAGATTCCTGAAGTTACGTACCTTCTTCAATCTCACCTGTATGTTGGTTCACTTTTGTTTAAAAAATTAACAGCAATTTGTTAATGTTTTTAAACTTTTTTAGATTTTTACATTGCGTTTAGTTTTGTTGTAAAACAGATACGTATTTAAGTTAGGGGCAACTCATATCGAACCATCTCTATTACCAATTAGAGGAAAAGTAATATATAAAAGGTATATTCCACTTTTACCAGCCGTAAAACTAGGTTTTTATTGCAGTCTTCTATGAATCAAGTGTCTAGAACTGTTGCCTTGCAAAATTTGTTTCCATGGAACGTAATATATATAGAGGTTAAATTAATTATGCTTATATTTTATGTTTATGCTTTGTTATTTGTTTTTGTGGAATAAATGCAAATTCGAAGATTCTTAAATAGCTAGGTATTCTAATAATCTTAGTCAAATTGAACGATATTATAGTTTTGGTTAAATTGTAATTTGAATCTCTAGGATTCCTAGCATTCATTTAATATTAAAAGTCAAATAGAATTATCTTTGATATAGTAAAATATAAAATAAAGATAGATTTAAGATAAAATTACTTCTTTTATTTCACATCAGAAAAATATTTTCAACTGTTTGTTCGTGAAAAATTATTTGATTGGATCACCTGATGCTCTCATCACAATTCCTGGGACACACTTTGCGCAGTTGGTTGCCGGTTCATACTAGGGATGTAACAGAGGCAGTTTTATCGGAAACGAAATCGGAGTCGGAGTTTTTAAATTTAATTTATCGGAGTCGGAACCGAAGTCGGAATCGGAGTCGGAGGCAATGTCAGTCACAAGTGACGGCAGAATAAAATAGTTTTATTAAGGGAAAAATAAAAACATAAGTTGTTTTTGTGTTAATTTCTATTTCACCTAATTTAATGTAAATGTAAAATAAAAAACCTTACAGTAATAAATTTAAATGTACATTTAGTTTTAAATGTAATCATTTTAATCATATTTTTTTAATCTAAATTTTTAAAAATGTCTTCTACAAATTAAGTAGCACTGATTGTTTGATTAATTGATATTATGTTTCAACAACATATAAAATGAAATCAATTGAATTGACTACAACAGTGGCGGTGACCTCCGATGAATACCTCCGATTAAAAAGTTTCGGAACCGAAGTCGGAACCGGAGGTGTAATAACAACCGGAAGTTCCGACTTATCAGAGTCGGAGTCGTAGCTCCGTAACATCCCTGGTTCATACTTACATTCAAGGCTCTTGAGCTCGCAATGACAATGTGAACTACATCTAGAATCTTCTCGTCGCAAACTTTATTGTTGCAGAATGGCCTTCCAGGCAAAGTACTTCCTTTGGATTATCATCAGATACTCTTAAAAAAATGGATTAAAAAATACTCTTTTGGATCTGTAACGTAACTATGACACTCCTTGTATTATAGTTGTTCATAGGCGAAAGTGATTGCTTACTATCAGGAAGGCAGTTTGCTTGTTTGCCTTCCTTTCATATAAAAAAACTACATGTTTCCTCAGAAATTGTCTTATGTCTTTTAAAGAAGGGTGAAGAGATTATCGAGCAAGCTGTCATGTCCACAGTCAGCAACGGTGGTTGTCGACCAGTCTCTCGATACTTCCGGTTAGTTTATAGACTGCACCGTGCTTAACATCAGAAGGAAGATTTCCGTAGTTTTTTCAATCGCATTTCAACGACAAATAATATTTGTACAGTACCGCTACTAATTCGTTTGGGAACATATGTAGACATATACTAAACGTGGAGTAAACATGAAATCACATTAGTGCGATTATATTAAGCTGGTGCCAAAAAGGTCTGTGTTATATTCGATTTCTTCTCAGTGATTAGTGATTGGACAAAATAAAGTCCATAAAATTTGACATTCAAAAATATAAACGAGTTAGAGAAGTTCTTGTCACCACGATACTACATGTTATCTGCCTAATCCAAAGAAGGGGGTTTAACTTAAGCCACAATTTAAAGAGTATCAAAAACTCATATCAAATAACACGTTATTGTGAATATAAAAAATAGACTAGGATTTGTTATTGTTGGCCTTTTGATGTACCATCACAATGTGGTTATTTCGAATGTACAAAGCAAATCAAGCACAACCATTCATTTCATTATATACAAGCTGACCCGGCGAACTTCCTACCGCCATAAATGCCCTTACTTACAATGAATAATAACTACGAACACACATCAATTCACATAAAACTAATTTTACAACTACTATATATACCACCGAACAGAAAAATTTATGCAAATACATTTAATGTTGAATACTAACTCATGAAAACATATTATAAATACAAACTATATATATCAGGAAGATTTCATGACAACGACTATAACAACTGACAGATGAGTTGCGATCTATTTTACTCAACATATTTTTCCTATAAATGATCGACGTGATTTTTTTAAGCTGACAAAACTGTTTTATTTATGGACCGATTAAAATAAAATTAACACTATATGTTAAAAGCAGCTTTGCATAATACATTAGTGAAAACCGCAATTAAAAAGGTTATGCCTGTTTAGAGATTAGAGGGCACAAATGGGTACAGATCGATTAACGATTCTCATAGATTTTTACGAACCTACATTGCGCAAATGAAATTTATATGGCCTCTCGCATATATACACAGAGTTAAAAATTATAATATGTACGGAACGTTGGAGAGATGGCTGCTGAATGGATTTATTATATGTATGTATTGATTTTATTATTTATCGAATATCTTCCCATAATATTAGGTCCTTACATATGAAATTGGCGTTTTGTATGGGAGGAACAAAAAGTCGAATATTTTTTAATATAATATATTTAATTAATCAAAGTATGAACCATTATTTTCTATGCACTTTTGCCATTTCATAGGTAGTTCATTGATCCCTTTACTAAAAAAACCAGTCGGACGGGAATCAATAAAATCTTTGAAGGCGATTTGGACTGCCCCATCGGAGTTGAATTTTTTCCCTTGCAAGAAGTTATCCAAATT
Organism: Automeris io; assembly: GCA_036320925.1. Classification (NCBI taxonomy): domain Eukaryota; kingdom Metazoa; phylum Arthropoda; class Insecta; order Lepidoptera; family Saturniidae; genus Automeris; species Automeris io. Next base: position 11,114,693 of record JAUDJH010000005.1, read on the forward strand.
TCGAAAAAAATGGTAATCTGTTGGAGCAAGGTCCGGGGAGTATGGAGGATGTCTTAGACTTTCCAATTGAAGCTCTTCTAATTTAGTAGCCGTCTGTTGCGCAGTGTGTGGTCTAGCGTTGTCGTGAAGCAGCAGTGGCGTGGAGCGATTGACCAGCCTAGGTTGTTTAGCCGCTAGCTTTTCCATCATGGTTTGCATTTGCTGACAATAGACATCAGCCGTAATAGTCTGGCCAGATTTGAGAAAACTGTAATGAACAATACCGGCACTAGTCCACCAAACGCTTACAAGTAACTTTTTGGGGTTAATTTTCGCTTGGGGCAGGATTTGGCTGGCTGGCCAGGATCCAACCATTGCGCTGAGCGCTTCCGATTATCGTAAAGAACCCATTTTTCATCACAGGTAATGATTCGGTTTAAAATACCTTCATTATTGTACCGGTTTAGTAATGTAACGCAGCAGTCGACGCGCGTTTGCCGGTTTGCTTCAGTCAATTCGTGAGGTACCCACCTTTCAAGCTTTTTAATCTTCCCAATTTGCTTCAAGTGAATTAAAACAGTTTTATCACTAACATCGCAGCCTGCAGCTAACTCGGACGTGGTTTGCGATGGATCCGCTTCCACAATAGCCTTCAACTCTTAATTATCAACTTGAGTCTCAGGCCGTCCACGGGGCTTGTTCTGCAGGTCGAAATTTCCAGAACGAAAACGTTGGAACCAAAATCGAACTGTGTTTTCTTTTGCAACACGACCGCCATACACATCATTCACCCTTCGAGTTGTTTCCGCAGCACTAGTGCCACGGCGGAACTCATACTCGTAAATAATGCGATATTTTAAGTTTTCCATTTTGTAAAATGAGTGACGCAAACAGAAAAAAACAGAAGAAAAAAACAAATGAATGACGATCATCGAAGCACAAATACATGAGTCTATAGCTGTACAAATTTGAATTTGGAATTCCTTACCAAAGAGGAGAAATTTGTGATTAAAGTGGCCAGTACGAAAAACGCCAATTTCATATGTAAGGACCTAATATACGTTCCTATCGTTCGTTCGTTCGTTCCTATCCTTGTCGAGCATCTAACTAATTCAATTAATACTTATGAGCTTAAAGCACTGGTTGGGTTTTTGCTGTACCATTACTTATTGTACTGACATTTATATATATATAAGGAATAACCAAATTTTAGAAATAATACATTTTTGACTATATATGCACCTTTTGTTATATAAGAACCCACATTTTAATATAGTTTTATAGTGTATACGCTAGATACCTGCTCCTTAGATGCAGTGTAGTTTTTCAAATTAGAAGTAAAACATATCTTTTGTGAGATACCTTCTTTTAACAATTCCGCAGTCTGGTTTAATATATTTCTCAATGGAGAATCCCACTCGGTACTGAATCGTGTTTAACCACATTACACAATATACAATCCAGAATTAAATCTGCGCGTTGATGGATTGCCGGTATTTGCTGGTTTTAGAAGAGGAACGAAAGATTCCAGTGAACGGGTCTGAGCGAGTCGAAGACAGAAGAGAGTTAGCGAATGCTTTATACGAACGAATGAATGATTCATTCATGAATTATTTCATACGCTTTTAGTAGCAATATATTTAGCCCAAAATCGTAAAATAAAGCTTTTAATTTATATATTGTTACGCTATACCCCTTTTGGGCTAAGCAGAGATACATTAGTGGCGTAACTGGTAGCACAGCTGATAGTTTCTCTTTAACCCTAAATAGATAACACGTCGATTTGACGTGTACGATGTAGAAAAATTGCAGTGATTCATTCATATTTGGCGATACCCATCTGATCTTTCCAGCCAACTCTAATAGCCAAGGCTTATAGAAGACCTTGCCTTAAGGGTTGTTTTAGGTTAGTGGATTATTTTCGTATACAGACCCACCATACGCCGAAGTGATCTTTAACGTTCTATAAAACAAGATAATCTTAATATGGTCCAATTATTTTGCATTTATATTAATTTAATAATAATATTCAATAACAATCCAAATTCGAGATATAGCCATTTAGTTCTAAATGTGTAGCATCGGATAGCTACGAGATATTGTGGCAACCACTAGAAATCATTTGTTTTACAGAAAAAATTGTCTGAAAATGTGACTAAAACTCTACCATATATTTGGTGGTTTGATTGTAGAGAGATTGCCTTAACTGGGTTATAAACACAGAACACAAGTGTAAAGTCCATCATAGTGACTTCCTTTGGCATCTTGCTTTGGACCAGTTTGTGTATATCCAGTAATTCATATACCTAGAGACCTTCAGTCGTGTTATATGTGGGCCGACATGACGTCAGAGACGATCAATTGATTTTCATCATTTGGTGGTCGCTTTCGTTTTTGGACTACACTATACTTACCATCAGGTATATTGTAGTTACTATGTCGAGCCAGTGTAAAAAAAAATATATATTTTATTGTAATAAACTTTTAAAAGTATTAACTACTGTTAAATATTTCTAAGTGTTATTTTACCCTGCAATACCGTGGTTCGGATATCCAATTATTTTGGAATAACAATAGACAATTGATTCTCTTATGCAACTCTTTGAAATACGAAGTTTCCGTTGAATATTTATGGGTGAAGCATAATGTATGTCGAAAGCTAAGAGAAAAGTCATTGTTATGAATGGACGCTATTTTTCTGTTCATAAGTAGCACTTTTCCTGACTTACGTAGGATCAACGTCTACCCATCTTGTTCAAACTTGCAGACGTCTCATAAATTTTGTTAAGACAGAACTCAAAATGCTCGAGTATTAGTAACGAAAAGGATAAAAATATTTTTCAGAACATATTCATTGAATTTTTGGAATAAGGTTTTCTTATTCACTTTAAAGTAATAATTATAAGTTTATTTACTCTAGCAAACAGGCTGACAAGCTTCCTGATGGGAAGTTGCTACTGTCGCCCATAAACGAATACTTCATCGAAATACGCAATCGTGCCTGCATGCTGTGATATATTTAATATACCTATTTAAATTATATAAACTTACTATATTTATTTCTACCATAAGTCAATAAAGGAATTTAACTTTAGCTCTTCTATGAAACAATGCGTTCCTATACGTTATCCAAAGGGAAGTTTGTAAAGTCAAACATGTTCCACGATTACAAACTCGATATTTGTGCTTTGTGCACAAGCATAGGCAGATTCAAACATAAAGTTCGCTTAGTAGTGAGCTTTCAAACGCCTACCAAATTTACAAGGGTTGTCATAGACGGATAAAACAAATGAAACAAAACATTTATCTGCCAATTCATTAAGCGCGTCGAAAATTATTATTTATACACTAGCTGTCCCGGCAGACCTTGTTCTGCCCTATTTCTCTAAAACAAAGTCACATTGTTTTTTTTTATGTTAATAGCATCCCCGTCAGATTTCATTCTGCCAAAACTTATTGGCCTGTCGGCTGTTTTTTGAAAATTGTTTGAAGGAACCTGGCCTTAATGCTATATGTATAAAAATTGACAAATATTGACATTAATATTTATACGTCACTCAATTGTTTTGCCTTCCCGGAACCCGTCCACTAACATTTAAACTTTATGGTATGGTGTTAAAGTTCAAATTGACTTTTAAATATTATTACGAATTTTTTGTATGAGAATATAGAAAAGTGTTGTTTTAGACTTTTTCTGAGGTTTTTTTTAATTTTCTCACCGTAATAACCTTCCCCAGAATTCAACAAACACAACAAAAAAAAATCAGCCAAATCGGTTCAGCCGTTCTCGAATTTCGCGCTTATCAAGACATTTTGCGATTCATTTTTATATTATAGAAGATTACTTACTATAAATGTTTTTTTTTGTTTTTTAATATTTTTTATTTTAACGTGGTCACTCTCTAAGCCCGGCTTAGTTGTGAAGTTCTTTCCCGGCCAACAGCGTATTGTCCAGTCAAAAAAAAACTTTGTGTAAAGAATAAAATGGAAATATTATAGCTGGAAGATCATTCACAGTTTAAAAGCACAGAAAAGTAAAATAAACAGATATTCTAACGTTTTTCAAATTTTCACACGCCTCTGTCGACCCATTGAAATAATTCGAGATGATATAGTAATGTTAAGGCGGTTTAAGCATTCTGCGTCACACATTTGAGTTCCTTGCTCTTAACGTAATTTATAATTCAGTAACGCGTGGAAACAAAGAACCTTGCGTACCAGTTCTTGTCAAATTTATGTACTTGCTATGTAGCATGTTATAAATGTATTTATATAGCAGCAAAAGTAAGCATACAACTTTACAAGAAACAGGGCGGTCCAAATGCTGTGATTAAAATAACAGTAACCCTAATAAAACGGACTATTGTGATATAGAGATAAATAAAAAAGAGAAAATATTGTATATATTTAGTAACAGAACCAAATCAGAATTTCCACTACCAATTAACGTGTGTCGTGGTAACAAAAAGGCCAATGGACTTAGCATAAACAGCGAAAATGGATCATCTTCGGCGCTGGTTTTTCGTCAGCGCCCTATGTTCTTTTAATGTGTGTAATATATATTTTTTTTATAACTTACAGGCGAACGCTTGACCTCAATCACACATGGTGGAAGGTGAAGATGAGTCCGATGATGAACCGCGTCCGCCTAACAAATGCCTATTCACTCTTCTTTTAAAGACTCCCAGGTCATAAGATTGCGGAAATATGGCCGCTGGTAGCATATTCCACTCCTTAGCTGTTCGCATGATGAATGTTGAAGCGAATCTTCTCGTGCGGATATAAGGAACATCCACCACATACGGATGGTATCCGACACGATGTCTTGTGGTTTTGTGGTGGAATGGGGCTGGTGGAATCAAAGAATGTAGTTCCTGAGAACACTCTCCACCGTGCAACCGGTAAAAGACCGCGAGGCAGGCAACTCTACGTTGATGCTCGATGCTTTGCATTTTATTTTATTTTATTTATTTATTTATTTTTATTTTTTTTGCATTTTTTTATATAGTAATACTCGGAATGCATAAAGATTTGCTATGCTGAATGAAAATAAACTATCTGAAATAACATGAATAACAAAATCTATTAAATTCGTCAGTTCATCTGATGTCTTAGCATTTGCTTAGATATGATCTATATACGAGTATACTCTAAGACTTGTATTACTCGGTTGTTTGATTTGATTTGATTTGTTTTTGTTGTTTCCTTTGATAGTCGCTTTCGTTTTTGGACTACACTGTACTTACCATCTGGTACTCTGTTATCACTATGTCGTGCCAGTGTAAAAAAATTAAACAATTGCGACAAATAGAATCGACCTTCTGTCTGAGAGAAGTGAGACTATCTGTTTTGTTTTGTTTTCCGTCCGTCAAAGGTTGTGATGGCCTAGTACTATATGGACCGATTTCCATACGCGATAATGCAAATAGTAGTAGGTTCGATTCCCAACACGTACTTCTAGTTTTTTTAGATTTTTTTTTTTACACTGGCTCGACATAGTGACTACAGAGTACCTGATGGTAAGTACAGTGTAGTGCAAAAACGAAAGCGACTATCAAAGGATGAAAATCCATTGATAGTCTACATCGCCATGTCGGCCCACATATACCACGACTGAAGGTCTCTAGGTATATGAGCTACTGGATATGCACAAGCTGATCCCGAAACGCGACAAGCCGAAACTGGTCACTATGACGGGCTTTACACCCATGTACTGTGGTCGCGATCCAGACGGGCACCGGCGCCCTACCACCTCGCTGCTGCTCGTTTAGCACCACCCAGGAGTCACGTGTAGGGAAACTAGGATAAAGCCTACGGACGCGAGCAGCTTCGACTCCCATTATGTACGGATACAGGCACCACATGCTTATTAGTAAAAGAAAACGTAGTGAGGAAGACCGCATAGCATCTAATAGAAATGTAATGTGCAATTGCTCTGAGAACGGCGATCATATGCGCTGCAGGCCACGTTGGGCAGGACATGTAATTGCAAGGTGGATACAGCCAATAATGTAACTCTGTACACCCTCAAAGGAATGTAGCGTGGCGATATAATATTATTACTACTTTCTGTCCCCCAAGATAAAAGAACATTCAATAAACGATAGCGCCTGTAGAAGGTGAAAATTTTATGGAATTATCATAAGCTTTCGATATATCACGTTGTTACGTTATATTATAGTTACATTCATACAATTTGCACTTCCCTTTGTCGCCATCGTTTACCGAATGTTTCTTTGTTTAGGCGCCCTTTGTTTTGTTAACCCGGTGGAAATCCCTTCGGACCGTCAGGGGAGTGGTGAGGGCCACTCCCCCGGTGTATCGGGCCTGCACCGACTAAAACCACCGGGGTGCCAGCACTGCCCACTCTTCACCTTCGCCGAGCCTGGGGATCCAGATACTTCCGAGGGCCTGGCGAGTGTTTAGGCGCCCTGTTTGGATTCCTAAGAATTATATATATTTTTTTTTGTAAGTATTCCGATTCCTAATTTCTAATAATGATTCCTATGATACAACATTCCAAGTTAATATCGATGTTGCATGTGTTCCAGCATTTGACATAAATTCAGTGCGCTTTACGGGGACATTCAGCCTTAGATAATGTTACGATCATTAGCATCACCCACTAGCAACTAAAGAGTGAAATAAAATATACAAATTCTGTTTAACATATAGATACAGTCGGTCTTTAACGCACCCCCCACACTGTAAAACCTTACAGAACCGAGATAACGCAGCGGTTCTCCAAAACATATTTGTCGCACACTTTGTGGAATCGGCAGCCGGATTCTGTTTTCCTCCAGACCTATCATTTAAGGTTCTTCAAGAAAAATTAATGTCGTTCTCGATCGGCAAAGCTCTTTGTTTTGCAGTTGTCTTTGGCCGATAGTAAACTTGTAATCAAGTGGCCCGTCAGCCTATTGGCCGACTAAATTCTAAAATCAAATAAATGCTCTCTGACTCTATTTTTCCGAGACCTTTTTTGGCCGAATACGGCCACAACATGTGGTTGAGGTCAAGCGTTACCCTGTAAAAATAAAAAAATAAAATATCTCGTATAATTCAATTTTAAACTACAAACATACTCGTAGAGTTGGGCACTTAGGTCATTTTGTATTGCAACTGCTTTGTTGTAGCAATTACAGTCAATTTTAAGTTTTTTTTTTACAATTTTAAATTTAAGTATCGAATTGAAACATACTAACAAAAAAACCTTAAGATAGCATTTCGAAAACTGCTAATTTTCGCCCGTACATTGAAGTTGCTTAAATTGTAGCAATTTAGGTACTGTATTACATGCATTCATTAATACGACGAGTTTTCATTAAACCCTGTATATTTTTTTTACACTGGCTCGACATATTGACTACAGAGTACCTGATAGTAAGTACAGTGTAGTCCAAAAATGAAAGCGACTATCAAAGGATGAGAATCCATTGGTAGTTTATATCATCATGTCGGCCCACATATACCACGACTGAAGGTCTCTAGGTATATAAGCAACTGGATATACACAAGCTAATCTCGAAACGCAACAAGCCAAAACTGGTCAAAACTAACTAACTATAACTATTTTCTCACTATAAATCATTTCAAGCTTGAAGGATTCGGGTGTTACATAATGTCTTAATGTTTTGTACATAAATAAAATTAATAACAATTAAAATTATTACTATATTTTTCAGACATTCAACTAAAACTTCCTTAGAATTACCTGTGTTATTTATCAGCGCTTGTTAGATTTTAATTTAGATTTAATTTTAAAGCGTTTATAAAAAGTATCTTGTGAATAGTGAATACAGTGGGCAATATTTAATTATATATAAATATAATATTCAAAATCTACATAGCTACACTTAGGTAGTTTCGTTTATAAAGATGCTTCAAATATATGTTAGAATTTCTTCTAGTATTGTGTATACGTTTACAAACATGCAACAAACCCACCCGAAACTGCGTTTCGACATTATAAATACGTTAATAAGTCTCATGCGAGAATAAGTCGAAGTATTTGTAACGAGTACAAAATACGAAAATTTAAAATGTCTTAAAATATTTATTCCGTATGAAAAACAAACCTGCAACCTGTACTCAGAGATGGGCAAAATATAATCTGATTATTGAGTAACGATTACAAAATGTAGTCTCAATTTTAATTTTGTTGCTCTTTAATGATGATTAAATCCCTTAAAAACATTAAGGACTCATAAATGTGTATGCAATTGAGGATCTTCATTTACTTCGTCTTTCATTCCAACACATCCACAACATAATAACTGAGTACTCGTTTGACTCAGCTGTTTGACAATCGATATAAGTACAGGCATAGATGGGCAAAATGTAATCAGATTAACGAAATACGATTACGACTACATTTTGCGTTTTTCATCATTAATATGACAGCATTTTGCCCATATGTGTTTTAAACACTACGAAATCCTCAATTGCATACACATTTATTGCTCCTTAATGTTTTGAAGGGATTTAATCATCGTTAAAGAGCAACAAAATTAAAATTACGACTTTATTTTGTAATTGTTAATCATTAATCAGATTACATTTTTCCCATCTTTGATTATAAGTAAGTACCTGGATAAGGGCATCAATGAACTTTGAAAGGTGGTAGGGTTGAAATACGGTAACAACGTACCAATAAGATTTTTCAAATTAAGTGCGGACTCAAATACTCACTAGTGAAAGCATCTAACGAAAATTGCAGATGCTCTAAGTGCAATGAGAATAACCATAGAATTAAAAATTACGTGAAAGGATGATCCAGAACAAAATTCGCAGATCGAAATGCAACAACATACTTGTATTTTCTGTTTTCGATCTTGTTCTATCGTAAATCTTCTTTAAATCTGTAGCATTTCTTGATACAAGTACGACATAAATCAATTAAAATTAAGCGTTGAAATGTAAGTAGTTGTATTTAAGAACATTTTTTTTGGCTTGGCTTTTGGTGTTTGACGTATGTGTGTGTGTGGTTTTCTTTATAATTCTTAATCTAAGAGAACAAGTAACAAGTACTCTGCTAGTCACATTGAATATCATATAAAGCGCAAAGTAGAAACAACCGTTAATATACACCTGGCGCACTCAGTAATGGATATAGCTTGACGATCTCGGTGAAAGATCTCGGTACGCAAAGATGGAATACCCTGTATTATAGTCTACAAATTACATTTTTTTTAATACGTCAAATTATATAAAATTCAAACGATAATATATAAAATATAAAACAATTATATAAAATTCAAACGATAAATAAAACATCGAGTAATTTTGATTTTAAAATTACATATAGATAAGTGCCGAATGGTGAAAATCGTCGTGGCGCGTTAGTTTTCCCGCGACCTCCGTTGAAAGTGGACGTTTATGTGAGTATCGCAAAAATCGTGATGACTCCGTACATTGTACGTAAGACATTTGAACATTGTTGTAAATAATATAAACATAATATTAGTTTCATTAAGTGTGGTGAAATACATCGATAAAAAGTGAATAATAAAAATGTGTTTTTTATCTTATCACGTATGAGATACAGAACGGAGTGTTAAATAAATAAAATTAAAAGATTTAATTGATAAAACTGTATCATTAGTGTTATATTAAACAGTGTGTGGATTATCATAGAATAGTAATAAAAATAATTAAGTTATTTATGTAAATATAAAACGTAACATCGCATTATTTAGAGAGGACAGGTGGAAACTGTAAGTAGTCAAATTTTCTTAATTTAAGTCGTTAATATATTTTTTTAAGAACCTTGTAAATATAATATTATAATTATGCAATAAATATTCATGTAAATTATTACTTTATTTATACATTGCTTCGTTATTCATATTTGATAATAAATTAAAGTAGATTTTAAAAATTATATAGTGGATAAGGAAACCGGCATCTACACGCGGCCACACAAGGGGTCGTAGGTTGGAATGCCGACACGTAACTCTGGATTTTTTTTTTAATTAAGTATGAACTTAGGTACCACATACTCACCAGTGAAGCCAAACATCGTGAGAAAACCCGCATGGCGTCTAATAGAAATGTTATGTGTACTGTCCTATAAACCGCGATCAAGTGCGCTACTGGTCACGTTAGGAAAGATATATAAGCGCAAAGCCGTGGTGGCTGCCGGCAGAATAGAATAGCACGCTCCTCTTCTTGCTGAGGTGTCGTAAAAGGCGACTAAAGTATCTCTTTAACACCGCAATTCAACCAGGTGTTCAGAGAAGGAAAACTCGACCAAACCTGCATCCTGCTCCCTCCCGATCGTACTGGTTCTCCTTTCCATCGGGCCTGAGGGAGCTCGGACGAGAGAGTGCTTCTCTGGCAGCGCGTCCAGTTATGCAGTTAAATATCTCCTGCGCAATTGACTGTTTCCGAAAACTGGGCCTTAATTTTCTTAATCGGCGTTGAAACAGTCGCCGTGGCCGAATCCGGCTAGGACATCATCATAAGCGCAAAGTGTTTACTGCCACTAATATATCTCCGCTCACCCTGAGAGGGACATAGCGTTACTATATATTATTAATATTATTTAAAATAGGCGTAATAGTAAAATTTTAATATTACGGTGGTTAGAAGGTATACTAAATGACATTTTCTTTCAGGTAATAATCTAATTAAAATTTATATTAACAAAAATCCTTAATTATTATGTTTCGTGTTGAATAAAACCTATTTATATTTATTCAGTCTGCTAATTTTTATATTTTAATATTATCGGCGAGTAATTGTAAGTCAAGAGAAAGTTTACATTAAATGTAAAATAATGAAGCTATTGCAGCTGTGCAAATTATAAGAAAACTTCAATTATAAACGCTCAAACGAGTATATTAAAACGTACGTTTATTTTATAAAGGGGATTATATAAAACCTAAAATTAACAGATACAATAACACATAAAATACACATATCGCAATAAGCATAAACTAAAATAAGATTGATAATATAAAATCAGTTAAAACTAGGTCAAACTCGTAAAATAATGCCATAAATTGAACATAGATTGTATATGCTTTTATTAAAAAATATTATTGCTACGAAACTATAAACTATATTATGTTGTAGTATTAATACAATGATATAATTGTCTATAAAAATATATAATATTTTCTTGTTTTTTTAAATATCTACTTATTATTATTTATTTTTATTATAATATCAGTACAATTTCAAGAAAAGTGTTTCATTTAAAATTAATGTACAAAATAAATTGTGTAATACAAATTAGTGTTAAATGCGTCTTGTGGAAATTACGAATATTCTTTAAGTTTCGTATATTTAATTACGTCAATTTGTAAAATTCGCAAATGACTTCGAAGAAGGTAAAATGCGTCTTGAAAACGGGACTAAAAATATTAATGGTTGTAACGTAGACAAATTGTAAAAAACTATGATATCCCCTATTACGTAAATAAGAATGATTGAAATCGGTGAATTAATGATGGAACATACATAAAAAAACACTAGTTACATACGTAATACATTCATACTTAAGAAAACTTCTAGGACCATTTTTCAGTCGTCTTTACGATATTAGTATGGAAACTAATGCAATATTACTCTCATTAAATAATAATATACCGTTTCACTAAAAAAATAATACAAAATTCTTGTTTGTATAACACTGGAAATAGCAATTTTATTCCGCTCCTTTCGTAACAAAAACATACAAAAATGTGCTATGATTACTTTATGATGACTTGTTAGATTACTTCGGTTTTGGAAAAATCATGTGATTCTGTCGTTTTTTTTTTTATTCTGACTCGACACAGTGACTGCACCATACCTGATGGTAAGCATGGTGCAGCCAAAAAAACGCTAACGACTATCGATAGGCAAGAAAAACCCAACGGTAGTCGCAGCGATCATGCCGAATAAATGCATGCATGTTTGAATTTAATAGGCTCGTTGTTAAGGAACTATGTGGAGTACTTTTATTTTATTACCTCTAGTGGACTTTAAATTTATAGTTTTATCGCATTTTTATATGCCTTTCTCCGTCGTAAATGATCATCGCAAACACTTTAATTAAATTTATTCATGAATTTCATGAGAGACTCGACTCAAAATGTTTTTATTAGTTTGTATTTTGTATAATTTAACATTTTCTGTAGACACACATCTATCAGAGGCACATAACTTACATTTTTTTAATATATCTGGTGAAATTGTAGTCGTTTTGGTGCTGAAGAGACTCAGTTCGGTAATATTATAGATAGAATATATCTTTTTTTTTATGAACATGAAAATTTAATAACATTTACCGACACAAAATTTTGAGGTGGTAGGTCTATTGCACAAACTGAGTTGTGACCATAATGCATAATAAAGACCATCATAGTGACTCACTCGGCCTGTCGTGTTTCGGGATCATTTTGTGTATATCCAGTTGTTCTTATACTTAGAAACTTTCCGTCCAATGACGTACATGGGTTATTTTGACAGGGTAGGCAGTTTCTCATAATAATTTTAATATTATAAAATGATAATAAATATTATATTACTTTCATACTGAAGATAGATGCCATGAAAATAGAATAGTTGTCAATATAAAGGGTTCCTTTTTTTGGTTAAATTAAAAGAATTTATTCCAGACTTATTCATCGTAAGGGCATGCAATGCTTTCATGCATTTATGGAATGAACCGTACTACTTCCGACTTAGTATATGTGGGCCAACAGAGCGATGGCGACTATCAACGGATTTTCTTCTCTTTCGGTCGTTGCAGTTCTTGGACTGCTCTGTGCTTTCTGTCAGGTGCAATGTAATCACTTTGTCAAGGCAGTATTAAAACTATTATTTTCGGACCCAACACGAATATAATGTCATGGTGTCAAAAAAACTCAGTGCAGCATGATATTATGGCTGTTTTGAATAGTATCATTGCATTCTCATGTTCATACAAAAAAAACTTTTTTTTAATTATGTCCGAGTACTAGATGAAGAAGAATATATCTCAGACATGGCTCTTGCCTCTATAAAGAAGAAAATACGACAATGAAGATATCTGAGACATGGCTAACGGCCTTTATACTTGAAAATATGATGAAGAAAAGACCTCTGACATGGCTGTATGGCGAAAGCCTTTGCCTTCCCCACAGAGGGAAAAATAGAACCAAAATAAAATTATATTATTGATATAAAACTGAAAATCTTCAGCTCCAAATCGACTATAATTTCACCCGGTATTGTTGTAACCAGTTAAAACTGTACAAGAAAATACTATTCTACGCATCATACGACAATGACATTAGCAAGTGTATGTTAAATTTAGCAGCAAATCTATTGACGTAACTTGTATTATGCTAACAGCGCAAGGGTCACCGGTATAGTCGTTTGCATAAATTTGTTTCATTTCTCCGTATTCTTGGAAACGATTTGCTTGAACGTAATGTACTTTTAGGGGGAATATAGTAATACTGAAATAGTAATTTATGTAGTATGATAAACGGTTCTAATTTTTTTCGGCATAAATGTCTGACATTTGTAGTGTTGCTTGAGAATTAAATTGGCACGAAAATAAAATAAATAGAATAATATATTTTGTGTTTAATATTATTTATTTATTTTTATGACAACTTCACAGCATATTTATATAAAATAGCTGCAAAACGGCAAACGTAGTTTAGCTATATAAGGTTTTGTAATATCTTCTATGATGTTCATTGAAATTAAGTGATGTCAAAGACAATTTTGTTTACAATTAAATACTCTTAATCAACAACACTTTTATTTGGATAAAGATTAATATTATTACGTTGATACAACTCTTAACAAATAATGCATTAATTTCGACCAAATTTGATTACCATAAAAACGGTTCTAGTGATTAATCTTAAAAGATAGACATATACTGTCGAGGACATTTCTTTAGATCATTTTAAGAGGAATAATTCTTTCATACATATATTTTTAGTATCTTGAACCGTTTTCGCAGCGCACGCAATGGAAGCCCTCACGGATGAATAATTTTCCCCGTTTTTTTGACATTTTCCATTATTTCTTCGCTCCTAATAATTGCATCGTGATGTTATATAGCCTAAAGCCTTCCTCAATAAATGGTCTATTCAACACAAAAAGAATTTTTCGATTCGCACCAGTAGTTCCTGAGATTAGCGCGTTCAAACAAACAAACAAACAAACAAACTCTTCAGCTTTATAATATTAGTATAGATATATGGGTTACAGATATCTACTCAATGAAATAAAAATGTACAAGTAAAGCGGCATAATTATAAATATTATATTGTGGTTTAATTGCAATTATTGTCCGCTAATATGTATGCGTGTAATTTAAGATTTGACATGGTCGCTACTTAACGTGATCATGAAGCATTCACTAATGTCTTCATGCTTCAATGAAAGTATCCGATAACAATTATGGCTATGACACGTTTACGTGAAATATGATCGCATATCACTACGCTTTATCTTTTTTAGTGAACCAGAGTTATACAAATTTAAGCTATTTCTTGTCGCTATTTAACGAGAAAATACTTAATATTTTTCGTTAATTAAATTTATGACCGGTGGTTGTGGGTGTGTTGGTAGAAATACACGGATTTTGGTGTTTTATTGTTTATTTGCACTTTAAGGCACACCGAACTCCGACGCACACGCACGTACTCTAGCCTTGGGTCTCGGTAGTCGACTACTTTTGCTAGAGCATCCCTTGCGCGTGCGCACCCCTTACCCCACGCGTCCCGTAATACCCTAACGACCCTTAGGGCATTTAACAGAAATACGTGTCGGGCGACATCTACAGTAGGCAAAAAAAGTCATCGGCCACTTCGAATATTTGCCTATTCTTGAAGTTTTTCTTACTAAGAGGTGCGAAATTCCACTCCAATTCATTATATTCACTTAAATTACAGTATATTTTCATAAAATAATACATTTCTGACTAAATAATTTAGATATATCTCTTGGTATTCATATTTATTTAAAAAAAATAGCAAATTGGGCGCAAAAAAAGTCATCGGCCACATATCATTTCTTAACATCCTACTTATGTTTCGACGCTTAATCGATGGCAATCAAGTGAATTTTGTGCATAAAGGGGTGTTATTCGTGGTGGGCCAAGGCAATACATGCTTCAGCTGAGCTTTTTTTATATTCAATATTATTTTTTGCTTTAATCAAGGACGTGTTGGCTTAAAGAGGTAAGTGTTAAGATTCTCGGCCTAACCATTCTTTTTTTCACATATCAATAATTGTTTAAAATAATTGGAGTGTCATATTATTACGTTTCACACGTACTCACATGAAAAAATAAAATAAGCGCTTTACTACGACCGGCACAGTATTCAACAAATCAAGATTTGGCCGGCCCTCCAAAATAAATCGACGATTGCGCAACATCATAATCCGAGAAATAAAAAGAGACCTGAAGATTTCTGTTCCAAAGATAACAACAAATATTGTGGAATCAATTGGAGTGAGTATAACGCCACAAACGGTTAGAAATATTCTGCAGAGGGATGGATACCGTGGTCGAGTATCGCGCAGAAAGTTCGTCGTAAGTAACAAGAATAAATCGAAGCGAATGCAATTCGTGAATGATAAAATAGATAAGCCGCAAGAGTACTGGAGCAAGATTATTTGGTCAGACGAGAGTAAATATAACTATTTTAGTCGAAAAGAAGAGTTACCTTTTGGCGTAAGAACGGCACAGCGCTTAAGCCTAAAAATCTTACGCCAATTGTCAAACATGGAGGTAGAAGCGTTATGGTGTGGGGCTGTATGATTGCTTCTGGAGTCGGAAAATTAATATTCATCGATGAGAAAATGGTCTAGTATGTATATAAAAATATCTTATAAAATAATTTGATGTCAATCGCCCGTCAACTAAGTATTGAAGCGGACTTCGTGTTTCAACACGATAATGATCCGAAGCATACTGCGTGCAGTGTGAAGGACTGGCTCTCCAGAAATGTTCAGAGTGTACTCGAATGGTCTGCGCAATCTCCAGATCCGAATCCGATCGAGCATTTGCGGGAACATTTGGATTCAAAAATACACGAGCACTCTATCACCAATATCGTTCAGCTGAAATCAATTATAGTAAATGAATAGGAGAAAATTTTGCCGGATGTGACCAAAAAGTTAGTGGAATCTATACCAAGAAGGCTGCAAGCAGTTCTTATAGCTAAGGGATATCCCATAAAATATTAATTATTTTTCAATATGATGATAAATTGGACCAATTCTCAACCAAGTGTCATTAAATTATACGTGGCCGATGACTTTTTTTGCGCCCGATTTGTTATTTTTTTAAAATAAATATGAATACCAAGAGATATATCTGAATTATTAAGTCAGAAATGTATTATTTTGTGAAAATACCCTGTAATTTAAGTGAATAAATTGAATTGGTGTGTAATTTCTTATCTCTTAATAAGAAAAACTTCAAGAATAGGAAAATAATGCAAGTGGCCGATGACTTTTTTTGCCTACTGTATATACTATAAATTATATTAGTATTTAGTCATATTTTCTCGTTCAAAATCAAATTAAGTATATCAACGTGGAAACAACCCTGTTTTTAGAACAGGCTTATATCCAAAGTTCACACACATAATTATGTCACACACATCGGTAGATCTTTACTATTGTAAGTCTAAATGTTTTATTATTCATCAAACACAACACCTTTTTCACAAAGGTTTTGTCGTTTAATAACATAGAGGTCTCTTTTTAAATTACCCTGTAACAATATTGTATTTACACATAATAAGTGTAGCGGGAAGAGACATTTGTGCAGGCCGGTATGATCGCTGCGACTTCCGATGAGTTTTTCTTAACTTCGATAGTCGTTGTGGTTTTTTGGACTGCACCATACTTACCATCAGGTGTAGTGTAGTCACTGTGTCAAGTCAGGATAACAAAAAATCTATAGTTTACTTATTTCTATATAATTTGTGTGAGTTAATTTTAAACATTTTAGTACTCAGTAGAGTCTTACAAGGCTCAAGAATATGTTCCAGGCGTGAGCGGTGTGCGATGTGTTCCCGCACACCGCTCCAATGACAAATCAAGGAGTTAAAGGGGGGTAGCACTTTACACCACTCTCCCCGCCAAATGTGTTAGGTGTCCGCGAGGGGTGGCGACTATTTAACCACCCCCACCAAGTAGACGGAGCCTGCAGAAGGCCAGACGTCGCCGGGAGCCGAGAAAGATGGCTCAGCCTTACCCTTGGCACTCGGCAGGTGGCAAAAGGAACACCCCGGGGGTTTTCGGTACAAGTCTGACACACTGGGGTGCGGCCCTCACCGCCCCCCAAAGGTCCGTTAGGAATTTCCCTCGGGTTACCAAAAAAAACCAAGGCTCAAGAATTTGTCATTTAAATATATACATGTGTGTATTGGATTTGTGATATCAAAATGCAACTTTTGATAACTCTTTTTTTTGTAACCTGGGGGAAAATCCTGCATAGGACCATCTGGGACGCTGTGAGGGCAGCGACCCCGGTGTGTCAGACTCCTACTGATTAAAAACCCCCGGAGTGTCCCACTGATTGCTCCACCCGGGCCTGGGAAGCCAAATTCGTCCAGACGCCCAGGGAACAAAAGGTCTTGTTGAGGCTACTTCTCTAGGGGAGGAGTTGGAGTAAAAATCCACCCCTCAAAACCTCTCTATCAGGCGGTGCGCTAGACACCGTGCATTGCCTTCCTCTCATCACTACAAATATAACTAGATAATATTGTTTAGTCCTTCTATGGGATGCATATCCTTGGTTTAACAGCTTCCTAATATAGTATTATTAACCCTTCTCTTGATAGTGTATCTGTGGAGATACATCAGAATTTACAAAACCTATTGCCATAAGTTTTTAGCGCAAACTTCATATTTTTATATAAATATTTAGGTAATTTCTCAGTTTTTGAACGCACCGTTAGTTTCTATTAGACATCTTTGGAACGTAAGGGTTAAACGGTATGAATATTATTTTGATATTGAAAGAAAAAACATTCTGCGAAGTTAAAGGTTAAACTTACTGTTAATATTATTAATTTACATTGGAAAATTCTTGACATAGTGATGACATACACGAGTCATAAAAACCATTCGCTAAACATACTAACCATAGCGTTGTTTACGCATTACGAACTGTTTAAATAAACACTCAGAAAAGTAATTTAGGATGCTCGTTACAAAGTTATTATTTACAAAGGTAGTTTCTAAATTAGGTATATAATTAGGTACCGTTTGATATCTTACTTTGGCCTTTGATGTTACATTCGACAATTTTGTTCCTAATTATTATTTATTAACCGCACTCTTAAGGCGAATCCAGACCTCTTTTCCATTTTGACTTTTCACTTTAACATTTGAAGACTAAAAATCAATTTTGTTTTGTGGAGGTAGGGCGATGGCCCAATCTAGGACGTGACCACAGTACACGAGTGTAAAGACCATGGTAGTGACTCGCATTGGCCTGTGGCGTTTTGGGATCAGCTTGTGTATATCCAGTAACTCATATATCTAGAAACCTTCAGTCGTGATGTATGTGGGCCGACATGACGACGGAGACCGTCAATGGATTTTCATGCTTTGGTGGTCGTTTTCGTTTTTGGACTACACTGTGTTTACCATCAGGTACTCTGTAGTCACTATGTCGAGCCAGTGTAAAAAAAAAATATATTTTTAATGTACTTTCTTGTGTATTTTAATATCACGTAACTAATGTCGCTTTTAATTACATAAATGAGACTGAAACCTGATTAAAAGTAGATTTACAATGTTATTACCATTTGGGGCCTGTGGTAAAAGATGCAATTAAATTATATCGCCTGATTGTGAATTGAAAAGAAAATATATTACTACCCAAATATTCTATCGAACGAATTAACTTCACAACATAATTTTGAATTTAAACAAGCAATACAAGATATTTTAACTGACGACCTTTGCGAATTGGTTAATACTTCCTATTAATTATATTCAAAAACATATTTCAATCTTGCACGAGGGTTAGTTATTATGTAATATTAATATTAAGAATGGTCTATTGAAGATTTTTAGGTATTTCTTCAATAATATTAACAGAATGCAAAATTAATTCGTCAGAGGGGGCATATCTTCATTCTTTAAAAAGATTTGCAACGTTCTCAGAAGAAAGTACTTGTCGTAGTGTACAGTGAATTTTAAATTTAAATCCATTCTTTGGCTCTCATTAAAAGAATAATTTATTTTCTTTTAAAAATGGTTTAATCTTGCGAGACGGAGCTTCGTTTCTTTTGTTTTTATATGCACATTTAATTTACTTTAATCTTAATTAAGTTTAGAAAATGCCTGTTGTCCCAAAAGATTTAAAAATTAAAAATTCTTTTTATTTTAAACTTTTACAAAATTGAAATGCTAATATTTCTTTAAAAAAACTTGTAAAGTTGATACAGCTACAATTGAAGCACTATATTATACGGAAATAATACGTCCATTACATTTAGTTAAATATAATATGTTAGCACATATCATGTCGATACACATTTGTGTACGCATCATCAGTTCTAAATATATATTTATCAGCAATCTTTTAATAATAATTTTTATGATAATATTTTTTAATCCTTGTAATTTCACCCGCGTGGGTTAGCAGCAGGGAAAGGGTAATATTTTAATTCGGTTCATTTGGGATGTTTTAGAGGCGAAAAATAGATTCGCTTAGGTTTAAAATTATTGTCATTAGCTTCTAAGTGTGTAATCAATATTTTTTATTTATTTTTTCAAATATGAAATCTTGGATGTGACACACTTAAGTGATAGGACTAAGTGATAGGATTTCTAATATTTCGATCTATAAATAAGATGGAATCTAAAACCTTAACGTTTATACTTTTAACAACGGATCTACTTTTCTATAACTAATGTCTAAAAATTAAAACTCTTTTGAATTGTTTTCATAAATTTAGTACAATTCTAAAAACGACTACGGCTTTCAAGAGATTCCCTGATGACAGTCGCCGTAAACATGCCTACACAAAGCCCAATATTATAAGAAGAAGAAACGCGGTCGTCGGAAGACCATTCCACAATCCAATAATCCGACATAGGTAAATGTTAATGAATTTCTTTGTTCTAGCTGAAATAGAAATCACAGGAAAATTGCGACCCTACAATCCAGCGCACGTGTATCTGTTATGAGAGGGAGAGGGTAAAATGAGATTATACTATTTAATTTAAATGGTAATTCTGTTTTTATAATACATCTATATATAAAACAAAGTCGGTATTTTATTTGTTGTATTTATCTCCGTCCTGAATAACAATGGAATAAAAAGATTGAAAAATTGACGTAAAAAAAAAAATAGAAAATTATTTTCACATACAAAATGTTTATAGATTTCGTAACTCTCAAATATTTAATGTTCATCCCATTGATACCATAACACTCCCGTCAAATCAAAAAATGTATTTAAATAAAGGTTTTATAATGGCGTATTTTAGATTTTAAAATGTAGAATAATGTTAGTAATTAATGAGGATTGACATATATTGGTTGTCAAGTATTTATGCGTGCATTCAGAAATTTATTTTGTGTTAACTAAGAAAAACATATCAAGCTCTATATATTGTATATAGCATCCCATGCTGCACAATATCTACATAGATTAATTCAATCATGTCTTAGTACACTTAATTTTTGTACCTGTTTATTTATTTTTGTGCAATCTTAAAAGTATTGCACTAAATATTAAAACATCCACTAGATATAATTTATATAATAGAAAAACATTTGCCGGGTCAGCTGGTTAAGAAATGAATACAACTGAAAATAGAATTACTTCAAATTTTATTTGCTTAAGTCCGTTACAGAAAGATCTATATGTGAGTACTTCCTTGTGTTTAACTCCTTGATCGCAATACAATACAATTCTGGAATCAATTAGGAACTAGCTAACACGTATTGTATGCATCTACAATAGCAGTAAATACACACGAAGTAAAGATCGCTCACACTCAATCATGATTGCGTTCGTCGGGCGGTAGAGGAAGACGCAATTGGTCTGACAAGCCGACGTTAATTGGACTTCGACCACACATCGATGATCAAGAAGCGTGTTTTTCTTTTAATTCCTATGTCGATACTTTTATACGTAATACGTAAATAGCATTTTGGCTAAGATATCTTTTTTATTTTATGTTAACTTTGCATAGTGACTGCATTGCGCCGATGTTAAACACGGTGCAGTCCGAAAACTGATTGTAAGGCTGAGATTTATAGACCCAACTTTTACGTCGTACGTCTTCAACTCTCATCCAATATTTTCCAGCCATCTTCCGCAGGTCGTTGCTCCACCTTGCCTCACGCTACGTCTGCCGATCCGCGATCTCCACCCAAGAACCCACCTGATCAAACGGCCATCGGTTCTTCGGCACACAAGGCCTGCTCACTGCCACTTCAACTCGCCTATACGGGCTAGACCATTGTCGATAAATTTGGTTCTCTGTCAGATAACCTACCTCCCTTTTTGGGAGTCGAAGCTGATTGCGTCCGTAGGCTTTACCCTAGTTTCCCTACACGTGACTCCTGGGTGGTGCTAAACGAGCAGCAGCGAGGTGGTAGGGCGTCGGTGCCCGCCTGGATCGCGACCACAGTACATGGGTGTAAATCCCGTCATAGTGACCAGTTTCGGCTTGTCGCGTTTCGGGATCAGCTTCTGCATATCCAGTAGCTCATATACCTAGAGACCTTCAGTCGTGGTATATGTGGGCCGACATGACGATGTAGACTATCAATGGATTTTCATCCTTTGATAGTCGCTTTCGTTTTTGGACTACACTGTGCTTACCATCAGGTACTAATTTTCCTAAGCCGTGGTGGCTGCCGGCAGAATAGAATAGCACCTCCCTCTTCTTGCTGAGGTGTCGTAAAAGGCGACTAAGGTATCTCTTGAACACCGCAATTCTACCAGGTGTGCAGAGAAGGAAAACGCGACCAAACCTGCATCCTACTCCCTCCCGATCGTACTGGTTCTCCTTTCCATCGGACCTGAGGGAGTTCGGACGAGAGAGTGCTTTTCTGGCTGCGCGTCCAGTTATGCACTTAAATATCTCCTGCGCAATTCGCTGTTTCCGAAAACTGGACCTCGAATTTCTTAATTGGTGTTGAAACAGTCGCCGTGGCCGAAACCGGCTAGGACATCATCATACTTTCCCTAGTTGTAAGCTGAACAGGAATAGAAATAATAATCAGAGACAATAGTAAGTTTTAAAACATACCGTTTTTTTTATGAATTCTTTATATTTACTATCACAGTCTCGGGCAATAAAGAATTGATATCAGAATTGTAATGTCAAGAATATCTTATGTTTAAAAATAGATTTGAATAATAAAAGCTAATCACATAGCTACGACTCTCTGTTGCTAGTTGCAATGTATCAAATGAGCCGTTCATTTTGAAAGTGGCTTAAGTCCATTTTTATCTTTTATCAAGTTGGCACTTGTGACATGTATAATTTATGCTGAACTGTCAAAAAAATAAATTGGTACTGAAATATACTTAGTAAATTTGAAAATGTTATATCATGTACATTTTCAAAATTATATAAAAAACGCAAAACCTTCAGTATTTCAAACTAAAGATAAGTGGACTTAGTCACTTTCAAAATGATCGGCTCAAATATATTATTAACTCTTAATTGTTACTTCTCAATCTGTACATAGCGTTTTAAACGAATCACACATTTTCTTTTTACGTGCTGTATGTTATTTCATTTGTATTTTAGTATTTGTATTTTAGTGGCTACAGCGCCGTTAGCAATGTACACGTTTCACAAATAATAAATTTAAATAAGTTACATGCAGCAATGCGGTTTTGCAAATACTGAAAATATTCAATCTACCTGCTTGTGACGCGATGACGTGAGTCCATTGACCGAAACCGCAAAAATCAGATGATACCAGATTTAATTACCACTCTTTCCCTTCGGTGACTTTACAGTAGTTCTCACTATTACATTGTTTGACTGGCTGGTATCTGAACTTATTCAATAACGTCCTTGCTATTGCTATTTTATGGGGCCCTTTAAACATAGTATGAAGAGATATTTGTGCAGGCCGGCACAATTGCTACGACTACCGGGTTTTTCTTTACCGTTGATATACATTATCGTTTTCTGGACTACACCATGCTTATCATCCGGTGTGAGGTAGTCCAGTTAAAAAAAAAACATTTTAAAAAATCTTAATCATTTTATGGTTTGAAATTGACCTATGTGAGTAATTTTGTGACCGTGCAAGAAATTATTCACAATTAAACCAAAACTTCTAATAACCGTTGAGGCAGCCCAGTTCTTGTGTGAAGACCACGATTCAATAAATGCAGTACAGGATACCCGGTTAAGGACAGTATCTCCTTGTGCTACGTGGCAGACTATTGTTGTATGAGAAGAGCTGAAGAACGGTTCATTGGAGAATCTTGGAGACATCTGTCCAGCAGAGGACAAATATAAGCTTTTTTTTGTTAACCCGGTGGAAATACTTGTCGATATACACTCGATGCAGTAGCATATTCATTAGGAACATCACTAGCATACTCCATAAGCCTGACGAATGAAAGCGAAACAGATGTAGCTTAAAACGGCCCTATTGTAGTGTTAAAAAGCATTTTAAAATTTCCGAAACTATCCTAAAACTAAGCATTAGAATTAGTAACACATTCGACTTGATATCATTCAAATGTGAATCGTTTTATGATCCTGTTTTGTCGCATAGTAATGTTACCACTGCTATATATGTACATTTTTTATGAACGTATGTTTGCCATTTTCTGATTTTATTGTTCAAGTAAACATTAATTTCGTCGTGCGTTTGCATAACACTGACGTAGTTTACGTAATATTTTCATTGATTCAGTTTATAATAGATTCTGTTACGTGACATAGTATGTAGAATAGTAATATTTTAAACTACTTGGTATAAGCACTAATATACCCATATGTTTTGTTTTCTTATAAATGCAAATAGAGATCCAGGCATATAGATAGCATCTAACAGCTATCATACTCAAACATGTTCGTTTAGTTGTACCAGTTGATTTGCATGACATGCAAACTATATATTGGCGTTTAATTGAGAAACTGATGACATATTATGCTGCACGACGGTTTTGGCATTGCTTTACTATGTTTTTTTAGACTGGCTCGACATAGTGACTACAAAGTACCTGATGGTAAGTACAGTGTAGTCTGAAAACGAAAGCGACTATCAAAGAATGAAAATCCATTGATTTTGACATTGACGCGACAGGCCACAGCGAGTCACTATAATGGTCTTTACACTTGTGCACTGTGGTCATGACCTAATTCGAGCAATCGCCCTAACACCTCAAATATATAAAATATGTCTATATATAGACTTGTCCGTACTGACTGACATATCATCATAGAGCTTTGTGCAATGAAATTTTTACATTGGGTTCTTTTTATGACGTAGGTGCCTACTAAGGGCGGATTTTGGAATATTCCACCACAAAGGAAGTGGAACAAGGGTTGAAAATCCGTCGATGTTGAAGTAAGCTCTACGAAAACCAGTATTTTGCTGTTTGGTTAGAAATAAAAAAAAGTGTTTCCACACTTTTGGAAAATCAATTCCCAAACAGGGTGGAGTAAATTATTTTTACCCTGGTAACGCAGGGTCATCACAGCTTGTAAGTATAATATAAAATTTTATATTTATATTGTTAAGATTTAACAATAAAATCAAAAACTAGAAATCATTTATTGTTTTTTGATAAAATTCGTGTACGTTGTCAATTTATGATTAAATACGTCATTGATTTTGATTGATGAAAATCACGTTAAGCGATAATGATCTTAGACAGGTGTTTATCGATTATGTGTTGACGACTGTAATGGTTTTTGTAGCATTGTAGATAGCGCATAAGAGTTCAAAGTCAATGCAAATGGCTATCGCGAACGACGTGTACTGTATTTTGTGAAGACTGACAATTGATCTTACAAACATGCTAGCTGTTTCTCGGACAGAAAAATAAATACATTACATAGCCGTAGTGACTCCGTTTTCCTCAAAGAAACCTTCATCTGTTATTTTACTATCATAAGAGTTGATTTTCCAAAAACGCCTAAACATGTATTTTCTAAGTATAACCAAAAAGCTAAATACCAACTCACGCAGTGCTTATTTCCGAATAGCGAATTTTCAAAACAAACTTCTATCCGTATTTCACTTTTTAGGGGTTGAATAACAAATAATCTGACCTTAGTTAGTGTCTACGTCACAAAAAGAACGCAACATACAAATATTAACTTGTTCTGACTTCATTGATTAAGTACAGTGTAGCTTAAAAACGAATGCGACCACCAAAGGAGGAAAACCCATTACAAGTCTCCATCATCATGTGACCACATATATCACGACTGCAAGTCTCTAGGTATATGAGTTACAGAATATACATAAGCTGATCCCGAGCTGTTTTTTCTTGTGCCAGCTTTAGTCGAACCTTCAGTAATATTCTCTTTCTAACATTTTTTGTTTTTATTTTTTGCCTTGGAAGTATCATACGTTTATACCAGCGGCGTGCATCCCATATAAAGCATAGAAAGCATTATTTTGTTATACTTGGACATTTTATATATATATATGTGTGTGTTACATGTCCAAATATAACGAGATAATGCTTTTTATGCTTTATATGGAATGTACGCCACTGCTTTATACAGGCTGAACACGAAACGCGACATGCCAAAGCGTGTCAGTACAACAAATTTTGCGTTGTATTGCGGTCGCATTCCTGTCTGGAACAGACGCGGCATTACCGCAAATCCATGATTATTAACCTCAAACTTAGGTAGATACTGAATCAAAACATGTTTAAAATAATAATGTTTTTTTATTTTCATAACATCACATGTCATTCCGATGGTAGATACAATAATTATTTTAAATGTCTCTATCATTTCATAAATTCACTCTATTTCCTTATCTCTTCAAAATACATGCAGTATTTTAAAAGACATATTTTATTTATAGTTAAATTTTTACGGAATTAATTTGTCATTACAAAAAAAAATCATTTTTTTTTTAATGTTTAGGAGATAACATGTTATATATTTCATATTAATGTGAGTGAAACTAAGAGCCAAGACCGATTAAGACATTTCTACACAGACCAAATAAAAAGAATTCCGAAAGAGGGGTGCTGTCAAAAGTACGTGAAATCGGCGAGAGTGCATTAAGGGACTGATGAATGATAAAGAAAACGAAAGAGGTTTGCAAGAATAGAGAGAACTGGCGTTCCATTCTCTCTGCCTCTATACTATTAGGGATTTGGCATTATGATAGATATATGCCATAATAACAAACAAATTGACAAATTTTATAATAGACCGATTGTGTTTTAGAAGAAAAGAAATATTAGCGCAGTAAAAATAATAAAACTATCAAATGTAAATATGAAACAAAATTACTCTTGACAGTTTTATTTTAGAATAATAATTATTTATTATAAACTAGCTGTCCCGGCAGACCTTGTTCTGCCCTATTTCTCTAAAACAAAGTTACATTGTTTTTTTTTAATGTAAAAGCTTCCCCGTCAGATTTTATTCTGCCAAAACCTATTTATCTGTCGCCTGTTTTTTGAAAATTGTTTAAAGGAACCTGGCCTTAATGCTATATGTATAAAAATTGACAAATATTGACATTAATATTTATACGTCACTCAATTGTTTTGCCTTCCCGGAACCCGTCCACTAACATTTAAACGTTATGGTATGGTGTTAAAGTTCAAATTGACTTTTAAATATTATTACGAATTTTTTGTATGAGAATATAGAAAAGTGGTGTTTTTAGACTTTTTCAGACAATTTTTTTAATTTTTCTCTCCTTAATAACCTTCCCCAGACTTCAACAAACACAACAAAAAAGAAATCAGCCAAATCGATTTAGCCGTTCTGGAGTTTCGCGCTTATACACATTTAACGATTCATTTTAATATTATAGAAAAATAAGAGCTAAGAATTTTACCATAATACTTCATTATTAGTGATGAATACGGTAACTTGGTAAGTTACATTGGTTGCTTTTTTAAATATGTCAGAATAATGTGATTTCACTTTATACCATATTAATTTTATGCATGACTACACTCCGCGTTTATTGGAATATAACTAGCTGTTTCCATTTTATCCAAAGACAAATGTTCTAACGAAAAAGCATTGACGTAAACCATAGCAAACGTAACCGTGCAAGTATTTTTCACTGTCAACGTAAATAATTTTGGCTTTAGGTTTTTTAAATATTTATATTACTAATTTTTTTACAGTACTATTTTCTAGTCAACATGTGGATATAGACGCTTGTTGTGACCTATTTTTTTTATTACTTATAGGCGAACGCTTGACCTCAATCACACCTGGTGGAAGGTGAAGACGAGTCCGATGATGAACCGCGTCCGCCTAACAAATGCCTATTCACTCTTCTTTTAAAGACTCCCAGGTCATAAGATCGCGGAAATATGGCCGCTGGAAGCATATTCCACTCCTTAGCTGTTCGCATGATGAAAGTAGAAGCGATTTTGTTTGATGTTGATTTGATAATTGCAGTAAATTGCTAATAGTAATAAGTTCCGATAGGTACTATTTATCTATGAGTTAAGACATAGAAGACAAAAGCTAATATTTAAGACTATTTAAACTTATTTCTGAACTGAAATAAGGTCATTGGCAAACTTTATGCTACACGGTCCGCAATTTTCTTACCCTTAGCGTAGACAAAATTACAGACTACGTAATTAACTAGTCATTACACATACTAATAACGGCTGTTTTTCAATAATCATTGATATTCCTGTTATTTTGTTCACAAATACCAGTTTCTATTAACAGAACTGTTAACATTATTACCAACTTTATTGCGTATACCTAAAAGCTTAAAATTGTAATAGATAATTTGATAACAGTGAACGCTAGCGTCATCTATTATTACATTTTCACAATTGACATCGTTGCGCAACGTTAAATTTCAATGTGCTAATAACGTAAGTTCGTTGAGAACAGAGATTCTGACAAATGGCATGTTTCTGTGAAATGTGAGCGTGTTGCGTTTGACAGTGAAAACAACGAATTATTGACAGGTGCTTTTTTAAAGATTTTAACAGCAGAGTTATCCGTTGGTTATAAATAAAGCATTAAATTGTCTGTTGTTGCAATAGTGAACAATGCTGCTAGTAACTATGTAACCACGTGCTTTTGAAAGCGTTTTTGAAAGTATTAGAGACCGAAACTGTTTTTTTTATAAGTCACCAAGCTATTTACTTTGTAATCGTATAACATAATATGACAGCCAACATTTTCGTTTTCTGTCCTCAAATGATTAAACATAACACAGATTATATGCAACATAAACAAAGATTAATACCGTATTTGGATTATTTCAAATTCGTCGGCGATATTCCTAGTCGTAATAAGCATATGCAGAATGTGATCAGTCCGTCAATACCGAGCCATTATGATTTGAAGTATCGACGAGATTATGTGACACATGAAAGCGTTATCACAGCTCAGTATTACCGCCAGACGTCACTGGATCCATGCCGCCTAAAATCATATAGAGCGGCGATTCTCAACCTACGATCCCCTATATAAGTTTATATGTAAAGTTACGTATATCTATATAATACTTGTCCTGACTGTAGACTCCGACTGAACTGATTGTCTGACTGATTGGCTGATACGCTTGGAATCGCGGGTGCTCAAGGTGGGGACCCTGGGCGCCTGGTTAGCAATATCTAGAGATTGGTGGAGCGGAAGCGTTTATATTAAATTTTGTGAGGCGGATGTGGGAAAGCATTCCTGCTAAGGCCTTCCTGCGAGACATAGCTTAAGAAATGCAGTACACGGCGGGACTGTGCAGATGCAGTGTCTTAGTGCAGATGAGGTCAACTTGGGGTTTTTAGTCGGTAAAAGTCCGGCACACCCCGGTTACCATCCCCCATGTGTAGCCGTGATGGTCCAATGAGGATTTTCCCCAAGTAAAAAAAAAAGAAAAGACTCCGACCAAAGTTTCAACTACAGCTTTGTTTTTAAGCACCGTTTAATAAGTTATGACATAAACTTCGCATAACACAAAATGATAATTTGGAGTTGTGGAACGGATTACCGAGCAGGGATGGGCAAAATGTAATCTGATTAATGAATAACGATTACAAAATGAAATTGTAATTTTAATTTTATTGCTCAGTAACCATAATTAAATCCCTTGAAAACATTAAGGAATCATAAATGTGTATGTAATTGAGAATTCCATAGTGTTTAAAACATAGATGAGCAAAATGATGAAAAATGATGATGATGATGATATTAATGATGAAAAACGCAAAGTGTAACCGTAATCGTTTTTCATTAATCAGATTACATTTTGCTCATCTATGCTACCAGGTACAGTTTTCTCCCATAGCTATGATATAGGGTTCTTCACGAAGGCAGTTAACAATGTCCTTCTTAGTTGTCAACGTAATAGCAATGCTTCTTATGTTGGAGTTGAGCGACGTTAACCACTTACAATCAGGTGGGCCGTCAGCCTTTTTGCCGATTACCGTTAAAAAAAGGGCGAAACAAGCACGACACAACCGCAAAGTTGATACAATATCAACTTCTCTCTGCTATCACAAAAATAGTTTAGTGTTAAGATATATTATTTGTGGCTGTGGTGGCCTGATGGATAAAGATCCGGTTTCCATTTGCGGCGACACAAATGGTCGTGGGTTCGATTCCAGATTACATGCGGATTTAAACACCACATGCTCACCGGTCCAGGAAAACATCCCGAGGAAACCCGCATGGCATCTAATAGAAATGTTATACGTAAGTGCCCTGAGAACGGCGATCTCGTTGGGCACGACATATAAGCGCAATGTGGATACAACCGATAATTAATATGGTGAATATTTTTATGTTAGACGAACAATTAAAACGGAATATGTATACATATGAGGCGTCTAATTTCAAAACCCGCTAAAACGAATTACTTAATAGTCCTAATAGTAATTTGAAATGTTTTTATCAAAGCAAATATTATATATTTTTTTTCTTTTTTGCTTTTTCACTCTAGAATAATTAAATACCTTATAAGAATATGATTGTTAAGTCAAAGATTAATTATATTTTTTTTATAAATTTATGGGATTAGACAAAAATATTTTATAGCGGGTTTTGAAATTAGACTCCTCATATTTTGTTTGGAGTTAAGACTGGAGCTACGCAGCGGATATAAACTGCATGCGACATATTGTGTGAAATGTGCTGACACCCAAGACACAGGTAGTCCTAGTTTGTGTGTCAGCTGACTTTGTTGTAATTGTTTTTTCTAATAAATAAGTTATATTTTATTATTCTTATTATAATATATCTCTCCTCACACCGTAAGAGGTATATCGTGCTAATATATTATTTAAAGGGGTATTGTAAACGTTTAATAGCGTTTGACCTTGTAATCTATTGTGCGAGAGAAGTATTATATGATTTAAATCACCTACGTTGGTCACGATGCGCTTTAGCATAAGAAATGCGATGTCACTACGACATTATTCAATAAGTGTTTTAAAGATAATACGCTCGTGTGATTTACACATTTGTAATTATAATTATCTTGCACTTTAAAAGGATATATACATTTTAATTAGTTACTATTATTAGCTCAGTTTTAATTATGTAAACAACTATTTTTATCACTGCGTTATATTATTTACAAAAAGTAATATTTTATTTTATATCTTTACCAGCTATCCCGGCAGACCTTGTTTTGCGCTATTCCTCTAAAACAAAGTTACATTGTTTTTTTATGTTAGTAGCTGCCCCGTCAGATTTCATTCGGACAAAAGTTATTGGCCTGTCTCAGTCTATTAGAAATAAAATTGCATTGATAGACTTAAGTCATATCTAAGGTAATGATATTTTTACTATAATGCCTTACATTTTTGGGTTATTTTTTTGTTTGATTCCTTGGCGTATAGATTATAATTTTCATTAATGGCATGCAACCTCTAATCAACTTGAAGGCATACCTTCGTTTTGTTTTTATTGACATTATATGTTTGACAGCTAGGGACAGAGTGGTTTGTGTGGGAAAACGAAATTGTTGTTTTTACTATATTCCTAGCATTTTTTTTTCATATTTACTTACTTTTTAAACGTCCCTGGACTTCAACAATTAACTAAAAACCAAAATTAGCTGTTCTCCAGTTTTAGCGAGACTAACGAACAGCAATTGGTTTTTATATACATATGTATATACATGTATTAGTAGTATATAGTTTATTTCTGTATTCACATCTCAAAGTTCAAACTTCTCAGACGTAGATCATATCGGACGTACAAGTAATATGATTACTTCCAATGTACCGAGGTCACGACATCACGTTGAGCAATTTCATCAAAAAAATACGAAATCGTCTATATATTGACTAACAATACTTTTATGAATGACCGAAATACAGAATTGATAGCAATGGAATCGTATTAATAAAACATTTGATATCTATCTTAAGGACGTCAATGAGATAGTAGCTATAATCGTAATATCACCACGATAACATATATATACATACATATGTCGCTATAAAATAGCTATCCCATTTACAACATTTTCATGTAAACATGGAGACAATTCTTGGTTCCGTCCGTCCAAAACAAAAACTAAATCTAAGAGCAAGGTTAAATCTAAGAATTCTAAAAGTATAACAGTACTTCTTTAATCATTTTTTCGACGAGACAATATACCCTTGCTAGGGAGGATGTTACAACTTTACTGGATTATAGGAGTGAAGGCTTAAGACACACCGCCAGCTACTATAAGGGTTGATGGCAACGCAAAGGCTCCATTATGGAATAAAATGAAATAAATGCAACACAAGAGCCTCACTATGAGCACGAAGTTCGACTTAGGCTGCCCATAGATGATATCCACCATTTGTTGATGGAATGTGTCCGATATGAATCTGTGAGAGAGGCGTTTGTGAGTGCCTTTGATCTGAACAGACTTGACATCGAAATGTTTAACAAAATTTTAACAGAACTATTATCTGATGAGGTGTCTGGCCTGTTCAGATCAATGGCACCATATATAATATGTTAGGTATTTCTGTATTAGTGTATGATGGGGCTGACATACGTACACACGTAAAACTCCATTAAATAAATAGAATAAAAAAAGACTTGGGCTGCCAACCAGGAAAAGAACTACCTATTGTCATCTTACTGGCGTTTCAGAGTTAGCTCCAGTTTGCGAAAATATAAAAAGAAAAAACGAATTAATTTATTCATTCTTAACTCGTCGAAGAATTGAAAAAGATAAACTTTTTATTTAAAATTATTGCAAGACTCATAGACTCGTCTTATTTATTGAGAAAATAGGTGTCAGGTGTCCGCATTCTATTGCAAGAAAACTTTCACTTTTTAAAGTGCCATTTATTAATTAAAATTATACCAATAAAACTTATTGTTCAGGTATATTTATAATAAACGTTTTTGTGACGTAGATATTGTTCCTTGTACATTTGGATCCTT
Source organism: Automeris io (assembly GCA_036320925.1). Lineage (NCBI taxonomy): Eukaryota > Metazoa > Arthropoda > Insecta > Lepidoptera > Saturniidae > Automeris > Automeris io. Next base: position 11,147,210 of record JAUDJH010000005.1, read on the forward strand.
TAAAAGATTGGTGAGAAATAATTGTAAGTTTAAATTTTGTTGATTGTATTTATTTCTGTTATAATTAGGTATTGTTAATTTCTGTTAGTGTTTAATATTCCTTAGCTTGATTTTTATTTTGTTTGATGTTTTTTGTGCAAACTTGTTGGCTTGTGTTTTTTAATGTATTATTTTATCGTTTTTATGTTGCTGTATGTTTGCCTTATTCTGTAAAAAAAAAGAAATAAGAAGTCGCAATTTTCTTGTGATATAGGATCGAAACTTGATTGAAGATTTTAGACAATAAATTTGATATGTTTATAACTGTATACTCTATGCACCATTTTTGTGATTCAGTGGGACATTGATATACTATAATTTCATCAAAATCACACCACTTCATCTTTCAGCATTCGTACTAATCTTCAAACGAATTTAATAGTTTAAAGACAAGGTCTCCCTTAAAAGTAATCGACCGAACGAATATAAAATTCGCCTTGTTTATTATAAACGCAAAAGTTCCGTGAAAGTTTACGAACTAAAATCATAAACTATTTTAGGTGCATTTTAGTTCAGCCAGAGATAGACTCTAAGAGAGATCGATAGCAGAGTAACAAACAAATCTAAAATTATCATGCCGTCTTGCTGGTGAACTTATGAAACGGTCAGGGTCTGACTAAATTTAGGAAGATCAGAGGTCTTTATTTGTGTATATGTGAATGAAAAGTAATATTCTTAGTTTCATCAATGCTATTATTATCACCGACCATACCATACCATACCATTCGTGATGGATATTCTCTATGGATGTAGGTAACTAATATAAGAACTAAAAAACGCTTGATCATTCATAATGCGATAGATAAAAGAGTGAAATACGCTCTCTGTGTTGTTTGTTCATTGTATTATGATCAGGTAGTCTTTGAAGGAAGAGTGAATAGACATTTATGCCTCGAGCCATTGTCGAGGTCCATTACCAGCCTCATTTTCACCTATCGCCAGCTGTGATTAAGGTCATTGAGGCCATTAAATTATAAAATAGTTTAATTGGTAGCATTGGTGATATTTACTTTTTTATATTGTCCTAAAATAGTGACTACACCACACCTGGAAAGATCAGCAAAGTCTAAAAGGGCAGTAACCTACAAGAAACATATTAATAGTATCGCCCCCATCGCCACATCTGCATATACAGGCTGATTTTATAGATGAGGGCGATATTGAAGGAGGATATTCAGCATTCGATTCTAATTCCAAATATATAGAAATAGTGATATGTTAATATTTTAATTAAAACAAAGTAATTTATAGTAAACATATTAAGAGGCAATTACACACATGATAGAATAAATAACAATTAATTATTAAGTAGTATAGCATGTAGACGCCGCTCGATACGCGTTTGTGGTAAACGCCCTAAAGGACGTTAGGGTGTTATGGGACGCGCGGGGTAAGGGATGCGCGCGCGCAAGGGATGTTCTAGCAATTCAGTCGACTGCCGAGACCCAAGGCTAGAGTAAATGCGTGTACGTCGCAGTTCGGTGTGCCTTAAAGTGCAAATAAACAGTAAAACACCAAAATCCGTGTCTTTCTACAACCACACCCACGACCACCGGTCATAGTAGGTATTTTGTCTCTCCTAAGCCAGGATAAAGTACGAAAGGGTAACGAGTCAATTATCTGTTTACCTAAAATTATGTAAAAGGAATTTTATCTACATACCATTCAATCGTGCACCACACGCGCTGCGGTGTCCAAACTTTTTACGGATCAATTCTCATTTGTGTTCATCAATGTTTCTTTATGATTTGTTAGGGAGTATTATTATTTACATTTTTATTGGTTACAAGAAGGTACAAATTATTGTATTCTGAAATATCTCCCTCGTCTATAAAATCATTCTGTATATCCCTGATATATAACTGGACGTAGACAACCTGAACCCGAAATGCAACAAGTCAAAGCAAGCTACTTAGATACTTTTTTGAATACTAGCTCGTTAAAGTGATTATATACTGTAAACTGTGTAGTCCTCATTATGTTAGTGGAAAGGTTTCAAATGTTTCGTTGCATGACTGCATCGCGAGCCCAGTACTAGAGTAGAAACCTCGTCACGGTAACTCGATTCGGCTTATTGCATTTGGGGATCAGCCTTTGTACGCTCAGTTTAATATACGCTTCGAAAATGGTATATTCAGACGAGTATAATGACGGAATGAGTAAATTCTCCTGTACATATGAAATATAAAGTCAGTGATTATTGCACACACACACATATATATATATATACGTAGGCGCAGAGGAGGCCAAAATCATTAATTAAAATAACGAAGTCTTCACAATTCACCTAATTTATTTTTACTTTCTTTTAACAATTTGATTAACTGTAAATTGTTATTGTTATCCTATTAAGTATTGTAATTTAACAGAAGTGTCATATAAAATGAACAGTGTAAACAACTCCTTTGCAACACGGACATCGGGCAACCGTTGCCAACCAAATGTTATCTTAGAGCAGTGCCGTCGACCTTTATATAAAAGAACCCGATGGTGGAGACGAGCTCGTTGCATGTTTTGCTCACAATTATTGAGAATAGCACTGTCATATATGTAGGCTTGTCCTGACTGATATATCATTGTGCATTGTTAGTGTTTGAGTTTACTGTAAAAAGATAGATATACGGACGCGGCGTGGGAATTTATTTGATAGTATGTAATCTGATCTAAGTTTTCCTTTAAATCAGTTAGGGGACAAAAGTTAACCAGCCGTAAAAATAATAGTCTCTATAATTCTTCTTTATTCCATTGTAATCACTTTATAAAATACGATATTGTAAAAACTGTAATAAATTACATCCGGGCTTCGATAGATAGCGTCATGAATCACGGTGTGTTTACATCATTATGTTTTGTAGAACCAATTACACATATACCGGTATAAACATCAGAAATAGAATTTAAGACTTTCAATAGTTCAATATATTGAACATTTATCTTATTCTCCACCGTAACACTCCTGACAGAGAGATTGAGGCTTTTAAAAGTCATTGAAAGCAATTAATTGAAAAGTTGTTTTACAAAGTCTAAAGTTTTAAGGTGACGCGCTCTAGTGAAACTATTGTGAAGTATTTGGGAAAGTTTTGCCTCCTTTAAGATAGTGGCCAATAGGCACGGCACGACAGGGTTGTAAAGAATTGATTATAGGACCCACAGGCTTCTCTCATTGTCCAAGTCCAACACATCTTAGTCGCGGCATCTCCACGGGTCTTATGAAAATTTTCCTTAACTAAAAAACGTTTTCATAAGATTCACTAGCCATATTTCAGTCTCTCACAATATTATTATTTTAATCTTACTTTTATATTAGATATCTGTACCACGAGATAAATAAAACAACATCGTTTCAGTGTCGTTTTAGAGATATTTTGTGAACGAATATAGTGTCAATTTTCACAATAGCGCTGTCAATTTTACACTTCTTCGAAGTAATGTCAAATTGAGCGAACGATTTCATCAAAACGTCTTTGTAAATCGTAATGGAAATAAGCTAACGTTTAGGACGTAGTATTTATTACAAGTACATTAATTAATCCTGTAATAACTTACAGTAACACCATTTTGAATATGACCTAGATATAATATATAATGTTGATCAGTTTTAGAGCCATAGTTCCTTGTATACTAACGTGAACTCGACCAGACAACAAATTTTCTAGATTTAGCCGTAACTAGGAGATATAAAATATCTTTACGACCGCAAAGCGTGATAACAATTTTATGACGACAAATGATGAAAATTGGCCTAAGACATGCGTATCAAAGGAAGGAAATCTGATATATCTAGATGTTATCTAGAGTTTAGGCTAGATTGTCATTAGGTGTCATAATTCCTCGAAATTGAAAATTGAGTTAAATCGTAATTCGGTCAGATTATATTACTTGTATATTAATGTATTGTTTCGTAGAGTGGCGTCTTCATAGTGCGGAATATTTTCCATGAATCTGACATCTTATACCATAATATCTAATTAGAGTGTTTGCCTACTTATTACATATAAACTACTGTTCCATTTTTATCGAAACTTTTGAAGTTCTAAATACATATTCCCCGTCTAAAACCTTTCGATATATTGTTTTTTTTTTTGTGTAGAATATGGATACTGCTTGACATTTCGCTTCCAAGCGTAGTATTTCTTCCGGATGAGCACATGGGATCTTTCCAAAAGGACTGAAAACACACTATTCAACGTCGGCATAGCAATAATAACACTCCTTGTGTGACAGTCGTTGACAGCGATAGCTTACCATCAAGTGGGTTGTTCGCCTTTTTGCTTTTGTTTCACATAATAAAGGTCACCTTTAATACTTATTTAAAGCAGAATCAATAAAAATATTTCTCAAGAAAGAAAAATATCAAAGGATTGGAAAAATGACAATTTTAAAAAACACGGCAACGTGAGAAGGGTCCCCTTTTATATTATCGATGTTTCTTCGTCTGGGGATCTTTCCGATTTCTTTTCTTTCTCTATTTAAACCTTTAATGTATTTTTCGAACTTCAATTTCTTCCAGAAAATATGAATAGTCAACAATAATATAAACTACTTATTGCGGTAAACATAATTTTATGACAATAAATATTGACTATAGTAATTAAAAAGGTGGTCTAAAAATATGCTACGAGATTTATTATGAAAATCCTATTATTGGATAAATTGCCTACAATATTACCGCATTATATCGAAGGCTGTTATTATAAAATTACTACCCATTTCTATTAATGCCAATCGACGAGAATCCAATTTTCCAATATTCGTTGACATGCTCACTTAAATATTTACTATGCCACTATGAAAGATCTCTACATATAATAATAACTAGGCTCTTACATTGTACACAAGCTGATCCACAAGCGAGTCACTATGATGGGGTTTGTATCGATACTTTGATGTCACGATGCAGTTAAGCGCAGTTGTCTTACCACATTGATATTGTTTGTTAGATACAAACCGTGTTTCGAAGATCAAACTGAAGCAAACCTACTGTTTTTCGTTAAACAATCACCGAATGGAAAGCGTGGCAAAAGCGAACCAAAGCGAAACCTCAAACGAACCACTCACTTTACTTCTCATATTATTGCTTTTTTTCTTTTCTTTTCGTTTTTAAAGTCCTTTTAATAAAGCTATTTTTTTATTGCTTTTAATAACTCGGTTTCCATCTTGTTCATGTGTCATATAGTTTATACATTAACATAACTAACACGCCTGGTTCCAATATGCTACGCTTTCGCTTCGCTAGTCACATTTGCTTTCTGTCAGAGCTAGTACAAAGTTAGCCAATACAATGATCTCGCTCATGTTCTTCGCTTTCCCTTCGCCGTTGATTTGTCATGGCGTTTTATTCGCCTCCAAAACGTTTCGCTTCTGCCACGAATTCGGCAAAGGTTGAGAACTTGTCTATAAGATAGCGTACCGAAGGCGTGATAAAGTGTTTTTATTTTATAACTTATAATATCGTACCAGACAATTCTTTAGGATTTTTGTGACACTTTGATCTAATATATTGGCATAATTTACACGTTATCGTGTATTATTATACAAACCAAAAACTCCTCGCTTCGCTTTTGCCACGCATTTAGTTCGTTGTCTATTTAACATTGGTTAGTTTCATGATATATACAAGTGATGTCCACTTCTTTTAGCGATTATTTATAAATATTATGAAAGAAGTAAAATTTGTAATAACATTTTATTATTCAAGCTTTCTTTTAGTCTGCAAACAGGATGTCGGCTCACCTGATGATAAGTGAGCACCGCCGCTCATAGGCAACTGAATACAAAGAGCGTTGCCAACCATCTATCCACTCATAAGTATGTCACTTTATAAGTGCTTCGTCAACCTAACGAGCTATTAAGGTCACAAGGATAAAAGACAATAAAACGATTACATGAATGAACGCACCGACTTAGCGGCCACTATGGACTTGATCGATAAGCCACAGACGAGACTTTAGTAATATTTAATTGAGTGAACATGAAGATCCTATATACAGAGTGCTTAAATTTTAAACAACTTTTAAATTTGTTAATATAACGTTCCAACACGTTAGTTGAAATTTTTCTAGTAAGATATTTATTTATTTATTTTAATACTAACTTTACAGCACATTACAAAGTCAATTACATACAAAATAGAAAATAAAACTACAGTACCAGTAACGAAGTTATGCTACATATTAAATTTTGTTAGCATGTTTTGGGTCGCTCTCAGTACTCGAGTAGACGAGTGAGTGTAGTATGAGTGTATGAGTGTGTGTGCGTGCAGTTGTGTGCACTAATAATAACACTTGCCCATGTTACTTCTCTTTCGGAGAAAGAAAAACCATATTACGTTTTTATGCTCTGGCCAACATGACCATTGCCCCACTTCGACGTAGCCTTGAGTTTCTTCCGCCCCTTATCACAAGGTATTCGCTTCCGAAACGCTGGTAGATCGCCGTTTTTCCCGGCCATCAATCCATATCCTGTTGAAAAAAAAAATCAATGCCGCGGTTGATCGTTTTTCTCAGAACACTACACATTACATTTTTTTAAATGTCAATAATCATAGGAAGTTTTATATATTTCATTGTAGTCAATACGATGCTAATTCAAACAAAGACAATGTGATCTAACAAAACAGCCATAGAACATCTAGATTGCAATATTAAAATAGTCAATGTAATTTGAAAAGCTATAATATTATAATTGTAATGTACTTTAGTGAATAATATTGTAATTACGAGAAAAAAAACATCCTCACTATATCGGTCATCATCATGCATGCATGATCATATAAATTTCGTATTAAGTTTATTTATATTATAAAGGAACACGTGCTATTCCATAAATAGAGAATGAATGTGATTGTTAATACTTATAATTGTCTTCTATAACATTTTATTGTTCTACTTAATAAAACAACCTGTATTTGCTTGACTATGTTTTCAAGACTCACGAACGGAAGCACTTTTATTAATTCTAGAAAAGTTAACAGATAGTTATTATGTAGACTGTAAGGCAAAATCAGATTTGATGTTCAAACAAGATGTTATTTTAGTATACATAATGCTATGCATAATGTTTATCCAATTTCATGTGTTAGTTACCTTAGTGCTAGAGCACATGCTGTATTGTGGCAGCAGCGCGGAATCAAAGCGCTGAAGCTCCATCGCATCGTTTTATATTAAGACAAGCTGATCCGGCAAACGTTGTTTTGCTATATAAGGTTTTGTAATATCTTCTAAGATGTTCATTGAAATTAAGTGATGTCAAAGACAATTTTGTTCACAATTAAATACTCTTAATCAACAACACATTTATTTGGATAAAGATTAATATTATTACGTTGATACAACTCTTAACAAATAATGCATTAATTTCGACCAAATTGATTACCATAAAAACGGTTCTAGTGAATTAATCTTAAAAGATAGACATATACTGTCCCGGACATTTTTTTAGATCATTTTAAGAGGAATAATTCTTTCTTACATATATTTTTGGTATCTTGAACCGTTTTTACAGCGCACGCAATGGAAGCACTCAAGGATGAATAATTTTCCCCGTTTTTTTCACATTTTCCATTATTTCTTCGCTCCTATTAGTTGCATCGTGATGTTATATAGCCTAAAGCCTTCCTCGATAAATAGTCTATTCAACACAAAAAGAATTTTTCAATTCGAACCAGTAGTTCCTGAGATTAGCGCGTTTAAATTAACAAACAAACTCTTCAGCTTTATAATATTAGTATAGATGTGCATGATATGCACATGATGCGTTCCAGCACCACGGCGAACATGCACCGAACTTGCGCTGCATTAGATGAGGCGGAGAAGAGTACACGTGTAGCGATGCCAGAGCTGTACCACCGGTCTTTTCAGATACATTTTTAATAACTCTTTTATATTAACAATTTAGTAACAACTTTGCAACGGCTCAACGCATCGTATGTCCGCCAATGTGGTAAATCTTTTCGGTGTTTCGACGCCTTGCTGACACAACGCATCGTGTTAACGGCTCTTAACTTTTTTTTTATTTATTTTAAAGTGCAACTACGTATTCAATACGTCCTTTAAATAAATACATATCTAAAGATGGGTTATACCAACAAATTAAATCGATTTAAACTTATATAAAACGCTATTTAGCGCTAAACTACTTATCATCTTGCACGGAAACACTATCCAGTTTCGTCAATTATAAAATTTTAATTAACATAAAGGTACAATTAAACCGCGTCATTAAAATAGCGTTGAAAACAAGCTTAACAAATATTTAATTTATTGGTGCAAGCAACCCTTAAAAAAGATATAACAATTATAATTTAAAAAATCGCGCACGTATAACTTAAGTTGAGCTCGATAGTATATCGATAAACTTAAGTCTCTATTGAAATTTCTATTGGAATATATTGAATATGAAAATACAGTTTCGTCGGAAAACTTTGTCAGCATACAAAATAGGAAGCTCTAGAAGCAACTAAACCGATAGTCCAATAGCTGTTGGAGTAAATCAGATTTATAATGGCGGTGCAACTTTGCATAAGAATAGCTTTGAAGCAAACTCCACACGCTGAAGACTAACTTAGTTCAAACTTGCCCTATCTCTAGAACTAGTTTTCTAGAGTTCGTACACAACCAAGGGATAACTCTCGTAATAAAAACTTTAATGTAACTTGTAACAAAAATGTGTTCTTATATTATAAATGCAAATGTTTGAATAGATATTCGTTAATTAATAACGCCAGAACTTTTCACTGTATCTAGATTTTACATTGGGCACTTCAAACGCACTTTTTAAGATTCAATTGTGCTTGAAATAGGTGGCAATGGACAGACTAAAATGGGCAATGAATAGAATGAAAGAAACAACAATATGGTCTGGATCTGAAGGTAAAAGAAAAAGAGGCAAACCCAGAAAAATGGCGCGTTGATATCCTTGCGGTAGTGAGAATAAAATAGACAGAGTTAGACCAAGATAGGATTAACTGGAGGAAGTAAGAGGAGGTCTTCACACAAAAGGGGTCCATATATAATAAATACGATACCTAATCCTAACTAATACAAACAACAATAACAAAATGAAATAAGAAAAAACTAATAATTACCAATAATACAAACAGACATGAATTGTGAAAATAGAATGTGATCTAAAAGGCATAATTATGATTACGAGCATTTAAAGAGTGCCGATCTGAAATCAAAATTGTACAAAAGTTTTAGAAATTTATATATTGGTTTTCTCGAATATGCCACAGCCCACAAAAATACGACCTAAATCATTCTAATCTAGAGATGATGGACTATCTACTATTTTTTTTTTTGGTAACTCGGGGTAAAATCCTACATCGGACCATCAGGGTCACTGTGAGGGCAGCGACCCCGGTGTGTCAGACTCCTACTGACTAAAAACCTCCGGGGTGTCCCTCTAATCACTCCACCCAGGCATGGGAAACCAAATTCGTCCAGTTGCCCGGGGAGTGAACAGCCTTATTCAGGCTTCCTCTCTAGGAGGGGTGAGTATAAAGAGCCCACGCCTCCAATACCTCTTTCATAGGCGGTGCGCTAGACGCTGCGCACCGCCGCCCTCTCATTGACTATCAACTAAACCCAGCCTCATTTATATCCGCTATGGGCAAGTTTCCCACAGAAACATGCCCAATATCCTTCGGCGCAAAGATGAATTATAATCTGAAATACGTCATAGGCTACTTTCTCTCTCGTAAATAATTGATTTCTGTGGGAAAGCGGACGAACCCATGTCGTGATAGCTAACTTCGAAAACCATATGACCTAGATCAAAGCTATCACAAGCAACACAAGGCAGGGTATCGATAGCCTGTTTTTAATATGATTATATTCTCAAATATCATTATTATTCAGCTTATTATTATAAAGCTTTTAATTAAAAAATATATTTACATTTTAATAGAAAATTCTTCATATATAAGCGTTTTAAATGAGTTTCTCTGCAATAATGGGAGGGAATAATAAATGTGCTTCTTGCTGAAATAATAAAATTTAGCAAAGGCGTTGTTACTTAATTGAATTTAAAATGAATACTTCTGAAATAAAATTAAAATGTTGAGACAAAAAGTTAGTAAGATCGTTGATATGGTTTAATATTTTCGGGATTTTCTGCCATGAATACAAAAAATACAAAGCCCAAATAAAAAAGGCAATATTTTCATCAGGTGACATGTAAAAAGAACCAAAATGTGCCAAGGTAAATAAATGTGGATTCATTTGAATGACACAACACATGTCTCCAATGTGCGGCCGAAACACATTCCAGACCATAAAGATTACAGTCATCCCGCCAATACAATGCGGGAATGGCTATAAGCGGGAAGCACACTTAGAGCAAAGCAGATAGCAGTGAAGAGCGATAGCTGATGGGGACTTTTGTATGCACAAGTTTTTAGATTAGTTAACGCTTTTAGCTCAACCAAATAGCTATAAAATTCTCTAGGAAAGATAATCGTTCCTTTCCTCTTAATATGGCAACATTGGTCAAATTCAGCCAGCGGCAGCACTACAAACTAAATAAAACAAAATTGCAGAGAGGAATTAGGTTGAATGAGAAGGATATAAGGGGTGTCTCAGAATGTTTTTCGTTTTTGAATTGACCAATACGCGCCGATCGCTGGTAGCAGGGGGAGGGGAGTGGTCTCAAACGCTTGGCCGGCTTGTTAAGTTTAGTAGCCATGAATCGTTTCACGGGACCGCAGCGCGCGTTTTGCGTGCGAGCGTTTTATAAAAACAACGATTCCTACACTATTGTTCGTCGTCTCTACAGGACACATTTTAATTTAACAAGCTTAAAACATGTGCCAAGTGCCAATTTAATTAAACATTGGGTGTGCAAGTTTGAAGAGACTGGGAATACAATGCCGGACAAATCATCTGGGCGCAAAAGGACATCAAGGGCGAGCACGAACGTCGACCGCGTTCGCCAGTCTGTTATGGACGACCCACGACAGTCGTTGAGATTGCGCGCAGCTTCTCTGAATTTGAACAAATCTACGGTTTATCGCATTATTTCGAAAGATTTGCATTTTCACCCATATAAAATTGTTATTGTTCAAGAAATGAAGCCTGATGATCCTGATAAACGAGTCGAATTCTGCAGGACAATGAAAAACCGTTTTAGGAGTTTCAATAACATCTGGTTCTCCGACGAATCGAATTTTCACATCAACGGTCACGTGAATAAACAAAATTGCAGATACTGGGCTACCGAGAATCCGCTAGAACTGCATCAGAAGCCCTTGTACTCACCAAAAGTGGTTGTTTGGGCTGCCATATCAAGTCAAGGAATTATCGGTCCTTATTTTTTTGAGGATAACCGAGGTCGAACTCAGACCGTTAATTCTGATCGATATTGCCATATGATCCGGACTTTTTTGGCTACAGAAATGCAAAACCAGTCTGGCTACAACCGTAACACCTTTTTCCAGCAAGATGGGGCCACTTCTCATGTAACAAATGACTCGTTAGCTGCTCTTCACGATTTATTCCCCGGAAGAGTGATAAGCCGCCGAGGAGACATAAACTGGCCACCGAGGAGTCCTGATTTAACGCCTGCTGATTTTTTCTTATGGGGCTACCTAAAAAGTAAAGTTTACAATCCATTGCCACCAAACCTGAACGTTTTGAAGCAAAGAATCACTGAAGAAATCAACGCTATTCCAAGAGCAATGCTCCAGCGAGTGATTTAAAATTTTAGCTCCAGGCTAAATGAGTGTGAACAAGTAAATGGTGAACATTTGCAAACGGTTGTTTTTCATAAATAAACTTCAAGATCTGCTCTTTAATTTAACAATAAATAAAACAAGTTTTAATGGATAATGTTGTTTTTTATTTAACATCAAAAAATGAAAAACATTCTGAGACACCCTTTATTATATTTTTATATATCGCTGTCACTTTTACGCCTCGTTAAATAACTGTATGAATGTATGATAGGACCAAAGAACAAACTCAACCGTAGACGTCGCCTTAACGTCACTCTACTGCGTATTTGTCCAAAAGACTATTTTGTGTTTTTGCTCAATCTCCATGTATGTAGATATAGAAAAATATCTCCTAATTTACACTTCCATAAATTTCAAATTTCTTTTCATTTAAACAAGTAGTCTACACTTTTAAATGTGGCCGCATTTGTAATTTATTGTAATACATTACATAAAATAAATAAGTATTACAAAATATATAAGGAAAAGTTAAAAGTGGTTTCCTTGTAGTAAGGAAATTCAAAGACTCTCCACAATTCGATCGCACGACACGACTTTAACAGTATATATGTGTTTCTATTCTTTCCATGTGTGTTAATGTAAACTTTTTAATTGTACTCATAAATAAATACTAACTAAGAACGGTTTAATTCTAGTTAAATTTTTTCTACAAATAAATGGCAATCTTATAGCGAACTGCTTTATAGTCGATTTAAGCGATATTTTTCTACAACAATCTACGATCTCTAATACAAACCGATGTGATAAGTGAGCGCCAACCTTTAATATGCTACGTCATTCAGCTGGAAAACTTCACGAACCGCAGGGACCCTTTTAAAATGTATTGCGCTTGTAAAGCGCGTACAGCGTGGGTTTTGGGACAAGAATGTTTTCATTGGTGAATTAAAAAATAAAAGTATGTATTTTGTCAAAGGATTATATTATTATAAACAGTACCCTCGAGCAATATCCATTATCTTGATGCCTTTTGTATACAAATGTACTCTCAGCTAATAATTTTTTAAATAAAATAATATATGATCCTTTTGTATTTGAGTAACTTTGTAAAACTTTAACATGATAGATTTTATTCTAAAAAAGTCATATTATATTTTTCTTATTACAGTGGCACGCCAATATGACTATACTGTACCTGACGATAAGTAATAATGCTTTCTAAGGGACGAGTATCAAATAATAACTGAAGTCCCTTTTCTAAACTACATATACCATGACCGAAAGTTCTTAGGGAAATTGATAACAATATGAAAACAAACTGTTCCCGAAATGAGAAATGAAATGAAATGTATTTATTTCGCCTCAAACTAACAAAAAACTAGAAATTTAAATGCAGTAACAGAAACAACATACAGAAACAAAAAAAAATACAAAACATATAAACATGGCGAAAATGGGACCTTCATCAGCTTAAAGCCACAGAGGACGTCTGCACCACTGATTTTCGTGAAGGGCCCCGGTCGTGTTACATCTAATTATAAATATCTACAAGCGATAAAAAACACAACAAATAGAATAAGCTATATGCCTAAGTAATCTTAAGTTTAAGTATAATAATAAGTTTAATTGAGAGAGACCGAAACGGATAAGATGATGGATTCACAGCATACCATAGCATTTAGGCTGTGGTTTATAGACACTACTTCGACTTTGCTGAGAAAATACGTTCATCTTTCACAAAACACTGAATACATAATAGGTAGGTAGTTGGGAGTCGAAGCTGCTCGCGTCCGTAGACTTTACCCTAGTTTCTCTACACGTGACTTCTGAGTGGTGCTAAACGAGCAGCAGCGAGGTGGTAGGGCGTCGGTGCCCATCTGGATCGCGACCACAGTACATGGGTGTAAAGCCCGTCATAGTGACCAGTTTCGGCTTGTCGCGTTTCGGGATCAGCTTGTGTATATCCAGTAGCTCATATACCTAGAGACCTTCAGTCGTGGTACATGTGGGCCGACATGACGATGTAGACTATCAATGGATTTTCGTCCTTTGATAGTCGCTTTCGTTTTTGGATTACACTGTAGTTACCATCAGGTACTCTGTAGTCACTATGGGTTGCCAGTGTAAAAAAAAAAGTTGAGTATGGCGCCTAATTATTCACAAAGCCAAGTCCAAGTTAAAGAGATCCATGGCTTATACATGAACATAAATTAAATATTACAATAAGAAAGAAGTTCTCTAATTCTTACCTTTGCAGGGTCATTGGATTGTGGAATAGTCTCCCGGAGAACGTGTTCCCTGCGTCCTATGATATTGGGTTCGTTAAGCGAAGGATGAAGAGATATTTATGTAGGCCGACATAATGCGGTGACTATCGGCAGCTGGGTCTTTCTAGATAGTCGTCCTCGGTTTTTGGATTGCACTATACTTTTCACCAGGGACGGTGCAATCACTATGCTAATTCAGATTACAACAAAAAAAAAAATGGAATTTTAACAAAATAATGAGTAAAATCAAGGCAGCATCTATATAACTTGAGTCTCACTCCCAGGATGGATTATTTTAAGAACGAGGAATTGGACTTCCATTTTTCAATCACAAGAAAGATACAAAATTAATTAATAATAATCGCTTAAAAGATTAACAATAGAAGACAGGCTATGATTCCAATGTTTTACATTTCCTGCTAGAAATCGTGAATTCCGCTTGTTAAAAATAAAATTGAAAAGAAGATCCTTTTAAAAATAAACGAGAATTCGAATCCTGGGCAAAAACGTGAAATGAAAGAATAAATTCGAATTAATTAATAACCGGCTGCCATGCCCGAAGCCCGTTGTTTGCGACAGTTCATTATATTTTTCGTTTAATAAATGAGAGAACACGAAATAAAACTGTATTTTAAAATATAATGATTTTATAATAGAAATTCCTATATATTATTTCGATGTACAGTCAATTTAGTTTTTAAGTACAGTTTCTAAAAGGAAAATTATAAATGTGTTATGTATATTTAAATTATTTTACTTTACTCTTTATAGATTTTAAAAGTGTGGGTGAGAGAGTGCCCAAGACTTTCATCCTCAAAATCCACCATTCTCCTTTCAGCACAAAAATAAAAACGTATTTCGCAAACCGTTCTATTATCAACCTTATATTTTCTTTACACTAGGTTCAATCAATCGTTTACCTGTAAACCATAAGATTAAATTATGTTTGTACTTACTGTATTCATTATTTATTATATATGATTTTAATTTATAATTGATCAAAAGATCCTAAGCTCCAGTAAATCTTATATTAAATGTCAAACATTTTGGAATTAGAAATACAAGTAAGGAAATTTTAGTACAAAACGCTGGGCTAAAAATCAAGCAACATATTTTGTAGCTTATTAGATGGGCATATTTTTCCAGTAGTTTGTAGTCTTTGTCATAGTTTATTTTTTAAATTACACTTTCTGTACCAAAGATTGTAATTTATGTCTAAATTTGATTCTATTAAGGGTCATTACTATAAATTGTGATAAAATTTTGAGGCTTTTTATTGTTGTAACAACTTAATTAAAGTGTCAAAGTGTGAATAGAATTCATTTCGAATGTTTTTTTTTACAATTTATATTTAAGCGTCAGAATCGAGCATACTAATAAACAACCTTAAAATTTAAATATCTAGAAGCTTTTGTATTACGCCGCAACATTGAAGAACCTTAAATGATTGCCTTTTAGCTCCTCTATTATAGTACATGCTATGAATAATACAGCGAATTAAAAATAACTCTGTAATTTGAAAGCTAATCCATCCCTTTGTTCTAAAGTTTTTTTTTTTCTAAACTATGTAACATTTCTTTTAGATCGCGATTCGTCAACTTTTTATTTCAAATTTCATATCATTCTATTTAATAACATAGTATTCGTTTCACTTTGGCGCATTTCTTTATATTTCCTAAATATATACGAGTAAAGGAATATACATACATTAATATTCGATATATCGTCATTATTCGTTTGTCATATCTAAGAAAGAACAAGAATCGAATTTAATTTTTGTAGAATTGGATACCGTTTCAATATCAAACAATACCCGGTTTCCTCCACTGCATACAGTAAACAATATTATTAATTCCGTCCGTGAAACTATATCTGAACGAGCAATTATTCCTACTGCATTGTTCTCTAAACTCGCTGTGATTGGATTTGGTTCGGTTTTCATGTAATCGGACTATGAAGTTGGACTATACCGGACCAGGTACCTACTTGAAAGTAAATTTGGATTTGATGATTGATTCTCCATTAAAAGTTATTCTTGAAAAGTGTGCGAATCTATAAAGGTTCAAATTAAAATAATTATTAAAAATTGCTTAATATGTAATGACACATTTTATACTTTCGTGTTTTGTATCTATAATAAATTACTTTAACGGGACTTATACGCGAATTTACTTACTTTTAATTAGGACCCGACGTTGCGATCTGGTTACACAAGTCACGATCACATGCAAACGGGCATGGCGCGGAGTTTTCGTCGGGGGTGCGAAGTTACTTCCTTTACCCTCTTTTCTCCTCTATAATTTAAATAGTCATGACACATCGCGCATTAGTCCCGTTAAAGTATTTATAATCTGTAATTATTCAATTAAATGATAAATTATCTCTATCCAAGCAAAGCGGGACACCACAGCTGGTATATTATAAAAATGATTTTAAATAATTTTAAATCTAATATTGACGCCGCTACGCCGTGAAAAATCACATTACGATCCCCCTTACCCTACAGTCCGTCCCGCTTCTTGGATACTGCTCAAATTCAGTGCGGACGCAGTGAGAAAGCGTTCATATAAACAGTTCTAGACCTACTCGGTTTGTCAATATTTAGGTTTGAATCAGAGAATAACGGATAACTGATAGAAATCGGATCACGGATGAAGTACGTAAGCTACCAAACAAATCGTTCGTAAACTTCGCAACGTCAGTGTCCATAAGCCTTTACGCACTGCCTCCTGCTTTTATATGGTTTTAATTGAGACCTCCAAAAGCGTCATAAAAGTGGTTTTATACTAGTTAACAATTTCAATACTGAATAAATATTTCTATATCTTCAGATAGTTGTATTTGTCTAGGTTGTTATGCATTTGAATTTTTAACTTGATATATTTGAGTATTCAATGTTTCCGTGTTGCTGAGGACCGCAACAAGTGGAGGCTCATCGTGATATTAGCTAGCATTATCCAAAGTGAATGCATCATCATGAGATCATGAGCACTTTGCCAAATATGTATCACTGAGGAAAGCGATATCTGATGTCAAACATGAAGTTATACACCAAAAATACTAAAACTAAATAATCATGACATTGAATGAAATCTAAAACAATAATACCCGACAAATAAGATAATAGAAATATGTAACGATAAGATATCATAAAACTCCGTAACAAGTTATGACACCTTGACATTAATCGGAATTACAAAATGGACAGATCATAAACCAAAAGAAATCTATAACAGATGACGTGAGTAATGGTCAATAAATTCGAGATAGTTCAAAAGGTCAGTAGACTAGTTTCTCCTATTTTTTATTCGGTTGATTTTAAGCGAACTTAAATACCATTTTATTTTTGACATTTGTTCGATTTCAATTTTTATATAGCACTCCAATGTTAATAGATTTTAAAGTGTTTTTTTTGTCACAATTATAGATCCTGTTGGGCGTGACATTTTTATAAGTAGAAGAGGGCTTCAATAAGTAGGGTAATATAACATACACAAATACACATCTTTGTAAATACACACACAATACTAATTTACATCTTATAATTCTTCTTACTACATCTATAATTTATAACTTAAATAATCATCTACTGCGTTATAACTTTTTTGTTTAACATCAGAATAAATTTGTTTAAGGATAGAGTGTTGATGTTATTTGTCGCTAATATTTTTGGATAATATATTATTGTTTTATTAAATTAGTGTCATTTTTGACAGAGAGAAGATTTAGATTAGATTATAACTAAATTTATAAGAATTGTCACTATTTGCTCTGTAGTAATGAAACTTTAAGACGCGGTACAGCGTCGCAGAATTTAGTAAGTCCATGACAGCATCTGTAAGGTAAAGCATGTCGTAATTTATAGATGGCTCCTAAATACATATTTTTTTTAAGTAAAAGCTACCTTATTCCATGGGATTCTGAAATCGACACTATAATCCGAGTTAGGAAAAAAAGGTTAATCACATGAAATTACTAAGTATAGAATTTACCTGACCTGTATCTGCACGTCGGTCTTCCTCCTCTTCCTGCGCGGCCAACACCTTCTTCTTAGCTTCCCACAAACCGACATATTTGTCGGTTGTAAGAGGCCTACCCCTTACCCTCTCGGGGACTGCCGCAAATTTGGCGAGGACATCTGTCTCCGGCTCACTGTCGAAGAAAAACAATCGACACGACCGCCTCCTCTCCAGGGTGCCAGAGTCCAGGGACAGATGGCTACAGGCACATTAATGATCGAATAATGTCACATTTTAAAACTAAGCATTAAATTATCCAATATATTTGAAATACAAAAACATTTTGAGATTGCTGTTTTCATTGAATTCATTTATAATGCAAAATTGCCAAATATGTGACGTTACAATAGAAGAAATGGAATCCATAAATATGACCAACTATAACAAGGACAAAAATCATAGAAAATAATAGAATTTGTGTGATGTAATTTATGGGTGACATCTTATCAGTACTTATAAGTTATCACATTAATCCTAATTAAGGCTATATTAATGGATCGTACTGGACTAAAGCCCAGATAGTTTGTTTATAAAATATGCTTTAATCCCACTAACAATTCAATGTTTCCACCAAAAAGTGTATTCAAACATATTTACCATGAAAAATAATCATATCAAAGGAAAAAAACACATCATTACCATAAAAACATGCGATTCTCGTGTTCCCTCGTAATATAAAGGTTCAATTTAAATATTCAGAAGAATTTGAACAAGTCATATTAAATTATTTAATAAAACAGTTTCCATTATGCGACCGAATGTAAGGTTATCTTATATGATCACATGTTTCACCAGGGACGTAATTAGGCTGAAATTTAAAGACGCTTTGACTTTGTTTACACTTCGTTAAGAATATAAGTTTATCTTTGACAAAAAAAAACTAAATATACATATAATAGTAACATGAGCGTAGCTTGAGTATTCAATTGAAAAAATCGGTGACTTACCATATAGTTTAACATTCATCAAGTAATCTACTTTATAATCTTTAAGCAAAGGTTAATTGAAGTCCAAATTAAGTCTTATAAATCTCAATCTTAGCTTTAGAGAAAGGTTTAAGAGTTATTTACAGTTTTTTTTCTTCTGCTTTGTGGGGCGTCATTAACTCCTATATAAATTACAACACTGTGCGAAAGTTATTGCAACCAAGAAAACTTATGGTACATAAAATATAACAATTAAAGGCAACAGGCGGCCTTATTACTAAAAGTGATTTATTGCAGGAAATTAATAAGTCCACGATATAAATATGTCGGTTGTATAAATTTGAAATCAAGTAGAAGATACTCGTTTGACACAATTTTTAGATAAAACCAAAAACTAAGTAGGCAGATCCTGAACAAGGCCAGACGTCGCCGGGTGCCGAGGAAACTGGCCCGGCCTTGCCCTTGGCACTCGGCAGGCGGGAGATGGAACGCCTCGGGGGTTTTAGTCGGTGCAAGTCCGACACACCGGGGTCAAAACCCATCGCTCCATGAGGTCCGTTAGGGATTTCCACCTGATTTCCAAAAAAAAGATAAAACCAAAAAAAGGTCCTTATCCAGGGCGTACTGAAATATAATTAGAAAATGAAAGAAAATTAACATTTATTAGAGTTTCATCCAAATTCCCTTCTACCATAAATTGACGAGACGTCGGGCGGGCTTGCACTCTTTTGTGGTTGACATTCCAGCTGCTCGCCGAAGCGAATCGCCTCCTCCTTTTTGCTACGAATCCCCAAGAGTGGAATTCACTTCCTGCGTCTGTGTTCCCAACATCTTATGATATAGGAATCTTCAAACCTCGAGTGAATCGGTATTTGCTGGGTGAGCGCGCTTCATCCTCGGTCTCATCGTCACCTTCCAGCAGGTGAGATTGAGGTCAAGCGCAAGCTTGTCAGTAATAAAAAATTACGTTGTCAATATGTTAAAATTAATTTAAATTCAACCCAACCAAAAAAATAACTCTATTTTGCTGGTGTCATGTACGATTTAGTTCGAAGTAGTTTTGGGAGTCGAAGCTGCTCGCGTCCGTAGGCTTTACCCTAGTTTCCCTACACGTGACTCCTGGGTGGTGCTAAACGAGCAGCAGCGAAGTGGTAGAGCGCCGGTGCCCGTCTGGATCGCGACCACAGTGCATGGGTGTAAAGCCCGTCATAGTGACCAGTTTCGGCTTGTCGCGTTTCGGGATCAGCTTGTATATATCCAGTAGCTCATATACCTAGAGACCTTCAGTCGTGGTATACGAGGGCCGACATGACGATGTAGACTATCAATGGACTTTCATCCTTTAATAGTCGCTTTCATTTTTGGACTACACTGTACTTACCATCAGGTACCCTGTAATCACTATGTCGAGCCAGTGTAAAAAAAAAAGAAGTAATTATTATAATCATAGATATAAGGTACTTCATTATATGGTATCGAAAAAAATATGTCTGATATTATACATATATGAAAGTCTCTCGAGAGGCTGGGTCTTCAGCAATATTACTGAATATTGACGACCTGATAGCGCAGTGTAATGACCCAACTTACTATCCTAAGTTCCTGGGTTCGAGTCCCGGTAGTGGTAAACTTTTCTGTGATGGGCACATTAGTTTGTCAGGAGTCATGGTTGTATATATGTATTTAAATAGATATATCTTTGTCTAGTACCCTTAGTACAAGCGCTAGCTTAATTTGGGACTAGGTCAATGTGTGTAATTTTTAGTAGATATTATAATTATTACTTTTTTGTACTCTTCTGCTTTTCAGAAAGTATTGTGTATCCTATATTCCTAGATATCAAGTTCAAATCAGATAATTTTCCGCAACTCAACGTCTAAGAGCGCCTACTTTGGATAGAAATTGGATCAAGATGATTTTAATCACCCCGATTCAATTCGTCTAAGAAAGCCACCGCCGCTAGATATTGCTAATTACTTCTAGGAAGAACATCCGTGGTCTACCAGATCATTACACTGATGAGCAACATACATTCGTGTATGTAATATTTTACTTAGTATTATTTTAATGTTGAGTAGATGTATTGTTTTAAGCTATATATTTTTCTATTTATTATATTTTTATAGTTTACTAATAATTCTGATAAAATGTAACACGACCGGGGCCCTTCACGAAAACCAGAGCTGCAGACTTCCTCCTGTGGCATTAAGCTGACGGAAGGCCTATTTCGCTATGTTTATATGTTCTTTTATTTTCTTCTGTATGTTGTTTGTGTAACTGCATTTACATTTTTAGTTTTAGTTACTTTGTGGCGAAATAAATGTATTTCATTTAATTTAATTTCACATATCTAGCTGTTATTGGAATGTAAAGGAACGATTAAATGATACCAAGATTAATAATTACGAGTACGTTCCCCCTTTGGCATTACGGCTCAGTAATTCAGCCATTTTAAATCACATGACCTAAGTACTTATCTGCGAGATAAAATGTATTAATTAGTAATTGTTATCGCGTTATCAGGTTAATGAATTCGATTCGGTAGCAATAACATTGTAAACGCATGTTCACGTGTATTGGGAAGGGCATATCGGTTGATAAGTAGATAAATGCTATTTCAAATGATTACATTATGTAATCTTAGGGACTTTACACACCGAGTCCGCCAACCTGCCGAAAAATACTGTAACATTTATTGTTTGTGGGCTACTTGAAAACTTCATAATTCATAGAAGTTGGAAGACTGTTGACGGCACGAAATTAGCAATTACTAACTGAGCGTGAAGCAAGTCGCAACTATACCATGCCGCCAACTCATTCTTAGGTCGTGGACTAGTAAAATTCTCTAAAAATAAAATCGGTAGCATGTGTCAGCCAGTTTCGTGTGTAAAGGCCCTTAATTATAAGGTTTATTGCGTAAAAACGTAAATAAACTCAGAAGGAATCCATAGGTGACTAAGGCTAAGGTTATACGCGATACTCTAACTTCGCTTAGCAAAGTGCTCAGATAATAAATTGGTCTTTGATACAAAACTGGATATATGATAGAAACTTGAGTTTTTTTTTTCGGCGTGTCCTACGTTGGTGGCCTGGGAAAGACCTTCACAATAAAACCGGGGTTGATAAACTTGGGTATAGGGTAAGTATTTGCAAAGCCAACACCAATTTTACAAAATCAGTGACTTTTCACATCCTTAAATATTCATTGAGTAATGTTTGAGTGAATTCTACGCAAAGTCAAAAAAGCGTCTATAAGTCTCAGCCTAAGTGCTTAGAAAAAGTAATATTCCATCAGCGATAACGCTAGTAGATAACATAACGACGTCATGTTTCGAAAGCTTATGTCAATCTCATATATTTTTCTCTTTTCTATTAACATTATTTGAAAGCTACTTTGTCTAGGCACTCTGTTATGATATTGGTCTAGCTGGGCACGATATACAATCACTAAAATATATTTACTGCCCGAATGTGTTTCTGTATACCCTGTAGTATTAAAAATCAATATCTACCTAAATTTAAATTACTTAAAAAATATTTTTATAAGAACATGAATTTTTATTCGAATAATTCACGAAACTAACACCTTACGTATTAGGAGCGTTTAAATCTAAAATTAATTATCCTTGCACACTTACTTTGGGTGTTCAGGAGTGTTTTCAACGACATTCGTTAAAAACGTGTTAGAACATTTTAAAAGAAATCATTATAGAAATTCGCGTGTAAATATTTGCTGAGCGGTGGAGGAAAATTTTAAAAATGTTTTTAGCTAAATCTTTATTTGTTAGAGGTATATTCGCCTACCGAATATTGCAGCCCCTTAAAGTTTAGGTAATCTAATATAATTATGACAGTCAATACAAAATTGTTTTTTAAACACTACCTTTTAACAGTATCCAGTATCTAATAAAAACTCTATCTGACTCGTCAGGACTTTACTCGGTATCGATATTAGATTCTATTTACGTTTACATTTTTAGTTAAAGAGCAAATAAAAACCTATAAAAAATATAGAAAAACTTATATGGCAACATTAGGACTTTACATAGTTAGCTCGTGAATAAAGCAAAACAAAGAACGTGTTAGTAGGTTCTAACATCATAGATTCCTGTAGATTCCAAGCACAGTTTATCAATTAAACCTTATGATTCGTCTTTACACTGATTTTTATGAGTAATCTAAGCTTTAACCGAACGTAAAATAATGCAGTTCCTTATATTTTATATTACAATAACTTTTTAAATATTCTCTATTAATATAATTTTCTAATGTATTTTGCTGTTATCGCGAAAACAATATGCCCTTTTCCGATCAGACAGGATATTTATTACACTTGCTATAATAAATTTGCATATGTATTTTTGAAGTGAGTCGGACTAAAACAGTATTAATATGTAATGAAATTTATATGGTGGTATGGCGGTTACCCAAACTGGGTCATTGCCACAGCACACGAGGACAAGACTTAGCTAAAACGTCGTTAGTTTATTCCCTTTCGGAGTGACCAGAGATAGGGCATTAGGTGTATCAACTTTACGCTAAAATGTCGTACCCAATATGACCAGTAGCACAACTAATATTCTTGTGCACTACTAAACATGAAATTTTCGTGAAAATGTATGTGATCTTCTTCACGATGTTTTATTTCATCAGATAGCGTTATTGCGTAAATAATAATAATAGTTTTAGTAGTAATAGTTTTTTTTTCTTATAAAATTTATTTGGATGCTATTTCAATGGGTTTAATGAAGAGGTTGAAGCATTACTTTAGAATTTCATCGCCTTTATCAAATAACGGTGTTCATTAAAACAGATGTTGGAAAGTTTACTTGTTTCTAGCTCACATAAACTCGCATCCTATTTACCGGAACCGATTGCGTAAACATATTTAAAACAAAATAAACTGATTTTAGTTTAATACATATTTATTTTCATTCTAAATTTATTATAACTTCCAGTACATTTTTTTTTTTTTTAAATTCTGGTACTTGGAATTCTTTTTTATAAAAGCTTAACTCATCTCCGTATAATACACGTCTTTACGTCGTGTAATATATGTCTTTGGTTCAGAATTAGGTTTATATATTTCAAGTCTCATATAAAAGCATAATATAGGAGAACAGTTTAGTAATTCATTTAAATCGAAATATGTTTATACTAACAATATTATTAGTAATTTAACTGACAATTGAACGCATCAGTCGTAAAGTACATCAATTCAGTTATATTGTAATATGTTATTGTGACATTTATTCTAGATGCTTCCAGGTATACCAAAATTCATATATTACTATATTGGAAAAGTTCAGCTGTATAGTAGAGCTAGAGTAGTAGCTGTATAGGTCTAAAGAAAATAATAATTTTCACCGCGCGATTTTTTACCGCAAAATTTGTAATACTAGGAATTCTACATAGAAAGAGTACGCACACATGGTTAAAATGAGACAAAGCGTGCATGAAGCGCCTCATTTCATTTGTACTGTAGTGATTGTGTGAAAGGAGTTTATATAATTATGTTATATATCTATGACGTAAATGATAATGTCCTAGCCGGATTCGGCCACGGCTATCTAGCTGTTGGCCGCCAAGTTAAAAAAAAAGAATGTTAAAAGAATGTTTGGTTAGAAAGAATTGTAAAAAAGGAAGATCGTTTTAATATGAAAATTAGAAAGACATGTTCTAGAGATTACGTTTTGGGCTTTAGTAAAAAATGTTTTTAATGTAGAATATTAAAATAAGGAAAAATATTATATAAACGCACGAATATTATTACAAAGTATGTATTGGGAAAATGATAAGACTGTTTCATTGAAGTAAGGAAGAGTTCCAAAGCATCGGTATCACAAGTTCTTTATAGTACTAACAAAACTGTGATGATAAAAAATTCTTGAAAATAGTTTCACAGTGCGATTTAGATAAATCTTCGTTCACCAATATTTGTATATTTTTCTGCGCGGTGATATTCCGCAGTGCGGTCTGAGCCTAAAACTGCCAGTTAAAACTATGCGTGTGTAGCCCACTTTGTTTGAATAAGATAAAATTTACTTATACAGCTTTATTATTAACACTTTTGTACGCCATCGACACAAACATTACTTGCAGTAAAAACTTGTCATTTTCAGAGATTTGTAAAAATCTAATAGTTCGAGTGTAACGTTAACAATAGAATTCGGAGTATGCACAGTCATGTGGCAAATGTCACAGGCCTTCATTCCCATTCGTGTAGTCTCCATTGTTCGTTGCCATCGTGTGTGATCAGCTTGTCGCTGTGTTTGAAAGTCTAATATACGAGAGCGTGAATTTTTGTTTGATTCGTATTCGTTGAATTTTTTGTAGCCTGGTAATGCCTGCGACATCATTTCTATGCAATAGACTATCCATTTAGCCTCTCCTACTTCTTTATAATATTACGTTATAATAGCAAGGAAATTGTTATAACATGTGCCCTAACTTCAGAATTTATCGATTATAAACGAAGGAAAGTCATTCCACATTCGAATATTACAAAGATATATAAATATAGACTGAGGCTACGTTCAGCAACAAAGTCGTACGGAGTGCGGTTATCAGCTTTAGGCTTAGACCGCACTTCGGAGTTTCACCATGCGGGTAAATATCGCACGAATTTTATTCGCGAATGAAGATTCACCTAGCTTACACTACGAAATTAGTTTCATTCGGCTTTCGTTATTACATATTTGTTATCTTCCTATATGTGAAGCGAGCCGTGTGAATGTTATAATGAGCAGTGTCTCATATTAACAATTTTTAGCAGCTGTCCGTGCTCTTGTTATATAGTTCCGAAAGTTAAAAAATATTGTGGCAAAAAGCCGCGTGGTGAATTCGAAATGCATATTAAACCTTGATAATATCCATGTAGATGTGAAAACTTCTTTAAGTTTAGATGACAACGAGAAGTTTTTTTCTAAAGGTATCTTGACCAATATTATTCTTATCTGTGAGTAAAGAAAATCTGTAAAGCGGTTTATAATGATTAGCTCTTTTCTATTAGTTGAATGAAGGTGAGCAACTTTTATTAATATATTTAATTCAAAATATAATATTATGAGATTTCAATGATATTATATTACAATAATTAATCATCAGGCGATTGAGGGACACGCAGTAGTTGTTGTTATGATTTTTGCCTGTGTTTTCACTTTTCACTTTCATTGTTTTATTATTGTTTGTTAGTGTGTTTATTTTATAAGTAGTATTGTTTGTATTTTTGATGCACGATGTGGTGGTCTTAAATGTCGCAACACATTGATGTGCATTTTTTTTATTGTTTTTTTTTTATTGTCTTGTAGAGTGTTGGCCACTGGCCGCCCTTAAAATTAAAAAAAAAAAAAAAAATAACAAGGTAACTGACCTGATGCTGCTGCCACCATCTGGAATCGATAATATACTCTGCTCTTACAGTTAAGTATTGTGTCAGTTGTCCGGCACGCCGCCTGTGAGATAGGTATTGGAAGGGTGGGCTCTTTACCCCTACCCCTCCCAGAGACGCAGCCTAGACAAGGCATTTCGCTCTCCGGGCGTCTGGATGAATTTGGTTTCCCAGGCTCGGGTGGAGCGATTAGAGGGACACCCCGGGGGTTTTTAGTCAGTAGGAGTCTGACACACCGGGGTTGCTGCCCTCACAGCGGCCTTGATGGTCCTATGCAGGATTTTCATTCGAGAAACCAAAAAAAAAAAATTGTGTGTCAGTTCATTAGAATGTTTTCAATGGATGAGTTATAGACATGTAGATAGATGAGTCAAGCACAATTGACATTTTTAATTCAATTTAAATATTAATCATTTAATATGTTTGATAACAGCTCTTGTTAAATATAAAGGGATATTAAAATAAGAGAAAGTAAATCCATTAGCTTAGCGAGACACCCGTAAATTATAATTAATATTCGTTTAACTGAAATTTAGGGATACTTTAAATTACCAACATTGTACACAAGCGATGAAAACTTGAATTACGACTTTGGTTATTTTGCTTACCGCGTAACACTAAAGTCTAGCTCGGTAATAAGTTAATTATCCTCTCCGTTTTATGTTATTATCCGTGTAAATATTAAATATTTATTAACCATACAAACACATGTTTAATTTGTCCTTTAAAATTTATTAAAATAACTGCTATATGATAGTTAAAACATTATGATTATTAATCTCAATGACTCTTAAATTTTATCGCGTTAATTAAACCTGTAACTTTAATATATTATTAGATTTGACCAATACACAATCAAGAACTATTATCTTATGCTATTATTTTTATTGGTATTTTATTATAATAGTTACTTTTACATTTTATCATTATTAATTAACCCTGTAAATTAAATAAATTAACTTCGACCAATGCTCAATAAAGGACAAAGTATTATTCATCACTGATTTATATTTATTTGTATAAATTATCTTTTTTTAATGTTACTGTATAGATATGAAGAGCTGCTCTTTAAATTATGGAAATTTGAAGTTGCGACATCAGCTTCCGGGTATATTACTTTCGGATTACAACATGAGGTTTTACAAAAAAAAGTTAAAACGCTCTTCAATTTAGGAAACGCAATGATAACATATCTTTTTGCTCGCTAGCAGACGTTATATTTGTTCATAAAAATAACTTCTTCCTACGTGGACAATTACCCCGTTACAAAGCATTTACATAAAATACACTTTTATATAGTGGTGAATAATAAATATATTTCTTTAAATATTAATAATTTTAAAATACCCGGAACATTGCCTTGTGATTTTTTAGTTTCTCTTGACTGGTAATATTAATGTCCTATATATGACTAGCAAAGCAATTCATCTCCGCACTCACGTGTACATAATTATTTTGATGAATGTTGTAAAACGTAATGAAATTAAGAAATACATGGAAAGATAATCAAAGTCATAACACGCGACTAAATATGAAGCAACATATATACATATTTGTTTTCGTAAGATCATTCATGTTTATTTTGTTTTATCGTGTTTTTTGTTTAATTTTGTAGTATGCAATAGCATTCTTTCTACAAGAATATCACCAAAATGGCGTGATGACTACGACGCGTTAATCTCACATTATCTTCGTAATTTCGTTTTGTTTTGTTTAAGAACATATTTATGATTTGAATTTTGACGCGTCTATATGGTTTCTTTTTTTAATTCCTAATTCTATGTTCTTTTTTTAAATAGAGAAATGTGTTTTAAACTTTATTAATATAAGCGACTTATGACTCGTGTATACCATTTCTTTGTATTTTCTAATTCTATGAAAACCATCTATGCATATCCAAATTGTTCTGTGAAGCATGTAAGCGAAAAAACGGCTTTGCAGACGTTTGTTTAGAAATAT
Organism: Automeris io; assembly: GCA_036320925.1. NCBI lineage: Eukaryota > Metazoa > Arthropoda > Insecta > Lepidoptera > Saturniidae > Automeris > Automeris io. Next base: position 11,175,481 of record JAUDJH010000005.1, read on the forward strand.
TAATTATGTATTGTTTCTGAAGATTTTCTTTTGTATATTGTATTATCTCAGTATAAAAGAATCTTTTATGAACCGGTGTATATTATATTTGTAGATGGTACACGTTTTCGCTTAAATACATCTAATAGTAGAAATTACAGTGTGATTGTTTTATTAATTTTATATTACTAAAGTATATATTTAATCAAAATTAACTTTAAAACAGAAAAGCCTTTTGTGGTAACACGGGGGAAGTCCCTGACCGACGTCAGGGGGCGGTCAGGACTGCCCCCCGGTGTGTCGCAATTACACTGACTATAACACCCAGGAAGTTCCTTCTTCCCGTCTGACCGGGGCCGGAGGTACAGTGTTATCCTCTTCTCCGACCCTCGGCGACGTCTTGGCCTTTTGTTGAAAATAGAAAAGCTTACAGGTATGTTTACCAATAAACGTGTGCTTTCTACAATTGACTCATTTATTCAAATAAAAACTATATCCTAATATTGCATATCAGAATCCAGGAAAAAATATTTTATACATCTGCATATCATCACGCTAATTCCCTATTGAACTATTAGAATTAAAAAGAATGGCCAACCATTTGTTTCTATTTATGCAAATTTCTATAAATTACAAATAACAAAAAAATAAAAAATAAACAGAAACATTAAACATTTTACAAATTGTTGTTTATAAATTAAGTTTATTTGTTATAATATAACACAATTTTATTAATATTGAAATACTTCAATCCAGTTTTTATAAAAACAAATATAAACGCACTTCTTAGTAATAGCTTTTTATAATTAAATTGTTTCGAGGAATAAATAAAACAAAAATCATTATTAAAAAACGATAACAATATTTTTAATATAAATCCAAAGTATTATAAGAAATATCACTACATTATAGATAAATAGGTACACTAGTATATGAGCGCGCCGCCCAGATCCAAGCGTGAGGCAGATTTGACACTGGAGCGGTGTGCGGAAACGCATCGCACACCGCTCCAGACGAGATGAGGGGACGGTGGCACTTTCCACCGCTCTCTCTGCCAATGTGTTAGGAGTACGCGGGGGGTTGTAATTATTTAACCACCGCTCGCCAAGTACATGAGGCCTGCAGAAGGTCAGACGTCGCCAGGTGCTGAGGAAGATGGGTCAGCCTTGCTCTTGGCACTCGACAGGCGGGAGAAGGAACACCCCGGGGGTTTTAGTCGGTGCTAGTCCAGTACACAGGGGGCGGCCCTCACTGCCTCCTGAAGGTACGTAAGGGATTTCTCCCGGGTTGCCAAAAAAAAGGTACACTGGCATATACTGTACACTGGCACTAGTGTATCTCTACCCACCTTAAAAAGGATATTGCATGAAGACACATTATGATTATCATATTATTTCTACATACGTTAAAAGTTTCTAATAAATGAGGCGTCTAGTTACAAAACCCGCAATAACATATTTTTTCAAATACCCAATTATTTATAAAAACTTATAATTCATCTTATAATTAACAATCACATTCTTATAAGGTATTTCAATTATTATTCTAGAGTGAAAAGGCAAAAAAGAAAAAATTCGTTTATAATATTTGCTTTGATAAAAACATTTCCAATTGCTATTAGAACTATTAAGTAATTTTGTACGAAAAATCGTTTTAGCGGGTTTTGAAACTAGACGACTCCAATGTCCTAGATTGCAAAGCCTCTGATCATTTTTTATACTTATCGGTGAAATGAAAAGGTTAGACGATCAATCAAAAATGCGCGGCCCATGCTGTGGTCAGGCTCGTTGATGGTTCCGACCTAGATATTTCTAAAGCATATTACGATGTCCTATTTACAATCATAAAGATAAAATAGAAGACCTCATTTGGCTTTTACTGTTAGAAAATAATTCCACTCACTGATTTTGATAACAACTTAATTTGTTGGATTATAACTACATAGCAACGGCAAGAATAACGATATCAAATAAGAGAAGATTTATGGAGATATATACTTATAGCTTATTGAGTATAAAAAAAAGTTTATAAATTGAAAATGTATAGCAACATGAGGATCTAGGAAGAAACGGAGAGGTCTATGCTTGGTATTTCTCTATCTGGGCAGTAGACTTGAAGGAGTCTGCTGCCCTGCTGCCCGGAGGAGAGGGAGGGGGTGCGCAATGTCCGGCTCGCTGTCCGTGAGAAAGGGTTGGAGGGGTGGGCTCTTTACACTCACCTCTCCCAGAGAAGAAGCCTGAATAAAGCTGAATGAGATTATAACACTGTTGAAAAAGCGTCTAATAAATATATTTTAAACACAGACATAACATATAAACTTTGTGTATCGCATAATTTATTGTATAATTATTATTTTATTTCATTATATCATGTAGATTAAAAATAGCTCCATAAAGCGCATAATCAATTGAACTGAGGGGTTCAAGAATGCTAATCATATAACTTTTGTTTATTTTCAAAATTGTATGTCTTATGTAGGATAAAATCATAGTAAGATAAAATATAAACATGTTATTTAAAATATTTCATCTCTAAGTTACCTATTTAAATGCACTTTTTAATTTTATATACATTAGCAGCCATTAGACAACATTAATTGTTATACAAAATAGTATTTTTTCCTAACCGTTATTATGATGTATACAATGATTTTTATAAATCATAATTAATTCGCATGAGTAAGCATTTTCGGAGCCAATTTATTTAGATAATCGTCATTATCAAGGTCAACTTACGTTAACTTATTGCCAAGTCACACACATTTGGCCGCTGCCCCATTGAGAAGCTTGGATGTGACCTCAAAACGAATGCTAACACACTTAGATTGTTGTATAAATACAGAAAAGAATAATTAACGTACCCTAATGGTGTCAGCAAGAAGAATAAAACGCCATTTATATGTATAAATGTTTTTCGCTTCCTCAGCGTTCATTAATCCCTTTATGTATTCTCATCGATTTTCTGTACTACTGACATTATTCTCCCCTAGACTTATTTTATTTGATCTTTTTGGGTCTAGTCATTTTGGTTACCTCGACTCTTACTCTCTCTCATACTCAGATTGTATATTCGTCATCATAATCTTTAATCCTCTCTACGTATCCCAAAGCAAAGCATGCCATTCGATATTTTGTCTGTAAGATTTACTGACGTCTGACAAAGATGCAGTCAGCACGACACGTTCGCTCACTTTGGCGGCCGCCATGTTTATACCCACTTGACTTATCGTGATCTGACATTTATTATCACACACAATACGGAGTCACACACATAGATATATTTACTATGTTAGTATGTCATGTCACACACTGTCTATGAAACCTCTTCTCTAAAGCGATCCACGAGTGTCATTCCATATACATTTCCACTGTTTTAACCCTACCGTACTTTTATGATTCTTCCGACATACCTAGGTTACATACACTCAGTAGCGTTCATTCCATAAATGCATGAAAGCATTGCATGCCCTTACGATAAATAAGTCTGGAATAAATTCCTTTAATGTAAACAAAAAAAAAGGAACCGTTTATATTCATATCTATTCTATTTTCACACAGTCTATCTTCCCTATGAAAGTAATATAATATTTATTATCATTATATAATATTAAAATTCATTATGTGAATTTGCCTACCCTGTCCAAATACTCTATGTACGCCACTGGTTACACCGTACTACAAAGAAGATGCCAGAACCGCTATGTGCACTTTTAGACCTACTCCAAAAAGGAATCTAAGTCATGATAAACATGTAGGTACTTAAAATATGCTGTTGGCATTCTAACCAAACCTTTGCGATTGTCCCAACACTGAGAAAATCTCTAATGAGGCAAATAACATTAGTGAGAATTTCATATCATGGAATTCCATTACAGCATGTTACAGAGAAGGATCCAAACATGTTTGTTAAATAAAACTCGTTTACATTAAATCTATTGTAATGGCTAAATTATATTGGCTGAACTTTGAATTACGAAATAAAAACTGGGTCGAGATTCTTTTGGGACTTGTCATGGCGTAAATTGGTTGGGATTAGTAGATTGCTTTTTTCAAGCAATAGCATAGTTATATATATATAGATATATATACAGCTATAGTTGTCCTAAGTGAAAGTAAGAACCCATTGAAATATTACATTTTTAGGGCTTATGGTACGCTTTTTTTAGATGCGTGGTCGAAATCTTAAAAAAAAAGTGTGTAACAAGGGGAGGGGACATGTTGTAAGTGTTGCAGATGTTTTTATAGGTTATGTGATAAACTTTTGGTCGTACAGAAAATTTTTATTTACATTTTCCGTCCTAAATATAAATATCCTAACTTGTGTTTTGTGACTTTTAGTGGTAGAACCAAAAATAACAAAGTTATAAACGGAAATCGGTAAACATTTTAGAACTTTTGGTCGTTATAACATTTTTTTGGTCATTTTACAAAACAAATGGTATTTAGGCATTTTTACAGAGGGATTTTTTGTAATAATTTTCATTATAAATATGTATCTATTACTATTTCACAGCGCTGCGAAACTAATAAATACTATTTTAAGTACTCATATCTTATATACAATAATATGAGTAATTAGGCATGGTTTTCTCTATCTTTTCATTATTCCAGAGAAGACATTTGCAAAAGTCTATTTCCTTACCGGATCGTAAAAGAAATACGGACTTTTTGACTTGCGGCGAGAAGAAAGCCACCCTGTGGACTGTAGCAATTACTCCATGAGCCTTTTCCATGGGGTTATAAAAAAGGTTATAGCACACTCAACTCTGAGTAGTGGGCAAACAGTTAAAGTCGTTTTAACACAATTGGACTTAAGTGATGTTTATTCACAACTTTCATTTGCTCTCTGCTTATAACTTTTAATAACCGACGCGTAAATCCTACGTATAAACTTTTTACTCGCGCACTCCGCCGGTGTACTTTAAACTAAAAATAGTTTACCTTGATGTTATGTCAATATAAATACATGAAACATACTACAATAGCGACCACCAAGAGTCAAAATTCTATTAATAGTCTCAGTCGTCATGCCGGCCTACGTATATTTTAGCAGAAGGCCTCTAGATATTATGCGAATATTGAGTAACTGGATAGACTTTATGACTGAAGCCTTGTCATTTTTTATTCCTGCCACTAATCATTGGAATTCACTTCCCATTTTCTTACCATTAATTATAACAATAGTAATTATATTTGTGTGCAATTATACATACATTGATTTAGTCCCAAAATAAGCTTGCACTTGTGTTACGGGTACTAGACAATGATATACCGAGATACGGTAACTCACATCTGGCTTTTTTTTTACACTGGCTCGACATAGTGACTACAGAGTACCAGATGGTAAGTACAGTGTAGTCCAAAAACGAAAGCGACTATCAAAGGATGAAAATCCATTGATAGTCTACATCGAGATGTCGGCCCACATATACCACGACAGAAGGTCTCTAGGTATATGAGCTACTGGATATACACAAGCTGATCCCGAAACGCGACAAGCTGAAACTGGTCACTATGACGGGCTTTACACTCATGCACTGTGGTCGCGATCCAGACGGGCACCGACGTCGTACCACCTCGCTGCTGCTCGTTTAGCACCACCCAGGAGTCACGTGTAGGGAAACAAGGGTAAAGCCTACGGGCGCGAGCAGCTTCGACTCCCAAAAGAACTAAGAAGTTAACTCTTTCTTTTGCCTAGTTGTTGGGCTGTAGAATGACCTTCCGGCGAGCATGTTCCCACCGGTTTTTGATAAAGGATCCTTTAAGTGTAGCGTGAAGAGATACTTCCGCGACTAACGATGGTCTTTTCCTTTCTGTTGATAGTGGTTGTCATTTTTTGGACTGCACCATGCTAACCACTAAGCTTGGTGTGGTCAATGAACCGAATGGGATAAAAAATAATCTCACAACTTGTCGAAAGGTGGCTAAAGCGGAAACCGCGGCCGAAAGTTCGATCGTATTTAAATGATATTTTATTCATCTATACTAATATTATAAAGCTGAAGAGTTTGTTTGTTTGTTTGTTTGTTTGTTTGTTTGAACGCGCTAATCTCAGGAACTACTGGTTCGAATTGAAAAATTCTTTTTGAGTTGAATAGACCATTTATCGAGGAAGGCTTTAGGCTATATAACATCACGATGCAATTATTAGGAGCGAAGAAATAATGGAAAATGTGAAAAAAACGGGCAAAATTATTCATCCTTGAGTGCTTCCATTACGTGCGCTGCGAAAACGGTTCAAGATACCAAAAATATATGTATGACAGAGTTATTCCTCTTAAAATGATCTAAAAAAATGTCCGCGACAGTATATGTCTATCTTTTAAGATTAACTTACTAGAACCGTTTTTATGGTAATCAAATTTGGTCGAAATTAATGCATTATTTGTTAAGAGTTGTATCAACGTAATAATATTAATCTTTATCCAAATAAATGTGTTGTTGATTAAGAGTATTTAATTGTGAACAAAATTGTCTTTGACATCACTTAATTTCAATAAACATCTTAGAAGATATTACAATAACTTATATAGCAAAACAACGTTTGCCGGATCAGCTAGTAATAAATAAACCTTTATGAAGACAGTCCACAGTTATCTGTATACCTAGAGACCTTTTATCTTCGTCATCCCGACGACGGTGATTGTCTCCTTTGACGGTCACATCGATATTCTTGAACTCTGCCGTGCTTACTATTACGTGCTGTGTCACTTTGCCTTGCCATTATGAAAAAAAATCTTTAATGATTTAATTTGAATGTTACGTAATAATATATATCATACTGACTACGTATCTGTGTTGCGAAGTGCTACTGATCGTAAATGGGAAGGTCCTTTCACGGACGACATTTTGCAATGAATCGGCCACTCAACAAATAATAGAAAGGGTGATTTTAGAATTTGTACTTTCTCGTACACAGCTTTTTATGTAGTATAAAATTGATGAATATTGCTTAATTTCGATTCAAAATTATTTCCTCACATTTAGCCTTATCAATACATATATAAATCCCTTCCGAAGCCACCTCCCTGATGTTCCGTAGCTACTATGATTTTTTTTTTTTTTGAAGCGGACTAACTACTGATTGCCGGGAAAGGCATTTTCAGCTCAACCGGGCTTAGGGGGCGAGCACAGAAGGTGCTCAGCCAGCGAAATAGCTACTATGATTTGTAACTCCGTTTATATATACGCGAGTGCACATAAAAACTTCACATACGCGATGCAGGTTAGTAAAAATGTATGAAATCGTTAGTTGATCTGTGCGCGTTTGTACTCTCTAATGTCTGAATCGGCATAATCGTTTTAAATGCGGTTTTCACTAATGTATTATGGAAAGCTGCCTTAAACATATAGTGTTAATTTTATTTCCATCGGTTCATACATAAAAAAGTTAAGTCAGTTTAATAAATCACGTCGATCACTTATTGGAAAAAAATGTGTTGAGTAAATGGAACGTAACTCATTTGTCACTTGTTATTGTCACTCTCATTAAATCTTCCTGACGAATATAGTTTGTATTTATAATATGCTGATTGTATAATTTAATTTAAAATATAAATTAACGGACCGGTTTACATGCATCGCAACGTGAATGGGCGTAGGCTTGAATCTCGGCACGTATCTCTGGGTTTTATTAGATTACGAACGGATTTAGCCCCCCCCCCCCGCTCACTGTTGAAGGATAGCAACGTGAGGAAACCCACTTGGTACCTAATAGAAATGTCATATGAAAATAGATAGGGGATAGGGGAAGGGATATAATATAACAATATATTGTTATTATTAATCCCTAAATAGATACAATTTTAAATACAATTTTATTTGTCGTATTTTAATGTATTTTATGTTTTATTTACAGGTCTATCATATTTCCGCAGTCAATCAAGAAGGAATAAATAAAAAGTAAGCAAAGCATAACATCAAAAATAAATATTTAACACCATGTTAAGCGAATCTTTTAAAAACAGAAATACAAATAAGAAAAATTTGTTTTATTCTAGTAAATTAACTAGTAATGTTTTCGGTACATTAATTCACGAAAATGGGTCTTTGTACATAATGGAAAGGAACTTTTATGGGCTAGTTTCACTTTTATAAAAATTGATAGGTATCGCTATAAGACTTGTTTCTTTTTCAAAATATGTTATTTTTACAGATAAAATTCAAGTAACTATTCCAAGAGAATATTTTATACGTTTACGTTAATAACAATGGCTTAATTGCTGATTATATGTCCTATTGGTTTATGATTTTTTAGGTAAAAGTGATTTCTTAGAGTAGCATGTAGTTGTGTTTATTTCAGTTATCACTAGTACAAATAATGCGTAATGTCGTACTCAAATAATCTACGACTAATTAGAATTAACACTTCAAATTAATTTATTGTTATTTTTAGAAATGAGATAGGATAAAACTACTGTGAATCAGTGACGTGTATAGGGTATTTAGACGGGGTAGGCAGAATTCGCGCAATTAATTTGATTTTTTTAAATTATATTTTGATAGTCAATATTATATTGCTTTCATAGGAGAGATAAATGACGGAAATATAGAATAGTTATGAATATAAATGGTTCTTTTTTTAACTTTAAGCAATGTATTCCAGATTTATTTATCAATAGGGCATGCAATGCTTTCATGCATCTATGAAATGAGCGCTACTGCTGTGAATAGTAGTTTGAATTTAATTTTAACGTAGTCTTCTATTATAAAATAATTATTGTTATAATCTTTTGAAGTAACTGTAATATATCGTACTAATCAACTAGTGCGTAGAAAATGAAAAATTATACATAAAGAATTTGATTTTTAATACAAAATAATATTTATATAATAATAAGTACATTTGTTTCAATGAAAATGATTTATTCTTGCTTGTTCTTCGGAATTACTACATGATATTTTTTCCAAAACATCCGTAGTTTTATTTTAATCAATGTATTTAAAACACGATTTTTTAAAGTTTGATATATTTTTGTGTCGTGGACGCCTTTATAAACATAAACACATGCACAAACAACTAGATCCGGATCAAATATTGCATTAAAAGTATTTACTCAGTGTGGGTATCGAATTTATAATTCACAGCGCAGAAATCACACGTATGGCTACTCCGCTAATAGATTCATCAAATCACATGACATGATCACATAGTATACAACAATGATACTTTCTGTATATTTCATCCATACACGTATGATTACTCCGCTAATGGATTAATTAAATCACGTGACATGATCACATAGTATAAGACTATTAATAATACTATCGGTATATTTAATGCTTACACTTATGATTACTGTCCTAATGGATTAATTAAATCATATGACATGATTATATTGTATACGACAATGATGATTTTTCTATATTTAATGCATACACATATGATTACTCCGCTAATGGATTAATTAAATCATATGACATGATCATAATGTATACGACTATGATACTTTCTGTATATTTCATGCATACACGTATAACTACTGTCATAATGGATTAAATAAATCACATGACATGATCATAATATATATGACAATGATACATTTTGTATATTTCATGCTTACACGTATGACTACTTTGTTAATGGATTAATCAAGTTGCATGACATGATCATACCATCCACGAACACGTAAAATACTATGACAATGAAATGTACTATGTTCTGTTAATTTCATACAAAAATATCTTAATAAAGATTAATGGCACGCATAATAAGACAAACCCAAATTCTCGCCAGTAGCTTTCTGCCACCTGCAAGCCCCAGGGCTGTTAGGCCAAAGTGACAACCCGACATTCCGGACATCCGCCCATTTGCCTTATTACCCGCTACATTACTATCCGCCTTTATCATTTTACTGCTCTAACTTATTCCATTATCGGATGAAAAGAAAATTTTATGTAACTTAAGAATTCTGTGTATTATATTCTGGGCGTAGACTAGAAGAATGGAAAATGGGATAGGTTAAGCTCTTTAGCCTCCTTTAAAATAATCCAACTAATTTTTTGTTCGCTCATAATTTTACTTCTAGAGTTTAGTTTATAATGAAACATTCTGAAAAATAATTTAACATTTTCTTTGAGAATCTTATCTGAAGTTCTGTTATGCTGGTAATTGTATATGTAAGCTATAATATTTAATGTACTGTTACTAATATATTGGTTTCATATTTGGGTCATCTAATATTTAAAAAGTTAAAATATTTATATTGTATAGAGGTCTGAATATATCGCTGTCATCACACCGATTGCAAGTACAAATGACGAAGAAATGATGAACACAACAGTAGATCTATATATTTAAATAATAAATAACTCTTATATATATTTTAAAGAGAGAAGAAAGGACATCGTAGTTAACTAAAAGTGACTCTGAAATTATTTAGGAAAGCGTGAAATTTATCATCAAGTTAGTAAGTCAAAAAAAATGGAAAACTTTTTAAAACAATTTAAGGTAGTTAAATTTTGAATTTGTGGAGCCTTGAGAAACCCATAAAGTAATGTATATAATAGCAGATATGTATGTACTACTGTAAGACTCAGACATAATTAATTGGAATTACACTGAGTCAATCTTTGCGTGATTTGCTTAAAGGAGATAAAGGAATTGTCAAGCCTAAAATTTATAAAACCAGCGCGCATTTTTACTTTTAAACACTATGGAATCATCAATTAGAAACAAATTGATGGCTCATTGTTTAACACAGTACATACACTAACAAAATAAATGGCAGTGTTTAAAGGCGTTTTATGTCCGGTGGTCGCGGGTGTGGTGGTAGAATGACATAGATTTTGGCATTTTCTGTTTATTTGTACTTTAAGGCACACCGAACTGCGACTCACACGCACGTACTCTAGCCTTGGGTCTCGGTAGTCGACTGCTTTAGCTAGAACATCCCTTGCACGCGTATACCCCTTACCCCGCGCATCCCGTAACACCCTAACGACCTTTAGGGCGTTTAACACAATTACGTATCGGGCGGCGTCTACATGCTATAGTTTTAAATTTTTTAAAAGCATTTCTGAAAATAGGCTTATGAAGTCATTAGTTAATTGATTAATTGGACAATTGTACAATTAGATGTCATAAGGTAGATTACTATTACGGGCCACTTCACATCTGCGAAGAAGTACTGACGCAGAAAAAAGCAACGGAGCGGGTGCGGGAGGCGTTAACTTCATCATCCACAGCAATGTCATTCCAGATCGCCCGCCGCCCCGCTAGATCAAGACGACGTAGGGCGACATCAATTAGAAATGACCGTCTCTAACGGCACCAACGGGTGGCACGCTTGAGGGAGTGTGTCACCCAACAAAGGTGCAAACTAAAAACGCGCAAGAACGGGACGCCGTAGAGCAACATTCATTAGAAATGTACATCGCTAATGGCTGCAACGGGTGGCACACTTGAGGTAGTTTGTCGCCCAACAAATGTGTGCGATGTGCTTCCGTCTGCTTATCCAAAATCGCAGAGGCAAGAGAGGGGTGGCTCTTTACACTATCCCTCCTCTCCCTAGCTGGGTATCGAGGATGAGGCCCCGGTCGTACCCTCAGTCCCGGTAGGTGGAAGGTGGAACACCCTGGGTGTTTTAGTAGGTGCGAGTCCAACATACCGGGGGGCAGCCCTCACTGCCCCCTAACGTTCCATAACGGATTTCCCACGGGTTATATAAAAAAATATTGTTTAAATAGAATAAAATTGTAAAATAAATCGTAGTTACTTTCTGAACCACTTGAAGTGTGTAGGTTCAGAAAAACTTTCTACAATTCCACAAGTTTTCTTGTACAAACAGCGATTTTTCAAACAAATTGCTTTCCTATCGGCAGTTTTCATTCCTTTCTTGTTCTGCAATTCCTTTGTTCAGGTTTTTATAGTTTGGTAGTTTTTGTGCAGTTTATTTTAAACCGTTATGTGCAAGTTTCATTTTGAATCAGCGTTTGGATTAAAACGGACAAGCGTAAATTAGACTGTGTTCTTTATTGTCATGGAATACTGGTTTTCAAATTATTCAAGTCAGGACCCAAACGAAAAATAAAATGAATGTACAAATATGAATGAAACCTTTTTAAGTTTTATTTTTCCTTTTTGTTGTTACCGTTTTTTGTATTCACTCTCCTGGTTCAAAGGCAGCCTTAATTAATTGCTAACCAGTAAATTATAATGTACACTTTAAATATTTCTTGCTTCCTAAGTAAGATTTCGTTGCTGTCAGATTTCACTTTCAAATTAATTTTGGGATTCCCCTACCCGAGACGCAAGCGGGTTCTCATTATTAATTTTCTAATATAGTTCTATTTTTAGAAAGTTACCAAAATTCTACCAAGCATTGTTAATATTTTACTACTATTAGTCACTGTGTCTTTTTATTAACACGAACAAACGTTTTTAAAATTACCTTTAGTTTAGTTATGAAATTTTAAAAAGCTTTTATTTTCGCGGGAACTATTATGTACTAAGTAGTTGGATTTAAATATTCGGTCCCTTTTATACTTTATATCACTTATTCACAATTAAGTAAGTATAATATATTATATCCTACTAATAATATTGTAAATGCGAAAGTATGTGAATATATTTGTTACTCTTTCACGATATAACTACTGGACGGATTTGCATGAAACTTTTACAGTAATATAGATTATACATCGGAATAACATATATGCTATAATTTGTAATGATTTTATGTAATTTTGGTTGTAATATATCGATACATGTCAATTAAGTCGGAAAAATCTGGCCTCTGAGAGCTATCTTGACGTACACTGCCTAAACCATTGGAGTTACACAAAGATGATATATAGTAAGATTGTTCGTCTTAAATAGTTCTAAGTAAAAGTCCGCGACAGCATATATCTACCTTTTATGTGGAAGCCACTATGATCAAAATTGTATATTATAACACAGAAGATATTCACTAGAAATAATTTACATATATGGCAGAACAACGTTTGCCGGGTCAGCTAGTAATAGTTATAAACGAAAAATTTTGCGTATATGTTTGCTACTTCTTAACATTGAAACGGCCGAATGGACTTAATAGATTATTATACAAATTGACAATAACCTGGAGTAATATATAGGTTACCGTTATCCTGAAAATACACTCAGTTCCTATGGGAACGCATATATTATCACATGGTGCAGCTAATATCAAAAACAATCTGACATATAATTTTTGTTTTGTTTTAGTTGCATTCTTTTTGGGGTTATATATATAATTTACAAAGTCATATACAAAATAAGGTTTCTGTGACAGTTTTCTAATTAAACATATCTTGAAAAGCAAGAGCAGGACGGTTGAAGTAATATATATTATGTCCTGTGATCATGTCAAATAAAATAGTTGTATTAACGACATCAACATCATTTACCATCAGGTGTAATTGAAATTAGGTATATCTCTATAAATCATTACCAAGAAGCAATTTTATAAAGCATTTTGAGAGTGTTTAAACAAAAGCAATTATTGCAAAACTTTAACTCTCTATGAAAACTATCGAAAATATCTTGTTCATTGTTTAAAGGTATCTCATTTATTATCTTTGAGTTCAAAAACCGATTTCCGAGAATTTTGTTTATAAGAATTAATTTATATTAGGTCCTTACATATGAAATTGGCGTTTTGTATGGGAGGAACAAAAAGTCGAATATTTTTTAATATAATATATTTAATTAATCAAAGTATGAACCATTATTTTCTATGCACTTTTGCCATCTCATAGGTAGTTTATTGATCCCTTTACTAAAAAAACCAGTCGGACGGGAATCAATAAAATCTTTGAAGGCGATTTGGACTGCCCCATCGGAGTTGAATTTTTTCCCTTGCAAGAAGTTATCCAAATTTCGAAAAAAATGGTAATCTGTTGGAGCAAGGTCCGGGGAGTACGGAGGATGTCTTAGACTTTCCAATTAAAGCTCTTCTAATTTAGTAGCCGTCTGTTGCGCAGTGTGTGGTCTAGCGTTGTCGTGAAGCAGCAGTGGCGTGGAGCGATTGACCAGCCTAGGTTGTTTAGCCGCTAGCTTTTCCATCATGGTTTTCAATTGCTGACAATAGACATCAGCCGTAATAGTCTGGCCAGATTTGAGAAAACTGTAATGAACAATACCGGCACTAGTCCACCAAACGCTTACAAGTAACTTTTTTGGGGTTAATTTTCGCTTGGGGCAGGATTTGGCTGGCTGGCCAGGATCCAACCATTGCGCTGAGCGCTTCCGATTATCGTAAAGAACCCATTTTTCATCACAGGTAATGATTCGGTTTAAAATACCTTCATTATTGTGCCGGTTTAGTAATGTAACGCAGCAGTCGACGCGCGTTTGCCGGTTTGCTTCAGTCAATTCGTGAGGTACCCACCTTTCAAGCTTTTTAATCTTCACAATTTGCTTCAAGTGAATTAAAACAGTTTTATCACTAACATCGCAGCCTGCAGCTAACTCGGACGTGGTTTGCGATGGATCCGCTTCCACAATAGCCTTCAACTCTTCATTATCAACTTGAGTCTCAGGCCGTCCACGGGGCTTGTTCTGCAGGTCGAAATTTCCAGAACGAAAACGTTGGAACCAAAAACGAACTGTGTTTTCTTTTGCAACACGACCGCCATACACTTCATTCACCCTTCGAGTTGTTTCCGCAGCACTAGTGCCACGGCGGAACTCGTACTCGTAAATAATGCGATATTATAAGTTTTCCATTTTGTAAAATGAGTGACGCAAACAGAAAAAAACAGAAGAAAAAAACAAATGAATGACTATCATCGAAGCACAAATACATGAGTCTATAGCTGTACAAATTTGAATTTGGAATTCCTTACCAAAGAGGAGAAATTTGTGATTAAAGTGGCCAGTACGAAAAACGCCAATTTCTTGTGTAAGGACCTAATATTAATTTTAGTTAAAACTTCGAAAAAAAGCCAATTTTTCATTCGAGCACACTCAATAAATCAATCTTAATTATTAATTTACTGATTGCAATAAACATTTTTGATATAAAATTTCTAAACAAACTATTTTTAAATTGATTATAAATGACTGAATGAAAATATATTTTCTAAAGTTATATTCTTGATAGCGAATAACTCTTCGCTGTCATTATGAAACTTTAAAACAAAAATAAAATTAACAACGTCTATAGAAATAAATCTAAAGACGTCGCGGTTATTGAAACTTTCGTGTGTCACGAAAAGAGCTGACTGTAAGCAAAAATGGTGACCCAGTTTTTAAGACACCGTAAAAGTTATTCATTTAATTTTTTTTAATATTTGAAGATATAGTAATTATCTGTGGTGGCCCGGTAAATAGGAACCGGATTCCATACGCGTCAACGCGAATAGTTGTATTGTAGGTTCGAATCCCAGTACGTACTTCTGGGGTTTTCCAGATTACGTACGGATTTAGACATCACATCCTCACCGATGAAAGAAAATATCGAGAGGCAGTTCGTATGGCATCTGAAAGAAATTTCATGTGCCATGAGAACGGCGATCAGCTGCGCTACTGATCCCGTTGGAGACGACATATAAGTAAAAAGTAGATACAATCGCTAATGTATCTCTGCTCACCCCGTAAAAGTTATAGTGCGACGACATATTATTGTTATTAAAAACATAATAATAATCTAGCACAAAGAACAAGGGTCAATATGTAGTCACATATTTTTCTATTTCCGAAGGCTCTCTAACTCCTCTAGTGCTATGTTTTTCTTTAACTCTTGTTATATTTTTTTATACAAATATAACACAAAAACGGCATAATTTAACTGGAGATCATAATTAATCAACTCTGAACAAATTGTAAACCTTATGTTGTTCTATTTAATTAAAAACATACTTGTGTCTTCACATTTGTCGCGTATGTATGATCCCTTTATATTATCTAATTCTATTGAAAAAAAGTCTATTAATAGTGTTAAAAAAATTATTGATCTTAATATAAAAGAAAACACATTTTAATGCAGCATGAAAACATTCTTTAATTTTATTTTTACAAAATGTATTATATTTTGTCTCCTGCCAATATATGACGGTAGTCACCGCGATTATGCTGGCCAGCACAAATATCTTTCCTCACTTGGTTTAAAGAATACAGTATCATAAGACAGCGGGAGCACGTTCACCGAAAAACAACCTCACCATTCGATGACCCGGCAAAGATGAGAGCGATTAACCACAGCGTAAATTAGAAAACGTAAAAACACTTTCTGAAATAGTCGTAAAACTATTTGAATGGTAGTTTACGCACTATATCAATCATCCGTTATCTCCAATGCAAATCCGGACATTGTCAGAACGAAATAGATTTAGTACTTTTTTTTTAATACTGCGTCCGAAACGAGTCAGAGCTGTGTAGAATTTCCTGTCGTGTTGACGTAGCGTTTTGTGGCGACTGTAATTAGCTCCTAGGTTCATATTTTCACGGATTCGGATCTAAGGCAAGTGCGCAATATCTCGAAAATTTAGATAATTCCAGAAATTGAAGTTACCATTAAAATTACCCGAAAACTAGTGTTCAACCATCCGGCTCTTTCTACGGGCGTCATTTACACAGACGAGCCTTATATCTATTCTGATTGCATAAATCACTCAGCTGTCGACAATCACGAGCAACAGCTGAAACGTTAATTTTTCTACAAGTTTTTACATTTCACTCCGCTAAATATAACTTCCGTCTGGAAGAATGCCTGAGATGATGTAGGGCCGGTTATTTGCGTTCGCCAATATTAACTGGCTCAGTGATTTACTGAAATATGATAAACTGAGTATAAGTTACAAGCGTTAGCGTTTTTTTTTTCTTTTCAAGATTAGTTCAATAATATTTTCATGAATACGGAAATAAGATTTCATTCTCGTAGTAGAGCTGTTATTTCATACTGAAATATATTTTCTTAGATAATATATGGCTAATAAAAACCATTACTTATTTGCGAATGGCGATAATCAGTATCATGCCTTAATTATTTATGATGCTCTAAGAGCCGGTGCACACGAAGCGTTGCGGTGCCGCATAAAAATTTATCGGATAAGACTATACCGCTCTATCACCGATACGCGTTCGTCCCCGTCTGCCTCATCTCGTGAAGCCCATGTCCGATAAAATAAATAAATAATTTATTAGAAAAACAATTACAAAGTAGCACATTAAAGTCAACCAAAGTAGGACTACCTGTATCTTGGTTGTCAGCACATTTCATACAATATGTCACACGCAGTTTATAACAGCTGCGTAGCTCCAATCTTAACTCCCATCAATATATGTATTAATATTTAGATTACAGTCAAGAAAGATATCAAAAGTAAATAGAAAAGAAAATTACTTTTTTAATAGTTCGTCTGACATAAAAATATCATAAGCATATAGTGCGGCCAGACATGGGCAAATTGTAATCTGATTAATGTTGAAAGATTACAAAATGTAGTCGTAATTTTAATTTTCTTACTCTGTAATCGTGATTAAATCCATTTAAAACATTAAGAAATAATAAATTTATATACAATCTGGGATTCTATAGTGTTTAAAACATAGATGAACAAAATGCAGTCATATTAATGGTAAACAAACGTAAAATTTAATAGCAATCATTTTTATTAATCTGATTACATTTTGCCTATCTATGAATGCGGCGCCGTAACGCTCTATTTGCGCACTATGGATATTTTTATGTAAAACGATGGCGCGACAGCGGTCCGGCGCTGAACCGCCGTCGCAAGGCACCGTGTATCCCGGCTGTAGTACACAAATAGATCTAAATAATTAGTTTGTACACAAGGCACCAGTTTCTCTGGCGTTGTGTGTACATGGATTGTGCTCTGTCACTCGGTAAGCAGATTACGTCGTACTTATAACCATAGATAGGCAAAATGTAATCAGATTAATGAAAAACGATTACAATTACATTTTGCGTTTTTCATCAATAATATGAGTGCATTTTGCTCATTTATATTTAAAACACAACGGAATGTTCAATTGCATACAATTTTTTTTTAATTATTAATTTATAGGCTCATTTATGGCTTCTTAATGTTTTGAAGGGAGATAATCATGCTTAAAGAGCAACAAAATCAAAATTACGACTACATTTTGTAATCGTTAATCATTAATTATATTATATTTTGCCCATCTCTGCTTATAACTTAGGATAAATGTATACATGATGTAATAATAAAAAAGAGGACAGATGTGTTTGTTTGTAATCGATAAACTCTGAAACCATTCAACTGGTTGTAATTTTTCCATCACCATTAGAAAATTGCATTATCCAAAGGATAAGCTGTTTTATTTTTCTATTTATTTAGGGGACTTTTACGTGTGTACGTATATCAGCCTCGTCGTACTCTTATACAAAAATACCTAAAATATGAAATATGAGCCATTGATTTGAACAGATCAAAAGTTATCAGTTTTTGGGAGTCGAAGCTGCTCGTGTCCGTAGGCTTTACCCTAGTTTCCTTTCACGTGACTCCTGGGTTTTTTTTTTTACCGACTCGACAAAGTCACTGCACCATACCTGATGGTAAGCATGGTGCAGTCCAAAAAACGCCAACGACTATCGAAAGGTAACAAAAAACCCATCGGTAGTCGCAGCGATCATGCCAGCCTGCACAAATATCTCTTCACGCTACGTTTAAAAGATCCCATATCATAGGATGGAGGGAACACGCTCGCCGGAAGACCATTCCACAGCCCAACGACACGGCAAAAGAAGGAGTTAGAGAACTTCTTTGTCCTGGCCGGGATGTGAGATACCGTATAGCTGTGACAACGCAAACCCGCGCGCGTGGATCTAATCAGGAAGGGAGAGGGTGGAACAAGGTTAAACAACTCCTCAGAACACTCGCCATGATACAGACGGTAGAAAACGCTCAGTGAGGCCACATCTCTACGCAACTGAAGTGGTTCAAGATGTTTAGTCACTTCAGGATCATTCACAACGCGAACAGCCCTCCGCTGCAACCTGTCCAGGGCATCAAGTAAGTACTGGGCAGAACCGTCCCAAAGACGCGAACAATATTCCATGCAAGGCATGACCTGAGCCTTATATAAAAGGAACAGTTGATTTGGCATGAAAAACCGTCGCACCCTATTCAGGACACCAAGCCTACGTGATGTTGTAGAGATGACAGATCCTAAATGATCCCTAGGATTGAGATCACAGCGAATATTCTTAAGATACTTAGGCTGTGTTAGGTTGTGGCTTGTTAGGGTATGTGTGTGTGTGTGTGTTGTTGGGTGGTGCTAAACGAGCAGCAGCGAGGTGGTAGGGCGTCGGTGCCCGTCTGGATCGTGACCACAGTACATGGGTGTAAAGCCCGTCATAGTGACCAGTTTCGGCTTGTCGCGTTTCGGGATCAGCTTGTGTATATCCAGTAGCTCATATACTTAGAGACCTTCAATCGTGGTATATGTTGGCCGACATGACGATGTAGACTATCAATGGATTCTCATCCTTTGATAGTCGCTTTCGTTTTTGGACTACACTGTACTTACCATCAGGTACTCTGTAGTCACTATGTCGAGCCAGTGTAAAAAAAAAAGATCAGACGTCTCATCAGATAATAGTTCTGTTAAGACTTTGTTAAACATCCCGACGTCTAGTCTGTTCAAAGCAAAGGCACTCACAAACGCCTCTCTCAAAGATTCAGATCGGACGAATTCCATCAACAAATGATGAATATCATCAGTGAGCTGTATTTTATTTCAGTGATGATAAGATTTTAGCTTACAATAAGTGTTACTTCCATACGAACGTTCATCACCACTGTTAATTCAATTAATCTTTAAGCGACTACTACTGACTTTAAACTGTGGTGTGGATAATGGTTCGTTTTCCATGCGCGGCAACGTGAAGGTCGTAGGTTCGAATCCCGGCTCGTCTCTGGGTTTTTCCAGATTACGCACGGATTTAAGCGCCACATGCCCACAAATGAAGGGATACATCGTGAGGAAACCCGTATGGCATCTAATACAAGTGTCATGTCTGAGAACGCCAATCAGTAGCGGCACTGGTCAAAATGGGCTCGACATATAAGCGCAAAATCGATGCAACCACTAATGTATATCTGCTTGCCCTATAAAACATATAGCGTGATGATAAATATTTATTATTATTATATGCGACTAGCCTCTGTCCGCAGCTTGACTCCCGTAGAATTCTCGTTTGCATTTTTATATTCACGCGGAAGTTCCATTCTAAATATCAGCGAAATAATGTTTGATATATAATGGAGAGTTTCGAACATTTCCTCCTGCGTATTTTTTATTATGTATTAATTTATTACTATATGTTAGCAAAGTATTCTCGAATCCATTTCGATGCCTATAAATTCTCAAATGAATTTCTGTACCTGCGGAATATTTTCGCTGAACACTGCGGGTAAAATATTTACGTAAATTTCGTTGTTAGCAAAATATTTCGGCATTAAGATTGTTTTTTTTTTTTCATTTATTTGTAAAAATGTAGTTTTAGGTAAATATAAAATAATTTAGAGGAATATCAAGCGATAAATGTCTTGTGTAACTGAAATTAACAAATTTTTACCTTTCTCGTGTTTTACTCACTATATATACTTTAACTGGTCTTATACGTGATCTAAATTACTTTAAATCATGGCTTGACGTTTCGACCGGTTATAAAGGCCATAGTTACGAGCAGACTAAAATGCCGCGGGCTTGCGCATAAGGCCCGTTAAAGTATTTGTAATTAAAACTAAGTTCTTTTTTAATTATTTATAAGCGGACGCTTCAACTCAATCACATCTAGTGGAAGGTGAAGATGAATTCGATGATGAAGCTCTTCCGCCCAACAAATGCCTATTTACTCTTCTCTTAAAGACAACCCGGTTATAAGATCTTGAAAATATCGTCGCTGGAAACATATTCCACTCCTCAGCTGTTCGCATGATGATGTAGAAGCGAACCTTTTCGTGCATCCGCACGGATAAGGAGCAACCACCACATATGGATGGTACCCAACTCGATGTTTAGTAACTTTATGATGGAATGGGGCTGGTGGAATCAATGAATGCCGTTCCTGAGAACACTCTCCACTGTGCAACCGGTAAAAGACTGTGAGGCAGGCAACTCTACGTCGATGCTCGATGATCTGCATTTTAATCTTAATCAAAGATTCATCACCAACAAGTCTACGAGCTCTAAATAAATATGATTGTTTTTAAATTTGTTTGTATAGTTAAATATATTTGAGTAAAATAGAATATGTTAATTCTTTAATTTCAAACGAAGAGACTGACAACAACAAATTTAACTTGTTAGATATTTAAGGAAGTATATATTAAATGTTTTTTTCTACCGGAAACGTCAGATTTGTTAAACATTCCAAAATGACACCTGTTACAGAATCGATACGTAAAAACACGTTAAACATTACGGCGCCAATGTTATCAAGCGACTTTATCTCAATCTAAAAAAGCCGGTTTTTACAATAAATTGATAATCAATACAATTGATATTGTATGACGGTTGATAACTAGGGTCACCAGTTTCCATAATGAGCAAACACGGACATTAAAAAAAGAAATCGTATTTTTATAGAAAATGTTTTGTTAAAAACCTAAATTAAAACAATTACTTAATTTTTAGTCACCTAGTTACTCATGTTTCCAGTATATGAATAATTTTTTTAAATTCTTCAAATCTTATTTTAGTTATTAGCTTATATTTCCAATTAAACTAAACTAAATCCTATCTTATTTCATGTGTATATGCCCCGCTATGGAAAAATCAATAAATTAATCAGTTCTAGAACTAGCTCTAAACATGGCTATCATTAACATCTCAGGCAGCTCTAGCTCTAAACAGTCAGTCTGATCCAGAAAAATAGAATGCAGAATTTACTAGCGAATTGTGATACGTAGACTTGGGTTAAGCACAAAAAGCCGCAACCCTAATAACAACTCCATTTATATTTGTATTATCTTATCAATTATTCAAGTGTTTGCTACCTTTTCTAAGTACTGTCAATATATTAATGCCATCAGTTGAAAATAATGGTTGGTAAGGCTTCTAAGCTCTCTGATCACAAGCACATTGTAGTATCACCAGCTTATAAGGTTCAATCGATATACCCGATCTTTCTGCTGATATCTCCGCTATATTTAAACTCAAATTAAATCATAAGCCCGTCAATGTATTACAGCTTATGTTTCATAGATAGCGCATATATATAGAAATAGATAAGCTATAATACTGACAGTTCAGTATTTTTTTGTTTTGTTGTCCCGCCCTCTTTGTTAGATGGCGCTAGTTCCTTCGTACGCTCTAATAGAAAAAAGGTTTATTAAAATGGAAGTCGAACAGAGAAACGATGCTTTGATTGGCTTTCGGAAACCAGCGATGTTTCTTATAAAGGTGAAGCAGGGCTCTTGTCACCGTGTTTATTTCTATGTGTTTTCTTCGTCTTTATATTTAATTTTGTACTGTACCTATTTACTTTTGTTTAATTTATTTTTACTTTATGTGGCAAAATAAATATTTTTGTTCTCTTTCTTTCATTTCGCAATGAGCCCAGCTACAATTAAGCAATGGTATATTTTTCGGTATTTATTAAACACTCAAGACTTATTAAAATTTCTATCCAGTTTAGCCTTTATTAGTTTTTTGCGCTATGTGGCGCTACTATCCCTACAGATATTTTTTCTAGAGTAAATGCTAGAACGACATCCAAATATTTTTAACGTTATTTTGTTTTTGCCACTTAAATCTTCAGCAAAACTCGGTTTTATAAAGTTGTCTCATGTAACTATTAAATGTGATTTAACTGTGCATGGATGTAAAACTCTTCAAACAGCCTCGCCTCGGCCGATCACGTACTTGGTTCCTTTTATTCATCTTCAACATCCAAGTCATAGTGGCAGTATTTCTAGCCTTGCCTTCGGTTTAGGTGAATGCAGCCACATCTATAAGGAGGACTGTTCACTTATTTGCCATGGGTATACAAATACCCATAGCGAATCAGCAAAAGTAGTGTGGAACACTATCAGGCTAAATAAAATAACAACATTCGAAAAAAGATAGGCAAAAAATGGACTAGAAGAGCCCAGGACCAGGATCAATGGCGCTTATTAGGTGTGGTTTATATTTAGCGTTATTTTTTTATCTTAACTCAGTACAGTGAACAAACCAAGCCTTTTTTTTACACTGGCTCGACATAATGACTACAGAGTACCTGATGGTAAGTACAGTGTAGTCCAAAAACGAAAGCGCCTATCAAAGGATGAAAATCCATTGATAGTCTACATCGTCATGTTGGCCCACATATACCACGACTGAAGGTCTCTAGGTTTTTGAGCTACTGGATATACACAAGCTGATCCCGAAACGCGACAAGCCGAAAATGGTCACTATGACGGGCTTTACACCCATGTACTTTGGTCGCGATCCAGACGGGCACCGACGCCCAACCACCTCGCTGCTGCTCGTTTAGCACCATCCAGGGGTCACGTATAGGGAAACTAGGGTAAAGCCTACGGACGCGACCACCTTCGACTCCCAAAATCCCCTGACCCATGATGCAATACAAAAAACGACAACGACTATCAAAGTAAGAAAAACCCATCGATAGTTGAAGCGATCATGCCGGACTATAAAAATATCTCTTTACGTTACGCTTAAAGAACCTTAAATCATATGACGGTGGGAACACACTCGCCAGAAGACCATTCTACACCCCAACGACACGGCAAAAAGAATTTGAAATCTTTTTAGTCCTTGCCGCAGTAAAGTCGCCTGAAGACTACATTGATGGTAAATAAAGTAAAAAGATGCTGTCACCAGCTGCTATAAAACCAAGTCATTATAATATGAATAAATGAATTGGGTCAGTTGCTCAATAAACATTCTTCTAGTCTTAGCACACAACACATAAGTAATTTTTCTGTTATTTGTCCCAACCGTCAATTTCAATTCTGTTTTGTATTATGATTAATGATGGTAATGTAAAGCAGGGATGTCTATCGCGTACTATTCTATGCAAATTTCTATGGAAACTTGTTAAAAAATATCAATTCACCTTAAACAAAAGCTATATATAGATGTCACCACTGTAGACTCGGAATTTGATTAAATAAAACAAACAGTTACTATGTCGCTACTCTCCATTTATTAGTATACTGCAGAGTGTATATGGCCGTGTGCAACGAAACGATATCGTGATTGATTTCGCTACTAACGCCATCTATTGATTTAACAAAAAACTATAACTCTATCAATTTATCATTCCACCCACTATAGACAAAATATGGACCAACCGCCTTATTCTCTCTTACATGGAATCCGATTACAGCACTTTTTACATATATAAGTTAGAGCAATAATTTTGAAACCTACGTTTAGACAGATTTGATTTCTTCTTTACATATCTCATTGTATATGAAAGGAAGCCAAACAGGTGAACGTCCCATCTGATGGTATTCGGTCTCTATGGCATATGGACAACTGCAACATATGAAGTATCATTATTGCACTCCCAACCTAAAGAGCGCATTTTACTCCTTTTTTGAATAGCTCCACGCTACAATTCAAAGGAAAAACTGGGTCTGAGAGACTTTTTTCAAAATTAAAGAATAAGAAGGTTCTAGGGAACCATTTCCAAACTAAATGTAATTCTCAATATATATCCCCTTTCCCTTTATGAACTAAAAATCAAAGTCAAGGATTACTTGTTGCAGCTCGATTTTATACAAACTGAAAATCTTTTAAATGCTCATATATAATCTGCACTCACACACAACACTCTTTACTCACCCTTTTCTACACATAATCACACCTATACACAACACGTCTGTATATTTTTGTATATTTTTCTAATAATTTGTATTCTCTGTAATGGTGGGCGCTGACGTCTGCGATACAGTCTCACGACTAGTGCAGGCGTCAACGTAAACTTAACTATACTATGTAAAATTTTTGATCCAATAAAATTATTATTATTATTATTATTATTTTGTTGCTACGAGCTGATGAGCCTTCAAAGTATGGAGATGAAACATACTAATCAGGATACCAGATCAAACAATTATACTTTCTATACCAAATGACGCAGATTTTGTATGAGTTGAAAGTTAAATCATATCTTTGAATTGACAAATATGATCGACTGGGCACACTTTACGGACCACTTTGTATAACTTTATTTTTCTCAATTGTGCGTTCTTGACAAAAGACGTGATCAAGCATAATGTTTGGAGGCGCGCAGTACAACAGCTCTCCATTTATTCCTGACTCATGCTTGGCGATATTTGCATTGATCAACATATTGGTTAGAGCATTAATTTGGTAGCGCTAACGTAGCGGCCACATTCCACAGGATAGCAGACGCTATTAAATCTTCCCTACAAAACCAGGCGTTCCATAGCATCTTCACAGCGCGTAACAAGGTCAAAATAGCGAATAATTCGAGTATTGACAATGTTGTTCATCGTGCTGTGATGACATTTGTCGGTACCTTTATTTAAGCTAAAACACGTTTTTAATAAGATCGAAACAACATAGGCTGAGATTCATAGACGTTTTGATTTTATTTAGACTATGCTTAAGAAGTAAATTCATGTTTGAAATAAATTAAATAGGAACTTAATAACAATTTGAGTATTTCCTAAGTATTCACAGAGCCAAGCAAAAGCAAGCAGAGCAAGCAAATCGGTAAATTACCAGATACCATGGTTATAAAACGATATTCAACAAAAGCCGCCGCTGGTTAATCGGCCATATATACAACCTTCGGCAAAAGCTGAATATTTTAAATCATATATAATCCTATTCAATATTTACTAAAAATAAATAACATATTATAATTATTTTCAAAACTTTTAAAAGTACAGTTTTCGTTAAAATACCTAAACAACATGTAGAATATTCGTATAAAAAGTAAGTCACAATTTGTTAAAAGGTGTGTAAAGACAAAACCGCGTCCGAAGCTTCGGTTGGACATTAAAATTTGTAATATTTAAATAAAGTCTAAGAAAAGCTAAAGTAGTATCGATAAATCTCATCCTTAATAAGGTACAGTTGAGTTAAAAGCTTTCTGCCTGCAGCCCGACGTTGCCTATTCTCGAACAAGGGGACGGAAGAGGGGTCAGCGGCAATTGACCGGCGAGAATGCAAGCCTGTCAATTGCTCGTACGTTTAACCCTCCCAGTAATGTGCTTGTACTGCGAACACGTCGTTTGCTGTAGAATTTAAAAGAAAATCACAAAAAATCCTTCCTTAAAGCCCTTCGATTTTCAGCCATATAATTATCGAGGTAAATACATTTGATTCACTATCATATATGAAAACCCAATATTTTATATATTTATTTATTCGCTATCACAACATCAGTTACAAATATATTACAACCGGTACAGTTTTACATGTTGTGCCAACCACACAATGATGATATTTAAAAATTAACACAGAAAAGCAAAATGAAACAACAGTTAACTCGCAACGTTTATAAAAATAGGTATGCATGTGTGTGCATTTATATGTGTGTAAGCTATTTTAAATTATTTCAGTATGGCGTCTTTACTCTTGTGTTTTAATTTTATCAAAACTGTAATTGACGTAATAAAATTATTCCTATTTAGAGCAAATATATATCTAAACTATAGATCTATTAAAATAAAGTTATTGGTTTTGAGTTTACTAATCTCTCAATGATTGGTTTCCTGATAATGATGCATGACCATAGCATGTTAATTTATCTCTCAGAACATTCAAATTTATTTGTATCTAGGGGACAAAATTATCAAAAGAGCGACTAATAAATTTCCTTATCTGTTCTTCTCGGTACAAGTTGCTTTCCAAACCCGTAATAGATTTATTTATTGAAGACATAAAAGAGCTTATATATATAATAGCATAAAAAGCATTACTTTGTTATACTTAGATATTTCATAAATATATTTCCTTAAAAACTTAAAATCATTTAATTACCAGAATAGGAATCTCGAAATCCAAATTAAATAATTTTTTTAATCAATTTACACGTATTAAATACTCCACTGCCTATAACAAGATAATGCTTTTTTATGCTTCTATAAGATGACGTCACTGATCTATAACATATAAATCTTGAATAAATTAAATCTAACATGGGTTCGAAAAGATCTACCGAGAAGAGCTGGCACGGAACATTTATAATCGCTTTTTGAAAATATGGCTCCAAAAACAAATTAACTATAATATCCTAGTAGAAATATTAACATACTATAGCCACGTATTTTTATCAAACAACCAGTCATAGCTTAGTAAACATTGTTCAACCAACTAGTTATCAGTCAAATATAAAGTATTAATCATCACCCACAGCCTGGTTCGGCCCACGGTTGAGCAAAGGCTTCTCTCACCCTTAGCCACCATACTTGATTCTATGACAATTACATCCACGCTCCAACGTTTACAATATGGTTAGCCCCTCTCACACTCAGACGTTACGTTAGCCTTAGACACATTACTCTACCAGCCATCATCTACTGGCCAAGTATCCTCTCTAATTTCACTTGCCGTTAATCGATCGCCGACATCGAGTATCTTTGTACGAAGTTAAATTATAAAGTAGTTAAAATTTTAAAACGATAATTATAAAACACGTCAACCCTATTTATTTACTACTAGCTTTACATAAATAACGATGTTCCGTAGACTAGTTTCAACACACTAACAATCCATAGGTATCATCTTTCGTAGACCAATTACTATTCTAATTTTAAATTCAAATGTGTATTCTAAAATCAAACCGCCACAGAGCCTCGGTGAAATACGTCTGGTTTATAACCTCATCTCGTATTCTGTTTTCAGTTGAATGGATTATTTACTTCTTTTTTTTCTTGTCCATGTTCTTGGCAATTAGGACTACGGAACACTGCCATTCTGCCATGCTTTATTTAAAATGGCATTTACTCGCGACTTGTGTCTAGTTTACCAATAATAAAATTTCTCATTTTGAATCTGCTTAGATGCATTTTCTTTCTGCCTGAGCCAAGTGACTATACTGCACCTGATGGAAAGCAGAGTACAATCCAGAAACCATACGAATATCAAGAGTCAATTACTTACCAATAGTTACCTCGATCATAATTACATACCCAAATCTCTTCACTCTTCGCTCAAAAAACCCAATATCATAAAAAAGAGATCATCAGTAAAACAATTTTAATATTACGGATCTAGTGTATGACGACGTGTATTATACAAAGATCAAGCTATAGCTCTGATTCGTCCTAACAATTCATACCCAAACATATCGGTAATCTTTTTTTTTTTGGTAGCCCGGGAGAAATCCCTAAACGGACCTCAGGGGGCTAGATGAGGGTTGCCCCCCGGTGTGTCGCACTTGCACCGACTAAAACCCCCGGGGTGTTCATTCTCTCGTCTGCCGACTGCTAAGGGCAAGACCGGGCCATCTTTCTCGGCACTCAGCGACATCTGGCCTTGTCCAGGCCTCACCTACTTACTGGAAAGATATCGGTAAACTACGATGAGAAATGATGGTACACAAAATTTTATGTACCATTTTTTTTTTTCTCTAAACCTGTAGACATTACGAAAAAAATTTAAAAACAAGAAAGTCTTATAATTAGTCAAGGAATACTGTTAATTTTTTCAAAATCATTTAGGTATTTTTAAAAAAATTACGAAATTTACGAAAATCAAAAATTGTCTTTAAACATTTGGAATATACTTAAGAGTGTTCTTTGACTAATTAAAAAAATTTTTTTTTTCAAGTTTCTTTATTCTAATGCTTATAGTTTTTAAGAAAACGATAGATTAAGATTTTTATACAAATTTTTCATTCTCGTCGCCATTTAAAAAAAAAACGCGTTGATGAATTTTTTTGAAAGAAAATCCTCTTAATGTATGATTGCCATGGCTACCTCTGATCATGGTAAAAAGTTAATATCTTTGCGGTATCATTGTGAAAAAATATGCGAAAAAATATTGTTATTGTAAATTTTCACGCCCTTCACGTTTAAATCGGCTATTTTTTTTCTCGGTGTCTAATCGAAGTTTTGAGCTCAGATTCTGAAAGAGCATTAAATTTCGCGTAGGAATGGAGGTATTGTATTAATGTTTTGGTCAGATAACATAATAAATAAACTCGTTGAAAAATTAGTAAAAATTCTGATCATCTCGGCGTTAATGAGTTAAGAGAAGTGTGAATAGGCGTTTGTTGGGCGGACGCGGTTCATCATCGGACTCATCTTCACCTTCCACCAGGTGTGATTGAGGTCAAGCTTTCGCCTATAAATAATTAAAAAAAAAAACATGAAAAAGTACATGGATTTTACTGTATAAAAAAATAGGCTGTTTTATCTGTGTAAACATTTTTACTTCGTAGTTTTGTGAGTTGACAAATTACTAAAATGTCTGCAATAGATAGATACGCACAATATCTAGTTTTGGGTATTTACTGTATATCGAAATACAAATCACACAGTTCCTACGTAAACAAACACTTATCATTGAAAGTAGAAAAACATTGAAAGGAAATGTTTGCGTCTCTTCTCAGATATCTAAACGTATAGCTATTATAGACGCATTTGATGTATGTTTTTTATACTTCGAAATTATATTTTTAAAACATTTAGGGTTTTTTTGAACACTTACTTGACCCCAAACATAATAGGAAAAGTATTAACTCCGCATACTATAAACACACACACGCATTACGCATCTTTGGGGAGGTTCGACTAGTGCTTCCTTGACGCCCTGGATAGGTTGCAGCAGAGAGCTGTCCGCATTATGACTGATCCTGACGTGACTAAGCATCTTGAACCGCTTCAGTTGCGCAGAAATATTGCCTCACTGAGCATTTTCTACCGTCTGTATCACGGCGAGTGTTCTGAAGAATTATTTAATCTTGTTCCACCCTCCCCCTTCCCTAATAAAACCACACGCATGAGTTTACGGGGTCACAGCTATACGGTATCTCATATCCCGGTTAGGACTAAGCAGTTCTCTAACTCTTACTTCTGCTGTGTCTTGTGTTGTCTACTTGTGCTTGTCTCGGGCTTTGTAATGGTCTTCCAGCGAGCGTGTTCCCACCGTCTTATGATATAATATCCTTTAAGCGTTGCGTGAAGAGATATTTGTGCAGGCCGGCATGATCGCTGCGATTACCGATGGGTTTTTCTTAACAGTCGATAGTCATTGTTGTTTTTTGGATTGCACCATGCTTACCATCAAATGTGATACGGTCACTGTGTCAAGTCAGGGTAAAAAAAACTTACTTTTTCAATAGCTCCTATAATTGAACTGATTGTAATTAAAAGAGCGATCAATTAAGATAATTAAACAAAAGTTTCAAGTTTTAAACTATTCAAGATATTAAAATCCCCTTTGGGAGGTATTTAGTTCTACATCGAAGGACTTTCTTTATTATTTGGGTCAAGCCGTGTTCCAACAGGCCAAACGCGGTTTTGAGAGGCTCTCGCTAGGGTTATTAAGTAATTAACCCTCTGGTAACAGGCTCATTTATAAATTAAACTTCACACCGTGAATGGCGGGTTATGAAAAATATATTAGGGAGCCAAAAACCGTGTTTTGAAAGGTATTTCGAAAATATTACGGGTTTCCATTTTGTTGGAATGTTATTTATAAATGTAAAGTGAAAATGTACGTTAAGGCAAACAATTAAGGAAAGATATCGATCGGACAGACCGAGGGTCCGCACGCTTAGGCGATACTCCAGTGGTGTTGTGTGTATTACCACGCACCACTTGGCGGTGGAGGGGTGGTGACTATTCTTCTCTCCCTCCCCTCCTACACTGTATGGCTTTGCCCTCTCCATCGGGCTTCGAACGCAGAACTAGCATCGTAAGTAGGGCACTACAAAATGCGATATCAGTAACTATTGATATTACTAATCGGAAAATATTGATGATTGGCTGTAGAATAAAGGTTTTTTTACAAAAAATCAGTCATAGCTTTTAATATATACATAGTAAAATTATATAATTATCAAAACTATATCAATGTAAAGTCGGACTGGATAACTAGTCGCTAAGATAGATATACTGTGATTAAAAATGATCTTAAAGGGATTTGTTTATTGACCATAGCTATAGCCAATTAAAATCAACGACCTAGAGCTCAAACAAACCCTTAAAGCTAATGACTTACTATTATAGTAACGTATTTACTACAGGCTTGTATAGAAGTAGTTTATAAAAAAGAATACCTATTACACCGAAGTGTAATTTGCGTGCTGAAGAACCTAGGCTGAAATTTATAAACGCAACTTTAAATTTGCTTAGACTTTGCTAAAACTTTACAATTCATATTACGCAATGAATATTAAAGTATTCGGTAAGTCACCGATTTTGTATACATGGACTTGGCTCTGCGAATAGCATGGTTCTTATTATATATTCAGTTCTCTGTCAAAACGAATTTATTTTTTGAGAACTTTGCTAAGCAAAGTCGAAATAGCATCTATTAATCTTAGATCGGTTAGTCTGAAACTCATAAACTGCAGCAAAAACGCATTTACTAAAAGAAAAACTGCATAAGTTATAAAAGAGTTATAAAAAGTCACCCATCGAAAATGTGTCTGGAACTAATAGCTATAACGATCTAACAGATGATAACGTTAAAAAAGTACTTGGATTCTGTGAGAGTGCATAAAAAAGCGATTCGGTGTGGTACGACGACGAACATGTTTTTGTAAGAATAAGAAGTTATAATCCATTTTTATCATTAACCCTAGTAGAAATATGGTTTTGTTATTTATTAAAATAACAAAACCGTTAACAGTTAAGTATTAACTTAGCCATCTTCATGTCGCTTCAGATCTTGGCTCCTTATCAAATGGCGTGTTATTTTTGAATGGTGATTTAAACATCTATCCATGTAACTAAGTCAATGTGTGGAATTGTCCGTAAAATATAATATTATTACACAACTGGGTGATCAATTTTCTAGTACATATATTCCAACACAAAACAAGTATTCTCATGTCCTAAACTTTCTAAAAGTAATTTCAAGTATATGCCGGGCAGTAAACTTGAGGAAATCTACTGCCCGGATGAGGGAAAGGCAGCGCGCTATGTCCGACGCGCTGCCCGTGAGAAAGATTTGGAGGGGTGGGCTCTTTACACCTACACCTCCCAGAGATGAAGCCTAAGCAGGCTGTTCGCTCCCCGAGCATCTAGAAGAATCTGTATGCTCAGGCCCGGGTGGAGTGATTGGAAGGCCACCCGGGAGTTTTTAGTCAGTAGGAATCTGCCACAACGGGGTTGCTGCCCTCACAGTGGCCTGATGGTCCTTTGCAAGATTTTACCCCGGGTTACAAAAAAAAGATTCCAAGTCTATGTATTTTTGCATGTAGAATTACTTTGTGGTCGTATCCACGATAAAAATAAACTATAGCATGTAGACGTAACCCGATACGCTCGTGTCGCCCTAAGGGTCGTTAGGGTGTTACGAGACGTGCGGGGTATAAGGATGCGCGCGCGCACGGGACGCTTGTAAGTTAGTCGACTACCGAGACCCAAGGCGGGAGTACGTGCGTGTACGTCGCAGTTCGGTGTGCCTTAAAGTGCAAATAAACTGTAAAACGCCAAATTCGTATCTTACTATAACCACACCTACGACCACCGATCATAAAACCTCAATGTGGAGAAAATTTTGCAATCATAGAGAAGACAATTTCTATTATAAATTTAACTTTCACAAGGTTCTTATTTAATATTAAAATGTTTTAATATACCACTTATGTATTTGGTTACAAAAACAGTAATTAAAACATGTAAGCTTTGGTAAAAATAACATGGTAAAACTGAATATTTTTTACCTAAAAGTATAACACAAATACAGTAAATTTGGGCAGTCCGCACAGCTATCCATCAGTCGGTGTAATTGAAACCTTCCCTTATTGCAAGCAGGCCCCGCCTCACTGTCAGTCCGTCGTTCAGTTTTATTGGATTGTCAGGTTTATTGGCCAGCACACGTTGGTCGGTGGATGGATGGCCCATTAATTTGCTATCCTATTATGTTAACGGTGGTGCGTTCGAGCTCTTTCTTTGCGGCTGTCCGAATAATTGCAATGCTTTTACGCTTCCTTAACTGGTCTTATATCGTTGATTGTTCGTTTTTCTCTTAACGGTTCTTCGTTGTAGTCTATAGTTCTAAAGAAAATACAAAACGGATTATACTATCATTACAGAGTCGAATGGTAGTTTGTACCAAAACGTATTAACCAAGTAGTTAATGTTTTTAAGTCAATTAGCATATATATACATTCGTTTTTTACACGATCCAGTAGAGAACTGACCAAATTTTACTATCCATAGGATTCATAGTATTTGACTTTAAAAATGTAAACTTTTTTTTTATTACTAAATGGTTTGCGCTTGACCTCAATCTGACCTGCTGGAAAGTGATGATAAGGCCGACGATGGAAAATGCTCACCCAGCAAATACAGATTCAGAAACTCAGACGCAGAAAGCGAATTCCACTCCTTGGCGGTTCGCAGCAAAAAGGACGTGGCGTAACTAAAACATGAATTAAATAAATCTCGTAAAAACTCACGCTATATCTAAGTGAATAAACTCAATTAAGTATGTTTTATAGTTTACAGCACATTATCGAGTGTATATTAACTCTAGGTTTACGGGACGCGTCACTTTGATGCATTTCGTATCTTAAAAGGAAAAATTACAAAAGCGTTCACATTTTTACCTACCTCTGTTAACGCGTTATGCGTGTTGTAAATTGAAATAGATATAAAAAAACCTCGTTAAACCTAGTGTTAAAAAGATAAGAACTCATTGATCGATACCTTGAGCTTAAGTGTGAATTTTTGCTAAATAAACTTAAAGAAATACAATTTTTAAATGTCAAATGTCGAATTGTATGAAGTATTTGATGAGATATTCTTTTGTATAACTTTTGGAAAAAAAAAACTATACAATTTGTTATTTAAAAACAGAAACTAATTCGAGAAGTAAATCTTATAAAAACTAAGGCCGGTTCAGAAGTTTTCGATTATCTAATTGCATAAATAATTTCAAATTACTGTCTCAATATTTTATATAATTGATTGCTCAATAAATTCACGTATTTACCTCACGCTATAGTTTGGAGGCGTGCATGTTAATAAAACATTTCCTTATTCCAGCCTGCGTATGCGTACACTGGCGTATATTAATGAGGGCGGGCGGATATTGCTTCGACTGTTACTCCGAGAAACAAGTGTGTCGATTACTAACTACTCTTATATATAGGTCAAACTAGAACATTTTCAAGAACATAAAGTTCACGTTTTTGTGTTAAAGCTTTTGCTTGTGTTTAAATAACGACGTTGAATTCGAAGACGGGTGATTTAATATATTAAAAAGTCAAAGTGTTATTATTCGACTATACGTCTACACATATATCTAAACATACATAATTAATACGTTACAGAAAACAATGTTATTGATTAGTTTTAAACAGTATTTAAATAAACAAACCTAGGCGCGGGTGCCTACAGTAGAGGTTCTCAAACTTTTTTCTTGTAAACCATTGTCAACATTTTATTAGTTTCGATAGACCATGTGCTGCTACATTTCTACCGTATCTCCAAACCTCGTCAAAAATGTGAAAATTATAATAGATCTAATGATGGAAACTTGTGACCCGGCTGTGTTTCAGCCCTATATTTGGAATGGTAAAAATAAAAAGAAAGATAGTACATCCTTGAGTACTATTTATTTGTAAAAAAAAATGTATTTTTATTTTTTCACTATCTGGTGGGATTGCATGAAAACTGTAGCGTAGATTTTTGCCCAAAAATTAAAAATTATAGTTGCAAGGCTTGAAAATGTTTTTTTGAAGACTCGGTAATGCCAAAAAATTGCTGAATTTTTTAAACTATTTTTGCTCCTTTAATTTTTTGTGTAGCGTTTTAAAATCTACCTAAATTTAAAAGTGAAGCTAAGCCAACATTTTTGTTTTTTACTATCGAAACCAGACAATATTTCCTGGATCCTCGCTACTTGCGAAACCCTATTTTACGTCACGCTAACGTGACCCTCACATCTAATCTTTGTGAATCCTTGGTCAACATGGACCACTTTTGTAATCACTGGCCTGTAGTAAGAGAAAATGTGGCTAACTCTGACAAGTATATAATAACTGTTAAATTGTTATTGTAATTATTTGTAATTTGGTTAGAACTATCGACAAATAAGCACCGAAGACAGATCAATGTAGGTACACATATAGGACGCCCTTTCTTTTAGTCAGAGGTCATAGCACACGTAATATAGAATGTATGTTCATGCTGCCTTTTTTATTTGTATTCATGATATTGAATGTTTTAGAAATAGCAGCGCGTACCTCTGAATGATTTAGTACTTTGGCAACGTCAGCAGGCTGTCTCGGGTAAATCTGTGGCGATGTCTAGGGGAAAAAACATTTATTTTGAATAAGAAACCTTTTTAGGCAATATTTTTTATGTTGTAAAGAATATAGAAAACAGTGCATTTTCATTTTATGTTTATACTAACCTTTGCTCGTGAGGCAATAACAATGAGATTAATGTTTAATATTTAGTAACATTTATTTAATAAACGTGTCTGTCAGAATTATACTTCCTTGTTATTTCTTTCTGGTCAATCATTTGATATCTGTTCTTTTTATAATAAAATAATTGCATTTACAGCTATAAAATTTACTTTACTTTTATAAAAGACACCACTACGAAAACATCTAACTCTTTTTTTTTACTCTGACTCGACAAAGTACTCACACATAGTAAGTACAATGTAGTCCAAAAACGAAACCGACCATCATAGGATGACAATGTGGTTACAGTCTCCGTCGTCAAGTCGGCCCACATATAGCACGACTGAAGGTCTCTAGGTATATCAACAACTGGATATACACAAGCTGATCCCGATACGCGACAGACCGAAGCTAATCACTATGACAGTCTTTACGCTTGTGTACTGTGGTTACGATCTAGTTCAAGCAATAGACCTAGCACCAAAAACTCAACTACTTACTACTGCAACTCAACTATTACTGTAGTCGTAACGAGGTATATATATTAGAGTATATTTTTAAAATCTGTAAAAAACGCTTATTTCATATATATATTATATACATATATTACTATATCACCAAAATATGTCGCTTAAACTAAACAATCTTTCACCCCTGGATATCATTACGATATATTATTTATTGTTTTCTTTATTTATTTTACTCACATTTTTCATTTCAAAATATAAAAACATGTAGACTTACAGCGTGAAGGCCTAAGGCTTAGCCACCGGTAGTTAGGAGGTCAGTGTGAGAAACCTACTCACAATGTGTGCCGTTTCGAGTAATACCGGCTTCTGTATCCGACCTTTGATCAAACACCCAATTATTTATTTAGTAAAATAACACAACTTTTACTAATACAAAAGAGTAATTAATATAAATTATGTTTTAAGCAAAGCAAAATACACCGTGTTATTTCTATTCCCAAAATAGGTATAATTTGTTCGTCAGTAGTTATTGTGTTCATTGTTTTCAGCGCACTATATCAGTTCTATTGTGCCCAAAACGTATATACAAATATTCAACCTGAAGATTGTTGTTCAACAAGAAAATTGTTGGTGAAATTACAATTGCATCTACAAATGTGGCATTCTCTGTTCGCTCAAATAGGAGATGCTGTAAAGTTTAAAAAAAAGCAATACGAAAGGGACTAGTAGTGATTAGTTTAAGTTTTAATAATACTTTCTATTTTGTTTTTTAATTAACAAAGTTTTAAACAATGTTCAAATGTTGGCTAAGTATCGTATTGTTTTGTTTCCGAATACCCCTCAATACAAAAGAAGATCGTGTTTTACGGCGAATTTGGGAGTTTTGTACCCAAAGGCTATACTTAAGAAAATAACAGCATATTATATTCGAATAGTACAAGGTACCTAATTATCTCCTACAAGAAAATGTAAATATTACAAAATACATCGAGAATACAAAAAAAGGTTTGTCATTAATAGAAATGGATAAAAAAGACAACATAAATGTTAACAGCGTATATTTAAAAAATAAAAATAATTTATTCATTTACAATGCTAAGCTACAATTAAGTGACACTTTCTGTTATTTTTTAAAATAATTTTACAATACCCAAATGAATTTAAAAGAAATAAAATCACAACTTTACAGAAATCTTAAATTGTATTGATTATAAAAATAGGCAACGGCGGCACACTAAGCTTAATCATGTCAAATTAATTGATAATGAGTTATATAAAAATCTAAGTTGATTAAATAAACGATATTGTAAGCTTCATTTTACCGCAAAACACTAAAAATTTATTTAAAAAATACATAAAGGATTGTGAGTGTATGAAAAAAGGACGGCAGTTCTGTATAATTATCCTAAGTCACATGTACCGTCCATTTCTTAAAGCCACGAACAGAAAAACCAATAACTTAGGAAAAGGTCTTGGATATTGGGTTTTTTGCAAAAGCACAGCTTGCCATGATTTCTAATTTTACTTGATTTTCCGGAATTATTTGACGTATTTGATGTTATAGTTTCGCTGATATTGCTTTGACCAATTTTTAAACTATAAAAATTTATTAACAACATCAATTTTAATGTTGTTTGTAATTCGTGCATTAAGAGAAAACGTAAAAAGATTTTTAATGTAAAAAAGCAAGTAAATAAAATTCGATCACATTAAGCGTGATAAATGAGTCAATAAACGATTCGAACCAATAATATATCAACGGCTTTTCCTTAAAAAATAACTTTATTATCGCCTACAGCGCCATTTCTATCGATTTTAAATGTAATCGCTTAGTATTGGAGATTATCAAGCTCTTATAGATGTTTTAACTGAGGAAGGTGGATTGACCTACATTATGTGGATCGATGCACTTGCAAAATGTACCTACATATACTGATTCTCTGTGCGTAAGCCACTAAACATAACATCATAAATTTTCTTAACTAAAGGCCAAAACTACTGACGTAAAAGTTTAAAACGAGTACTTTATTGCTATGTGCCTATGCATTTTGTTATAATTTATCCCGTGTGTACACTGACCTATGTTACGAATGCGTCGAGGATTAAAAACCAAACACAAGTAGTTCATTCACAATCGGTTTAATACAAAACGAATTCAAGTGACATTTTAAACTATGGCAAAAGTCAGTTTTACAAAAGTTATCCCGTATAAAAGTCATAGCACTGTGAAATATTGTAGCGAATAGTGTTGTGTGATACTATCTAAATACATGCCACGTATAGTATGGTAGCTTATTTTTTATATAAACAATAAAATATATTTTGTAATTACAACTTAACAATGGCCTGTGTGTACACTTGGGTAAAACTCGGTTTGTAATAAACTATATTTTACAAAACATATAGAAAGAACAAAATAAGCTTAGAAAAGATTATAAATATGATAATGAAAATATATTATTTTAGAAAATCTTATACTTTATTATCATTTATGTAATTGTAATAAAGCCCAATAGAAGTACAAACCATTCGTAAGGCTAAACAATACGACCCAAGTAAATATCAAAATGAAAAAATAATAAAACCAATTGCCCTTTATTTTCTGAACTGAGTTATAAACGGTATATATACTCATAGCACTATATTATTTGTTACGGTACTGATTTGTTGATTTAACGACAAATAAAATTTGATCCAATTATATCGAATTGTTTGTCAAATAATATTCAATTTGAGGGAAAAATATGTTTACGCCCCGCCCATACAATAACGTTCACTGAAATATTGAAATTGTAAATATTATAGTTTATTTTCTATAATAAATAACTTTTAAGAGAATTATTCAGGTAATACGTTAATAATTTAGATGATAGTGTATTATTGAACGATTGGATCACTCCCACAGTAATAGAGTGCTAACACTTTCCTAGTGACTCGCTTCGGCTGTCGCATTTTGGATTCAGTTCAGGTACCTCCATTTTTCCGAAAGTCAGTCAGTCCATTTGTCAGTTGTTCGTTCTATTATAGTCTCTGCTGTTCTTGGGACTACATAATATTTTCCATTAAATGCATCAGGTGTAATCACTTTTTCAATCAGCAAAAAAAAGCATCTGTCCAGCAGTCGACTAGGTTGGGCTAATGGTGAACTATAAAGTGAGTAAGATACATGCTCCATCGTCGGTCTCATCATCGCTTCACATCAAGTGTGATTGAGGTCAAGTGGAACCATGAATGCTCTAAAAAATGATTGTTAAAGTAAGACGTTTTCAAATTCCACAAAAAGGTTAATAAAAAGAACTGATGTAAATTTAAAATCATATATCAAAGTGTTAGGTGACCCGTAAAGAAGGGCCCGCAGAACTTTGTATTAGCAATTGAAATCGACAAAGCTTTTTCAGATTCGGGCGCGGAACTGAATCTAATGGCTTTTTTTACACAGTGATGCAATTGTGGCCACTGTTTTTCCTTTAATTACATATTAAATAATACTTGCCTTATAAGTTAAGATAGATCATATTTTATAAAAATATTTGCTTAAGCAGGTGTACCACATCATAATTTTTAAGAAAACTATTTCTTATAGTCAATAATAATCTTATTTTAAATTTATAATATTTTTTTTCGGGTACTTAGGGCGGACTATATACTACAAAATAAAATTGATTTGTACTTACTCAACGATTCCAACATTGTAATTAATTCATATCACAATTGTAACATAAAATATCGCACACTATTTATTTTATTTATTTATTAAGGAGCACAGTACAGAGAATAAACATGAGACACTAGAACAAGTACACAAAGTTCTAGGGCTAAAATTTATAAACGCAATTCTAAGTTTGCTTAGACTTTAGTAAAACATTGATATTACTGAATGAATATCAAAGGATTTGGTAAAACAACGATTGTGTCAACATGGACCTGGCTTTGCGAATACTATAGCTATACTCAAATTCCTATTATATATTCGGTTTTTGTCAAAACGATTTTATTTTTTGAGAACATTCCTAAGCAAAGTCGAAACAGCATCTATAAATCTCAGTCTAAGACTTTGCTATCTTCCAAATATATGAGCACCCAGGAAGTTCCAAATATAGTATATAATTACAACAACAAATTATAAAATATATTATAGTAGTATCGACATACTCTCTCGTGCTTTTGGGCCCTTTAGATGAATAGTGAGAAGGAAAATGTTAGCTTCAACTCTATTTCGTTTTTTTTTTCTTTACTGTATTTCTTTTTATATATGAACTGTATATATGTATATGTATGCGTATATATGTTATATGTAGATTTCGTTGGTTTTCATTTATTGTTTTGTGTCTCTTAGCTGACTTTTGTATCTTTTTTTTTTATAGTTTGTATAGTATATGATCATATTATATCATATAATAATGTTATAATTTACATTAAAAAATGAATAAAAGTGAAAAAAGATTAATCATAATTAATTAAATAGTGTATTTGCTTACGTCAATGCCAAGTAATAAAAAATCTCAGTAGAAAGAGTATTCAAATGATGTTACATTGTGGTGTAATCGAACTCCTTACTTTTGATTTCAAAACTTCAAAGGATCGAGAGAATAGGAATATCTTTTAAAATTCGAAGATTATTTTTGAATAAATGTACTCTCCATTTATATTCAATAACGTTTTTTCTCAATAAAAGTATAAAATGGAAGAGAATTTAGATTGTATTTTATAACTCAAATGACATTTTATTTTTATTTTTTACTTTTAGAAACATAATAACAATATTTCACATTGCTTCATTATTTACTAACTAAGTATTATATTTGTGAGCAAGTTTATTATTGTTTTACTTTAATAAAATCAAAAAAATTCAAAAATATTTTTTTTGCTTAATCGTTGCCTGCCTGCAACGCATACATAGAACAAAAAAATGTTTAGCCAAAAGCTTTAATAAGTTAAACTTGCTACATGTTACATATAACTTTCGTGTCTCGCGCGCCAAAATAGTATCGAGTTGCATTTCTTCTTCCTGGTTCGTCTTATAATCGTAGGTATAAAAATATTAGTTAACAATACAATAATAACAATTTTGTAATATCTGGATAAAAAGGTGTAATCTAAAAATAACCGTCAATTGTATGTCGGATAAGTGAACTATGTCATATTTACAAAGTTTTATTTCAATTAATAAAACTGCATCTTGGCAAATATTTCAAAGATGATCCCAAAGAAATGTAAACTAAACCACAATATTTATAAGAGACAATACGTTATGTTTCGTAAACAGGCAATATTAATTTGATAATCAACCGTTCGTCGAAAATTTTGCACTTTTTAGGAATAAAATAACTATTTCAAGCTAAAAAAATAAAATAAAGATATTATAACATACCTAAATACTTCAAAAATACCTCAAAAGACAATACACAATTTGAGTAAAAGTGCTTGTAACGAACACTACTAGAATATTTCTAAAAATAAGTAGGAATATTTCATTATAATATTTTTTTGATAATATCTGCTACTAGTAACATCTAATCAATGAAATATAAAAACACATTCATAATAATTTCATTTATTTTTATACCAATCCACTTTGTGAAATAGAGTTCTCCGGATACTACAGGTTGCTTGTGTTATAATCGTATACAGGGTTGATAAGGATAAACAAAAAATTTAAATCCACACCCCACATGCTGGTAATCTCGTGTGCGAGGACTAAATATTTTGAAGATTTTCCTTTTTCCGCTTTCATGAGATTCTCATCATGTGGTATGATATCAATGATATTGCCCGGCGCATCGACCGATCTACTACCACAATGTCAGGTCTATTAGCATGATTGGTCCTGTCAATGATAATAGAACGATCCCAGTACAGCATTGCAGGGCCATTTTCAAGAACTGGCTGAAGTACGTACTGGTAATATGGTACTATATTGTTCATTATTTAGGGTTTGTTTAGAAACATTATTATTACTAACTCCGTAAATAGAATTTTGGTTTCAAAACAATTTGAGTTAGTAAATAAACTATATATTTGAAGATTATCATAGCTGCTCAGTAAAGCAAAACCTTCATCCTAAAATAAATCCTACCAGCAAAGGGTTATATGAATAATAAATAAACCCTAGGATTCAGACTTCAGTATAAAAGGCGATGCCTGAGTCGTAATTCCCATTGCTTAGCGATCAACTCTAGATATTTTTCGTGGTTACAGTACAATTGTTGACAATAGGTCAACAGATTTATTATTAATGCAATATTAAAGTAGTAACCATTTTAATTCGTCATTTAACAATAATATATGGTATACCACAATAACAAAATAAACATAAAAACTTAACAAAATAATATATAACAACTAGCTAACCCGGCAAACGTTGTTTTGCTATATAAGTTATTTCTAGGTGATAATTAATCAGTTATCGAGCGGGATGAAAAATGATTAAAGTAATAAAATAGCTATTAAAAAATAGAGGTTGGTGATAAAGGGGTAAAAATTTGGGGTTCTAAGTATTTTTTAATGCCACATTATAGAAAAATAAAAAGAAACAATATCGTCTAAAAATTAAAAAAAAATTAAGGGTGAACAACCCTTGTCACTTAGGCGTATGAAAAATAGATAGTAGCCGATTCTCAGTCCTACTGAATGTGCATATAAAATTTGGTAAAAATCGGTAAAGCCGTTTCAAAGGAGTAAGTTAACTACCATTGTGACACGAGAATTTTATATATATAGAGACAAGAACAGCATATTTTATACTTATTATTATGTTGTGACCATGTTGTTATGTTACCAAATATTACTGATACAACAAAAAGATGTTTGGTTTTAGTTAATAGCATTTGGTTCATATAAACTATTTAAAATTCAATAATTTTAACAACAGCATAATAAGTACATGTAAATTTATCAATCTTATTCATTTTAAAACTAAAAGATTATTATAATATGTCACCATTGAGTTGTGCCATGTTTTTATTTTGTTATATTTAAGCAACGTAATTTTTTACTTTGTTTCCTCGGGACTCTTAATCCATTAATAAAGTTAAATCTGTCCAAAATCAAGGACAATACGGTGACAAATCACTGAATTTAGTTACAAGGCGAAATTCCCTTCCCACGCTTTTGTATTATCATTTAAACAATAATCATATTCGTAGGCGTTGTTATCGCGTAACGTAGATATAAGTGCGCTATCTACTGTTATCAGTACGTTATCAGTTGATTTAATTAAATTCATTTTTAACGAAAAAGCTTCGCTATCAGAATGTATCTTTAAGTACTTTGTAAATAACTAAAATAGTTACAACAAGTTGTTTTTTTTTCGAGGCAAAGAAAAATAGGGGAACAGCCAGTATAGAACACAGCCAGCAAAGTTTCCACAAAAATGTATATATTAATAGAAATCAAACTAAGAGGCACATGACAACAAAAGAAAATCAATCAAATAAATATAAATATGCATATAAAGAGAAATACTGTAAAAAAAAAAAAAGAGAACAAAATTGAACTTAAGCTAACATTTTCTCTCTCGCCATTCATCAAAAGGGCCCAAAGGCACAGGACAGTATATCGATATCACAAAAACGTCTATTATATAGATCACAGGCACGAAAAACAAATTTATTATTAACATAATTTCACCTTAAGAATGGCACCTTAAACAGCAAAAGTCTCTTGCATTGGAATGTGGGCACCTGAAACCTATTTGGCTTAGCAAATAACTTTTGTTAGGAACACAGGAACAGTGGTTAGGAACTAGTCTATGATAGCAAACGAAAAATCTTGCTCAAACTCGAATTTAAAATGACTTTCTTTAAATATGCTTGCTTGCACTTTTAAACCATCATTAAAGTAAATCTACTACCGGTTCAGAGTGCAAAATCTTTCGAGAATAGCTAGCAAGACACTTTATTGAAATGAAATGAAATCAAATATCTTTATTCGAATAGGCCTACTTCCAAGCACTTTGGAATCGTTAAAAAAAATAAAGTGAATCTACCACCGGTTCGGAAAGCAAAATCTACCGAGAAAAGCCGGCAAGAAACGTTGGTAGTTGTCCTTATTTAACATAATGAAGTACAATAACAGGTTATTTATACAAAGGATTGAATGCCCCGCGAGAAAGATTGCATACATTAAGACCACGCACTTTTATCACTCAGTCATTGATGGAATAATATCCCTATTTTAGCAATTTAGTTTCAATGATTAGTTACTCTAGTCAAAATGATTATACGCACACATAAATTAAGCTCAAACCTCTTTTAGAAAAAAAAAAGCTACATATATTTAAACAATAATTGTGAGTATAGTTAGCTTTTGAAATATTTTTATCTAATTCTTAAATGCGAAATTGTATGCTCCGAAATGCTTTTTTTTATTGCGGCGGAAAATCCTGCATAGGA
The DNA here is from genome assembly GCA_036320925.1 of Automeris io. Classification (NCBI taxonomy): domain Eukaryota; kingdom Metazoa; phylum Arthropoda; class Insecta; order Lepidoptera; family Saturniidae; genus Automeris; species Automeris io. The sequence goes on from JAUDJH010000005.1 coordinate 11,219,802, forward strand.
CGCTGTGAGGGCAGCAACCCCGGTGTGTCAGACTCCTATTGACTAAAAACCCCCGGGGTGTCCCTCTGATAGCTCCACCCGGGCCTGGGAAACCAAATTCATCCAGACGCCCAGGGTACAAAAAGTCTTGTTGAGGCTACCTCCCTGGAAGGGGTAAGAGTAAAATCCCACTCCTCCAAACCTCTCTCTCAGGCGGCGTGCCAGACACCGTGCACCACCTCCCTCTTATCCGGGCAGCAGACACCCTCAAGTCTACTGCCCGTCTGAAATGCGTTTTGATTCAGGTTTTTCTTTTACAAATTGGTAACAATTCACGTAAAAAATATTAACTGTTTATCCGATAATTAAGTTTATATTTTACTTTTTTTTCTTGTATTTCCAATATAATAATCACTACCCACACCAACAAAAAAATGCAACTACTTCCGTATCTATTATCAATCTAAAAAATCAAGCGATTACAAGTTAAAATCACAAAATAGTGGATTAAAAAAAAATTACTAATGAAATCTTCTTATATATAAAAATGAATCGTTAAATGTGTATAAGCGCGAAACTCGAGAATGGCTGAACCGATTTGGCAGATTTCTTTTTTGTTGTGTTTGTTGAAGTCTGTGGAAGGTTATTACGGAGAGAAAAATTAAAAAAATTGTCTGTAAAAGTCTAAAAACAACACTTTTCTATATTCTCATACAAAAAATTCGTAATAATATTTAAAAGTCAATTTGAACTTTAACACCATACCATAAAGTTTAAATGTCAGTGGACGGGTTCCGGGAAGGCAAAACAATTGAGTGACGTATAAATATTAATGTCAGTATTTGTCAATTTTTATACATATAGCATTAAGGCCAGGTTCCTTCAAACTATTTTCAAAAAACAGCCGACAGGCCAATAAGTTTTGGCAGAATGAAATCTGACTGGGAAGCTATTGATATTAAAAAAAAAAACAATGTGACTTTGTTTTAGAGAAATAGGAGAGAAAAAGGTCTGCCGGGACAGCTAGTATTTAAATAAAAATTACAAAAGTCGTTGAAACTCTGGTCCAAAATATAATCTGTAAATTAGTACTAGTATGCAAAATTTGTCACCAAATTAGGAAGCAAAAGAAACTTGTTTTATTGTTCTAACATCCATTGTAGATCGTAAAAATATTAATTATGGAGCAAATGGAGTCGTTCTAACGTCACTGCGAACATTTATGGAGCGGAATTCTCTAAGGGCATGTCACAATGCTGAAGAGGGAATATCAAAGCAAGTAGTCGTGTACTATTTCGCTGAAATATGTGCGAATTTGAATAATGGTAAATTTTGACTGTTGAAGATCAGCATAATTCTTTTTACATTTATTAGAATCAAAATATTTAAAAATATATCTAACTGACTTTAACATTATATTTACTCTCTACCCACTGCGAAAGGGATTTTACGTGACGATATATATTTATACTTCTTATTACATAAAATGTATTAAAAATATATTTCATTTCTAAAAAGCATTAAGGCTTAACAAAATAAAAATATGCGGTAAGGTTCTTGACCAGACAAAGCCTAAATACACGTTTGTACTGCAAAAGTCAAGGTTAATTTGTATAATAATTCACTCCTAATTTGTAAAATCTGGAAGACAAGTCAAACAATAAACGCTGCTGTCATTTGTAAGTATTTTAAATTCCACACAATCTTTCCGTCTTTGATATAAACTGCCCATTACGACACGTAAGGAGTTGAAACAATTAATCTTTATAACTACCGTACTTTACTACCAACGCGAAGGTAACTGTCGTATTCAATGCTATAAACTATGATAAATTACTATAACACTGGCTTCCTCAGCTATCAGTTTTAATAAAATACGTTTTAAAAATGGCTAAAAATTTATCTACACTAAAATATAAATAGGTTAAATTTATAAGTTTTTTGAGTTCGGATTTAGGAGAGAATCTTTGAAAATATCCACCTATAGTTTTAAATATATTATTATTAAGCTGAGCATAGATTTAAGCTCGCAAGGACTACAATTTGAAATAGACTAGTAAAACAAATTTTAAGATTTGGTCAGCAATGATTTCTCGATTTGTCGACAATCGTACAATAGTTTACTTTACAATACACGTGTTTTCTAAGATTACACCATTGTTGAAGCTAATCCAATACACAATAGCGACATAAGTCCTCAGTTTCCTTCATAAAATATCTTCATAGTTAAAGAGAAATATTTTCAATAGAACATCGTTATGAAAGGGAATTTCCTGGTGATTCTAAAGGCGGGAAATATGGACTTCAATTTCTACTGATATATATATATGATATTGTGTCGTACATAATACTAAGCTATTTCAATATATAGTCAAGCTTTATTTATATACAAGAATTTGAAAACAGCTAACCTCTTGCCCTGCTCTATAGCAATTTTCTATGGAAAAAACAAAATTGTCTAAATTAATTTTACATTACGTTTTACAATTCGCTCTTGGCTATAACATTCTTCATATATCATCGAGACACATCTGGAAACTATTATTAAATAACGAGAGAAGCAAGCCGGAAAAAAGGGGTCCTCACTTTAATAGGTCACGTAACTATAGGAGGACATGAAAATGCCGTTACGGAAGGTATGATTGAATGTGGCCATAAGTAGAGACAAAGGATGGGCAAAAATAGAATGACGTGGGAAAGTAACGAACCCAATAATCAATTTACTGCGTAAGTTAAGTGCATATTGCGGTTATTTCAAATGGAGAGAAAAACGCTCTTCTAGGTCTACAGCGCACTGATAATGCTCCGTGCTTTGCAGTTGCTCATGAGTGATACTGACCATTAACTATCAGATATCCACGAGTGCGGGTTACAGGAGTCACAGCTACACGGTATCTCACATCCCGGCTAGAACTAAGAAGTTCTCTAACTCTTTCTTTTGCCGTATCGTGGGATGGTGGAATGGTCTTCCAGCGAGCGTGTTCCCACCGTCTTATGATATTAGGTCCTTTAAGCGTAGCATCAAAAGGTATTTGTGCAGGCCGGCATGATCGCTGCGACTACCAATGGGTTTTTCTTTACTGTTAACAGTAGTTGTCGTTTTTTGTACTGTACTGTGTTTACCATCGGTCGTGGTGTGGTTACTGTATCGAGATAGGATAAAAAAGGTAAGGTTATAGGCTTACTTGCGTTCCTGACACACAAAAAAGTCCTTCTTCTGACCAGTTAATCAGATTGAAATAATTCTTGATAGTCCTTTAGGAGATTCTAGCCGATTGTAATTTAAAATGACTGCTCGAGAAAGACGGCTGGAAATAACTGGAAAAGAAGAGTCGAAAACCTTGCTTAGTAGTGTTTATTCAAAGAGGGATATATTCAGCAATAGGGAGGAAGTAGTTGGACGATAATGATCATTTAAGCATTGACTTAAAAGCAGACTAAATACATAGTACAAGTCATGTATCCGTAGGGTGGTGGGTGGAGACCTCTCGCTGCAGACACTCATCTCAATCATGGTCGGCAGCGAGGGTGCATAGAGAGCGATGCTCAATTTTAGTGAGCAGGTGCTTGCACAGAAGGAGGCAGCGGAGTGGGTTCGGGAGGTGATTGCTTGCTCGCTTGTTATAAAAAAAGTCTTGTATCCATAAACAATCTCTTAGATCAGGGGTCGGCAACCAGTAGCCCGCGCAAGTAAAAGCCGTTCCACGGAACGCCGCACCACAGGCAATAAATTAAAAACACTTATAGAAATAAGTTTCTATTTCATTGTTGTGTGTGCGCGGAAGCCGGAAATTCAGTTCAAGCGTTTGCAGTCAGTAAAATCAGAATACAATAAATATGGTTAAAATTACAAAAATTAGTGTTATCTAAAAAAATTGTGTTTATTAGATGAAATGTGGTCCGCACTAATAAACTCCTAATATTTGTGGCCCTTATATAAGAAAAGGTTGCCGACCTATGTCTTAGAATATTCGTATGCCCCATCTCACTCATCCACGAACATTAAATGTTCATACATAGGTCCGGTTCCCTAATGTTGTTATATCTTTATGTCAACACCGTGTATATCTTATGGAATACATCATATTATTTCAAACAATATTATTAATGGTTTATGAACGAAAATATTGCTTTAACCTTAGCGTAGAAATAGTTCGGCACAAACGTTTTTGCAACGTCACTGTTACCTGGTACTATAATTCAGGTGATTTATGAAATATATTTTTTTATTTTTTTTTTAATCCTTTTTCTATGTTATATTTACTTCACCATTTTTAATACTTAATAACCAAACAAATCTCTTTAGACTACTAGCCTAAAACTGAGATAATTTCTTACCTACTGAACTCGGGAAATCAAATTATCAACTTCAGGTTTATAAAATTAATTTTAAAATTACATCAAACGCGATCAAATTACGATCTAAGAAATCATTAATTACTCATGAAATTAGTATTATAACTAGTCGTTTGTGGCAAAAGGATACCTCGCAGCATAATTACATTGTAACAACACGAAAAAGGATTGTTTTTTAATCTTGTCCTAGCTACTTCGGACTATGCAGCTTAAAAGTCAAATTATTAGCAAAGTAAATTACCAAATTTTACAGAAGGACAAAAATTTAAAAACCTGCGAAATACGAATTGGATTTGCGTACAATTATTGATGTAGAAAATTAAAAAAAAAAACGGTTTTTGACTTAGTCATAAGTTCTTTGCAATGATACTCCACATCAGTGACGTTCATCCCATACATGCATAAAAGCAATGCATACCTTACAAAATAAGCCTTGGTTAAATTACCAAAAGTTAAATTAAAATAAAAAGGAAACATTAATATTATTATAACATATTCCATTATCACGCCATCTATTGTTCCGATAAGACAAGTATAACAGTTGCTAATACAAAATAATTATTACGCGAACGCAGCGCCGCTTACGAAAAGCAGAGTAAATTTTGCAGAGCCCAGCGCCATACAAGTAGGCGTATTGGCCACACCTACGACTCTCGGATTTCTTCGCAAATAAAAGCAGTGCTTTTTGTAAACAAAAATCTTTAAAAATATTGTTTATTCAACTTCATTGCTGTTTGTAATTACTATTTTACTTTAAAATAACAACATTAATATAATTTCATGGATATAAAGAGTATTTATGACTAATTTTAGATAAAAATATTTAAATTTGGTGTTTACATTCATTTGCCGTACATTGCGTGTGCGCTTAGAGTGTACATTGCTATATACCGTAAGCGTGCGGTAATAGCATGAATTCTGTACTTGAGTTACTATTATCATATTTTTTTAAAGTACGTTTATGTATTACAATGTATCAATTTAATTAAATTAATCATATTAATAAAATGTTTTATTTTTTTATATGAAAAATTTATTATGTATTAATTTTATTGTATTGCGTATCTATGTTATTTAAAATAAGCCAAAACGTAAATAATTATATTTAGTGATCGAACAGTTTGCATTTAATTTGTTGTATAAAGTAATATTCATCCTTTGATTACAGAGAGTACCAAAATTGTGTGATTGTAGTGAAATTGTGTATCTAAATATATAAATATTTTGTATTAGCGAGTTCCCAGCCGAAATACCATATATGCTTGCCTTCTTTAAAATGTTAATGCTCGCCACTGCTCCACGTGCAGTATTAACAACGAGAAAAAATGCCCTTCATTTACATGTATGGGCGCCCCCAAAATATATATTTTTTTTATATTAAATATCATGGTAGGCTTTCGATCAAAGGTATATGTACATAACATACTTTAATTTCAAATCGTTATTTTATTTGGTTTAAAAGTTACAAGCCTTTGTTAGACGAACAAAGTGTCGAAGCATCCAACTTGATACAGATATCTCGCTTCGCTCAGACAAAAAAAACATTAAAATCCTTAATATATAGCTCATAATATATTGTACTTTAAAGTATTTTACATTTGTTTGATTTGCTTCTTCTATAGTTATGCAATGTTTTCGTTTCTTTTCAGATAGAAAATGTTCATCACCAATCAATGGCGCTAATGAAGCAATCCGCAGACGGGATATTGAAGTAGCGGCCTGTTCAAACCGCCTTCAAAAGGCAATAAAACAGCGCAGCCTACCAATTCATACCAAAGAATAAAAACCAAGCGATAACAAACTGTACCACGAAACACAAAAGAAACAATTTCCAACATCAATCCCGCAAACAAATGGCTCTGCTCGGAATTGAAAAGTCAATTCTAGCAATATGTCAATTAAAGCCTATTCTCAAATGTAATCAAGTACGTAATTGTACAACAAAAAAACTTCACGACGAAGCTATTTTCCAAACCTGACTCGACCGTATGCATAATCTCCGCACTATATCAAAACCAATGTATGGTTACGCTAAGGGAGGGGAAATAAACGTCACCCGTTCAAGGGTCTCGTATGGCGACTCAAAATCATAAATCCCATTCACTGCCTAGCTTTGTTGCTTCTCCTTCAAGTCTTCTCATACTGGTAACTTTAGTTTTGTTGCAACTGGACCTAGTCACCTCATTTGATTTCATAGAAACATCCTTTCGATCAGACTACAACTTTAGCAATCTGAATTCAACCTTTAACTGGACTCTTTTCGACACCAATTCAACCTTTAAAAACGTTCACATTAAGCATACGAAATATTCAACCCCGGTCGCGGTATTCCTCATATTACTTTTCTTGTTCGTAATCGTAGGAACTATAATTGGCAATATATTAGTTTGCGTCGCTGTTCGTCTTGTGAGGAAGCTCAGAAGACCTAGTAACTACCTAATCGTGTCATTAGCTGTAAGCGATCTCTGTGTGGCTTTAATCGTCATGCCATTCGCAACAGCGTATGACATAATGGGAACTTGGTCTTTCGGACCAGTCATTTGCGATTTCTGGGTTTCGAGTGATTTATTATCCTGCACAGCGAGCATTCTTAACCTCTGTATGATCTCAGTAGACAGATACTATGCCATAACAAAACCTTTGGAGTACGGCGTAAAAAGAACACCAAAGAGAATGCTTCTATGCGTTCTGATTGTATGGCTAAGTGCAGCATTTATTTCTCTGCCACCACTTCTGATACTTGGCAATGAAAAGACTGATACATCTTGCTCCGTTTCGCAAAATCAAATTTACCAAGTCTACGCAACATTAGGCTCATTTTACTTGCCTCTGACAGTAATGGTCGTCGTGTACTATAAAATATTCAAAGCTGCAAGGAAAATTGTTAAGGACGAGAAGCGAGCTCAATCGCATCTGGAAACGCACTGTTACCTAGAGATTAATGTTAAGAATGGTGGAGCAACGGAAGCGAAACTACTAGGCAACCAAACTGCTAACCCACCCCCGCAGCGAGGATCCACAGCCAGTACAAACACTACGGTTAGTTTGAAAATTTAATTTAGTACTATGATAAATATTAAAGGATTTTTTATTCTATTTATTTAAGGGTCTTTTATGTGTGAACGTATGTCAGTCGCATCGTACCCTAACACAGAAATACCTAACATATTACATATGGTGCCATTGATCTGAACAGGCCAGACGCCTCATCAGATAATAGTTCTGTTAAGATTTTGTTAAACATCCCGATGTTAAGTCTGTTCAGACCAAAGGCACTCACAAACGCCTCTCTCACAGATTCAGATTATTTTATTTTAGATTTGAATTAATTCATAATTGTCAAATGACTATTAAACAATCAATAAAATGTACTGTTTACAAATCAATTGTTCTCTATTGCCATTTGTACCAAATTAATTAAAACTTGATTTATAATAACATTCAATTGAAAAACAACTTACCTATTAAGTTTGAAGCCCGGTAGTCACAAAATTTTCTTACAATGAAAAGATTTTTTCGATCATATGATTGCGAATATAAAATACACCTCTGTTTGGTATGCATGGTGCAAGTACGAACCTAATGTCTGTTAGATAAATACATGTAAGTAAATATTAAATAATCTATTTAACAAGCCTTTAGTAGTTTTAGGGATAAAAGAATTAGTCTCTATATCTTTGGTTATGTTTGACTTATAAGCGCAAAGCAACAACTACTATCATATCTCTGCTCACCCCGAAGCAGATATAGCGTAACGATATACAATTTATTATTTATCTTTTGTTACAGTATAGTGTAGAAAGAACAGAAAGCGGCATTGGTAGGTGCTTCAGTGGTCAACGGAAGTCTAACGAATCACAGTGTCCAATGCTCCAACAACCCAGGACCCCATCCAGGCCTATACATACAATAAATAGGTCTCCTACAACATTAACTCCAAATAAACCACAGCTGAAAGAGAGGCGACGACTATCCTCTGAAAATGGTCAGAAAATGACCACAAATAGAATACGAACATCGCTATCTAACTTCGCTCAAAAAAGCCATATAGCCAAAGACCTATTTACCACCCAGTCACCGCATCAAAAGAAGTTACGATTTCAATTGGCTAAAGAAAGGAAGGCGTCTACAACTCTAGGAATTATTATGTCAGCATTCATTATTTGTTGGCTTCCATTTTTCCTCTTAGCGTTAATCAGACCTTTTGTGGCCGAAGATGCGATTCCAGATGCCGTCAGCGCACTTTTCCAATGGTTAGGTTATTTAAACAGTTTGCTAAACCCAATAATTTACGCAACGCTGAATAAAGACTTTAGAAAGCCGTTCCAAGAGATTCTGTTCTTTAGATGCTCAAACTTAAATAACATGATGCGCGAAGAGTTCTACCACACCCAATACGGAGATCCTGATCAGCATTACTGCGGTAATAATACAACAAAACTTCACAACTATGACGAAGGGGTAGAAATAGTGTCGGCGGTGGATAGAGAAGAGACAAGAGCATCCGAGAGTTTTCTATGATTGTCAATGCCAGCGGTCCACGCTCGAGACCTAGATACTGTGATTTAATAAAGACTTTAATGTATAAACTAAACAGTGCCGTTGATTTCAATATTAACTTGTTTTATATAAAAGGCTGTTAAAACCTACTAGTCGTTCCTTACGTGTACGGTACAACCCCATTAGGGTTAATTTGATTTATTAAAACTAATAAAACTATTAATTAATTGTAAATAATTTAAATAATTAGTATCTAAGTATTGACGAGATGATGCAAATTAATTAATTTATGTTTCCGAAAGACCAAAGAGGTAAATTAATAAAAACCTATTTTCTAGTTGTTAAGCTGTTGTGAATTTTTTAAAGTTTTAGTAATAGGATTGTATCATATTGTTAAATTATGGACGAATATGAATGTAGTCAGAAGTATTAATCCATGTGATAGTAGGAATAGGGGAATACTTTGATGTGTTACAGTGATTTTTGTGACTAAATAATCAATATTGCAATACTGTTTTTATTCTAAAATGTATAAATTACCTCATTGCTCACTATTCATTTTTCTTGCTTAAATATGTGTACAAAAATATGTAGACCTATTTTTTATGTATTATTTAATTATCTATACAATATTTATGGTAAGTTATTTATATTATATTTATAATTAGTAATCACGTTAACTATAGACGTTTATAAATCTAACCAATAGTGACAAACACAAGAGGCACTGCCATACAAAGTAACCTAAGGAAAATGATTAAATAAAATAATGTTTAATATGAATATTGTTTCGTGAGCTTTTGACTTCCCTAAAAATCTTAATCGAGATTTGCTTACGGTTAAGCTTTTCCTATGCACGAAAGAGTTTCAAAAATATCCAATGTGGTCGACACTTTATTACTTTGGTAGTGTGGAATAATTATACTACAATATTATATATTTATAATAATCTAAATAGTAAAACGCGTCTATAAAAAATCTGCAATTTTTTGTTAAATGATATTAAAAGATAGTTTATTATTCACACATCGTAATTTTTGTCAATGTTTAAAGCGACTGTGCGACTCGCCCGTTCATTGACCCTAATGTATCGGTAGCTGCCATGCTTATTTCACAGTAGAATGTTTTTTTTTATGTCTACGCATTTTATCTTTTTTCTGTGATCACCAATATTCCTGTAAATAGGAGTTTTTAGTATTGTTTTTTTACATTTGTGCTTACTACAAGAAGACACACAATCGCATTATATCGCACAATAGAAATCAGCTTTATACTATATGGGATCCACAGACTTAGAAATTGTATGATAAATTATTCGTACCTATAATATAATTAAGAAGTATTGTTAATAATATAATGAGATTATAAATATCAATTATAATTAGGGACATAATTAAAATAATTAGATTTAGGTGAATATATGCAGTAATGTGTGGGGAAACTACGCTTGAAAAAAAATATTCTACAGTACGATTCGGTGTTTCAATGTGATAATAAAATAAATATTTCTTTGATGTAGTTTCTTTCCATTAATTATCGTGATTGTTAGTGTGTGTCGCCATTAAAATTTGTCCATTACATTGATTACTACTTGACAGGTTGTTTAGGGATTATCGATTATAAACATAATAATAACTTTGTGCTCAAACGGCATCAAGTACACGACATAAAAAAATGTGTAAAAGCAAGAAAGAATTTTCTTTATATAGCTGTTTGATTTTAGGAGCTACTTAAAAAACAGTTAACAAAAATAAACGTTTTACATTAAAGATTTTATAGTATAATAGAAAAGCAGTGGAAAGAAAACTTAAAAATCAAATACTTCCGAAATGGAATACACAATGTACACGAGTTCCTTTGTAAATGTGTAAACATAATAGTGGGGAGCAAAAAGCGGAACCGGAAACGAGACGAGAAGAAAAGAAATCGCATAATTCAATTTATGAACACACTGATAGGATTTTTCGATAAAAAAACGCATTTCAGACAATAACCATTTACATTTCTTTGAGCAGCCTAAATGTATTATATATAGGTATTACAATAAATACATAAGATATTTTTAAACTAATAAACCAACGCAACGTTTATTGAACGCTATTAAATCGATTACAATTATGAATTTGAAGTATAATAGTTTATTTTGACAATTTGGCATCACTATAATAACTTGTATGCAGCTGTCACGTGGCGATAATTATAATGGACGAACTACTGGCACCTATTTCTTGTATTAGTTGTATTACTGATTGTTAATGTCTAAATTTGTTATAAGTACCATATAAATAAGATAGTAAGCCGTTTCAAGCCACGAATCAATATAATCGTAGATTTAAGGCACTTTGTTGTGTTAAACAGAATATGTTGTTAATACGGGTCATTGGTTTGGAATCGTAGTTTTAGATTTTTAAACTAAATATTTATTTTTTAACCAATAGGAATTACAGTAAAAACCGTTTATAGCAATATCATTTAGATCAAGTTACCGGTTATACTGACCCAGAACAAAGGTCCCGTCTGAATGCTATATGACTGAAAACATCACCGGTTGTTACAACTAAATATAAATAGTCCCTTCAATGTCGTTATAACAGATTTTGACTGTAATATAAAGAAAAAATTTGCGAAGATTTCGATTACTCAATTGAAGACTTGCGCCTAAGCAAGCTTTTATTGTAAAGCGTCTAAGTATGTTACAATGAATACATCCTTATTACAAAACGAAATAGGCTCACCCAAAACGTGTTTAAAACACGTTTTCAGATCGGCTTCTGGTGTTACATTTGTTGTTGGTGTTTATTTTATTAAAGAAATATAATTATTTATTTATTATTAAGCAGGCAGTTGAAACAAGTGATAATTGCCTGTATCCTATTTCTCAATTCTTTATTATTTCTTTTTGTTATTAAAATATTTGTCCAGGCGATTCTTAAAACTGGTTTACATTTAGAGCTGGAGTTACGTCTTTTGGACGGTCTTCTGGGAGATCATTCCACGCTCTGATTATCAAGTTGATATTAACTGGACGTTGATTATTACATTAGATACGTAATATTTTATATATATGTATAGTTTAAAATCTAAAAAAGATAAATATTGTTTTGTAATAAGACAGAAAAGTTTTGAAATATTGTTATGTTAATGATAATTGTTTTAACCTTTCTGTCAGAGCTCTTAAAGTACAAAAATTCTGTGTAGTAGTTGATTATTACTTTTTAAATTTTATTTATGAGTCAATGTATAAAATTATTTATTATAACGCACACTTAAAAGTAAAAAGACACAAAAATAGCACAAAATTCTGAAAACTCGCTTTAAGGCTCTGACGCACATTCGCAAGACTATATTTTTATGCTATGTACTTTTACGTTTAAGCATGCGATATGGTACCTTATTACACTATGTGTATCAATTAATATCAAATCCCAAAAAGTCAAACCTAAATAATCGGAGGTATTACTAATTTTGTAACATGATAAGTAACATTTACTATATACTAAATATTTTCTCTCCATATTTATTTATTTATGTAAATAAATTTTAAAAAGCAAAATTATTGTAAGACTGCATAACTTATATTATTTAATTCTTTTACTACTTTTTTCACTCTTTAACCTGTTAACCGGGGAATTAGCTATTGCTCAACTCATTTCATAATGGGGACTTCTTGTTCGCAACGATAAGTAATATCACACCTCAAATAATAAAAGAATATCGTTTTTAACTTATAGTTTTTATTTATTTTGATAAAATATTTAATACATTACAATTAATTTCCATGACGAAAAATGTCGTCATGCCCATTGCAGTAGGCTTTTATGTATAACGAAATATTTCGTCATACCCAGTTAACAGGTTTATTAACTTGGGCATACTGGTTTTTTATATTTATCGAGATATGTATAGATAGATATCTGAAATTATAAACGAAACAATAATAATAAAAGAATCAACTAAAATTTAGTAATAGTTGAATCTGTATGAAATGAATTTTTTTTTTACATTTTCCATAAATTTTAACCAACATCTATATTGTCACAACAATAAATTGTATGCAGCTATAAGTCAAATGTTATGTAGGAGACAATTTTCTTACCCTTTAAAGTTATTGTAATTTTCTTATGTAGGGTCCTAAAGCGACGAAATAAACATTAGAATTGATATATGCATTTTTATTTGCACATATTTACATCACATTTGATTTTCCATCAAGTGTCGTGTCGGATACCATCCGTATGTGTTGGATGTTCCTTATATCCGCACGAAAAGATTCGCTTCTACATTCATCATGCAAACAGCTTAGGAGTGGAATATGCATCCAGCGGCCATATTTCTTCGATCTCATGAACGAAAAAATTATCTTTTTTGAATATTAGATTATATGAACTAAAAAATGCTACTTTAGAAGTCAATAACCTACAACAAATATATCAATCTATTGTTAAATCTCACAAACCAATTTATATTTTAAATGAAATAATTTAACTTTGTATTCGGTTTTAATCGAAAACTTTCTGAAATTTCATTAAACAATAGAATTTAACATTTCAACAAACTATCTCGAAGCCGCTAATTGGAAAATATTTTGGTAGTCAATATGATCGGGTTTTAAGTTATAACAATTGCTTTAAATCTATTTCTGATGCGTCTGCCTTGCTTTAACAAGATAAATTCACATATTTTATTCATAGAAATTATGATTTTCATTCTTGGCCAACGCTCGCCCGGTAAAATTGTAAAGTCCTTTCCCGACCAATTATGAGCCTACAGAGAATTATCAAAGCAAAACAAGTATAGAATAAGGACAAAAATGTGGCGAGGATTCTTGGATTAACTATATGTTTAACTTATGACGTCATGTTTTATTGCCTAGTCGACTAACAGGTATCGCCCGCGACGCTGAAGGTTGTGGTTCCTGAACTCCTGTATCAGGAAACTTTTCTGTAATGAGCAAATTCGTTTTTCACGAGTCATGGATGTAACAGGTATCAAGTATGCATATTTTTTTTACACTTGCTCGCCAAACTGACTATGGTGTAGTGGCTATGTAGTATGTAGTATGTAGTATGGTGGCTGACCTGAAGTTAACTACAGTGTAGTCCAAAAACGAAAGCGACTACCAAAGAGCGAATATCCATTGATTGTCTCCGTCGTCATGTCAGCCCACATTTAGTACTACCGAAGGTTTTTATGTATATGAATTACTGGATATATTACGGGATATATACGGGAAGCTGATCCCGAAACACAACTGTCCAAAGCGAGTCATTATGACGGTCTTTACACTCGTGTATTTTGTTTATGACCCAGTTCGGGCAATCGCCCTACTACCGCATGCATCTATTTATGTAATACTCGTAGAATAAATAAAATCCTAATTATCAATTGGACTGATAAAATTGATGATGATGATGAAATGTGGTGCTTACAATGACTGCGGCAGACCCTCGGTCAGCGTTTTGGACAAATTTTTTGATCTTAGAAGAACCTAAAATTAAACAGAGATTATCTTCGACAGTGCATACAAGAATTCTCAAATATTATAGATTTGACACATTACACAAAACCTATACTCCATGGAACTACTCCTTATCCTGGAGTAGATGGAAGGCAAACAGTTACGCAATCAATTCCTTGAACAGACAGATCCCTTGACAGGTTGAACTGACTTAATAAAAGCTGCGACTTAAACAGTCCAAAGCTTCCGTGTCGCTGAGAAACTTAACAAAATTGGGCGCCCTTTTTAAGGTCAGGCGGTACTTCTCACTATCGCAACTTCTTAACCTATATCAGGCACGGGTGCGGTTGGGTGTTGAGTACTGTTGTCATCTTTGGGACGGATCCGCTAAATATCTGTTAGCGGCTTTGGACTCGATTGACCGTAGAGCTCGAAGACTTGTTGCCGATGACTATTTGACTAAGATTAAAATGCAGAGCATCGACATAGAGTCGCCTTCCTCGCCGTCTTTTATCAGTTGCACAGTGGAGAGTATTCTCAGAAACTTTATTCTTTGATTCCGCCAGCCCTATTCCATCGTAAAACCACATGACACCGTGTCGGATACCATCCGTGTGTGTTGGATGTTCGTTATATCCGCACGAAAAGATTCACTTCTACTTTCATCATGCGAACAGCTAAGGAGTGGAATATGTTTTCAGCCACCATATTTCAACGATCTTATGACCTGGGAGTCTTTAAGAGAAGACTGAATAGGCGTTTACTTGGCTGACGCGGTTTATCATCGGACTCACCTTCACCTTCCACCAGGCGTGATTGAAGTCAAGCGTCCGCCTATAAATAATAAGTGAAGGCATATCGTGAATCTAGCATTATTATGAGACTACATTCACTCTTCCAATTATATGAGGAGAGAAATTTCAACTAGGCGAAAGTATGTAATTTACCACAAATGTTGTCGCTAATTATTATAAATTACAGGCAAATAGACTTTGGTTGGCAACTAGATTATTAAACAATGAATCTACGTATTCTTAGGTATTCAGTTTCGTAGGCACTAAATGACTAAACATTATTCATTAGAGACGAAACAAAAATGTCCACATGAGTGTACGTAACTAAAATAAAAGAATCATATTAGCGGAAAATTCAATGACACGATGATGTACTAGTATTTCGCCTTGAATTTTTTGTTGATATATGACCTCAGATGTAAAGAAAATTTGGATGACCAGACAGACATGAGCGCAGCGAATAAATCGAGAAATAGTGCATCTTTACCTTGGTATAAATCAATTAATCAAGATTAATTATTAATTAGCTAAATTAAATTTAAAAATCGGTGAAACATATACATAGGTCAAGATGAAAAACAAAAACGAGTTACATCAACATTAAGATGTTTTCTTAATTACAAAATTTGCTTATATTTAAAAGTAAAGATCCGGTATCAACTCAACTACTAAAACTCTATTTACTTTACCGTAGATTGTTTTATTTACCGAAAACCTTGAACTTAAAGCACAATTAAGTTTTCACGTCATCGATGTAAATTTTTCAACCTTAATAACTTGCGACGTGAAGGGCAAAGAACACAATAATTGCGTGATCGACTCGCAGTGTTAATTAAAAGGTACAAATAAAAATGTGTTTATTTTTCCTACCCAGGCCTAAAAATACTATTTTTTCATAAGAAAATAAAGAATTTTATTTGTATCGTACGATTACCCCTTATCTCTCATATCAGTATTGTTTCAATCTAGCTCTTATTTTTCGCTCTGTAATTTCCTTAAAATGACCACACCTCTATTTTCATTTATAAATACGTTTTGGTAAAATCTTCTATTATGTTTTACAATAATTGCCTGACACTTTGTATTAATCATCGCTTGACCGAGCTAGAGATCATCCTATACTAAGCCTACCGAGACGTGATCTCCAGTTAAGAAAAGTTCTACCCCATTGGCTATCGGCAAATATGACCAGCCCACTGACACTTCAGCGTGCTAATTTTCTGACCTATGTTTTTTTTTACACTGGCTCGACATAGTGACTACAGAGTACCTGATGGTAAGTACAGTGTAGTCCAAAAACGAAAGCGACTATCAAAGGATGAAAATCCACTGACAGTCTTCATTAACATGTCGGCCCGCATATACCACGACTGAAGGTCTCTAGGTATATGAGCTACTGGATATATACAAGGTGATCCCGAAACGCGACAAGCTGACACTGGTCACTATGACGGGCTTTACACCCATGTACTATGGTCGCGATCCAGACGGGCACCGAAGCCCTACCACCTCGCTGCTGCTCGTTTAGCACCACCCAAGAGTCACGTGTAGGGAAACTAGGGTAAAGCCTACGGACGCGAGCAGCTTAAAACTATACTACACTACTATACTATACTACTTATGTTGATAACTTTAGATCTCGCGAATCACTTCATTTCTGATTCGGTCCTTCAGAGAAACACCGAGCACAGTATGGCCGATGGCACGCATAGCGACCTGAAATTAGTGGACTAGGTGTATTATAAGTATCTACATTTCAGCGCTCTATGTAATCAAGGGTAAGATACATTTGTTATAGACTTTCGTCTTAGACTTTATGGTGTTGGTGACGAGAAGATTCAACGTAGACAATATCAAAGTGAGATTGGAATATTACCGTTCCATAGTACGGCTACCGAAGCCAGAATAAGATCGCTATCGCTTCTTTAGCGTGTTCTAGCCATTTGTCCCGCTGCCAAGTAGCGTGTTACTTAATGATTTTTTACCACGCTTTCATCGCCTTACTCCGGCAGTTGTCTGTACGACATTTACGTGATATCACTTAAAATAGCTCCGAATCCCGTAGCTATTAACATAACAATACCATTATGTTAATCCCTTTCTTCAGAGGAGGCGAAGGGATAATCTCGTACAAGGTCTTATCATATGTGGATCAAATTTTTCACCCTGCGTCATCAGCAAAAATGTAATACCAGATATAAGTACCTATCGATTGTTCATTTTTATGTAAATAAAGTTATAAGGATGAAATTTAAAAGTCAAGGACGTGTGTCGTATACTCTAACAGTCAACGTTTAGAAAACTTTGAATTAACAAATTTGTAAATTGTTCATTGGATTAAGAGGGCATCGGAATACTAACTTTAGGATAAAAAATACCTAACTAGAGACAGTGAAAGCTCTACTCTATGCGTTGGGTAACAAAAATAAGATAAATAGAGCGCTGTAGTGCTGCCCCCCTCCAAACGACACATCTGGCCAAGACTACTAAGCCAAGAACAAACTTACAAGACAAGATCATCAACAAAAGTAAAACGAAACTCAGAATATATCGTCAATATAGAGAAAGAATAACTTGTGATTTCTTAATTTCCTGAAAATTTTTTTATTACAAAATAAACCCCGAAAAAATCTTTTAATATTTCAGTACTGAACAGCGGTAGGGAGATAATTATTAATGAATGAATAAGTAATGATACTTATGGTGGAAAATTACATGCATTGATCTAGCCAAACTAAGCTTGCGCTTGTACTATATGTACTTAATAAAGACATACATACTTAAATGCATATAGAGATTCATGTCTCGCGACAAACTAATCTGCTAATCACAGAAAAGGTTTTTTTTGTATCCCCGGGGAAATCCTGCATAGAACTGTCAGGGCCGCTGTGAGCCCGCCCTGTGGCAGCGACCCCGATGTGTGAGACTCCTACTGACTAAAAACCCCCAAGGCGTCCCACTAGTAGCTCCACCCGGGCCTGAGAAAACAAATTCATCCAGACGCCCAGGAAGCAAAAATCCTTGTTGAGGGTACATCTCTATCACAGAAATGTCTGCTGGTACCGGGACATATACTCTTAGACCTGAGAACTTATGAGAACTAACGATGATATTAGCAAAACATAACAATTTATTTATCTCCCGATAATGTCAAGAACGGCCGGCGACAAGTCAAGTGATTGGAATTAGCACTGAAATAAATAATATGAATAAATATTTACGAATTGTGCGGACGGCAAAGTGTTCATTTACTTAGAGACCTTCCGTCGTGGTATATGTGGGCCGACAAGGCGATGACAGCTGTCAAATGATTCTCGTCCCTTGGCAGTGATTGCCCTTTTTGGACCCACTGTACTTTTCATCGGGTGCAATATACTCACATTTGCAAGGCTATATAAAAAAGACCTTCCTCTATGGCGATGATTTAATGTAAAGTACGCTAGGCAAAATAAAATAATATAACTCTCTGACCAGACCTGACCAGAGTTTACAAATTTAGCTGACCCAAATATTTTGTTTTTCCCCGAATATTTTTATAGTTTGACAAAGCGACATGACGGAACCAGTTTCCCGAAGACCTAGCATAATGGTGATTTAAAAAAATGTTTTAGATTGTACATTTAAAACCAAAGTTAAAACAAGCCGCGGCATATCAAATCGTTATCACGGACCAAAAAAAATCAACAAAGCATGGTTGCAATGTAAATAGCAAGGTAAAATCCCGTAATTCCAAATGGCTAAAAAGTCCATGACGTTCTTCTCAACCCGCTACAACGCGCGTCAGAGGATATATATTCCGAGCAGCAGACTTGAGGAAATCTGCTGCCCAGAGATTCTTTAAAAGTTTGAATTGATGGGCTCTTTACTCCGACCCCTTCCAGAAAGGTAGCCTAAACAAACTGTTCGCTCTCCGGGCGTCTGGAAGAATCTGGACCCACAGGCCCGGGTGGAGTGATTACAAGAACAACCCGGTGGTTTTTGTCTGACACACCGGGGTCATTGCCCTCACTACGGCTTGGATGGTTCTATGCAGGATTTCCCCCAGATCAACAAAAAAAGGGTTCTATCAGTAGCGTTCATTCCATAGATGCTTGCAAGCATTGCATGCCCTTATGATAAATAAATCTGGAATACATTGTTTGAAGTTAATTAAACAAATAAAAGAATCATTTATATTCATATCTATTCTATATTCATGCCGTCTATCTTTACTATGAGAGCAATATAATATTTACTATCATAATAAATAAATATATTAATTACGCGAATTGTGCCTACTCTATCCAAATACCCTATGCACGTTACTGGGTTCTATATTCTACCAACGCACCCATTAACATTACTCAGACCTCATGTCTAAGAGGAGAGAGTGTAAAAAACCCATCTCTCAGGATTCCTCTGACAGGAAATGCGAAAGACATATACACTGATTTCGCTAGATCCAAGCAACTGACTCCATCAAGTCTATTTCCCAGTCAGAATTGGTTACCTTAATTAACACATTTAGTTTATTTAAGACCTTTAGGCTCTTTTTAACTTGGGGAAAATCTTCATAGAACTGTCCCGGCCGCACGTAGGGATGGCAGCTAAGGTATGCTGAACTTATCCCGCCTAAATCCTCAACGTGACCGCAATGACAGCTATTGAGGATCCTGTAATCGATTCTTCTCAGCCCTGTCACAAAACCTATAGACATTCAGTCGTGGTATATGAAGGATGGCATGACTACAGCAACTGTGAATGAATTTTCGTCTTTTAGCGGTCACTGCTGTTTTCTTAATTCACAATATACTTTCCACACATGCACATTAGATAATACGTCGAGCTAGTATAAAAAAATATCGAACAGCCGCGCACGGGTCACAAAAAATTAAATACTTAGTCTGCAGACCACGAGTTAATCACCGCTGCCCTAAAGACTAGTGTAAAACAATGGCCCGCAGCCAAGCGACGAAATCTACAATATCCGTTTTAAAGCAATGTACAACAGTGTATATTTCAGTTCTAATGTATTCTTGTAATTACTACCCACAACCGAGTACCGATTTGTGATTAAAATTCAAACAATTGTGCCGCCATTACCACGCAATCGTTTAAACAAATCTAGAAAGAGAATTTTCTTTTTTTTTCGTCATCATTCTTTAAGATCTTGCTATCGTCAGTTTTTTTTTTACACTGGCTCGACATAGTGACTACAGAGTACCTGATGGTAAGTACAGTGTAGTCCAAAAACAAAAGTAAAGTTAGTTCAGTAAAGGGCCCATATCACCTTTAAATGCATCAGTCCCAGTCGGATTTATAACCGATTAGCAGATATTTTGGGATCATCAATGCTAGGGTAAGAATCCTAAGCGACCGATTAGCGTTCCTTGATAAGTCAGAAAAGCGGGATAGTTCCCTCGCCCAAAAAACAGCGTTTAGTAGAAGAGACGGTGTCTCCGAAATCGTATCCAGCATAGCACGGTGGTGCTAAAGAACATGAATAAGAGGACGAACAATTCCCATTAATATGCATAAGTAACCATTTTGGGGTTTTTAACCCGGTACACCTCGACCGCCATCCCTCCATACGACCGGGAATGTGCTATGAAAGAAAAAAACTTTTATTGAGAAAAACAGAACAACACAACATAGACATTTAGATAAAACAATGAAAAATGAATACACAATAATACATCATATATCCTATATGCTGTCTCCAATCTCAAAGAGCATTTGGCTTAGCATATGCTGGGACGATGCTAGGCGCAATCCAGTGCTGATTTTCAACCAACGCTTAATGGCACTGATTGTGCGAACGCCACGATATTAATATTATACTGGTAATATAAAAGAAGGATTTTCTTCAAGTAAAATAAAGATCTGGAAGGACTAACACTATTTCAGGAATACCTGATCACAATTTACACTTTTAATTAACATCCTCAATAGACTCATGATTAGAATTTCGATGGTTCAATATTTCATCGGTCCACTCAATTATTCAAGGAAATCAACTGATTCAGGGTTGAACAAACATCCTGGAAATTAATTGAATTTATTCCTATATAATTGTGTTGGGTGTACTAATGTTATTCAATGGGATAATTTGATTGATCTGACGGCTTAATTTTATTTATTCATCAAACTATACATGAAGTTTTATTAAGAATTTCGATAATTTTAGAAAATTTCCAGTTAACTACGCACTTGTAATTTGAGAAGATTTATTTAACTAAAATATTGTCAAAAGTATTAAATAGTTTGCATTGAAAAAACTCCAGATATACTTAATCTATAATTATAATAGAGGGTTTAAAAAGGCTCAAAGAAAACCTTGCTATAGTATGTAGATATTTATCTTCTAACAGCAGTATAACTAGTTCTAAATATATACATTTTCACAAGTAACATGACCATTAACTTTAAAGGAAGCAAATTTATAAAAAAATATAAGCAATAATTAAACTAACTGAAAGATATGAAGCCATCTATTCTGAAGGTAGTAGTAGTATGTTTATAGTCGTAAATAATTATTAACTCCAGATAAGTTTTATTGGACTAATTCTTTAATCTAACTGTAAATGAAAAAGGTACATTATTTTTTCTATAAAAGTTATCTGAGCCTATTTAGAAAGTAAAACTGTACTCACTAGTCATGAAAAATACGAGCAAAACCACATTAAATCTAAGTAATAATGAGTAACAATACATAACTAATTGTTACGGTGTAACGAAACGCATCGGCTGCCCGGACGACCGGCGGAGTACTTCCGCACAACCTCTACGACGAATGCACGCATGCATACGTCTTCCTAACCAGTTATAAAATAATACACAATTTACTTCAAACATCGAAGTTTTATTCGCCAGGACACTTTTCTCCACCTAAAAAGGCTTAGTACTCAGCCACTAGTGAGAAATCTGGACATGTTGATGTATTCAGCTGTGAAAATAAATAATCTCTGCAATATTTATTTAGGACGCTTTTGTATTTACGGTAAGTAACTTTCAAACTAGATGTAATGATTAACTGAAGTTTACACCTCCAATCATTGTATAATGCCGGTTAGATTTTCATGCTTTAGTAAGCTTTCTAAAGTTGGTCAGCTGTCTGTTACAAATTTGATCATAACTATGTTAATTATAACCAAAACTGGCTTAATTAACTGTAAACAATGCAAAGGTTGGACTATCTTAAGCGTATTTCACTTACACTGATTATAGTAAAGTTAACGTTTCCTAAAAATAATTATTAAAATCATTTTCGACATTTCGGCTCGACATAGTGACTACAGAGTACCTGATGGTAAGTACAGTGGAGTTCAAAAACGAAAGCTACTATCAAAGGATGAAAATCCATTGATAGTCTACATCGTCATGTCGGCCCACATATACCACGACTGAAGGTCTCTAGGTATATGAGCTACTGGATATGCACAAGCAGATCCCGAAACGCGACAAGCCGAAACTGGTCACTATGACGGTCTTTACACCCATGCACTGTGGTCGCGATCCAGACGGGCACCGGCGCCCTACCACCTCGCAAAGCAGATAGATCATGATAGTAAGCAGGAAAAGAAAAATACTATCACAATATTTGGTTATATCCTACAATACTACTAACATGTAGGATATGGTTACAAGGATTTTCGGGCCAATAACCGTATAGAATAATGGGTTGACCGCGAAGAGCCTCGATTACCATTTGAAATGGCTACCAGCCCCGGAACTTAAAATTTTTCGAGGCGGAACAAAAATTACTCTCAGCCACTTTTTTTATCCAGGAGAAAATCCATTATGAACCTTCAGGGAGTTAGTGAGGACCGTAATAATAATATTTACTAACAATTACACACATTGATCTAGTCCCAAATTAAGCTTGCACTTGTACTACGAGTACTAGACAAAGATATACATACTTAAATACAAACATACAACCATGATTCGGGACAAACACATCGACTCATCACAAAAAAGTCTACCACTACCGGGACTCGAACCCAGGACCTTCCCATCGTAAGTAGGTTCTCTACAAATTTCGCTACCAGGCCGTCAATGTATTTATACTGCTAAAAGGTACATAAATAAAGTATATGATGTAGTATATAGAGTGGTTAGCGCAACTGCCATATGAGATTTAATCTTCGATAAGAATCTGATATTCGTAATAGCTTAAAGTTATAATGCTCTATCTTTCACGTGAAATCTTCTTATAGTTATTACTAGCTGTGGTGACCTGGTATTCCCCGGGTAAAAATAATTTACCCCATTCAGCATTGATTTTCTAAAAAAAATTTGAAAACGTGTATTTTTTGTTTTAAAGCAAAGAGATTAATACCTGTTTTCATAGTGGTTACTTCAAAATTGGCGAATTGTCAACCCTTATTTTACAAAAAAGCAAAGAAAAACCTATATTTTTTATTTCTAACTAAAAAGCTAAATACCGGTATTCATAGTATATACTTCAAAATGTAGACAGCTGTGACACAGCTATGGGTGTGTCGTTCTCGATCGCGAAATTAACACGCTGCCTGAAAGTGCTGCGTAGTGACCTATATCGGACCATTCCCATATAAAATACAAAGCGGTATATCGCTGCCGACTGATTCCGAATCGAACCTTAACATCAAGGGTACTGCCATGTCTATCTTACTGAAAGAGCTCTACGGTAGATTTTTGATTTTATGTCAAAATACTGTAATAAAAATTAGCAATAACATGGAAAACTTTTAGGTACATGTAAAATGCGTCCCCAGAATTTTTCCCAATTCAAATATTTAAATGAGTTTATATAAAAATTGAAAGCTCGCAAAAAATATCGTTGGAATGTTATCCCCATGAAATTCAAAACGGCATCTGAATACATTCGCCGAATTCACGAGCTGTGGTATGTTAATTTTTTAATGGCTTCTCTCTAGAGCACTCACGGCTTCGGATTAATATTAACCACTTCCATATTTCATTACAATAGCAGAAAACGTTCAAATCCAAATCATTACATTTGTGTTCTTAGAAACGATACTTGCTTCTTGATTTGCGGTTGTTATTCACAATACGGGTACTCGAGCATATATTAACCGTTTGAGTGCGGAGGAACGAAATATCGCTCCTCTGGTTATATACCAAAATTGCGAGGAACGAAATATCGCTCCTCTTGTTATATGTAATTAATAATTATAATTATGAGTGAACTATATGAGTCTGATAAAATATTATATACATACCTGGACGAACGGAGAACATTGAAATATTGGAAAAAGGTGTCATTTAGTATCATAGGAAGAATAGTTTTGAATTCATATATTTAATATTCCGAAATCATCCGCAATTTTGCTTACAAAATTTGTTCCGCACTCAAACGGTTAAACATAATAAAGTTATAGTAGTATATTTTCATTTTTCCGTCATAGTGACTCGCTTTAGCCTGTCACGTGTCAGGATCAACTTACGTATATCCAGTAATTCATATACTTAGAGACCTTCAGTAGTAGTATATGAAGGCTGACATGACGACAGAGACTATCATAGGATTTTCGTCCTTTGATGGTCGCTATAGATTTCGGACTACACTGTACTTACCATCAGCTTTATTCTCTAATTCCACCATCCCCTTTTAACCACAAAAATACTAAGCGGTAAGGGATACCATCCTTACGTTTACGATATCCACATCTCTGTATTAAAACATTCGCTTCAACGTTTGTAATGCGAAAAACATAAGGAATATGCTCCCTACGTTTGTTTTCTCACAATCTTACCATCTGGGAAAAAGCGTGAGTAGGCATTTCTTAGAGAAACACATCTCATCATCAGCCTCATCTTCACCTACCACTAAGTGTGCTTGAAGTAAAGCGTAAGCTCTTAATTCATATAAAAAAGAATGGATATGTATGTATATGGATTTATGTTATATACGACTATTATCATATCGAGGAGTAAAAGGCTATTAGAATCGGTAAAAAACGCTGATTCCGAATATATATATATATATATATATATTACTATATCACCAAAAATTGTCGCTTAAACCAAAAATCCTTACACCCCTCGATATAATACTCACGTAAAATAGAACGGGTACTTGTCAGTAATGCTGAATGCCTTCTTACTACAAAATGATTTGTTAGATACGAACAGGGCTCCCCATATTTGCCGGCAAAGGTGTTTGTGGGAACTTTGGGAGTTAAACTTCACACGTAGGTTGATTGATGTTGGACCGGTGTACGTGCCATTAAATGCGATCAATCATCCTTCGTAAGCCTCCGTTATTGAGTTCTTGATTCCTCAGTCGCGTCGGTTATAATTTTATTGATAATGAAAATGAAAATTTTTGGATAACGCTAATTTAATATTATTTTCAACAACTAGTCACTAGGCCCAGAGAATATGCCTCCCCATAATTCGATTTTCGCAACATCACACACTCTAAGCCATCTTTCATACTTCATGCAATCATCCGTCCACTGAGAAAGTTGTGATGTGCTGTTTATTCATTCCTACAAACTTTAATCTTAAAACGAATTTAGCAATAAACCTTATAGCTAATGAATACAACAACACATAATTACATTTACAGAGGAGAAATAAATAATACGATACATATATAAATATCCTACAAACTACTATTTACAAAACATTTATATCGAGGGGTGAAAGTCTATTTGGTTTAAGCGACATAGTATTATAATATATATATTTTCGGAATTAGCGTTTTTCACCGATTCCAAAAATATATATACTACTATATCACCAAAAAATGTCGCTTAAACCAAATAACCTTTCACCCCTCGCTATACATACCTACAGATGAGAGCGCGAGGAAATAATAGGTTTCCCTTGTAAGCTATAGCTTCATTCACGACCCGCTACGACAGACCAGGCCCTGGGCGAGGGCGCCAGGGTGCTCCTCATCACGTTTTGAAAATCGGGCCGCGGAGGAGACGTACCAGACTGTCTCTCTTTCCCACGACAGGGCAAATCTTCGGAAACCTATGGCCTAATTCTCGCTGTTGTGCCTCCCCAAAATGTACGACATTTTAGTGGCTTTATCGCATGGAGAATCTGGCAATTACCAGGTATCATTTTTATACTGGCTCGAGAAAGTGAGTATAATACGAGTGTTGTACAGTTATGTGTAGTTCAAAAGCGGCGACGACTACCAAGGAACTAGAATCCATTGAAAATCGCCGTTACCATACCGTTCCTCTTATACCACAACTGAAGGTCTCGAGGTATGCGAGAAACTGGACGTTTTTCGATAATTGTCGATTTTAGAATTGTATCATTCTTATTAATATGGATCGTGTATAGTGTCCATTTCAAATGAGGAAGACAAATATAACTTAAATTACTGTCATGGCATATTATAATCGTCTTATAAAGTGAAACTTTCCCAAACTAAACACGTAATGTGGCAACTAAAATTAATTACTCCGACGGTACCGAGGAGGCTTTAGTAATTATATTAAGGGTATGCTAACAGCTTACTTAAATATTTAATATTATCTAAGTAGCGCAGCACTAGACCGTAAACTATACTAAAAGCCTCTATCAAATATAGATGATTTTTTAAATGATGAAACATTTTAGAATATTGTCGTCATAGCGGCTATTTGTTCAATCCTCCAACGATCAATTTTATGGTGGACAGTATTTTTTCTGTTTTACATACGAAGATTTATTTAATAGGCTTTTATACATTTCATCACATTTTCATTAATGTACTATGTAATGAGCTACAGAACTAAATTTGAATATTAATTTAAAGATAAATATAAATTAGAGAATATTTTTAATATGAATACTGAGTAAGCACAAAATGGTCGTTTGAATAAGCACTGGAGCGACGATATAGAAAATGGCCTACCTATAATGAACCTGAATTAACAAAATTTACAAAAAAAAATAACGAAATATTTATGAATATATTAGTAGACCCTGTCTGCCTTCACTCAGTTACGATTTCCACTCAAAACTGACGGATTTAGAAAACAAATCCGCCTTTAGTGACCGTTTATGTCATAAAAACATATAAATGTAAAAATATCATGTTTCTAGCTATAGTAAGTAGTTCAGGTTCTATAATGATATGTCTGTCAGTGCAAGTATTTTTATATCAATGATAGATAAATAGGAACTCAGTGAAATTAATATTACATTGTTATGAGCCCATGACCACAACGCTGATTTTATTTTTTGACCGAGCTTTCTACCAACTGACGACAATGCATATTATATTTTTATATTCGCATTGTTATATTTTATGTCCAACAAATCCAAGATCTTTTTTGTTGGCTGTCACTGAGCTATCAAATTGCCACAACTGTATGCAACGCTTTTCAAAAATCCTAAAATAAAGTGCAAAAGTTTCACAAATAAATATTTATCCATTCCGACACCGATGTCGCTTCCGAAATGCTAGTTGATCAACAATAGGTTCTCTGTCTTGGCTGAACAGTCAAGTCGAGGTTTGTATCCACAGAGGTGTCCTTCCATTGCCATCTAACCCATAAATCTGTGGCTGAATACTTTAATTGCTCGCTCTCTTTTACCCAGTAAAGTTTAATAGGCATTTTTCGGCCAACAGCACAAAGCTCTGCCGCAAAAAAAAATGTCGTAATAAAAAGTTGGCTTTTATAGCATAATGACATTATCGTTTTAGGCACGAAAATTTTTACCGTCACTTAACAAAAATACCTTAACACAGTTAACGATTACATGAAAATTCATGAAGATCGTATCAATGAGAAGAAATCAAGACCATAGCGTATATTTATTTATGTAAATGTCCTCGTTAATAGTTCTAAGGCTTTTAGGTTGATGTTAATTACAACTGAAAGTGATTCGTCATAGATTACCGCGATAACCGAATTGCTTTAATATATTATGAACGATCGGTTACAACTATTTTTAATATACGAGGAAAGAAACAAATTAATGCAACACACGCAGAGCTTAGAATTCAAGCTGCTATTTTATGAATACACCGTCATACCATGAAACCAATTTTTTTAAATGAATACTTGTTTAGGCAGGGTTACCACTTTCGCGATTGGGAAAATACACTGAATTCGCATGACCATCACGCTCAGATACATACATATTGAAAAGTTCTTTAGGTACGTTGGGCGCTTTTGTGATAGAGAAAATGCATTAACCTAGCGCGACTGTCATAAATACACATGTGTGTGATTGTGTAAGTCTGTGTGTGTGTGAGAGAGAGAAAGAGAATAAGATGTATATATACATACATAGTACATAGTTATACATACAGAGTAGAATACATAGTTGTTTAATTAATTTAATTAACTACTAATAAAAAATACGTCATAAAAATATTATCAACCCTGAAATTATGTTTACAAATTTATGAAGCTAAAAAGTTTTCATTTTTATCATGAAACTTTTTTATTTTAATTTGTCTCATATAAACTATATTCTAAATCCGATCGCTTACATACCTATATATCGTGACGTTTCATTGGAAATAACTAAGCAAAAGCCAATTCAAGAAACATATAAATAGTAAAATTACTGGTATTGTAAAAATGTTTGGTTATGTCCGATTTGAATACTGTCGTGTAGTATAGTACTCAGTTAACCATTACATATGGATCTATTTTATGGTAGACCGTTTTTATAATGTATTTTTTAACTAACTCACATAAATTGTTTCATTACGAACTTATTATAGTTCATTTATATTCATTTGAATTGGTTTCAATGTTACTTTTTATTTACTTATATTTTACTTACTGTATTCAATTTTAAACGAGAACATAATTTTATAATGAATCGTTAGAAGTCATATTAAAGACACTGAAAGTTCTAAAAATCCAAGAACTGTATATACATTCTAATACATTCCAAAAACCTAATAATTATAAGAAATAAACTGTATTTACAAATATAGAATATTTCGTAATTCTAAACTATACTAGTAAGTCGATCCATTTTATTCTGTGGTATTCTTTTAATGCTCCTTTCTCAGCAACACGAAGGTTACTGTTGTCATTGACAAATTATCTTAAAACATAAAACGCTTTCTAACAAAATTGTAACGCTGTATTACCTTCCAAATGGAACGAAAATACTACAAACGATTTAGCATTTCTAGAACAGATAGCTTCTCAGTAATTTATCTCTTTTTTATGGACCATTATTTTTACAATAGTGATCTCATGTAAGAGATTATTGATGTTTTAAATGCTGGGTTGAATATCCAACTACATCCGTATATACAGTTATGAAACAATGAATTAATGGAAGATAACAACTGAGCGAAGCGAGATTTCTGAGTCACGTTAGGGGGCTCGGTACTTTGTCCGCTCGTTTAACCGTCTGTCTAGAGGTACTTTGTCCGCTCGTTTAACCGTCTGTCTAGAGGTAATTAGAATATACTATGTAAACCGTTGACGAAAACCCGATAATGATATTTCATGTAGTAAAAATCATATTTGAAGTGGGCTCCCATACATACAAATGAGTAGTAATTTTTTTTTTCACTCTTAACTTTGCATGTGGAGTATAACGACATCAATGTCAAAATAACTCTTTAAATAGTGTTGAAATCCGATTTTATAAATTTTCTGGATCAACTAGAAACATTTTTTTAGATTCAAAATAATATAAAAGCCAGCAAATTAAACAATGTAAGATTCTTCTCGAAGTAAAAAAAATATCCCTTAATAAAACCAAAAAATGCCATATATAGCCCATTAGTTTCTGATTCCCTTGGAAATTATACACACATACTTTAAACCGAATAACAATATTACATCTTACCTTTTTATGGTAACCTGGTGGATAATCCTACATAGAACCATCAGAGCAGTCATAACGAGGGGGGGGGTTCTGATGTGTCCGACTCCAACTAACGGAAATCTCTCCGGGTGTCCTGCCAGCCGGAGCTGACAATCCACATTCCTCCAACAAGGCAATGAGCGAATAGCCTTACTATAATGTCTTACTGAATCAGCCTTTACATTTAAACATCAACTGAATTCTGTATTTTAGATCGGTGTACAATTTTTGTGGCTTCTCACATTCGCAACTTTACGCCGTCATTTGATTTTTTTTTTTTGTTAACCCGGGGGAACGCCGTCATTTGATTGATTTATTGCTACATTAC